>OZ010576.1:119253457-119700957 GCA_963932145.1 Acanthosepion lycidas | reverse complement strand
TTTATATACATAATGGACTTTTTTTTCAGAATGTGTTCAAGTAGATTATTTTATTTCAGACAAATTCAACATCTGCTGAGAAACTGAGTTTGTATGTTTTTTTTGTTTTTTTTAAATAATATAAAATGCATTGAGAGAAAACAGTAAAAATTGTCATCTTAGCATAAATATTTCAATTTTCAGTCTTCATAAATTAAAAAAAAACTTTTCCCTAATGTATCTTCTCTATCTTTACTTTGTTTCCTCGATAGAAAAGAGAAACATAAACTATGAATAATGAACAACTTTATCCAGAAAGTTGTGGAGGACCATAACTCTTAATGACTACATAAAGATCTGTTTTAGGATTACACCCTTTTTGAGGTTTAAAATAAGTTATTCATCTGCTCAAAGTTCTTGCAATTATAAAATATTTGTGTAACTGACATGTTCGATATTACTCAAGTTTAATAATCATAAAAAAAGAATCATTATTAACAAACTGCAACTACCAAGAAATTGCTTAGAACTATTGTGGGTGGGGGTCATAACATAGATTATCAATGATTGGAGTTCAAACTCAAAATTGCTTTAAATTTGTGGCAGGCATCCAAATTGTGTTCATTGTTACACACACGCACACACATTTCTAAAAAAGGTAATGGATTTTTTTTTTTGTTTTTTAATTATTAATCTGACATATTTATCACTTTAAGTTATATTTAGTGGATACTCATATTTGAGTAGACACTCCATTTATTTATTTCCGTCTACTGGCCTTAATATTCAAGAAATCTTATTAAAGAAAAATTTGTGCTCTCCAACAGGATTCTAACCTGTGTCCCCCTGGATAGAGGGAGCTACTGTTATATCTAGCGTGCTCTAACCAACTGAGCTTCAGAGAACCTGCTGATCAGGCAAGGCTGAAATTGTGGTGGAGAAACCAAATTTTTCTTTAAACTGTTTTCTTGAACATTCGGGCAGCTAGACAAAAATAAATATTCTGTTTAATAAATAAACAGAGCATCTACTCAAATATGATTATCCACTAAAAATAAGTGGTGTGTGTGTGTGTGTGTGTGTGTGTCTGTATAGGGGGGAGGAACTATAACAAAACAGAAAAGGTTTTTGTGCGTTAAGTAGTCCTTTAGGGCGTCAAACTAAAGTGATGATTATGTTATGTTTAGTTCAATGAAGTCACACAAAAACATTTTTTTTTTTTTTACTTTATCATAGTTTATTTTCATCCTAAAATTTAAAATTGTTCTTGCTATATAAAAATTTATATTGTTTCATATATATATATATATACCAGATAATAGAAATGTTAAAAACAAACATGTCAATGTATTGTATTGTATACACCAAAAACAGGACATTGAGAAATTAACAAGAAAAATTATTTATGAGGAAGTTGTAAAGTTAAAACTTTAAAATGAACTTATCAATAATGTCCTAACCTCCAATTGGCACCTATCAATAAGGCATATTTCTTAATCTGGGCAACAACAACTATCTCCACCCATTTTTTTTTTTTATACAGATTTTAGGGAACTAAAGAGAAACAGTTGACACCCCCTTTTTTTTTATCAAATGTCAAGCAGTATCCCTTTGGTGTCAGACACACTTCTCCAAAAATAACTTTTCAGCTAGAAGTAAAATAAAAATGCTCCCAGCAGAATATAACCCCCCCACAATCCGGAAGTTGCTAAATTACTGTTAACCACTTGTCCACTAAATCTCTTTAAGCTGTCATATTTGTTCAATTGACCTTTGACTCTCAAAATGACCTACTTAGAGATTTGTGGGCCTGGCAGGTTCTCTTTTGGTAAAGACATTTTTCTTTTCTAATAATAATCTTCTATGTGCCATGTCTCTTCAGGATGTGGGCTATCATAGCTCTCCACAACTTCCTATCCTTTGTGGCCCTTAATAGCGTTTCTCTCTTGGCTAAATCTCCTTCCTCCTCTCACTCACTGAATCTTGTCAATTAGGTGGCATGTTGCTTTCTACTATCTTTCTTACTATCAATATACCCTGTGAGTATTAAGTTTTCCAAACTCTTTCCTCATTATATTACACTGAGTTGAGAACAATAATATTATCAAAGTTTTCTTCATAAAACAAAGTATTTCACATATTTAGAGTCACTTTATTCCTATACTAAGAATATTAGTATATCTGTCTATATCTCTGAGATGAGGTATTATGATTACTTACATTATTCGAACTGTCATCCTCATTTTCATTGCCATATTAATGTTTCAGCCATTGTACACTCTGGTCTTCTTCAGGTGATTGGAATTTCGAACCAGACCCTTTATTTCGTCCACCAGTTAGATTGTTCTAGTTCCACGTGCCATGCTTCTTCTGGGTGTCTCAGTTATTTCCCTTTAATTCAACTCTCGAAATTTTGGTTCACCACTGCTGTAGCCCGGTATTGAACTCACAACTCTTTGGGTCTATTCACTGGGCCCAGTGGATAAATGTGTTGGTTGAGTTAAAGGGAAATAACTGAGATATTCAGAAGAGGCATGGCATGTGAAACTCGAACAATCTACCCTGGTGGACGAAATAAAGGGTTTGGTTCAAAATTCCAATCACCCAAAGAAAGCCGGGTATACAAGAGCTGAAATGTTGTAAATATGGCACTAAAGATGAGAATAACAGTCTGAATAATGTAAGTAATATTAGTATACTATACAAAATCTATCAACATCTAATTAGTTAGACAAATTTTTGTTTCATTATATTTGTTGGCAATTTTATATCTGTAATCAGATTATAACTCAACATAAATCATGTTGATTTGTATTTGAATAAGAATCAACATAAACCTGTTGTCGTCATCTTTGATGCCATATTCACAGTATTTAAGCCATTGTACACCCTGGACTTCTTCAGATGATTGGAATTTCGAATTGAACCCTTTATTTTGTCCACCAGGGTATATTGTTCCAGTTCCACATGCCATTCCTCTTCTAGATGTGAATATGGCAACAAAGATGAGGACTTCAGTCTAAACAATGTAAATAGTGTAAATAATTACAATAACTCATCTCAGAAATATAGACAGATATAAACCATATTGATTTGTATTTGAATAACAATCAATTCCAGTCTATGAAAAACAGTCATATATTCAAGAGAAATAGACAATTAGAAGAAAAGCTGTGAGGACAAAATATTTGTGCCTAAGTTAGATTGTTATTAATGAAATTTTATCAGCTTTTAAAGGAATGCAAACCACAAATTTGGAAATGAAGGTAACTCATATTTCTATGGAAATAAACCAGCTAATAAAATATATTGTAAATAGTTCTATTATTTCTTTTATTAGTATTTATTATTTATATCAGTATTTGTGCTTACATTGATTGACAAATACATTATTTATAATATATATCTTTAAATACTAAATAGAGAGTTAGCATCAGTTCTTAAAACATCCAATAATAGATATTCTAAAGTAGTACAAAAATGTAAAGAACAATAAGTATAATTTTTGACTAAATTGCCTAATGACATCTGGATGTTTGACTAATTGATTTTTTTTTTTCATTTTACAGCTTATCAACCCTTTATGGGTTTTTAAAGCTGAAAGAGGGGACTTCAACATGGGACAATGGTTAGCAAGCTTGTCTTACTAGATCAATTATGATCAAATAGTGATTTCGATCCTAACTGGATGCTCTATACTTGTGGCCTGGTGCCAGATCTAAGCTACGATTAGTAAATTGTTGTCCAAAGCCCCAATTTTTTTTTGGGGGGGGGGGTATAAGAATCTTTTTTTTTTGTGATTGTTAATATTGCATTAACAATTTTTTATAGATAATGATTTTTCCAGATACACATCCTACTATTTAATCCATAGCTTGAGAGAGAACAGATGGATTCATACCTTTCCTAAGTGGATTTGTACGTAAGTAAATGTAATGAGAACTACTAGAATTTGAACTCTGATTTTTCATTCCATCTCACTATCCATTACACTTACAGCACATCCTCAACTGAATGCTTGAAAACAAACCAACCAATCATACATACATGGATAAAATAAGAGTTTTGAAGAAAAAGATAAAAGAACATAAACCTTAGAGCAATGGACAAAAGCTGACAAGATCTGTGGTTCAATCCTCAGTTTGAATTGGTAAAATTTATTAGCAGTTCCAAGGAAAATATTTTAAACTTTATAACAGTGGTAAAATTAGACATATCACAAATGTTAAGACTTCTATTTCATCATTTTATGATTAATGGTCACTGGCCTAGATTATATTTTGTTCTTATTTCTGTTCATTATTACAACAGTTCTTGAAAGCTTATAGATTTTCAATATTGCAGGGTTAAAATCTGATTAATTAAGATTATTAGCTAATGAAAGGCTACTGTCATATTTAATATCACAAATATTGTTTTATTTCTTTTTACCATTATTTGTTTTTAAATTTTATTTATTATTCTTCATGTTAATGTTCTCAGCTAAGTGTAACAATTTCAATACCATTTGTTTCCTTCACAATTTATGAGTGAGAATACTGGAGCAATGAATACCATTTCCTGTAAAAAGAGTAGACCATACGACACGTGTGTAGGTTATCCCACTTGATTTTGCCAAAAAAAATGTCACCAGGGAGTGCCTAAAAAAAAAAAAATAAAAATAAAAAGAGAAGAAGAAGAAAAGTGTGCATTTTTTCCCCCCTTACCCTCTTTTACACCATTTTGTCTCTGGCTTTCAGATCTAGTTGCATGTGGGTAAAGTGTCCCCCACTGGAAAACATTCATTATCTTCTTGTTTTTTTTTTTCCCCTCTTGACTTTTGTACTACTCTTCCACGCATGCTTCTTGCACACACTCACATCCTGACTCCAGAGTTCTGTAGTGAGACCCCCTAGGAATCACAGCCCACTCATCAGGGGATATATATATATATATATATTTGGAGTCAGGATGCTGAAGGTAACATCAACCAGCTAAGTGACAAACTTTATACTTGTATTAATTATATATATATATATTAAAAGAGTGATGGATTTTTATTAATTAATCTATGGATTTCATTACTTAATCGTAAGTTTTAGTCAAAAACCATATTTGACTAGATACTCTGTTTATTTATTAAGTATGCTTATTTATTTTCATCTACAATCCTGAATTAAGAAATTTTATTGAAGAAAAATATGTGCTATCCAGCAGGACTGTTATAACATTGTTAGATTTGATGCGATTTAGAGAGTCTCGGCCAAAAAATTGCATAAATGATCAAGCAAAATTGAATAGTGCTTTCTCAGACTCTCAAAACTAAAAATAATGTTTAAGCAATAAAATATATAATCTTAAGCTATACAAAATATTACTAAAAGAAAAAGTTTCAAAGTATTACAGCTTTGATTTAGATTTCTTGAATTCTGCTGATAGGGATTTTGCTGCTTAATTTTTGTTGGTCATAGTTCATAAAAAAAAAAAAAAAAAAAAAAAAAAAAAACAACAAAAGAAAAAAAGCATGTGTGTATGTGTGTGTGTTTATATGTACCAATACTGTTTTTATAAGCCTTTTACTAGGAATGATTAACAGATAAATTATACAGATATTGTAAATTTGACATACCAACTAAAGTGATTATTTGGGAGAATGAAATATTGAGATATATACACATGATTGCATTTAAACTCATACTAAACCAGCTGATCTTGTTTCTTCATCAATTTATTGACTTCTGATTAATCCTATTAATCAATTGAAACAATTATGAATTATGCATATAGAGAAAAATTATCTAATATTAAATTACATCCTAATTAGTTATTATAATTCAGAGGAATGATAGAAAAGTTATTAAGCAATTCTTAGTTTATTCTTTATTGAAAATACTGTCTTAATCTAGAACAGGTTTTCTCAACTGGGGTCCACATGGGCCTTAGGGGGTACATTTAATATTTTGGGGGATCCACAGGCAAAATATAACAAATTGGGGTCCACAATGATATTTTGGTGGTCCATGAAGAAAGCCAACTCAGAATAAATATGCTTTTCTTTTTTTAATCACACACTTAACTTAAATTGGTTTATTCATTTTTTTTAACCAGTGTGCATAAATAAATGCTGCAGTGACTTCAGTTGCCTGAAGAGCTTTGCTCCCCATGGCCTTGACCATGGAAGAAACATTGTAATACAAGATATTGGTCAATAACAATTATTATTATTATTATAGAATAATTTATTTGCATTAAATTAGTTTTCATTTAAAAATAAACTATAATTATATAATATTTCTTTGATTATTTAAACCTCAAAATTTTTATTAGCAAAAAAATAGAATATTGTTGTCGTATGTGAAATAGCTATTAAGAGGTACACCAAGAAAAAAAAAAGAAGAGAAAAGGGGGTCATGGGGAAAAAGGTTGAGAACCACTGATCTAGAAGATTATCTGATGAGGCATAAAATTAAAGAAAGAATTCTAATACAAATAAAAGTTGAACAAACACAAAGAACATGTGTAAACACTAAAAACAAAGATAATTGTAAAATACTGTTAGCAAATAATACATTAGTCATCATATACACATTCACCCACCTAACTGTATGACCAAAAACTTAATAAAGAAATTTTTTTTTATTTTTTTTTTTTTAAACTTGACAAAGTTATTAGGATATATTATTTGTATATTTAAAGAATTAAGTGAACCTTAAAGAAAAAAAAAAAAAAGAATTTTTACCAAAATCCTTATTTCTTCCAATTTTTTATATTCTATTTCCATCTCTAATTATATAGTTCAATATGGGAGAAGATTAAATAAGTTAATAAATACAGGGGCTGCTAGTAATTTTTATATTAGTATAAAATGAATAGTACATGAATTATAGAAGTATTAATAGGCAAAAATATACTATAACACGTAGAAAAAGTGTAACAAGCAAAGATAAGTAGTGACTAATGGCCTTGAACTTTTACTCTAAGAAACAAAAGAATAATGTCTAAAATGATTATTCATAAAATTATGAGTAAGATAACTTCTTTGGCAGGCCTGAGTAATGATGCAAAGAAAAAAAATGTTCTCTTTGATTTGACAGCTATGACTTACATACAAGAAATAGACCTTGGCATAACAACAATTTATACTTTTGAAGAAGAAAAAATATATATTAAAAGGTTAATATGACTGTCACATGACCAGAAATCAAGCAGCATAACATTATTATTCCCAACAACCACCTTTATTATTATTATTTATTATTAATAATAATAATAAATACTGGAATTAATAAGCTATTTATTTTTCCATATACTCCTTCAAGAGAATTAATTTCCAATAAAAAACAAATTCCTTACATGTTTGCATTGATATAAAATTTATCTGATGAAAACCAATATTTATTTTTTTTTAACTGAAAACAAAAACTATCTGAATCTTCTTTTATGTGCCATGTCCCTTAAGGATGTTGGCAGTCATGGCACTATAATTTCCAGTCCTTTGTAGCTCTTAATAACTGTTGTCTTTTTGCCAACTTTCCCAAACCCTGTTTCACCTGCTCAAGCCTACCAGGTAGCTTGTGCAACGCTTTCCTCTAGCTCTCTTTACCTTCAATTTGTCCTGTGAGATTATATATGTCACTAAATTAACATTTTAATTTGAAATTTCTATTACTAATTGTAATAAAAGTAAAAAATAATTTGTGATTCTGTATAGACTAAAACGACTATATATTCTGTTCAAACCTATGTCAAAATCACACATTAATTATTTTGTGAATAATTTAAATTCAAAATGACTATTTAAAAAAAAAAAAAAAAGCCACTAAAAGATTTTTTGCTCATTTTAGAAGAAAAAAAATATGAGTGGGGTTTCTTAATGATTCTTGTAGATACACAAACACAAGTAAAACTTCCTTAAAAATATCAAATATGACAATAAAAGGGAATATATAATCATAAAAAAAAATTAGCTAAATGTTAAGGATATTAATCAGTTTAACCTACATACATAATGTATCATAAAATAAAATGAGGTCAGATTTGAGTAATTGTTAATAGTGTATATATCTAACACTATTCTTTGTAAGTGTTATTAAAATCAAACAGATCTAAGCAAAAAGTCAAAGGTTTTCCCACTAAACAAGCGCAAAACCTACTGAATTTTGTAGTCATCAATGTACAGTTTAGTGAACATACATTATTCACAGTCAAAACATTCAGAAAAGATTATTTTCTAAGGATTGAAAAATGATAAGCAAGAAATACTTGAATTAAAATTAAACAGCAATTGGACATTTAAAGATATTGCAGGAGGAAAAAATTGTATTTTTAATACAATTGATTTATTAGTTATTTATAACTTATCAACCCTTTTAGAGGTTATTTAAAGCCAGAAAATATTCCTTTTTTTTTCTTTTTTTTTTAAAGATTGTGAGAATTTCTATTTGAAATAATAATGGTTTAGTGACACAAGCCATACTAATTAATCCATAACTTGGGGAAGAAGAGCTGGATTCATAGCCTTTGATTCATAACAATCCCAAGCTATTATCCATTACACCACCTGCACATCCAAGTTTACAGACTCCAGTATTCCTAAGCAATTACCCATCTAGGTACTGACCAGATATGACATTGGTGATCATAAAGGAACCAGTGTTTTAACGTCATGTGGCCATAAACTATTTTTAATATACTAAAGCATTAATAACACTTTAAGATTATATATTATTTCATTTGGCTCACAGCTTGTGCTAATGACAAAGAATTAGATAAGTAGCGAAGCCCTAAATGCATTATTATAATTATTGTTGTCTTCTTAGAGAAATTTTTCTAGCTGTTTTACTGCCACTAATTTATTGAAACAGTAAAACCTTTCCTTTAAGAATGCAGATACTAAGATAACTCTAGTAAACTGTATGGTTTTGTAGAGTTGTTGAATGTATACAGCTTTTAACAATTTTATGTGTGATTAACAATGCAATAGTAGTTTTTTAAAAAAATATGTGTTGTAAGAAAGTTGTTAAAAGAAATATGTTAAAATGAACCTAATAAATGGGGAAACACAAACTTGCATTGTTGAGATTCGTACAGAAGTCAGCAACACACAACTTTTCTTACCCCAATAAAAGAACACTATTTTGGACCACAGGATTGCTTGGATCTTCATGAGGTGGAGGTAGTTATGTGTGTTATGAGTTGTGATGTCAATTTTGGATCCTTTTGTTTAGCTGCCCCTATTTTCTAGCATTGAACTTACAAAAATGATTTTTTTACCCTTGCAATTACGATCTCAGACTTACGTTTTTTCTAATTTAAACTTCCCTATTGCTATTTAACTCAATCAGCAAAAATTAAATTTGGGCTATAAGCAGAGATGATAAGTTTAAAGTTCTTGAAATATAAAACTGATGCCTAACAGTTACACCTATAACTCACATTTAAATCTCATAATTACTTATAAGTAATTATAAGCTTTAATTTTATCAAGTTAATGCATTACATACAATAAAGTATGTTTTACATTGATTAAAAAGAGATTACTTGATTTTAACTAAAAATTAGTTTTACTTTCACAAAAGTCAGTAAAGCATGTATGCACAAATTTTATATACCTGCACAAAATTGCCGTTGATAGACATTAAACTTCTATTTAGTACATTTTTTTAATCATTTCACCCCAAGGAAGGTAATAAAGCCACTAAGACACTAGGAGTTACTGAGTGTCAAAGAATATGAGAAAATGAAAACCATTACAAAGTAGAGAGAACAATAAAAGAACAGGAATTAAGAATAGAGAAGATAATGATTGCTGTTGCATTTAAATTTTTGAAAATCAAAGTTGACTGGAAAGCAAGAAGCAGGAAAAGAGTTCCACAAGGAGAAGTGCGATAGAAGAAACTATTCACATAAAACTTACGGTAACATCTAGAAATTTCAACTGTAAAATGATAAGACCGAGCTGCCAATCTAGTACTGCACTTAAATTCACAAAGTGTAGGTACCGTAGAGGAAAGTTTATCAGAACAATGAAAGTATTTATAGAAAAAGCAAAGAGAAGCTACATTATGGCAATGGGAAGGTGACAGAAGGTGAGATGTCAAGTCAAGACTAATAACATTGCAGATTCTTTGTATTTTATCAAGAATCTCCAAATATATAGCAAGAAGACCAAACTAGATGTGAAAGCAATATTAAAAGTAAGGACAAATAGTAGTCTTATATTATAAATATGTAAGGTAAATTCTGACCAAGAAAAATTGTCTAGGATGGGACAGAGAACCAACTTTCCTAGTAGCAGATTTAATTTAATTATTCCACTTCATGTCAGCAGAAAATGTTAGCCTGAGAAGGTGCAATGAGTCATTTTCCTGGAGGTTAGCATCAGCCAAACTGATCATAAAAATAAAAGAAAATCAGTCCTAAAATCTATCTCTAACAAAAATTAAGTATATTCATTAAATTACAATCTAAATATCATATAAGACAGATAGGGCCATAGTTTTACCATAGATTTGTATGCAGTATGTAAATATATGCCATCTAATCAAAAATAAAGTTAGTTTAACTAACCCCTCCAAATGTATTTTTAACAAGTGACATTGAAAACAGAGCCAAACAGAATATGTAAATAAAGAATAACTTTTGTCAAATTCAAACTCACATGATCCGATGGGCATGTACTGAGTGACAGGCTATGAAGAGGTTTGTTTTTATTTGTGTTAAACAGATTGGCCACTTATTTACTTACAGCTGCAACTTACTGATATGTTCACTTTGGTGCAGCAATATTTGAAGGCGTGGAAAGTGTGTGGATGTGTGCACTTCCCTCTTACCAGTTGTGCAACATTCTTTTCTAACCGGCAACACCCACACCACCAGATAACACAGCAGCTGCTACTACAACAAAGATATCACTTGACAAAGAGTGCATGTGTTTAAACATAAAAACAATATGTACACAAAGATTGGATATGAGGTTTGTTCTGAGGGGTGTGTGGGGGGAGGTGAGGGTTGAAGGTGTGTATGTGGGGGTGGGGGGAATAGTCAAATACGAAAATCATGAAGTTTTACAGATCTTAGCAAGAGTAGACAGTAAAAGAAAATTAATTCATTTTATAGCCAATTGAAAATAATTTGATATGTCACTCAGAACAAAAAGGTAAAAGATAACTTGGAAACGTACACTTTTTGTTCTTGACATAGGTCATACTGAAGGATATGAATATAGGAGTTCATCCTTAAGCAGACAAATATTTTATAAGTTTCAGTAAAATCCAAGGAATAGTCAATTCATTGAGTATATGAATTACTACAAAACTTAGTGAAAACTAAAAGCATAAAAATTCTCTACTGAATGAAGTAAAGAAAAAAAAAACTGGCATATTGTCATTAAAATACATTTAACAGTGTTTTGCTAAATAATTTTAGCATTAAGAATTTAATACAATGACAAAGATAGGGACAACAGTCAGAACAATGTTGTAAATAGTATAAGAATTTTATATAATATACCAAATAAAATTAAAAGCAGATTTTAAATATGTGAAATTAATTATATAATGCTTTTTTTAAAAAGAAATATTGTTAAATTCCTATTTTCAACAGTGACAAAAAAAAAAAAAAGAAGAAATTTGTCATTTTTCTGTCTTAAATATCCTTTAAGCATTAAAGAAATATTATTTCTAAAGAAAGTGTACAAATGTACTTGTTGCCACGTTGAGATACAACGTCCCCAGTAAGAAATTGGAGTTTGGAAATTTGCCAATGAGAAGCTTGAAACAAAGTATGATTCTTGTTCATTACAATTTATTGATTTGGTTGACATAACACAGAATATACATTTTTTTTTTTTTTTTTTGAAAAATGTTTTGAATTATTACTATTATTTTCACTACTACTACATTGACGCGAACTATCATTTATTGACAATATTTCTCAACAAGGATGACAGTAGCTCAATAATAATAATAATAATAACAACAATAACTGGTTTACTGAGTGGAAAGTTCTTTGTTTCCATAAGATTTAAAATGTAGTCTCAGCTTTCTATAAAGAGAAAGAAAAGAGGAATAAAAATCTGAAACTCGACCTAGACATGACATAACACATCCGATTAAAAACTGAGAAGATAAAAAAAAAGTACGCTAATATAAGTTATAGGTTGATAACAGTTATTGTAAGTTTGCCTAAGAGAAGCAAAGCACCTTTCTTCAAAAAAGTGATCAGTCTGGCATTTGTAAATATGTGCTCAAATCTGGACAAACCAAAATAAACCACATCTGAAGCTAAAAAGCATAAATGACAGTTTGATGAAAATATAAAATTGCGAGAACCTTTTTGATAATTTTTGACAACATTCCAAAATATTTTCCATGTGAAATTTATAAATTGTGTCAAGGGTTCACATACAAAATAATCGTTTTGATAAAATTGATAAAAATATGAAGAAAAAATAACGGTATTTTTTTTCTTATTTTTGTTAAAATAAATATTTTAATTTCATAACTCACTAGTGACTAGAGATACACGTGCATGGTCAGGCAAAATAATTATAAACAATTGAGAACTAAAAAAACAAAAACACAATGACAAGGAAATTAGCATGTAATGAATAAAAAAATACGATTTCATTTTTATGGTAAAAAATAGCAATGTTATTAAGACAAAAAACAAAACGAACTAATTTTTTTAACAATCCGTTACATTTACAGTTACAAATAAAAACTTTTAGTTTTTTAAACTAATGATTAGATGCAGTCTAAATAAATATGTAGCTATTTTAGTCACAAAACTTACTCAATGCACTATTATGTAAACAAATGACTTATAAATTAGCCAGCAGTGTCATTGAAAAACATCTCAGTGCAACTGGACGATAACAGCCAAGTTTAGTTATTAAATCAATACAAAATGGAATAAAAGACTGTAAATGAGAAACATGGTGAACATGTATTGTACAGAAACATACATAAAATAAAAAAAAATATTTAAATTAAACAGAGAAGTTATAAACACATATTGGAACAATCAGAACAGTTGCGTTGTCCAATTAAAAAAAAAATGAATATTGTTAGTTTTAGAATTGTTCACGATTTTTACTCTCGAACCAAAGAAGAGAAAGTGTGTTGCTATCAGTAGTAATAGTAGTAGATAATGTTTTTGGGTTATATCCAACACTTTAGAGAATAGTTTGTTTGTTTTTTTTTTGACAATTTGTAATATTTATTCTCTTTTGTTAGAAATCAAATTTCACTTAATGTTAAATTGAATAAAAACTGAAAAAAATAACTGGGGAATTTTATATAGTCAGGAAAGTAAGCAAAAAAAAAAACAAAAAAAAAACAGAACAAGCTGGGAGTAAAGAGATTGCTCATATTAGGGAATGATAGAGAGACAGGGAGGTGGACAGAGAAATGATAGAGGGAAGGGAAGAAAAAGACAATTCAACTATTGGGTTGGTCAATCAGGACAACCGATTGTTGTGCCTACTCTCCATGAGTGTCAAATACGAATAGGTAGAAGAAAAAAAAAAAGGTACAATAATACCAATAACCAGTTAGAAAGCTAAAATTATCAAATGACGGAAATGAAGAAACAAAAAGTAATTTTAAAAAATGAACTATTGAAAGAGATGAAAACCATTTTTTTGTGTGTTTGTTTCTTCTTTTTTTTATAGCAATTTCAGTGTTATTTTTCCAACTGCTAAGACAAAGAGTGTTTTCTTATTTGATCTAAATATCCGCTTACCGTTAAGAATAAAATCCTTCTTATAATTGTAGCTATTTGGCAATAGAGACATATTCTATTTCAACCATGTTGCCAATGTTTACACAGAGCTGAGAGATGAAACAGAACAGATTGCACATGGGAATTTTGAAAAGTAAAAAGAAAAAGTTGATCGCACTGTACAGCTTTTTTTCATACAGTTATTCTGAGGCATTTAAGGAGATGTAAGGAAGGGTTCTATTTTTTGTTTTACAATACATCCTTATGGGCAAAACAAAAACATCAATATAACAATGACATCTTATTGTCAAGAGAATAAATTCTCTTAAAGTGTGACCCATACAAATGTTCACTGTAAAAATGTACTTTTAAAAGAAATTTATATGTGTAAATTTCTTAAATTTAATTATTAAATATAACAAATTTAACTTTTTATGATATAAAATTAAAACATTCGCATTTTGGACTTAAAAATAACAATTCATATGATTAATGTATCATTAGGCCACTAACAACTGTTTCAATATTAGCTTCTTTGATTTTTAACGCATTGAAATTAATGTTTGAAATTTCTCCCAATGCGCTAAAAACTGGAAAACATTCTTCAATTACGAAAGATACACTGATCTTATTTAAAAACAAAGAAGAAAAAAAGAAATAGAATAAAAATAAAATGTATGTTAACTGAACTAAATAATCACTAAAATTTTATCTATTTCGCAATTTACCGATAATCATCTATTTCATGCTTAATGGACCGTGGGTATTTTAATTTATCTCTCAATTTTTTAATATTCAAGCAAAAAGATAGTAAATAAATATTAAATTGAATACATGTTCTTTTCTGTAGTTGATGTATATTGTGAGCTTATTAAACTAAACAGGAATTGAAATTTTAAAATATATTCAAACTTTACTAAAACACATCTTTCTACAAAGTTACAAGTCCAGGGTCTACTCTATACTCAGCACATAATAGCTTGAATAATAGTCATATCAAAATATTATCATAATTGCACATATGTTTTGCTTTTGCAGGTGGAAGAAGATACATGTTCTGCCCTTTACAATAGTATCAAATAGATAGTTACCAAAAAAACTATTATGTTACTTATAGTGAAAAATTAGAAATTCTTATACAAATTTCTTTAGGCCAAATAACGATTGTTATTAACTACACAAAGTTGATATTTTAAACAATTTTGCAGATTTACCAAAAGAGCTGATATTCTGTTCCATGAACCAAAATGGTCAAGTTCATTATCACAAATTAAGAAAGAAGAAAAAAAAAACAACAAAAAACAGAGTTGCTTCTCCTAATAACCAATTAATGTACTAAAAAATATATAAAAAATTAAGTTGCAATTGGAGAGAAAGATGTACATTTTCAATTGTTGATCATTCTAATAGCAAATGTCCCCATTAGTTCCAATGTATATCATGCAAAAATGATCTAAAAATAAATTTGTCTTCAGTTTTTATGTAATATTTGGAGTAGATATTGAAGAAATAAATATATTTTATTATCAAGCAGTTATTTTCTTGAAATTTCAATTCATAAAAGTCAAGAGAGATACCAATACAAAATTCACCATTAAATCTGTCTTCATATTTTATTGATATTCCAGTTCAAAAATAAAATTTAAAAAGATACAAAAATTCTATCATCTTCAGCTGAATTGATTTTCCAAACACAAGAAATTGGAAGTATTTATTACATTACATCTAAAATTCAAATTAAAAAGAATATTTTATTAATTTTCAAATTATGTATTTTTGCAATAAGTGTTTTACCAAGTTCTAACATTTACTTTTTTTTTTTTTTTTTTTTCTTAATTTTTGTTTCAAATTAATAGCTGAAGCATTCATGCATTAAGTAGATCCTTATGTGTAAAAAGCATTTTAATTACCAGTTTGGAATGTACCATGAACTGTTCACTAAATTGGTTAGTTTAATTATGGATTTTAATACTATTGTTGATGTTTACATTTTCTTCTTTATGTATTCTATAGCCAAAGATTAAAAAAAAAAAAAAAAAAAAATCAAGTAAGATTAAAGATTTTTCATATTAAAAAAAAAATGAAAAATGTCCCAAATAAAAGTCACTCAGTTTTCCAAGCATTTCATTAAGTACTTCCACTTTGTTGCTGAAAAACAGCATAGCATGATGAAAAAGGCCCTAAACGTAATAAAAACAAAGTTTTATTATCAAAATACTTATTAAGAGGAAAAAAACAAAGTATTTTTTACATTTTTTGATCCTTTCCAACATGTTCAAAATTTTGGTTAAAAATATTGTTTTGTTTATGTCAGTGGCCAACATAATTACAATTAGTGTTTTTACATGTTTTTTTGTTTTTTTTACTTTTTTAAATATTGTTTAGGGCATTGGGTTAACATAATAAAAGTTTAAACAATTACATAATAAATAATAAAATTAAAGTACTATAAAAATTTAAAAATAAAGTTTAATAATTGATAATTAATAATAAAGAATAAAATGAAAAACTATATTAAAAAATATAAATTAATAATAAATAAAATACCATAACATTTCATGAATTATTGAGTTACCTCTGTCATGGTATTTTATCACAGTTATTAAATTTTAAAATTAATCTAAGAAAATTTTACATTATTTTAAA
Organism: Acanthosepion lycidas; assembly: GCA_963932145.1. Lineage (NCBI taxonomy): Eukaryota > Metazoa > Mollusca > Cephalopoda > Sepiida > Sepiidae > Acanthosepion > Acanthosepion lycidas. The sequence continues at coordinate 119,684,628 of OZ010576.1, read as the reverse complement.
TTTTATTATTTTCTCATAAGGAATCTTCAAACATAACTAAAAGTCAAAATATTAGATAATTGCTGAAAATATCTTCATTTGTAAAATGTACCAAAAAAAAAAAGAAAAAAAAAAGAAAAAAAAAAAAGAAAAAAAAAAAAAACTTCCCCCCTCCCCCAAAAAAATGCATTAACTTACATTTTGTAAATTTATGTCAATTCTGGTTATCCATAATAGCTGTCAACACCTCATAACTCATCGATAACATTAATAAGACATAAGAAAAACAGGATCTGTCATTAAGAAATGCTTGTATACTGTAAACAGATTTTTTTTTCTAAAAAATGAGCAAATATTTGACATTCCAATCTATATAATTTCTACTTGAAATACACCAGAGTATTTTGCTTACTGGATATAGACAATTTAATCCTTTAGCATTCAATTAAAGCTAAAAAGAAATCTTCAAGAATGCATTTTCATTTTTAAAAATTCATTTTTAACCTTAGGTATTGAAAATCTTAGTGAAAAAGTGGATGTACCTAATGGAACCTATACAGCTTATCAACATAAATTTTAGTTTCTCATTCCATTGAAACTATAATGATTCCTTTCTGGTTTTCACATTACATAAACAAAATATACATTGTGTATCAAAAATACTTTTACAAACTTTGGAGGCAGGTGTCTGACACCAAAACAAGATAAAATGTACAACACACTAGAGTCACTTGACGTGTGCTGATACCTAGGATTGTCTCTGACAGCCTTTGGAATGTGTTCTTCATGGTCAGGCATACAAGTGGATCATGGTCTTCCTTGAGCCATAGTTCCTGTGCAGCCTCGCGTCCATTACTATTCATGTGGCCATATGTAAAAATCATATCTGACTACTCACGATATGAATATCATACCATTGATAAACAGAACACTTCTCAGTTAACTATTACACATGTTAAACATTGAAGACAGACTGTACACAAATGACAAATGTGACCTTGTTTACATAACAATTCAGCACCATCTACTATAAACTTTCTTTAAACTTAATAACTCAAAAACAAAGAATTTGTGAACATATGTTTGTATGGACTTTTGTCTTTGTTTTAGTGTGAGGGACCCAAAGTTTGTAAAAGTATTTTTGGTACATGCTGTATATATAATAGAATAATTGATCCCATAATAAATTTCATAATTAGCAGTTAAACTCTAGTTTTATCACACAGATTTGTTAAAGCAAAAAAAAAAAAAAAAAAAAAAAAAAAAATTCTGTTGAGGTAAATTAAAAGGATTTAGAATAAATCTTTCCAAATGCGAAACATTGGTTTTACAAGATACGTTTTGAATGAGTGTCAAAATTCATCCAGTCTTATAATTCTGTAAAGAAGGTATTTTATATTTAACATACTGCAGAAAGCTAATGCTGATATGAAAAGAGTTTTTTTTCTTACCATGGGCTTGTATTAACAAATGTTACTAACCTAAGTTGGCAGTTCAAATATATATATTACAATTTATTTTGATTACAACTACAAATCCAACTATAAAAAGATTTGTAAATATTTAAAAATATAGAAGTATGAGTAATTGTAAGAGACACAAATTATATTTATAGAACTAAATAAATGACATCAAATATTTAGAACTATGTAGTGACTTTCAGTTGTATACCATGATCAATATACTAAAGAATGTTATAAAATGAGTAAGTCAAGTGATGGTTTTTGTTAATACACTATGGAAATCTTGTCCACAGATCAAATATCTATTGTCAATTGAAAGATAGAAATAACTGATTTCAAACAGAAGGAAAATGTCTTTTCTCCATATTAAGTTCTGTAAATATAAAATCTATAACATGCAGGACACACATCAATAATGGACTTTATTATTATCTGTTTGAAGATAATGTCTTTATATATTAGGAAGGATGTTTTTGCGTTGCTTGAGACAAATATATCTTTGAGAATAAAAATAGAATACTTGGAAATATCTAAAGTATTTTTCCTTGCGATAAAAGTACTTCAAATACTAGAGTTTTATTGAGACTACTACATATAATTTTATATTTTTTTATAAATATTTTCTGGTATGAATAACATGTGTCCATTTTTCAAAATAGTGCAGGCTCTAGTTTTAAAATAATACTTCTTGGAGATAAAAAAAAAAAAAATCAGTATACCATATAAAAATATGTCAAAATAAAAAAAAATTGCAATAAGTCTTGCATGTTAATTTATAAAATAAATTTCAGAACAATTTGACAGACTTATAGGATCAATGTTTGGAAGAAGTCAGATTTCTAAAGTTCTCATTTTCTTATTTTAATATTTATCATATTCATTTAACTTCATTTGATTATTATTTTATTCAAGTAAAATGCAGTCCTTTTTTTTGACACTGTGACCTATCAGTTACAATGGGCTAAATAAAACCATAATGTGCATAAAGAAAATTATGTTTGTATTATATGTATGCAGGCTTTTGTCAGTCAATAAGAAAAAGTATTAAAAGTTAATTTAAAATAGAATATACTTATTTAGTCATTCTATTTTGATAAATAAGTTATGTAAAATAGGGAAAAGCAAAAGTATAACTTTATAACTGAAAACATAGATAACTATTTAAATTAATTATTTCCATAACAGTATTTTTTGTCAATTGGGCTTTTTTTTAATTACTTCTTATTTACATTATTTATACATAAACTTGAGCATATCAGAATTATTAAAAACATTATCTTCATACAAATAACAGGAGAACAAGTTATAGTTTTTTTTTTAAAGAAAGAATACCAAACAAACTATATAAAAAATAAGTAAAAAAAATAATGTCAACACTCTAGAAAGAATGTGTCCTGTGCTAAACAAATAGGGACAAGTTCAACAATGCAACTAAATATGACACTTAACAAGGTGAGATAGGTTAGATATTTCCAACCTACTCATTACATTTTATAGTGGAACTAACAGTGTGGTCAACTATTAGTGTATGTGGGAGTGGGATGAGAAAGTAATACTTGGAAAGACAAGTCATTTCTGACTTGTAAATCATCTACTTTTCATTTCTTAATGCTTCACTTTCATGTTAACTAAATCAATTGATATTTTCACAGCAGCTCTTTCTGATAAATTGGGCTGGATCCTTTACAAATGACTGGTTGCAAGAAGTTTTTATAGATTTTAAAACCTATACGAAAACCAAAAATAACTTACATGTGATGTAACTTATTCAGTATAAACATTCTGGTTTTAAAACTATTATTATTTTTTTTTTTTATTTAGTAACATGAACTTTACCAACGTATAAATCGATAAAATCAAAGTGTGTGATTTTGAAAATGATTTAAGTATAAAACTGACAAAATTTCAATGAAATTAATCCAAAACCCAATAAAAATTTTTTTTTTTTTTCTTAAATATCTCATAAGAAAAATGTGTTGGAGTTAAAACTTAAAATAATATTCAAAGAATAAACTGATGTGGTTAAAACATCCATCAAGAAAGAAGAATCCTAAGTATTTATATTTTTTAGTTTGAAAGTCAAATTGATAATGGTGGGGAATAAAGCGGATATGACAGAGTAGGAAGGGCAAGAGAATGGGAATTTTGCAAATGACTAAGATTTGTCCATGCAGACAAATGCTACAAAACTGTTCTGGAAAACAATGACTAAAATATTCAAGATGTTGAGACAGACTTGAAACAGAATTTGGTTGTAAACAAAGACACTAATTTCTGACTGAATTTCTGAAGTGAGGAATTATCGTTATTAACATTATTTACCTTCGGTTTCATCTTTGTTGTTACACTCACAATGTTTTGGCAGTTGTGCCATCTTCAGGCATCAGGTGTAACAGTGAGTTCAATCCTTGGCCTGGGTAGTATGGATATACTCAGACTCAGTGGAGACAAGACAAACAATAACTGAACAATTAACCAATGTGAGATATCTCCACAAAGGAATGAGAACAATCTACTTCTGTAGATTGGATTTAGTTTGGATTTCATTTAAGGTTAGCTGAATCAAAAGATCCATGAAAAAGGCCAAAGAGTACAACAAATAAAATGCTGTGAACATAAAACAAAGATGAGGACATTAGTCCAACTGCAAACAATATGAACATTGCAGATATGATTGATCACTCTAGCAGATCAGTCAGGCTAAAAAATATCAAAGAAAATGAAAAACAGAAAAAATAAACCCTAAAAAAAAAAAAAAAAAAAAAAAAAAAAAGTAAATAAATAAATAAATAATATATATTTAGGAGTACCATGTGTACTACAGCCACAGTAGAAGTGATGTTTCTTGGGCAAGGTAGCCTGAGAGAGCCCAACTCTCTCCAGGTAAGTCTTTGAATCCAGAGTTTTTCCTTCTAGATCGGTTACTACTCAAGGTTGAAGAACACAGTTTGCCCTGATATTTACCCATAGTAGTGGTGGTGGTGGCGGGTTGCTTGGGGTGATATGAGGCTTCATACCTTTCCCAAGGGTATTAGTATGTAAGTGAATGTAATGGATTCAACTGGAATTCGAACCTGGCTCTCTTCAATCCGAGCTGTTAACCATTACTCCACCATGCCTCCCATATATAAGTATATAAAGCACTTAATAACTGTCACAGGGAATCATTTCAAAATTCTAAACACTAAGAAGAATGAAGGAATTGAAATTTTTAAGAAAGCTTGATATCATGATAGTATTAGAATCAGCAAGAGAGCTAAAGAAAATCTTATAATTTGATGAAACTTGCTATCACTTGATCCTCAGTGATTCACATTGTTTATATAATGTGAAACAATTGGCATAAAATTGTTTAGATCTATTTTTCAAGTTCATATTCCCAGTGAAAATATTTTTTTAATTATTGAGAGGAATTTAAATATCTAGCATTCTTTGGAAATTATAAATCTTTCATTTGAAAAGAATAATAAAAATGAAAGCAAGAAGTTATTAACCACAATCTTTTTTTTTTTTTTTTTAATACTGGTGTTGGAGCGGGGATTGAAAGAATTTAAATAACACTTAAATCAAAAAAATTTAAGGAAGAAATAATTTACCAAACATTCTTTAAAAGATATTTATCATTACTAAATTTAAAAATTTACCAGATTCCATTTTTGAATACTCATATTTTAATAAAATTATCAAAAGAAACTTCAGTAAAACTTGCTATTTCTTTTTTAAACTTCTAAAACAGCCAATATCTTACTTGGTAAAGATACCAACTACATGAAACCGAAAAGCTATCAAGTTTGAATTATTTCTTTGCCTTCTTTCAAGCATATGACAAATGCGTAGAAAGGAAAAATAATAAACAAGTAATCAAATTGATCAGGTACTGAGGTGACAGCCACCAAATCTGGGTCTAATTATTAATCTATTTTTCACTTTTATGGTTTAAACATGTAAAAAAAAGATAAATACTGTTAGCAGCAGATGGACTTAGAAGAGTAGTGACCCACTTACAACATAAAGGGGGGGGGGTCTAAGAGTTAAGATTCTTCTAAGCACAGAGAACTCCCTTTTCTCCAATATATGGGGTTGAAAAAAGGCTCACACATCTGTGAGATATTTAGTTTCAAGAAACCATCCAGATTTTAGCAGTTAGAATAGTGTGAGAGGGTGGGGGTGGATGTAAGTGACACACAGAACATCCGCAAATCCTGGAATTGACTCATGAAGGTAAATTTCAGCTTATTTTTACAGGTCAGTCAAAATGTAGAAACTAATTAAAATGTGTTTCCTTCAACAAAATGATTCCAACATTAGTTTATGATTTTTATAATCATTTTTTTTTCCAGGTTTTTATTTTATATTTTAATTACACATCCTTTTATTAATTTGTTTTTGGGGTCCTTATTAAATAAAAACTAGTGCAATAATATATAAGTGAAATTATATTCAAAAAGAAGATTTATTCAAAGTGTAAATTACTTAATCCAATAACATTCAGAAGGTATCTTAATCTCTCCAGTAAAAGAAGATGGACTCTATACAAAAGGTTACCTCAGAAATAATGCATCCTATTCTATTATGCTGGCACACAATATCAGATGAACCTTCCTGCCAATAACCCATAATTTTTTTAAGCTTCTTACAAATAGCAGCTGAGCAAAAATCTAGCAAATTAGTTTCTGACATGAAAGTGCATGAATGCTATTGAATTCTTCCATGCAAAAAAAACAAAAAAACTTGCAGCTATTTGCATTTAACATTTGCTGAATGATTATAGAAACCAAATATTGAATGTGAGCACAGTCAGGTGTTTCAGCAGTGTCAACCATGATGTGAATAACAAATTGTGTCCTGGGAGGTCTGAACAGCTGTTAAACCTCAAAATAAAGAATGTCTTAATCAGCTCATAGATAGTGGAGGCTATGTGGGGAAAATAGTGGGTTTTTGTAGCTGAAAACTTGGTCTACCCAACAGTGTTATTGTGCCTCCTGTACTGATTGTAGTTTCCATGCAAATAAATAGAAAGGCATTACTTTTGAAGTATCATATTCAGTAAATGACAATATTAAATTGTAAGAAAAAAAAAAAAAAAAAAAAAAAACTTCAAGAAGAGCTTAAAAAATGCTAACTCAAAAACTGATGTTAATATCATAAGTCAAAATTATATTTTCAGACATTAAAACAACAAACAAATAGCATTTAAAGTTTTGAGGCCAGCAAAAATTTTAGAAACTCATATTGTAAACAATCAGTGTTAAAAAAACAAAAAACAAAACAAAACAAAAAAAAACTGCAAAAAAGGTGGGTATTGTCAAAAATTTGCTAAAAATATGAGTCCAATAAAAAAAAAAAAAAAACCTATATTAACCCTAAATAAAAAAAAATTTTTACCATCAAAATCTTTGTTATTATTAAGAATTTTTTTTTATTAGAAAATTATATTTTTTAACTCTTTATAAAACTGTTAAAACTACTATGGGTGACTATATAGGAAATTTGAGCAATTTTTTGAAGTGAAAGACATACTGACTTGAAAATTCTTGCAAAAATCAGATAACTGATCTTAATGAAACCTCCAGAACTTATTCATAAATGAATTAAACTATTTTAGAAAAGTCTTTTCTTTTTAGAAAATATTAGTAATTTTTTTTTTTTTGACATGTTACCACCCACCACCACTTATTTAATTTTATAAAATTTCAAGAAATTCATTTTTGTAGCACTTAATGTTTATATTAGTTATAAGTACAAGCCCTTGGATGATTTAAATCATCAAATTCTTTTTGCCAAACGGACCCCCAGTTACAGAAATTAATCTGATAATCTGATCTGAATTGTAAATTTTAAAAAATGCAATAAAACTATGACATTAGCCAATTAGAAAAGCTTTTAATTGTTTTTATGAATAAGGCATATTATGGACACTATTGTCTTAAGAAATTTTTTTTTCCCCGATGAATAATGAATTTTTACAAGAATTTTCATTTTTTTTTTAATTTTAATTATATTTTATAAAGTTTTAAATCTTAAAATTCTGTATTAATTTGTAGAGGTTAAGTGATATTGTTCTTAAGTAAAAATTATGTTTACTAATCATAAATGGAAAAGCTTACTACAATTCAGTGACCACCCCACCAGTACTTTAAAAAGAATTTTGATTCTTTTTTATGTGTATATAAACATGCAGATTTTTGTAAATATGGATGTCCATACAAAACATTATCAGAAAATAAGAGCAGTAAATTTAAAATTTATTGTAATTTTCTAAGATTTCCTCAACAAGCACCTTCATAAGTAAAACTATAAAGCCAAAGTATCTAAAATTCAATAAAATATTAGAATGTTTAAAACATTTAAAATTTTTAATTTACATTGTATTCATCATGCAAATTTACAAGTATTTCACCCTTACCTAAATCTTATAAACGTCAAGTTATTGATAAATATGTCAACACCTCATAAAAACACCCACCTCTGTTAAAAAAAAAAAGAAGTTTTTCTGTGATATTTTAAACTAAAAGTAATATTTGTTTTAATTCAGATTAATTAAACTTTAATTCAGTTAATCTTCCTCAAAGTTTCAGAAAAGTATATTGTATTTCTGAAAGATTTTTTTTAATAAAGAGAAATATGTTGTGTTCACATTTTAGCAAATAAAAATAAAAATAAAATCATTCTAATCATTTGGTTTGAAATAAAGCAAAGTAATTTTACTTATTGGGAATATTAAATTTAATCTATTAGCTTAGAATAAAAAGTAAAATATAAAAAACTTTCATTTTTAAAATGCATTTTAAACCTTAGATATTGCTTTTTTTTTTTTTTTTTTTTAAGTACCTAGATAAAAGGCCAACAATAGGTTTTAAAGATTCACAAACAAGCATTTGAAAAAGAACATATTTAAGCTATTGTTTTGAAAAATAACTTTTAATCTGCAAATAAAATTTATGAAATGAGATAATATCTTGAAGAGGATCATGAAGCTTTTAAAAAATTGTTTTTTTTCTACTTGTAAATTCTGCAAAGGCAAGCAAGTATAAGAATTAAAAAAAACATTAAAAATGTAAAACTCTTTATTTTCCACTAAGACAAACAAACTTTTGTTTACTATAACAACATTGTTTTATAACAGATTCTATTAATGTTAGGCAAACATCAAGTCAACTGGAAAGATATACCTGATTGGTTGACAGACGTGATAAAAACCATTTCACTTGGGTGGTAATTTTGCAAATAGGAATAAGCATATCTAATTCTATGCCCTTGGAAACCAAACTCACAAAACAAAATCAAAATATCAGGTAAAAATATTAATGTTTTAATTATTAAAAGCTCAACTGCTATGATTTGGTGACAATAGTAATTACTTTGCATAGAACAAAAGTAAAAATCAGTAATTTGATTAGCTACAGGATCCATTAAATACATTATTTACAATCAGACTAATATCCACATCTTTATTGTTATGATCATAACATTTCAGCTGTTGGGCTCTCCAGCCTTCTTCAGGTGTATCTCAAACATTCAGGTATTTTCAAACTGAACCCTTTATTCAATCTACAGGGGTAGACTGATCCTCATCCTACTGTTCATATCTTTGGATAATTGGTTAATTGTTCACTTATTGTTAGTCTTGTTTCCACCAAGTCTGAATATATCTGTACTACCTGAACCAGGAATTGAACTCTCAATCCTCTAGATCAGCAGAATGAAACCAATCTTTCCCTTTACTTTAAATAAAGGGCTCAGTTAAAAATTCCCTGAAAGTTAGCCAAAATGAAGGCAGAATAGCCAAAATATTGTGCTTGTAAAACAACAAAAATGATACAAGTCTATCTGACTGATTAAATAATGATAACTTCTCATCGAAGAAATTCATAAAGAAAGGATCTTTTGAAATGTAGCAAAGTTTATGAATTATTTGAATTAATTTCACTTCCTTTTTTAGCAATTATTGTCATCTTATTGCCTTTTCATCATAACATTCTCAGTTGAATAACCAGTTAAAGTACAATGAAAGAAGATGAAAAACTAAAATCAAAAGCTGAAAATATATCAGCAAAAATGAAAACTAAGCAAGGATTAATTAACGCTTAATTACTTTTCTTTAGATAACTTTTTAAATGATGAAAGTTTAAAACTATCAAAAGTCATAAAACATTATCAAAACATAAGACTTAAATAATAAATTAAATAATGAAGTCATTCTTTAATAAACCGAGTGAAAAGGGTTTTTTTTAAAAATCAACTTAATTTTTAACAAATGAGGTTTAAATAAGATATTTGTTTCTGAAACTGTTTTTAAAATGCAAAAAGTGAAACAATATCAAATTTTTACCTATAGGTTTCCAATTATGAATCTAAACCGATAATTTTCAATATTTCAAGTCAATATTAAAATAAATGATCCTTTAATTTTTGGTTTATTTATTGCATATCCAGCTGAACAAAGTACATAAGTATCTAAAGTACAACTGTGTTTAAATGAACATACCTACTTATACACTACTGTCTATATTTCTGAGGTGAGGTATTGTAATTATTTATACTATTTACATTGCTCAAACTGAAGTCCTCATCTTTGTTGCCATATTCAAAACACATGGCATGTGGAGCTAGAACAATCTACCCCAGTGGACGAAATAGAGTTTGGCTTGAAATTCCAATTACCTGAAGAAGGCTGGAGCATACAATGGCCGAAATGTCATGAATATGGCAACAAAAATGAGGACTTCAGTTCAAATAATGTAAACAGTGTAAATAATACTTTATACAATTATAGAATACAAGCAAATCTGTATACGTATACTATATGCCTATGTACACACACACACAACAATTGTTTTGTATGAAATTAAACCTTATACATTAGCAAAAGCAGTATTTATTATTTGCACTACTTATGTTCAGACTATTGTCCTCATATTTGTTGTTGCTACCACAAAGTTTCGGCCATTGTGCACTCCGGCCCTCCTCAGGTGTATATTGATCTGGGTAACCTACAAGAAATTCTGAACTGAACCCTTTATTTAATCTATAGGAGTAAACTGTTCTTCTACTGCCCATGTCTAGGGGGTATAGTCTCGTTCTTATTTATAGTATTGCTCAGTTATTGCTCACCCATTTCTACTGAACCCAAGTACACACCGCCAGACCTAAAGACTGAATTCACAACCAATATGTCACCAAATTCACAAACCAACACTTTAATCCACTAAGTCATTGTCCTGTAAAAGCAGTATTTAATATGTGAGCTAAGGATTTCATTATTATTATTCTTACATATAATTGAATGTAATAAGTAAAGCTTATGCTAAAGTTTCTATTAATTTAATATTATTTACATTGTCAGTACTTTAAGCCATACATGTTAAATGTGAGTAAATGAAGTAATATGTTTGTGCTAAGATTTCTATTACTCTAAAAGGGCTAACATCATATGCTATTATTGTAATAATGCATCTTAAAAGCTGTTAAATCAAGTATTGAATGTTTCTGCTAAGGTTTCTTTCAATTAAATACACAAAATTTGAAAGTCTTAAAACTTTATATATGTAATGCATCTGGCATACGCTCACTTGTGTGTTTAAATTTGATATATTTACAGGAGAAAGTGCTCAATATATCATTTAATGACTTCTGGCTGATGATGACTTAAGAAAGTTTGGAGCATATTTCTTCCAAAATGAACTTTGGACAATTTCTGGCAGAATTCTCTACTTATTTAGGCAGGATTAGTCATAATTTGGAAATGTCAATCAATAAAATTAATTGACACAAAATGTCTGTCATCTTTAAGAAACTTTGCTGCCTAAATACACAAAATATATCATTTGTAGATATAGGTTGGATATGTGTATAGTATAGTGGTTAGTGACCCAGAAAGGGAAATTCGCTACACTTGTTACATTCACTTTCACACAAACATCCCCTGGGAAAGGTATGAATTTATCTCACTCTCACATCCACAGCTATGGGTGAAATAGCTAGCTAGTCTGGCCTTGAATTCAAAAACCATTTTGAAGAGGGATGGACTTTGTCAGGTTCCCTTGCCTTAGACACTTCCACTGGTGTAGCACATGGGGCATCCCAACAATCCTAATCGGTTATAGGAATCATGACAGGAGATATAAATAGGGGACATACAGATCAATACTGCCTTTCTCTCCTGAAGAGTGGACTGAACTACAAAAGAGTTAATCTATGAAACTCTAAAGATGCTGAGTATAACACCAATCTGCTAAGTGACAAATTTTATATATATATAAATAAATAAAAGATGGATTTTTTTTATTTTTTTATTTATGGATCCGATAGATTTTATTTCTTAAACATTATTTTTAGTGGATACTTGTATTTGTGTAAATGGACTGTTTATTTATTAAACAGTATATTTGTTTATGTTTGTTTACCTACCTGAATATTCAGGAAAAATGTATTTTTCTCTAAGATTTCTTAAATATTTAGGTCAGTACACAAAAATAAATATACTGCTTAATAATGGAGAGTCTGCTCAAATATGAGTATCCACTAAAAATAATATATATATATATATATATATATATATATATATATACACACACACAAAAATCAAGAAAAATATTTGACAAAAACAACTTGTTCAGAAAATGGCCTTAAGTTTTAATTACATAGACAAGTTTATTGACAGAGTTCTATCTTAGAACGCACATCTAATTTACATAAAATTAAAAAGGCCCATGACATTCATACTAACTTTTCTTGGCTTATTTTAAATTAATTTCTTGCAGAATTATAAGCAGAACAATGGATAAAACAAGTTGATTAGTGTCCAACAGATGTCCTATTAATTTCTCTCTAAACACAACAATGTACGAAACATACAAAAAAGAGTCACTTTCTGACATTTTAAGGAGGGTGTGTGTGCAATTATGACAATAGATTCTGATTACATATCAATTCTCAAAGATTAGCTTTAAGTTAGCAAAATGTTATGCAATGTGTTTCATAAATTTCTATTTTTTGTTTCTCTCAGAATTAGGAAACTACATATCAAGCAAATTCTTTTAAATTTATAGCAATACTTGTGTCAGGCTGTATATTTCAAAATGAAGTTACAAGTAAATGTTTTTGACTAGATTAAAATAATGTCCTGTTTTATGATTAAGCATTATAATTTTCTTTTTATTCTGATTGCATAATTTCACATAAACAATACAGAAAACATTTGCTTAGCATTGGACGTATAAATTTATAAAATGACAGAAATTATAAAACTAAAGAAAATGAATTTTTTTCATGTTTTACACACATTCATAAAAAGATTATCAATATTATGTCTCTGCAAATTCAAACTGAGTTATAAGATATTTAACTTATTTGTATGCGTAATTTAAAAGTTAAATAACTAAAGCAAATATGTAAAAATGAAGATCCGAAAAAAAAAAAAAAAAAAAAAAAAAAAAAAACTTTCTTAAAATAAGACAAAGATGGAACATTATGGAAACATTTCAAAATTTGTTCTCATTTGGACATTGGATTAAATGTGCATGTATCATAAGATTTATTGACTCTGAAAGAGAAATCAGCAAGATTGAATTCCAGCAGCATTTATTACATTCACTTTTGCACAAATACCCTTGAGAAAGGTAAGACTTCATCTGTTCACCCCACAACTATGGTTGACGGAACTCTCTTGATAGGAGGTAGAAACCAGCCTAAGAGAACGAAAAGTGAGCCTGAAAAGATACCCACTGCTGATAGTGTAGTAGTTTATGTATGGTGCCCCCTACAGTCCTAACGGGTTAGGAAATTCATGTGATGAAATATCGAGTTATCTTGCCTCTATAAAATTCTGACAAATTGCTTTTTATTTTATTTTCCAAATGCCAACATAAACAAGTAAATCTTTAGTATACAAGTAACAAACTGATATTCCCTAATGATGTGTCAAACCACCCTCCTTTGTCTATCTCTTTTTTTCACCTGATAAACTAGTATGAAGTGGATACGTAAATAAGAATAATTATAAGCACCTTGTAAATTATTGTTCTTTTAAAACAATGTTGTCTTGGACAAATTACTGACTGATTGACTTATAAATAACTGACAACTGATTGGCTTATCAACTTTTTGCAGGTTATTTAAAGCCAGAAATTAGCTTTAGATTGTAAGGATTTTTTGGAGATAATAATTATTTCCTGATAGAAGTCCTACTAATTAACCCATAGCTGAGGAGAAGAGGTAGATTCATATCTTTCTCAAGGGTATTTATGCAGAAGTGAATATAATAAACCCAACTTATCAATTTCCAATTCCATTATAGCACCTGCACAACCAAGCTCACAGCACCTAATATCCCAAGCAGTCACCCATCTTGATACTGATCAGGCTTGATGTTGCTTAACTTCAGCAATCATACGAGAACCAATGTTTCAATGTGATATGGCCATAAGCCAACAAATAACTAAGAAAAGAAAAAAAATCACATCAACTGACAATATACTACCTGAACAGCATTGCTTAATGATAAAGTAATATTAATGTTTAAACAGTTCTAGAGTAATGAATTAAAAGAAAAACAGAAGAGAGAGAGAAAGTACAAATAGAATGTATCAAGGACATACATTTAAAAAAGGCCAACAATACACTACATGTGATAAAGAGAACAATGACACAAAAGCAGTAAATTGAATAACTTACTTTTGTACCAACCTTTTACCTTGTTCTTAATTAGAATATGCTAGCCAAAGAGAAGGTACTCTCAGTAAAGTTAAACGAGATTGAAATAATTCAGCACAATATGCATTAAAGATGTTTTTATAGACCTAAGAAATTATATTTACTAACAAAGATACCATTTGATAGATTATAAACACACAATTTGTTTCAGCTTCAAATTATAGAGAGAAATAAATAGATCAAAGCAGAAAACAGCTTACAATGAATAAATGACAATTTAGTACACAAAGAGCACTGAATTTAATTCCATTTACATTTGGAACAGAACCCTTATAAATTTAGCAAATAGACTGACCACAAAAAGATCATGCTTATCACTCTGGTTTGAAATCATTTTTCCTTTTTGTGTAATAATTAGGATCATCAATCTCAAATCAAAGAGATTGTCTTGATCACAAATAAGCACAAATACATATTAAACTTTTGTAGTAGTTGGAGCATCCAATGGGACACTTTCAAAAGTTGTTTTACATTTTAATAGTTTAATTTATTAAAAGTTTTTTTCTGCATGATTTTAGAAAACAACAAATAAAATTGTTTTCATACTGCTTGATTATTTCATAATGTTTTTGTAAAAAAAAAAAACAAACAAAAAAACCCACAGAAGTGTGTGTGTGTGTATATATATATATATATATATATATATATATATATAAAAACACACATGTACAATGTAATTTCTGCCTTCAGCTTTAACTTATTTGTAATCTCAAAAAAATCTCAAGCTGCAACCAAATGTATAATCAGTAGACAAAAGATGCAAGTAACTTACAATGTGTGAATGATAAATGTAATTATAGAATAGTAATTGATGAAGTAAAGAATTTCAACACTTATCTGCTTTCTTAAGTTTTCAACACATTTGTATCAACTTCAACAATTGGCTGACTTTACCCACTCTAACTTGAAGATTAAAAAAAAAAGAAACAAATCACCAACACTACTATGTTTATACTTATATTTTTCAAACTATAAGCTAAGAATAATGCTACATCAGCAGTTACACAGATAATCCATTATATTCATGTGATGTTAGATACAGAAGACAAAAAAATAAAAAAATAACTGAATAAGTATGGAATATAAATCCATTCATATTAGAACTGAATGACCTCCCAGAAAAATCATCTTTATCAATAAATAATGGGTTAGTCAAATTTGTATTTATCACTTCAGTTTAAATTTTAATAAAAGATCTGCAGTGTTTATGACTGTTTAAAATAAGGACTCAAAAAGCTTTGAAGTCTTAGTGTAAGTCACAGAATTTTAACTCTATTTTTTTTACAGATCACCAGTATTAATGGAAAAATGCTAACATTAGATATTTGTGTTGAATACAAAAATACAAATGGTATGGATTGAATGTGAAAAGAAGATCCAAATGATTTCCCTAATGCTTCTATTATTGTTCACCTGATGAAGGCTAACTAATAATCAAATCAAAATCAGGACAAAAATATTTAGGAGATTAAAATGTTTATCATAAGAAATTTTAGTTTTTCCCTAGGTTATCACTTGGATTCTAGATTTCTGTTCTTTTTTAATGTAGTTGATAAAGAATTACAAGATAATAAATATCACGACTTCAGCAGTTGAATAAATAATTCCTGTTAACTTGCTGAGATGAACTGATAGCTACACCTTTACTACAATGTGTTATCAAATAGAAAAAAAACGTTTTCTAATAAAACAACTTTCCTTATAATATTAACTTTTAAATTTTGCATTTCATTTAGAAAAGGAACTAAAATGTTTCTAAATGATTTTAAAATTCTCTTTGTATTAGGTTGGTGCAAAAATAATGTCGGTTTCTCACATAGTAACATGTGAGAAAACGACATTATTTTTGCACCAACCTAATACTTATTTATACAATCAATCAGTTTGAACACTAATTAAAAATTACAAAAATCGACTTATTACCTTATTCCAAGACACCCATTTTAATTTATGTCAAAATTATTCAATAGAAAAGTTTTGTAAAAAAAATCATTACTTTTAAAGTCTGAAACAGTGTCCATGTTTAGATTAAGGAGTCATTTTTTCTTATATAACATCTTTAAAATAATTACAATATCCTTGGGAAAGGCATGAATCAATCTCTTCTCCCCCTCCCCATATCTATAGCCTTAGGTGGCAACCAGTCTAGAAGGAAAACTCTGAATTCAAAACTGTATGTAGACCTGGTGAAGCACATACTAAGGAAAGGGTCATTCACATGGACTTGATGATCCTGACTAAAAACAATCAATACTTTTCAGTTAAGCATCATACAAAAAAAAAAAAAAAAAAAAAAAAATATAATGTCATCTTAAATAAATATAACAGACTTTCTCTAGTCAACCAATTGCTGTTACTTTAATATTACATATATACCTTGTACAAATTTCATATTGTAAAATGTATCTAGCAGTTCTTGCCTATAACCCCTGAAAGTGTAATAGAATCAAAAGGTGGATCACAAAGATCAACCAAAATTAATTTCTTGAAAAATCCTGTTCAAAGTCTATGTTAAAAGTTGATTGAAATATTTAGTAACACAATATCCAAACAACTAAATTCTATCACAGCTAACTTTAGCACTAACACTGCATTTCCTAAAGAAGTTATTTTTACATAGAACAAGATTACAAACAGGGTTCTTGGTTTCACAACTCATATGAAAAACCTATTTTCGATGTTGCAATTACATTCTCAGAGGTGCCATGTTCCTGGCAGGCCATTTACTAGCGTTATGATTCCAACGCGTTCCTATTTTTTTTCAAATTACTTAGCAGATGACAAGAATAGTTTTCCATTCTGTTTAATAGGTTTCAGAGTAAGAAAGCTGTTAAACAATTAAAGTTGTTGACCTGTTACAAGACAATGCCACATTCCTTATTATACTGCTATAGAGTTAATAATAAAAACATCTATTCAAAGATTTCATATCAAATCATTTCCCTGTGGCCACAGTTTTATTTATAAAATTGGGACTTCTGTTTTTGCCATTAACCAGAATGATCAGTTTTTATGCAAAATGGATTGTTCAAGATTTTTGGCCATTCAGTGGTTAGCAAATGGTGTGGCAGAAGAGGATAACAGACGAGGCAGAATGATTGAAAGACAATCAAAGATTTAGAAAAAGTTTTTAAAAAATTCATGTGCCAAAAATAAATATGATTTCAAAGTTTAAAATATTATTATGGATTCCTTGTAATTGCATGCATGAGGCCCAGTGTAAATAGCTATAATTATTGACTGATTTTATCATTGTGATATTTTTACATTATATCAAGTATTAATACAGTAACTAGTGTTTGCAAATTGGAGGAGAGAGTTATCAATGATAATGTTCTGATTTCTGCAGTTACCTCCCTTTAACTCTCTCTGTTTTTTTTGTTTTTTTTTTTAATTTTTAAATGAACATTTTATCACATAAAATTTGGTAAGGTGCAAGCAAAATTTTCATTCCAAAAATGCAGCCTGGAGAAAAATAGTCTGAGAACCACTGCTCTAACCAAATAGAAGCCTGAAATGAAATATCTATGGATCCCCAAACCAAAGTGCCTTCATCATTCCAACTAGACTGTGGCTCCTGGTGCCATAACTATTTTTTAATAAACGATTACATTGACATTCTTATTAATTTACTACAACATATCTAGTGCTGGTAATGTTTTACAAGAGAGGAAGTACTTACAAGAAAACTGAAGGACTGAGTTGTTGACATTCATTATCAAAATTACAAGTGTTTTCTAGTCAAAATGCCTTTCCTCCCATCACAATCAGTCTTGTATTTGTAAAACTGCAGGATTGCTACTTGGTACAAATATCTACAAGATATATACATTCTTCTAACAACACTTTGGAAACATTACAAATTTTGTACACAGACACTGATGGCATCACAGATTTTACAAATACAACTGACACAATGATTTCTCTTTTCTTCCTCTTAGCCACCCACTTGAAATAGAATCTCATAACATCAGACAGCTAGTTTCCTGCTTCAATACTGAGCCAAGCTTCTGATAAGCTTTCTTTCATTTGTACTCAATATTCATATATAAAAATAGTAAATGTCACATAAGAGTGAAGTTACAATATCAATAAAGAAGAATTGATACTTGTCAGCAGGGTCTAAATAGAACATTTAAATCTAGTTTCAACTCTTAATTTGAAAGTCACTATACATTTCTAGAAATGCAATATTTATATATATATATATATATATATATATATATATATAGAGAGAGAGAGAGAGAGAATCATATATATATATATATATATATATATATATATAGAGAGAGAGAGAGAGAGAGAGTTCATAAATCTTGGAGAATTTTTATGATTCCTGATGAGTGAAGAATCACAAAATCTCGAGTTGACCTCCAATAATTATTGTGAACTTATATTACTTCCGATTCAATAATTATTGCTCTAGATTACTATTGGCAAAAATTCTGTTTGCTTTGATATTATATAATTTTATGTATATCAATAAGTGACATTATTATTTTATATATAAACTAAATTTCACTTTATCAATTCCCTTGCTAATAATAAGGAGAGATTAATCAATCTTTCTAAATTCTTATTACAACACTTATTCAAAATAGGCTCAGAATACAACCTCATGTTCAAATTCATAGCTGCAAACAAATCACAGATATTTGATATTTATTAATAATGAAAACTTTGGATAAAAATCAAAAATTAAAGTCTTTATTTTATAGAATAAAAAAATTCTCCTTCATAAATTTAATCAATAATGGATGTAAATGCATTCATGAACTTAGTTTGGCACAAGGCCAGAGTAACAGGAGCAGCAGGGAGAAAATCAAACACAAATACATTAACAATTTGATCTGCAAAATGAGTGTAAAACATCAAGTAATTTTAGACATCCTAGAATGTCTTATATAAAAACAATACCAAATGTATAAAGTACTGGGTATGACAAACTACATCTGGCAGCAAGGACTCATATTGGGAGATTGGAGGTTTTCAGGAGTGTGAAACCACCTCTTAATTGCTGTTATTCCCAGTCCATACTGGCCTGGAATGGTCACACATGTTAGGGTCCTAGCTATGGACAAATAAGGGAACAAAAACAAAACATTATGAAAGTATACAAATACCAGTAATACATTTTTATATTAAAAAAATAATACCTAAAATACCTATTTATAGTAGAATTACCAACAATACATTTTATCTGTAGTTGAAGCCATAAAATTGTTCAAAATATTTAGATTTTGACATTAAATAACCCAGAGATGTTGATATGCCACTAAACAAAACCAACCAAATATATAATTTAGTCACCTATTAGAGAAATAGATTTGTTTTTTTAGACAATTATTGATTGAAAAAAATAAAAAAATAGTCATAAAACTGCTACACAAAATAGTTTCTTGAAGTCTTCATTGATAAGTTAAGAATTGGTACAATCAAACTGAGCAGCAGCTTTCATTGCTTGTGAGTGGACAAGTATAAGCTCAGATATAGTTTTGCATTTATTTGTGGCTAGCATGGATTCAATTAACAGTCCAATAGAAATAGTAGCTGTTTTAATGCAAAGGCTTTCTTGTTTGTAATAGGAAGGAAATGAAGTCTTAGATCTTGACTTTCTCTGATGACACCCACTTAAAGTATGAATAGCAAAGATTATGTGTAGAAACATTTCTTCCCTCCAAGCTCATTACCAATACTGACCCCCTACAGAATTACTCACTATAAAATAGAAAATAAAAATGATTGCCTGTGTCAGGTGCTAAAAAACAAAAAAAAAAACAAAAAAACAAAACTGTTCCCCAAGTCTACTCCATGATCGTCCTGCTGGCAGCTCACCAAAGCTACTAGGTCCTTTTAATAATGAGTGGGTGGTATTTGAACAGAAGGCTAGTTTATATATCTGAAATTAATAGCTGTTGTGAACAGTGAACACAATGCACTATTAGTGTCATGTTGTATCAATTATTTAAAGACTCTACTTTCAAGTGTCTCCCAGAATGTTTTAGCTAATTTTTTTTTTTTTTTAAAATCAAAAAGTTGCTTTTAAGTTCACATTTTCTTATTTTTCAAGAGAAAATCTAATCAACAAACTCATCAAACATTACATCACTCAAAAAGATACCTTAAATTTTAAGAGAGATCTCAATAAAAAATAAACATTTTTCATTTCTGAAACTGTGTTAGTATATTCTGAAATATGCAAGTTTGTAAATTTTTTTTTTTTAAGTGCAGATTAATAGAAATTGATTTTGTGGAATGAGACCCTAAAAATGAGGCTTTGTCTTAAAGTGAAAATATCTATATATCTACAATGACAATCAGTAGCAAAAGCCTGAAATGTTCCTGGACCTGACACAAATGACTTTTCGGCAACCTTTAACCCTTTAAACCTTGCATTCCTGAACAATTTTAACCCTTCTGCCTGAGCTCCCAAGTCAAAATTTACAAATAATTGGTATGTAATGTTTCACGGTAGATATAAAAATAGTTATAAGCGTTTACCTACTGTTCAACTGGTAGCTGAGCATGAAGTCATTATTCTCTACCACTGTTCAACCAGTGGCTGGGCATTATATCATTAATTTTTCTCTACCACCAGTAAAGTGGCGGCCAGGGCTCAAAGGGTTAATGCATGTCTTTGTATTATTAAATCTAGATATTTATTGGGCACAAAAACAAACTTATTGAGAACACAGTAATACAAACTCACTATTAATGACTTACAAGGTAAGCACACTATTTTTCTATACTACCACTGACTTTAGCATTCAATATTAAATTACAATTTCTAACCAATAATTTTTATAATTTAAACCAATGAGATTTTTTAAAATTCTTATTCTGCTGTGTGTGTGTGTGTGTGTGTGTGTGTGTGTGTGTGTGTGTGTGTGATCTTGGCACTAATTTCACTCACAAAGTTTAAGTCAACCTGTGGCATAGTTTTGAGGCATTCCTTAAAGGTGTCACATGGTTGTGCCCACACAAAGTCACAAGTCATCCTAAACAAGACCTTGAATGTAGAATCCTTGTCCAACTGCTGATCAAGTGGTCTCTCCCAGAAATTGTAAGGTTTGCTCAGAATAGTTGCAGTATATATTATAAACAAGAGGTTGGCTCTGTGGATGTTGATGAAACACAAAATGTGCTTGAATGAGCATTGACAACAGAGATTGGCTGACCACTCTAGCAGACACATTTATTCAGAAACAAGCAACCAGCTATTATATATATATATATATATATATATATATGTGTGTGTGTATGTATGTTAGGTTGTGTCATAATTTTCATTTAGCAACAATCTTTCATCTTCTAACAATGTTTCCCAGAATAAAATTTTGTTAACCAATTTCATACTTGCTAATTAATTATGACTCTTGCACCATAAACACTACATATAGATGTTTTCATAGCATTATTCCCTTGCTTGAACTCCAATAACATTATATGACATAAATAACACTTAATTACTATCAGTGGGGTTAAAAATTTTATTCTTTAATCCACTGTGTATGCTGCAATTGTCATACAACTAAGGTGTGTTAGGATGCTCCAAATTTATTCTTAACTGCCCCATATGGTGTTAGGATGACACATTAGTCCTTACAATTGGTCTCCAAAAATGCAAATTACTTCCGACTCAACCTGATTAAGTCTGATCAGTTCGATAAGGTCAAATAAGCAGCTATAAAAAATGACCTACAATTTGTTAATTGGGCAAGAAATTGTTTGTTCGTTAATTTTAATGCACCAAAAACAAAACTACTCTTTTTTAATCATCTGAGAGAACCTTATTTGCCTTCCATCAACATGGCTGATGCTAACCTCCAGGAGAGTAACTTACTGTGTCTCCTTGGGCTGATGTTTTCCACTAAAATGAAGTGAAAAGATGATATTGAATTAATTGCTAGGTCTGCCGCTAGGAAAGTTGGCTCACCGAGTCATGCCAGAATCTATCTTACACATTTATAAGTCTACCATTGATCTATGCATTGAGTATTGCTGCTACATTTGGTCTGGTGCTTTTGCTATGTATTTAGATTTTTTTAAATTGCAATATTATTGGTCCTGATCAAGTATCTTGAGTTCAGTCACTTTCCCATTACTTTAATATTGTTTCCCTGTGCATTTTCTATATCTTCATGGTAATTGTTTTGATGAGCTTTCTTCTTTCTAGACTTTATGAATTTAAGCACAGTACTAGATTGACAGAAAGGTCTCATCATTTTATGGCTAGATGTATAAGTTCTATGTTAGCAATTTCTTCACTCACACTTCTCACTTCTAGGAATCTCTTCCATCTACTTGCTTTCCAGTCAACTTTTATTTTCAGATGCAACATCAATTGTTACCTTCTGTCTTCATTATTATGTTTTTTTTTTTTATTGTTTCCTTTCTTTAATAATGTTTTCTTTTTCTCATATTGTTTCACACACAGTATCCCTTTGTATCTTAGTGGCTTTATTGCCTTGTTTGGGATGAAATGATTGATTTGAAAAAAAAAATCTATAGGCAACACTCCTTCATTACTGAATAGAAGAAAAAATTATTCAAAATTATGATGTTAGGAAAGTGATGCTCATTAGCAAGAAAGGAAAATTGTTATCAAGTGATACAACATTAAACACAAAATTCATCCAAGGATAAATGAGGAAAAGCTATGAAAATAGTTTCATGCATAAATGACAATAAACAAATTTTCTTCTTTAGATAATACTTAGCGAGACTCTTTTTGCAACTTATGCATTTCATTATTTTTTTTTTTTTTTTTTTTTTACAGTTTTATTAGCAAATAATAGCCACCCATATTTCAAGTATTACTCATATTGATGATTATGTAAGAATCAGTATTTCTAATCCAATCTTAATATCTCTGGGATTACCCCACATGTCAGCTAAATAACTAAGGACCACTAGATGACATTGCCAAGAGTGCAAAGTAAGACTTAGAGATAAGACATGTTTCATTACCCAGCAACAATGAACATAAAGCATACAATACCCTAAGCTTATTTGACTACACATAAGTATATCTAATAATTGTACCAAACCAACTGATAAAGAATTGTTCTCATATGTAGGTCTCTTACAATCTTTCATGTTTTCGGCCAGATCATGTTGAAACACTGATTCTCATTTGATCATAGAATTTAAACAACATTGAGCCTAGCCATTACCTAGATGGGTGACTGCTTGGGAGTACCAGGTGCTGTCAGTTTGCTTGGTGTAATGGATAAGAGCTTAGAATGAGAAATCAGAGAGCTGAGTTCAAATTCTAGTTGGATTCATTACATTCACTTATGTGCAAATACCGTTGGGAAAGATATGGATCCTCCTTTTGTCATCCATCTATGGGTTAGATAGTAAGACTTGTATCTGAAAATCATCTCAAAGAAATTAATACAATATTCAGTCATAAAAAAATTATTCTTATAATTCCTGAAAACTGAGTTCTTCAAATCAAACTGTGGAACTTCAAAACTTCACATCACAAAATCTCTCACTTTAAGTCTGATTCCTTGGCATTTTGAAGAAATGAAATTGATTTCCTCAATTCAAAGTTTTGGAGATAATTTAAAAAGAATTTAAAACAAAAATTTTTAAATTTAGAAATTTTTTGTGTTACTTTAAACTCAATATGTATTAAAAACTTAAAATCACTAATTTTTTTCAGTTATTTTAAAATTTGATTTTTTTAACTGTTCCTTCCTCATTCGGACACAAATCCTAATGCTGGACATTCAAGCACCAGATGACCAGATGTAAGGTAGATTATCAATCCTGGGATCATTCTGATTACAAGAGCAAGTGTGGCTCCAGTTGAAGGGGTTTCAGACACATGGACGGACTGACAGACAGAAGTTGCTTTTATATATATATATATATATATATATATATATATATATATATAGTGTAACCCGGATATAAGAGAGATTCTCTGGTCCCAAATTAGAGCCTGTGTTAATGTATATATAATAGACCAAACCCGGATATAAGAGACTTCTTCTCTGGTCCCGCCAACTCTCTTATATCCGGGTTACACTGTATATATATGACAAACAGATATAGTTTAATCTATCACTAGCCATAAAAAAAATGACTCCTCAAAGGAATATGAAAATCTTTTGCATATAACTTGCCAACAAAAGAAATTTAAACTATGAAACATGGTTTTTACAATAGAATTCTTCAACACATGTGGAGCAAAATACAGATAGCATCTCAATATTATTAGTCTTTGTGGCTATGTCTTAACCCTTTCTGACTCAGTCATAGGCTACTAACTCTTCCACCCAGTTACAATTTGGTTACCAAATTCAAATCTATTGAGCTTACAAATTCATGGGCTCAAAACAATACTGGTTACAGTGGAAAACAACCACACATTTTATAACGGCTACAAACTTCACATCACCACTCGTTGTTTCAAAGGGAAACACAGTATTGACACTTTTCTTCAGAATGTGCTTCATCTAACATGCAAGAAATTGCAACAGCATTACTTTGCACAGTACTTCAGTAAATACATTCTTGTTGACATGTTCACACACATCACAACCTAATCATTCAAGTTTACAGTTTACATTTGTTACACTTGCAACACCCTAAAAGATTTCTACATATAAGGAACAAAATATACTGCTAACTTGGAGAATAGTGTGAGATTACACCCACTTGTCTGCCAAAGAAAAATGTAAATGTGGTATTTTTGGTGAAAGAAATACTTTTAGGGTGAATGGGTCAGTGATTGTGACTAGCTAGGTTAAAGAAAAGGACAGTGATGACAAGCTTCTCTTTACCTTGCCTTTTTGGCCTTGTGCCATATTTTCTGTATTTTAAAAAATAAATAGCTTCTTTTCTCTTTTAGCCGCATGATACCCAAGAGATAGGATCTTATTTTGGTCCTCAACAAACCTTATATAACATTGAACACATCACAGAAATGCTACAGTATATAATACCCTAAAGCTTTCTTGAGTACAACACACAAGAAGCATATCTAATTGTACCCAACCAATAGAACTCTTCAAATGTAAGTCTCTCAACACTTTCATAGGAACTCTGTAACGAAAAGTACATTTATCTAATAGATAAAATTCTTTATTTACCCCTTCTGTGATATATTTAGTTTTTGTCTAATCAATAATTATCTTCAGCATATTTTTTAGAGATGACACGCGTTAACACTCCACATGTCCAATACTTTTTTAAAGTTAAATTGGTTGTTGGAACTTAATAATTTACTTTAAGGTTCTCAATGTATTGTAAAGACTCATTTTTTTCTAAAATAGTCTTTAAATACATCATTATGATGTAGAGAAAGTTTCAGTTTCAAAGTGAAAAGAATTTTCTTGATGCTATGTAACTCTCCGAAGTCTAACTTTGGAATTATCCAGTATGTGCTGAAAAACAAGCCTCTACTTATCGTCGTCTCTTCTAGGTCAAGTTGCAAAGAACTCCACAAGTGAATAAATGAAAGAAAAATAAAGAGAACAAAAGGCAGCAATAATAATAATAATAATAATAATAATAATACACAACTTTCTATGACCTTGCAATCGACAGTTTACATTTTGTAAAAAAACGGCATGTTATTTCCACTGTGAATAAACAATAAATACAATGGTGGTCGTATTCAATTTTTTAAAGGTTCACGTTTTTACTTAATAAGAAAACTTAGAAATGATAATTATTTTTATGGTAGAAGAAAAAAAGCTAAATATTTTCAGATAACTGATTATTTGTAATATAATGACACGTGAACAAATGATTATATAAAAACTAAAAAGGTGACATTTTTATTATAAACTAAACAGAAACTTTTTCTTTTCAATTTAAATGTTCTTGAAAAAGCAAAAAGAAAGACTAAATGAAAATAATCAGAAATATTCAACCTCATGCCAAGTTTATTTTCCATTTAAAATAAAAACAAGAATTCGATTCAACATAATCTTGCTTAACATCACGTACGGTAAATCCTCCTACCATCACCAGGTGACATCAATAGAAATTTAGAAAATAGCTTAACAACAATATTCTCTCTTCTTCCCTACTTTCACGAGTCTTTGGTGTTGTGATAGCTTTGGTCGGGGGGGGGGAGGAATGATGACAAGTTTTGAATTTCGAAAGAATGACATATGATCTATAATGCTTGTAAACACATTTACTTGTCTTTCTTATGGCCATTTCGTATTACTTATTTATTTATTTTTTTTTAAATAAATACTTTTTAAAAATTAAAAGTAACCCGGAAGGGGGAGAGAAGCGCAATGGTAAGCAAGGAGGCAGGCAAGCAGGCAACTCCTTCTCCGGATTTAGGTCACCCAACACTTGTACAACATCGACAACCTTGCTTCTTCTACCCCATTCTTCCTGCTTGTAGCCTGACCACGATGCTTTAGCAACCTTTCTTTTTTCTTTTTTTTTTTAAACCGTTTGAAAGCCCGAAAACAGAAACACTTCTAGCTAGTACATCACCAATTAATTAGTTATCGAGATTTTATTCACTATTAGAGTTCAGAACGAAAACATTAGCATTGGTTCAAGAACAAATGAAAAAAAGGAAACCATTAATTCAATTGTGACACTTTTTACTGACGAACGGATGGAGAACTTTAGGATCTTTTTCTTTTTTTTTTTTTTTTAACTAACTAGGAGAATCCGATTTTTAACTTTCAAAAAGAAACCGAATTAAAAATGCTTATTGTTTTAATAAGAAATGTATTTTCCAGTTTAAATTAAAAATCAAAGATAACTAAAACAAAAGATTGTTTTGGAGAGATATTGCATTTTTTTTAAAGACACTGGCAAAGTAAAAACCTGACATTTTTTTAACATGAAAGAAAATACGCTTAGCGCGGGAAATAAGATAGAATTATTTTCTAGCAATTAAAAATAGTTTTTGTGCTTATTATTTTTATCTATTCATTTTTTTTTTCTTATTTTTTGCAAAAAAGATTTTAACTGGAAGAATTTATTTTTGTGCGACGAAATTGTAAAATAAATTAAATTAAAAACAAAATTAAAAAAAATAATGCATATTCAAATAAAATCCATCAGGGGTTGAAGAGGAATAAATTAAAAGCTAGAGATTCAATAAAATGATTATCTGTTAATAAATTTTTTCCTGATCAAGCCTTTTTCTCCCAAAGAGAAAATGGATATCTTTTCTCTTTCTTTCAATAATAGTGGCACACACGTCGTTCTCGAAGAGTTTATTAGGTCACCAGTAAAAGATTCGACTTTCTACTGCTTTCCACTAGTCGTACTACCGATTGACGGAAGTATGTAGTGTTCAATACTAGCAATGAATACGTCGGAAAGTCGGGGATCAGTTTATAATTTAGTTCTTAACTTAATTGGATCCCCCACTTTATGACCATCCTACACTATTTGCCAACGGTTTTAATAGGTCAACAGCAAAACCTCGTTCCACACGAGTAAAATAGCAAACCGGCGATTCTACGGCCGATTTTCAAAAAAATATTTAAAATTATTATGATCATAAAAACAATCTAAGCTTTTTGTTTGTTTATTTTTAAAATTATCATTTGAAAAACATCTTTTATGATTAATAATAATTTAATTAAAAAAAGTATTGCAGCAATGTGATTTAACTTTTAACAGCACTTATTATAAAAACAATTTTTTCTTTTTTTTTTTATTAATGAAATTAAATATCGGGAAAATGAGGGATCGGTTTGTATGTGGACTAAATATAGAAACTAGTCCCCGATTTTATATCCAATAGAAGTGGTTACAAAATTGGGGATCAGTTTGCATGTTCATTATTATACCAAACAGAGCACCCAATTTGTGACCATAAAATGTGTGTGTGCTGCTGCTACATTCACACACGCCATGGTTTACTAGGTCACGAGTGGAGAACCCAAACTACAACAGATTTACTTAATTACACTACTTGGTTGATGACGGCCTACTATGTTTTGGTAGGTAGATCTTAGTGTTTTACATGCTTTTAGGGTGGATATTTTGCAATTGAAAAGATAAATCTAGCATTTTTTTTAAAAAATGTAATTCCTTTTTTTACTCGATGGATGGACTATAAAAGTAAAACATAGATAGAGAGAAAAGAAAATGGGAACGATCGAAGCATTGTTTATAAGACTAAGCATGCTGCAAAACAAAGAAACCTACATTTTTCTTCTTTTTGTTTACAATAATAATATAAAAATAAAAGATCTATAACTATATAAAGAAAAGCTAAAGAGATAACTACATCTACACATGCTGCTTTGTGTAGACATTCATTGTTTTGTTTTTGTTTTGCTTCTTTCTTTCTTTTTTTTTTAAATTAAAATACAAGGAGAGGAAAAAACTGAAGGTTTCGTACTTACTTCCGAAACTAAGTAATCCGCACAGTAATAATGATTTGATGATGATGAAAAACATGTTGGGAAAGTCATTGAAAGTGTTTGACTATGATGACCTGGTTCTGCGATGGCGTCAGAGTGGTAGAAACGTTGACATGTGTCATCATCACTTGGCCTCCTCCTCCTTCTTAGCCTTCTTTTATTTCTTCCTTTTCTCTTGCTTCTTCTTCTTCTTTCGTTCTCTGCTAAACCTCAACTACAGCAGCAGTAAAAGCCCGATCCGTTGTTGTACTCCTCCTCCACGCTGAAGAAGTAGAACTTACCATTCAGGAACTGCACCTACAACCACCTTTAACTTATTATTATTACTATTATACTACCTCTATCCTCTACTTATTGTTAGTATTATTATTATTATCATCAATTGTCTATTTTCTCCATTTTTTAACTAAAACTCTTCACACTCAAGGAAAAGAAGCAATGATAATTTTTTTCTGCCACTAGAGTACCTGCTGCTGCTGATGGCAGTGGATGCTGCTGCTGCTGCAAATCTTTCTTGTTATTGCAGAGATCTCAACATGAGACGATTAATAATAATATCATTTAGTAATAATAATAAAAGCCCGAATGTTTCCTTTTCTCTGTTTTTGTTATGATTTTTTAAGTAATTGTTACAAACTTTTTCCAAGGTAATATGCAGAAGAAAAACAATCCATTTTGGAGTGGTAAAAGTTTAAAGGAAAATTAAAAATGGATTTTTTTTTCAAGTTTCAATTCAAACAATTTTTTTTTTTAAAAGTAGATGGTGATTTTTTTTCGGATAGTCGAAAAATCACTGAATGAAAATAATTGTATAGTTTTATGAATGATTTTTAAATGAATTAAATAAAGGAAAGCTAATTGGAATAAGGAAAAAGATCAGTAGATATCTAAAATTTTACAAATTATTTAATTAAAGTTAAGATAATTGCAGTGCAATGAAACGTAAAATAAATTCGGTTAAAAAAAAAAAAAAAATTAAATTTTAAAATAACGTTATGATTGCAATGACATAAAACCCATATACCTGAATAAAAAGAAAAGCTGATTTACAGTCTGAGTACAGTTATACACTAACAATAAAAAAACTAATATTTCGATTTCAAATTAAAACAAATGAATCCTTATGATGAGTGTAAATGTGAATATTGTTTATAATTTTAAAATTGTAATTTAACTTATTAAAGTCCTATTCATAGCTACCTTCAGAAAAGTGCTAAAGAGTGAATTCTTTTTCTTGGGATGGTAGTGTTGTTTATAAAGACGAAGAGCGGGTAAAAGTTAAAAAGCAGGAGTAGAAGTATTTGTGTATGCGCAGGAGAATGCTGGCAGTGTGATTGCAGTAGGAATTGTCAAAACGAGCAGTTGAATTTGGCAGTGGAAGCTGAGAAAATATGTTGGTGTGCAAAGCAGGCATGAGTTAACTCCACTAGTTCTGCAACTGGAATAAAATCCCAAGTAGTAGTAGCTCCAATAGAACCAGAATCCTCGTTAACAAAAAGAAAAAAAAAGAAACCAATAAAACTTGATTTTTAGAGAGTGATAATTCAATTTGCTATTTTAACTAGTCAATATAGTATTTTTATTTTTAATTACACAATAACTTGTTTTTATAATCGGAAGCATTAAAAATACGTAGGAAAAAGTAATTAACCTTTTAGACGTATATCCCCTTTACTGGGATAGAGATGAAGAGAGAGAAAAAAACAAAGAAAAAATTCTGTACGATTCCCCCACCTCCACTTGCTTTTTCTAGTTCAATTTATTAACCATCGAACCGCCATCATGGACTTATGGCATAGCAGTACAACTGCAGCACTTTACTCGGTTTTTATAACAATAGCAAGTTTACTTCTCCAACTGGTGTAATATAATTTTGCGACGTATTGTCCAACAACCAACTATGGCAGTCAATAAGGTCTGAGTCGGAAGTGTATTTGCGAGTATTTAGAGCAACTCTGGGAAAGTCTTGTAGAGTTCTTCCAAAGGGGGGGAGTAGAGGAGGAAAGAGTGAGTGTGTGTGTGTTGGGGGGAGGGGGTAATGTTAGTTTGTCTTTACAACAACATGGCGGCTGAGAAGGCCCGGAACTTCTCCCTCCAGCAGGTTATTTCAGTTAGTCTAGAATAGAAACTATTCACTGGTAATCACTTCTCATCCAAGATGATGGCTGGTAGGTAGTAAGAAAAGGGGACTGATATGGAATGGGTGGAGAATTGTTAAGCGCTATTTACTCCGTGTAGCCGATAAAAGTAAAAAAATAAAATAAATAAAGTAGGTGCTTTCCGTTTACCTTTTTTTATCTCTTTTTACTAGCAACATGGCGACCGAGCCCGGATGTTGTGATTTTTGGTTTAAATATCAGCAATACGAAAAGAGATTTTCAAGTAGTTTAAAAAAAAAAAAAAAAAAAAAAAAAGCATTTACTATTGTTTATTTGCTGAAAGGTGAATTGGTTAAATTATAAAAGAAAAATAGTGCATCCAATTAAACTTTTGTTGGGACCTTTTTCGGCTCCATTTTTTTAAGGTTTTTATGAGTAAAAACTAAAAGTTTTTTAAAATAAAAAAAACAACAATAAAACGTTTGTTTTAATTTTAATATTTTTAGTTTATTGCATGAACCTTATTTTTATTTATTTTTTTGCGTTAAGCAAGTATATATATATATATATATATTTTTTTTTTTGAAAATCTTTCTAAGGATTTCTTTAAATGTGCTTGGTGCTACAAATTTTGAAATGGAGCTTCTGCTTTAGCCTTTATAACGAACTTTTTTTGAGTGAACCATGTACTTGCATTTTTATGTATCATTTGTAAACAAAAGAACAATTCAACAGTATTTTTAGAGGCATGGAAAATATATTGCATTCGTTGGAAGCTTTAATCCTATGAGAATAAGCGGAAAAGATTAGTTTTATATTTGATATTACCTTTCTCTAGCTAGCTGGAGGGAGAGAATAATAATTATACGAGGTGCGAAAAATTCCTTAAACTGACCTAAATATACAAGAGACTGCATTCTGCGTTCGTAAACGTCGCTTTTTCACACACATCGATCGTGTTGCAGTTGAATCATCACTCACCGCTTAACTGTGCTCACATTCACTATTTATTCTCCATAAACATTCAGCAAACATCAAATAATATTAATTAATTGGTATATTTTTCCGTATAGATGAATGTAATAACACGCCTATTTCGTATGTGTCAGACGCCATTCTACCATACTGCTTCTGTGTGTATCAGGGAAAAAGAAAACTAATGGGTTGTTGGCGAGAAAGTTTAACCAATTTTTACTTTTATTGCCGCCAAAATAAAATAATAGGCATTCCTTTATGAGTGATCTTGTGTGAAGGAATGCTGAAAAGTTCTCGGTTCGACCAAAAAGGGGTTTTCTTTGAAAAATTCTGATATTTGATTATTTTTAGTCAGATTTGGAAAAGTGGGTCGGATCAATAACTTTTTATGGATTATCCCCTCTTGAAAAATGTTAATTCTTCCAACTCTCAGGCAATTTATTCCCGCAACAACATACTGGGTGGGAGGATTCATTTTAGCAGGGAGAAACACAGTCGTGGAAAATTAGGGCAAGCAGCTGCCCTCTCTATCTCCATTTCTCTTATAGCGTATTATTCGGAATCCTCCATTCTTATGGGCCCTACCATTCTGCTAAGTCTTAGATCCTAGAGTAGCTCACATTCAACCATTTTAACAGTTACGCTCTATTTTTAGTCAATTTTTAACAAGTTTGTACTGAATATTTTTCGTTCATTTTTTTTTTGTTGTGTAAGGAATTAACTTGTCACTTATTTTTTTTTTGTATAATTTAATAATTTGTATTTAGGTATTTTTTTATCGTACCTTTGCAATTTTTTTTTTTTTTTTTTTTTCGACGTAAATTTTCGATACTGCGGAAAAATTAAAACGCACTTAGGTATAATTTTTTATACGGGAGATTTTTTCTTTTTTTTTTTAATAGCATTGACTTCAAACGATTTTTTGGTGGGAACAGGTGATGGTTCACTAACCTTTTGGTAAAAATATCTGTTTTTTCTTTTTTAGCATTTTTTAATTTTTTTTCTATAACTGCGAAATACTGAAAGAAAGCTAGATCTCTACAAAAACATTCACACTAAAAAATAAAAATGCAATTATAAATGAGCGTATTACTATTATATTTCAAAAGAAGGCGTTAAATTAATTGCAATCATTTTTCTTTTCTTTTTTTATGGTCTCCTTTTTGAGGATGAAAAAAATATTCAGAAACTATACAGAAATAAATTAACATTATTTTTCATATTTCAATAAATGGAATATTTTTTATTTATATTTTATGGAACGAATAAAAATAAACAAAGGAAATACTTTAGCGTTCTAAACACAAGACAAAAATAATAAAGGCTCATTATTCTTTGTGCATATTTTATGTGTTTTACTGGACAATGTAATTAAAAAGCAAAATTATTATTAAAAAAATTAAATTTGTAAAAAACTAAAAAGCCTTTAATTTTATTTCTGCATTTCATATAAAAATTACAAGTGGTATCTCAGTGTTTTTTCTATTTAGCAGTTTTCAGTAAAATATCTTTGAAGTTTAATTAGCATGTGAAGTCTCCTTCAAACTATTTAAACTAAATAAAGCTTAAATCAGCTTTATAATTGGATCACTTTTTTTTTTCTTTTTTCTAGCGGAAGATGATTAGAGAATAAGCAAATTGAATCTACTACTGACCAGAATTTGAATTAGGACTTTTCCTCCTAGACTGGAGATTGCCAGCAATCAAAAAAAAAAAAAAACGAACTGCAGCAAAGAGGGGTTACAGGATTTTAAATGATGAGGTTGTTGGTCACCTGTTTATAACTGAAGGAGTTTACAAACTGTTGTTGATTAAGAAGATTAAAACTTTCAGAATAAATTAATTCCACATTTTCAAAAGAAATTAATTTCAACATGTAGAAGAATTTTATATATATATTTATATAAAGAACAACATAACATCCAAAGAAGTAAAAAAAAAGACCATTATATTTACATGTATTAAAACATAAAAAAAATGATAGAAAACATTTGTGTACTTAGCCGTAGTGTGTGATGTCCATGTGGCCTGTTTGAAATTAAATAGTTGGATTGCCATGTGACAAAGTCACCTCAGTCTTCTACCTACCACAAAATCTTTCTAAGTAAACAAAAAAAGAAAGTGAGACTTTATATTGCTTCATTTTATAGTCCTGAATAAAATGTCATATAGCAAATATCCTGACAGCGTAATTCCCACAGAAAAATTCCTGAGTACAAACAAGACTTATTGTTTTATTAATAGTCCCTCTTTCAAGTCCTGTACACTGCACTTCTAGAGTATGGGACTGCAGTTTCCAGAGCAACTAGGTTTTTTTTTATGGCATGGAGTTACTGTCTCTATGCCCAATAATTTTTCAATTCAGTGTTGTCCTCCTAGACCAGTTGCCAACCAAGGTTAAAGAGCCCAGTTTATTTTACTATTTAACCCATACCTGGGTGGAGAAGAGATGGATTCATACCTTTCCCAAAGGTATGAAAGGGAATGCAACCAACACAACAGCATTAAAACTTGCTACTCTGACTTCTCATACTGCTAACACTTATGCTAATTGCACATCCAGCATTGTCTGCAGTGTGTATGTGTAGCTAGCATAAAGGATTTTGGTATGGAAAATGGAATCTGCAAGTTCAAATTCTGGCCTCATCAATTGTGTTCAACTTTGTATTAATGCCCTTGGAAAAGGAATGAATCCATCACTTCTTCCAGCAATTTGTTAAATAGCATGGTAGAAAGGGTTCTAGAGCCTTGGGTGGCAACCATTCTAAAAGAAAGAAAACTCTGAACTCTAAACCCATGGAGAAGGCAACAGGAAACTACTTCACCCATCCTGGGTAAGATGATAAACTACGTCCAGCAGCAAGGCCTCTGATCAGGAGGTTTTGAAGAGTGCGAACCACCTCTTAATTGCAGGTGGTTCCAGATCCACCCTGACCCAGGGTGGTAGCACCTGTTAGGGTCCCAGCTATGGACAAATAGTTAACACCCAAACTTATGTAAAAATAGTTTTTAATACCAGAAATACTTTGTAATAAAAAAAATTATTACCAGCAATAATTTTTGAAGGAAAAATTATTATCATTAATACTTTAAAAATAATACCAGCAATACAAACAGCTATATATTCTTTGTAAAAAATATGACCAGCTATAGATTTC
The DNA here is from genome assembly GCA_963932145.1 of Acanthosepion lycidas. Lineage (NCBI taxonomy): Eukaryota > Metazoa > Mollusca > Cephalopoda > Sepiida > Sepiidae > Acanthosepion > Acanthosepion lycidas. Next base: position 119,649,865 of record OZ010576.1, on the reverse strand, counting down.
TTCAAGGAAAAATATTCCCAGAAATAGATTTTGGAAGAAAAACATATTACCAGCAATAAAAATTTTGTCAGCATTAAATAACCCATTAAGGTTGATATTCTGTAAAACAAAACAAACCAAACCAAACCACTTCACTAGCATTTCTAGGAAATCATGTTATCAGAAGTAATAAAAAAGGACTCTGTGGAGAGCCATGATCACCTGTATGGAATATGATAGTTCTGAAAGAAATGAAGCCCAGCAGATAAATTCACTCAAATGTGTGCTTTGTTATGTCATATTGAAACAGCCTAAGTGACAATCTTTTGGGCAGACTCTACACATGTGACATTATCTCAGATGAAACTAAAAGTTTGTACCAATAAACCAACTCAAGACTCATTGAAATCTTTCAATCAATTTGAATTTATCTATATCTCTTATGCAAGGTGTAGTAGTAATAGTTAAGACTGGAAGGGCAGAGATGATTCTTTAGCCCTCTCACATTTTGTTGGGAAAAAATTTAAATGTCTTCTTGGCCTGACAATGCCACTGTCAATGTCAATGCTATTGAGCTGAACCCTATCATTTGTATAAAACCATTGCTACCATTAATTTTAAAAATAAAAAAAAATTTTCATCTTATTTTTTTTTTTAAATATTAGCTTCTAAAATTTCTATAATATTCTTATATACATAAAAAGTCTAGAGACCTCATTCCGGAAAATAAGTACAAATGAATGGCAAAAAATATTTAAAAACAAAACAAAAAGAAATGTTTACAATGGGATAATAGATCTAAAAAGATAAAAAAAAAAGATATTCATTTTATGAGGATTAGGTAAAAAAAAAAAATAGAATCAGGAATCTTTAAAACTTAACATCTGACTTAGCCCCCACCCACTTTTAACATCTGATTTAATCTCCTGATTTTTTATTTTGTGGCGCCATGCCTGTCTATCAATTTATGTGCGTGCATGTATAATCTCTAAAAGGAATGTGAATAAAGATTTTCATTTTTGTTTTTTGCCATTTGTTTCATTTTATATAGAGAAAAAAAATACAATTTAAGGATTATTTGCCTATAAAATAGAAAATAAAGTAATTGCAAAAATGGTTGATTGATTTTTCACAAACAAGAAAATACTGTGGGATTTATAATATTTTGATGCAAATTTGTTTATGAGGAAAAATATTGATGATTGTTAATGATTTCTATATTATAGGTTTTTAAATTTTCAAGGTTTTTCTTTATTAACAAATGATTATAAATTTTATGAATTACAAATAAATCACAAATTTATAAGTTTTATAAAAAATTAAAAAAAAAATTAGTTAATTAACAAATAAACCAAAGAAATATTATTTGATAATTGTATATATTCAGGAAAAATGGTTGGTTGCAAAAGCACTTTTTGCTGGGGAGAGAAGAAAAAGAGTGAATGTTAAATCTCTGACCCTGAGTATTATGAATGGCACAAAAATAGCAAAAGACTCTTACTCCAATGTGAAATTTGAAAAAAAAATTCCATTTATTAAATGTCATAAAAAATAATAATAGCACAGAATAAAATATTAACAAAGCAAGCTTGCACAAAAGTTTCTAATACCTCTAATTTTGTGACAAACTTTCACAAATAACTAAAGAAAAATAATCATACATCTCTCTAAATTTGTAGAATTTTCTTTTCTCATTTTATTTCTTTTGCTTCTGTAACTTCCTTTTCTTTTTCTTTCAGCTTCTGTCTTTTTGTCGTTATTGGTGACAGCTATTAACTTTTCTTTGTTCAGTTTCCAGAAGCAGTCCACAGTCATTTGCCTGTGAAAGTCAAATCTTTCCTGTCTGTCTGACAAATCAGATTTCTTAAATAACCACAAATCAGCTCCAAAATTTAATCAAAAATTGTAAAGTCAGGTGGGTGAAGTTTAATTTCCCCATTTGTTAAAAAAATCACAAAATGTATTTCTTTAGACCACACTTATTCGCAAACTTTATTATGACAGGTTTTCGGACCATAAGACTTGAGATTCTTTTTTTACAAGTTTTTGAAAACCCAATTTTATACATGTATCTTTTTAATAAACTGTCAGGCTTCATTTTGGAATTATTTTTAAACATCAATTTGAGCCTCACATATACAAATCAAATTTTATTCAAGTTATTTTTTTACTAACCATCTGGCTTCTTCATCTTAGTAGTATTTTATTTAAAGAATACATGTTAGTAACTTTCTTCTTTTAATAAATGTTTTTAAACACTCCCTGAAAAGAAAGTGCAAAAAAACAAACTTAGTCTATTGTAACATTTTATTTACTCCCTGATTATTTTTATATAATTTTACTTTTCAATTTTTTTTTACATATATGTAATATTTTATAGTTGGCATCATTCTTTACAGTTTGGACATTTAAGACCTAATAATCTATGGCTGTACAAGAATACAAATATTTTTACAAACTATATATTTTGTGGTATAAAAGATGTATTTTTATTTTCAAAATCTGACTAATAAAATCACCCTGCTTCCTACATGGTGAAGGCCGGGTTTGCGGTCAAGTTTGGAAACTATGAATTTACCCCAATGGGGGTCCAAGACAGACATTAAATAATTTCCTTCAATTTTTAAAACATATTTCATGTTAATATAAATAGAATATTTGTGTAATATATTCAAAACTGTGACATGGTCTCATAAGATACACATCAATGTTAAATACAATCCAGTGGAAATAAGGCACATTATCAGGTCATGTGATATATCCATATGTTTGTGATCATTTGCATGTGCAGATGATGTAATGAATAGTGGCTTGAAAAAAGAAATGAGACTTGAGTTTAATTTCCAGTCAAGTTTTGTTACATTTACTTTTCTGTAAATACCTTTGAGAAAGGTATGTAACCATCTCTTCTCCCAGCTATGGGTTACATAAGGTAGACTGGACTCTTTAGCCTTGGTTGACAACCAATCTAGGATAAGGACAACTCTGAATTCAAAACTGTATTTAACCCTGGTGAAATATATACTATGCAGTTAATGAAAGGATCACACAGAGTTTACAATGCTGTAATTATTTAACTAAGCAATCGGTCAATGATTATGTGATTTTGACCATGAGTCCTTTCATTCTTTCTCAAACATTACCAATGAATTGTTAACCACAGTGAAGTCAGAGTTGTGTATTTCAACAGTCTCAGTCAACTAAGATGATAGACACCCCCCCCCCAAATACAGCATATTGCACAGTGATTCCCTATTATATATATATATATATATATATATATATATATATTATTGCATGTATTATTAAAGACTACGGAACTTTTCCATTTAATAATTTTCTCTTTATATATATATATATATATATATATATATATCTGTGTGTGCAAGTGTAAATATTTACAGATGGAGTGTATCTGTAGAAGAGACAAAATGAGAAAGGATAAAGTCTCTCAGAGAACAAAACGCATTGGCAAAGTATAGTTTTTCTGCTTGTCTCTTTTTATTCATATATATATATATATATATTTTATTTTTATTCATATATATATATATATATATATATATATATATATATATACATATATTTCATTGAATACAACAGACAAGGTGCGTTGATTTAGTTTTTTATACACTTTCTCATGTGATCTAATAATTTTTTCTTTTCAGATCATATATAAAAACTGGAAAAATTATTAGATCACATGAGAATTTGTAGAAAAAACTAAATCAAACATCTTGTCTGTCATATTCAATGAAATGTGCATGAAAGAAGGATTGCTGCCTAAATACACACACACACACACACATATATATATATATATATATATATATATATATATATATATATATATATATATATATATATATATATATAACTATTAACAGGCCCAAAAAATGAAAAATAAAGCAACATATACCCTCAAATGAAGTTGAGTCAAGGAAAATATCTGAAATTTATACAATAACAACTGAGATGTGTCTCCCAGACACAGTGATGTTATAGCATTAAAAGAATGCACACTGGGTCCATTCACAAGTTTCACATTGTCAACAATGATAAGACAGCCCTGAATACATCATTGGATATTGTTTATTGTTCGGCCAAGATAACAATCATTTAAATAGATATGCCACAGTTTAAGTTACTTGAAATCAAAAAGGTCCTTCAACTGTGAGTAGTGTCCCAACATTGAAAGCACTTCTATTTCAATATAGCCTATACAGGCTTGTACAACAGATCCAAATGTGCCCACCCCCCATGAAAGTGTATCCTATGCAGACTGCCCACACTCTAGCTACGCTACTGCTGTCTGGGTTATGTCATAACTGATTATGTGACATCAAAATCCAAAAGTGCGTTGGAATAGGGAAGGAGGACTTCCAGAGGCTAAGTAAAGTATTAAGAGATAGGAAAATTTTGTTAGAAATAGTGCTGAACTGCTATGTAATATTTTTCCTTCTATATGACAGTGAATACTGGACAATTTTCTCACAGATGAAAATGAGACTTGAAGCAACAAATGTAGTTCTACAGAAGAATGCAAAGAATACCATGGTGTGTGCGATGAGGAAGCTTAAAAGAATATGGGAACAAAAAGAACACTTCTATTTAAAATCAGAAAGAAAGTTGAAATTTCTAGAGCCCATGGTGAGGAAAGAGAGTTTGGAGAATTTAATACTCATAGGAAATATTGAATACAAGAGAAGCGGAGGAAAACAGTGAATAACCTATTTAACAAGTTTATTTAAATGGATAGCCAGAGCATATACTGGGAGGGAGGGATGGTAAGGGGACAAATGTTGCTTAGAATTATAAAGAACAAGAAGTTGTGGAGAGCCATGATTACCTACTCATTACAGTCTGATTCTGATAATGCAGCTATGTTTTTTTTCTTTCTCAGAAGCAGAACAATTGACTAAATGGTCAATTTAGTACTGCAACAGCTGTGGTTATATTTAATCAATGTAAGTAAGAATAATATTATTTGATATACACAAGACGTTATGAAAAAAGCCCACATAATAATATTTTAAGGACTACTATGAAGTGGTCATGAAATGAGATGCAGCAAAACCATTCCAAGCAACTTCTATATAGATTGTATCATAAATGATGCAATGCACTGCACCATCAGACAAGAAACAAGTGCATTGGTCAACATATGTACACCATCAAAAAGAAAGTTGAAATGATGTGGTCACATTATAAGAGCCAACAATGTTTCCACAGCCATTCTGCAAGGTACCACCTTAAGCAAAAGAAGAAGAGGCTGACAGAGGAAGAAACAGGCTGACATTATCACTTAATGGATTGTAGACTCATCCACTATTTGGACCAGACATTACATCTTTAATTACTATTTATTGTGGTCTGTAGGATCATTCCCAAAGATTCGGTTATTAGCACACGACCCAGACATATGGTTATTTTCTAAGCATAGCTTAGATGTGGCACAAGGCCGAAAGCATGGGGCGCCCAGTGAGGATTGAACTCACTAATCAGTTGTAATTGTTCTAACAAGACCAGTTTGCTAACCATTACACCACATCGAGGTACCCCAATCCAGACATGGTGGGAGCTGGTCAGATGTTCAGCAGCACAGCCATTCTATGACTACATTTAGTCATGAGATTGATGATGATCAAGGTCCATTTTTTTCTTTCAATTTATTAAATAAAAAATAACATTTTTTTGTTTGTAGCATTAACTTTGTTGAATACCACATTTGTGGTTTTGTCCCATCTTTTAGACAACCTTGTCATTATATCCATCCAGAATTTGAAATCTTTCTGAGAAAAGAATAGCTCAAGATGTCCTTTGCAGTTTTCTATGGAAGTGAACATTTTTTCAGACAACAATAAATAGTAATTGAAGATGTAATGCCTGGTCCAAATGGTGGATGAGTCTAAACATCTCAACCAATCTGTGACAAATATTTGCCTGGCCACCAAGAAAGTGTATTCAAGTGTTATCCAGATGGAATAGAATGTCTTTTCTCTTAACTAATTCTGAATTTTTCTTCAGCTACTGCCTTTAACAGGAAGTATTAGTAGAAGTTCAGATCAGTTATTTACTTCTTTGGAAGAAGCTAATATATTAGGTTGGTGCAAAAATAATGACGTAATGTCGTTTTTTGACATTAAAAAATACGTCAAAAAACGACATTATTACGTCATTATTTTTGCACCAACCTAATATATATATATATATATATATATATATATATATATATATAACTTCAAATGTTGTTATAGTGGACACTTCTTATTTGAAATAGACACCCCATTTTTATTTATTAATCATTGTATATTACAGTTGGCTATCAGCCTGAGAATTTGCAAAATCTTAGTAAAGAAAACATATCCTCCATCAGGGACTGAACTTTGTAGTGGAATCTAAAGCTCTGTCACTATTTCTTAAATAGGATAAAAACATCCTTGCTTATTTCACAGTAAGCAAGGATCTTTTTATCCTATTTAAGAAAAGCATGTGCCTTTCACTCAGATTATGTCTGATCAAACGGTAGTTTTCCCACAAAGGGGGACACAGGTTTGATCCCTGTAGGTAGACACATTTTCTTTTACCAAGATTTAGTTGGTGGCATTGACCAATAGACGTAATACACGCAGTTCAATCAATATGTAATAAAAATGTCGGGTTAATAATAAATCCATTAATTCTTTATATATATATATATAGAGAGAGAACACATTTTCAATTCAGTGATATATACAGCTTTACTTTCTTCAGATGAAAACTGAACTTTGATACACTTTGTGTTTCATTTTATTATCTTATCGTAATTTGTTTAAAAAATAGAATATTTAAATCTAGTCCAGTTAGTTTATTTTTACTTATAGGGAAGCTACACATCAAAGTGACTAATATAATAAATATGGTGTGAATGATTTTCAGTACTTTATTTTGATATTTTAAGAGTGTTGGCTATCCTCAGCATTGTATAATGTTGATTATTCTTAAGTAGTATCCTTATTTATTTATTGTCAGGCTCAACTGATCTTAATTGCATATGGAACATTATCCATTAAGAAATATCAAGTCAGAAACTTTGCAAACCACTTTTGAAATATTTGATTATCCACAGTATCTTCTCCATAAACTGTTTATTTTTTTTGCATTTGAGTTATATTTTTATTTTTATAAAGTAAGCAAAAAGTATAATGTCCCATTGCTTATCATCTTTAAACAATAATGTCAGTGTTATGTTTTTGTTAAAGGAAAAAGAAAGCATATGTAAATACAAGAATAATTCATTCATTCAAGTAATAATAACAAATGGCTGCTATATTCATTGTGAGTCATAAAAAATGAAAATCAGTGAATGCATATGTACATGACCTCCATTTGTCAAGACTGACAATGGATAAGAGCAGCTATTCTGCTATCACTGCTTATGAGAGAGTAGTTTATATATTAAAGTTCAAGAGGAAACTTTTGATAAGGTTTTTAACCCACATATACAAAAAATGCTTGATGTAAGTTTGAATTTTCCCTCACCTGCTCTATTTATTGCTTAAATGAAGGTGAAGATTTGAATACTAGGTACATTATCTGCCAGTCTAAGAGAGTGAGCTACACAATTTTCTAAAAGTCATCATGTTCAATATTGGATCAGATCTTTACAAAACCAGAAAAAGATGATACAAGTGTTGTGAAAAAAAAGTAAATATTGTTTGATAGAAAAATTATTTCAGTCAGTAATGTGCCATGTGTGATACGCACTTAGGCAATCATGTATCTTTCGATACATGACTGACGAGGCAGATATTTTTTCCTGCAGTAGTTTGCCATTTCTTTCTGCGGTAGACTAGTTGCCATCCAAAGCTATAGAATATGGTTTGTCCTACTATTTACCCATAGCTTGAGAAGACTGAAGTATACTGTAATAAACAAAAAGTTAAAATGGCAGGGAAAAATAGAGTACCAATGTATTATAATTCAATAAAAAAAAAATTCAATAGAATTGTAAATTTGTAATTCATTTTATTCAGATGAATATCGAGGTCAATGATTTTCTTTGCCAACTCTCAGATATGCAAAGGAGTGCTTAAAAGGTCATTTTCAACCTCGAATCTGCTACATTGTTTTGTTTTAATATGCAACAATGATGAAAAGCCTGACTCACAAAGATATGTTGACACAAATGAAAGCAATGCTCTTTCTGCCACTTTAGGAGTCACACATCAAGGGCCAAAATTCTGGGACTGATTTTTCATTGAACATATCTCTTGCTCCTGAATCAGCTATCAGCTCTAGAAATTCATCTTGACAATCATCAGGAACTTTTTCAGCTGAAAATTTGAATGGATCTTGCACTAAATCCAACTCATTATCATTGATTTCAGGAAAATATCAGCTGAATTCATTTTCCAGATGCAGTAAAATTTCATTTTTTTGCCAGCTCTGGAAACACTTGGTTTTTACCAGCACCAACACAAATGGATAACAGCTTCTCAAACATTGCAACATTTTTTATATTGACCTTTCTCTTTCAATTTTCCAGCTTGCTTATTAAAGTTTTCAAGACATCCACAATTCTTATAATGTTCGTATTTCATCCTTGCATCTGAAGATTCAGTTTATTCAGCTGCTCAAAAATATCAACCAAATAGGCAAGATGCATAATCCATTCATTATCATCTGGCCAGGCAAAAAATTCCATTTTGCCCTGAACTTCAAAAAATACTTTGAGCCCATCTCTAAGCTCAAATATTCACTCACTCACATTTCCTGACAGCCATCGAACATTTGTGTAGAAAAGAAGCAAAAAATGGCCTGCATACATGTCATTGCATAACTAAATGAAGAGTCATGACTTGAGAGCTCTTCCTTTGATGACATTCACAATCTGAATTGTTTGATCCAAAATCATCCTCAGTGTTGCTGGAAGTGTTTTTGAGGACAATGGATTATACAATGAATACCTTTCACTTATAAAGCTTGCTTTTTCACACAAACTTGAAATCCTGATTTTCTTCACTGCATAACCAGTGCTCCATCTGTACAGCATCTACATATATTATCCCACAAAAGATTTTCTGATTCAAGGAAAGATGAAATCTTTTGCAAAATATCAGATGCTTTGGTAGAGTTGTTTCAAGAGGAGAGAAAAAAAAGAGAAATTCCTTTTTAAATGAACCTGAGTACACATACCTTGCAAACACCATTAACTGGGAACATGGTGCCACATCAGATGATTCATCATGTTGAATTGAAAATATGCCAAATGCTGCAGACTTGATCTGCTGCATGAATTGCTCTTTGATGTCAATGGCCCTGTCACTGGTCTTCCTTAGATTAGTACAGTTTGATAGTGGAAACTCTACTGGTTTTTTCTCCAATCCATTTCCCAACACAATTTCCACCATTTTGAGAGAGCAAAATTTGGTTAAATTTTGTCCAATGGTATGTGGTTTTTTCTACTTTGCTATATCTCTAGTGCTACAAAATTGCTGCCATTTTGAGAGAGCAAAATTTGGTTAAAGTTTCTCCAATGGTATGTGGCTTTTTCTACTTTGCTATCTCTAGTGCTACAAAATTGCTGCCATTTTGAGAGAGCAAAATTTGGTTAAAGTTTCTCCAATGGTATGTGGCTTTTTCTGCTTTGCTATATCTCTAGTGCTACAAAATAAGAGTCTTCAGTAACCTTTTGATTTGTTTCTTGGAATGTCCCTGTTGAATCCAGCTTCATTCTTTCAAGAGCATTCTCATGACATTCAAAAACGTTTTTATCTTTAATCTTGCGTTGAAGATGCACATTCTGCAGATGTTGCTTCAACTGTGTCACTTTCATAGAATCATTTGATAAAGCTTTACTACAAAAAACACATTGAGGCTTTTCTTTTCCATTAATGATGATGGATGTGAATCCATATTGAACATAGGATGAATCATACCTTCTTTTTTTTTTAACAAACATGATCAATTCTGTAAATAAGAATAAAAAAATTCAAATATATTTTATTTAATCTGCAACATGACTGGCATCAAAAGTAAATACTACAAATGCAGAAATATATATATATATATATATATATATATATATATATATATATATATATATATATAAATGCATAAATATGGGAGGTAATGGTTAATGATACACCACAAAAATTAAAAAAGCACGCCCACCAACGTAAGTACAAAACCAACAAAATACTCCTTAAAAGTGGCAAAAATGACAAGCACTAGCAGAAAGAAAACCCAGCATGATCGCTCAGTTGCATGAACCGATGCACATTGCGGGGTGTGCTGCCTTGGGGAGTTTGAAAGTTAACATTTTGAGTTTACCAATCTGTGACCCCATTTCCCCCATTGAAACCCTGAAATTCCCCACTAAGGGGGAATTCCCCATTGGTTAATAATCCCTACTCTAAAATTTCCTTGTTGCTCACATGTTCAGTCCATGGTATTCTCATCATCCATTTGTAGAGTCACATTTTTGTTGCGTCAATATATATATGACAAATAGAAATTGAAAATAACTTTTAAATTATTTTATATGTAATGCCAAAAGAAAAGCTTACAGAATTCACAAAATTAAAAAAAAAGAAAATAATATGAATGACCCTGCTAAAATTAGGCATTTACTCCTACCTATCACCTCAATAACAGTTACAATTGAAAAGACTTTATCTAAGATTAATATATAAAATTTGTTACAACTGCTTAAAAACAATAAGAGAGTGAATTAATAGAACACACAATAATAACAACATTAAATAATAGATGGAATAAAAATGATCTCGAACAAGAATCAACATCCTCTACCAAGTAATTCCAAGAAATAGGACTCAAGATAAATCTTTCCAAAACAGAAACTATGATCTGGAACTGGAATGAAAGCAGTGATGGTACCTACACTGAATCCATCATGAAAATGGAATTAGTAAATACTAAACATTTCAAATGCCTCAGATCAGTTATAGCAAATTTAGTATAGAGATAAGGAAAATGAACATAGAATAAGCTGTGCCAAAATTAGTTTCGCCCAACACCGCACGTTGCTACAAAACCAAAACATTAACTAGAAAACTTGAGTCATGTCCTTAAATAGCCTTGTCAGATCAAGACTTTCATACAGATGCCATGCATGGTACCCAACCCATTCAGAAGTACCTAAACTCTCAGCTGTATACAAACACTTTGTCAGATCAATGGTCAAAAATGGCTTTGAGGAAATGAAGCCTGTAGGTCTTAGCAAGGACTATCCTCCTTCAATCTTTGTTGACTGGTACCGCATAATCGCAAAGAACTGTACCAAATAACAGAAATGGCATTACTTGAGGAATTTCAACAACAACAACTAAAATGGACAGCACATATAACTCAAAGAGAAAATAATGATATAGTCAAGATATTGACATTCCATAATACTTTAAATAAAAGGTTAGGAAGGAAACTCCCATCAATACTGGATAGAGCAATAAGAGTTAGTAGACTTGAGAAAACTATTTTCCTGAAAAAATGTTTTAATAGTAAGATTTTATAATTTTCAACTGAAAATGCCTTTGGATGCTAGCTCAATGAATTTCAAATATTTCCTTGTTGGGAAACGGTTATCATTGCACCATGCCAGAGTATATATATATATATATATATATATATATATATATATATATATATATATATATATATATATTCAGATACTTTACTAGTGTGTATATATATATATATATATATATATATATATATATATATATATATATATATATATAGAGAGAGAGAGAGAGAGAGAGAGAGTTTTCAAGCCATATTTGATAATAGCCACATGCATAAAATTCAGAGTTTTACCAAATGGTGAGGAACAAAATGTATGTTTTTTATTAGTATAAATTTACATTGAGAACTGTTTTATTACTACTTGCATCACTCACTGTGCATAATATATATATATATATATATATATATATATATATATATATATATATATGAGAATGAATCAAATATAAATACAAACGTTCATAACATTAATTCAAAATAGAGCTCAATACACTCTAATAGTAGAGCAATATTCTTTATTATAGGATATTACATTCAAAAATGTATAAAACTGCTACATAAATGTACTTGTTTTGATGTCTGTCATCACATATCATCATGCGTTAGTACTATTATTAGTATTAGACTAACGTGATGAGATGTGATGATACACATCAAAACATGCATTTATGTTGTGGTTTTATACATAGTGATTTGAATGTAATATACCATATATATATATATATATATATATCCATATATATATATATATATACTTTATAATTGGAATTTTAAAATTTGCAGGATTTTTCAAACCTGCGAATTTTAAAATTAAAATTCATAGGTGAAAATGGTCATTTACTAAAGGTATTGTAATTCCAATTGTAAAGTAAATTTGCTCTGTTTATTGTGAATAAACATATAGTGCTCTTTTGTGAGTCAGTTTTAACATATTTCAAATCTATGTTGTGTTAATAGGACTCGCCTGGATTATACCAACGGATTACTACCTATATATATATATATATATATATATATATATATATATATATATTCTGTTTTCCTACAAATAATGTAAAAATTGCAGAAAGAAATCAATAAAGTTGTTGGTGTATGACAAATCTGTGACAGAGTGCATTTTCTTTATTAAGAAATCTCAAATACACAGGCAGTTAGATAGATAATGAACATACTGTGATAGATAGATAGATAGATAGATAGATAGATAGACATAAATATACAAGGTTTAAAATCAAAATAGAGCATCTATTTCAAATATGTGGATCTAATATAATAATGTTTGATGTATATATACATATATATATATATATATATATATATATATATATATATATATATATATATATCACAAATAAACAGGGAAACAGACACTCTCGATAGACAGCTGTAAATGCACAGGTTTAAAGTAAAAATAAAAATTAGGCATCTATTTCAAATATAAGTATTCCCTATAATAATGTTTGAAGTATATATATATATATATATATATATATATTAGGTTGGTGCAAAAATAATGTCGTTTTCTTACATATGTTACTATGTGAGAAAACGACATTATTTTTGCACCAACCTAATATATACATATATATATATATATATATATATATATATATATAGGGTGGTAGTGAAGAAATCCAACACATACTAGTTACTATTGTATATCTAGAAATGCTTAAGATACAGGTGTGGTAAGCCTTAAATTTTTCAATTTTTTGCATACAATGTATGTAGATGTATAAATTAGCCAAACTCATTCAGTTTTCTATTGCTTTTGTTTTTATTTTTATTGATTTATTGTAATAGAAGTAGTTTTTTGAGAAAAGCAATATGCTGTATGATCCTAAATGTGAATTCATAATAGAAGTTTCTGAAATTAGTGCACTGTCAATACATTGTTAGCTTAATAACTTACTTTCACATTTAATTAAAAAAGTATTCTTTCATTCAAAATTATGATCAGTTTCATCACAATTATGTATTGATTGTATTGTTTTGTAAAAGTTTGCTTTTGTGTTCATTTAATATTTTATTTATTCTAAAACATTTTACATATATGTTTCTTGGAGAACTTTTACAGTCTATTTTGTAAATTCCTGCTTCAGGTTTAATGATAATGATAATATTAGCTTTTTCCTTATAACATGAATTTTATTTTATTTAGCAGTGTTAGGTGAAATGCATTTATTGGATATCTTACAAGTGTATCTATGTAACGATGTGCATTTATACAGAGTGTCCCAAAATAATGTATACACTCTTTGAATCGTTATAACTTATTTCATTTATGTATTTTGACTTGTAAATAAGATTAATACAAGAGAAAGAATACACATTTAAATAATTTGAGAGTAAAATATACAAGAAAACATAGAAAATTAACTTTAATAAAATAAAAGCTAATTGGGGCAATGGTAGAATGTTCATATAATGATGAGTTCACATCAAATGCTCAAATTGGTTGCCGTTCTGTTTTCATATCTTGAAGATATAGACCTACAAATGTCCAGTATCATTTCCTCTGGCATTTGAGCACATTCTTCAATTGCTACTCTCATTTCAGCAATCGTTTCAGGTTTCCTGCTGTAAACTTTGTCTTTTAGAAACGCCAACAAAAAGAAATCCAAGGGTGTCAAATCTGGTGATTTAGGTGGGTATTCAACTGTCCCTCTTCTTCCAATCCACCTGTTTTGTATATTTTCATCCATATAAGTTCTCACATCATGGTAATGTGTTATTAACTATTAATATTTAAAGATTGTATACATTATTTTGGGACACTCTGTATTTAAATTTTTTCTTAGATGGTTCTTGTCCATCTCTGTTTATATCAATCCTGGTTTGTTCTTCCCCATCTCTCTCTATATGTTTGTATTTATCTGCCTATGGATTTGTTACAAAAGTGACATTCATGGAGTCCCTAATGAGAATAAGGACTCAAAAGCAGAGAGTGTCAGCAAGAAGTATTCCTCTGTTTTAATCTGTCACAGTTTGCATCTATTTTTATCATGATTACAGATTGTTCATACCTGCATCTCTATTTATATATACTGATATGTCAAAAGCCATGAGATGGGTGTTTAGTATCAACTAGGAACCACTCTAGCCTGGAAAAGTTCAGTAACTTGACATGGTATCAATGCCATAAGTTCTTGAAAAATCTCTGGACAGTTGTTATGTTATGCCATCTCTAATTGTCCACATCTTCCTGTTATTTGTAGGTGAAAGATCTTGTATATGAAATGACCACACTACAAAAGACCTCTCTACCACACAGGGCCGGTGTGTACTAACTTTACCCCCTCTACCCCCACATGATTGGGAATGGGGCCTAAGTCTGATTGTGGGCCCCAGAAAGTGACCTTTGCTATCTTATCAATATTTGCTTTTATCTACCTACATTTATATACCCACAACTGACTATTGAAAGATTAAAAATCTTTGTGAATTTTGATGTAATTTTGGGTTCTATTTTTTGTCCAAATCCATGAATTTATTTTGCTCATACTAAATCCCAAAACATTATATAACATTCACTATTTTTTTATCCACAATGTTGAATGTGTTAAAATTATTTAATTTTTTAACAAGAAAAATCTCAAGTTGATGTTAAAAATCACTGCAAAATATTGTTGATTCATCTTCTGATCCAATATTCCATGGATGCTAAAGAACACTGAACTTACCTATTGAATATGTGATTGGTACCACCTGCATTGAATTCGGATGTGATTTGAGTAGGGGTGGGTTCAGATCCAAGATCAGAATTTTAGATCTTGCCAGTTCAAAGTAAAAAAATACCAGGGATGTAAATAAAAAGGGGCCAAAAATCCATATCTATGTATCACAACATACAACTGCCTACATTACTAATAAAGAATTCAGAATATTCTGTCATTGAAAGTAGCATTCATTTTATCGGTTGTAAGAAAGGATGTGATTGGTTGAAATTGGTTGACAAGGTCAAAAATTACAATATTTCAAGGCCTTTCTAAAATAGACCAGATCTTGATTTTGATTTTCTTTTTCAACAACATAGAGAATGTGGAGTCTTTTTTAAAGTAAGACTTGGTTTACTCCTTCATCACCACATCGACAGTGAGTGTTAATGCTTTCCATTCCTGGCATTGTAGGTTGTGGGATTTCAAATGTACCCACAATTTCAGAAATGGAATTGTCACAGTCATTATCATGCCCCATTCAAATTGCAATAATTCATGTTGCAACCAGTGGTATGGTTTTAAGCACTTTCCTACAGTGCCAATTACTGGGATTACCAAGATCTTATGGGTGGAATGCAAATGTTCTATCCATGTTGCTATGCACACATTTGCATATCCATATAAACATATAATAGCTGGCCACTCATATTTGACGATAGCCATCTATTAGGGTGGCAGCCAATCCATAATTCAGATGCTCACTCAGGCACATTTGTGTTTGATCAACATCCACAGAGCCCACCTGTGGTTTATACTTCAACTATGCTGAGCAGACTTTAGTTACAGTTTCTGGAGAGAGCGTGGTATCTAGCATGATCAATAATCTGAACAAGGCCAGCACACTCAAACTCTCGGTCACAATGACTTGTGACTTGATGTTAGCACAGCTATTAACAGTCCCCCAAGTGTTCCATTAATATTCACTCACAAGGCTTGGGCCAACCTGTTTGGTATGGTTTTCAGGCACTTTCCAAAGGTGCTGCATGCTGGGATCAACTCCCCATCCAGATTGATAACATCAGGAAGTCTCCTTCCCGACAAATCAACTGTGATGAGATTCAAACTCGGGTCAAATGGTCAGAAAGCAAACATTCTAACCACTCAGCCACATACCCATATATATATATATATATATATATATATATATATATATATATATATATATATATATATATAAATATAAACATATACACACACATCCATGTATATATGTATTTATATGTATATATTTTTGGTGTATGTATGTATTATTAGAATTAAAACATTACAGCCTAAGGATGGATCAAATGATGATATTGCTTGAAATTGGGTCACACCCATCATGTATGCATGTGTGCATGTTTGCATGTAAAGGAATAACAACATTAATACCTTTATAGAGTGTAAGACTCCAGCAGGACTAAAATGCCACTTCTGCACTGTTTATATCTGAGGATGGGTCAAGTGATGATATCGTTCAAAATTGAGTTACATCCATCATGTATGTATGTATTCATGTTCATCTTTTTAAAGAAGATATAGAAGTGAGATGTATAAGATATGTTCAGAAAAGCTCAAGTCATTTTGCATAGCTTTATAACAGTTCAGAGTGATATTAAGGCTTGAACAGACACTCTACTGTAGGGTTACTTAGTTGGCAATGAGATGCCAATGAATGACATTATGAATACTGTCGCAGTTACAATGACTGTGTGAGTAGATCAGCAAATAAGCATTAGGTTTTGTGGAAACTATTCGAATTATAACGAAGGCTTTTGAAGATGATTCAGTGAGTGAAGGTAATATACAATATACAATAATATACAATTTTTATGCTGACACTTCAAACACTTGGCCAAGTATCAGTTGAAATTGATCCATATTCTGGAAGCCCAGGTTAAACAAACAGAACACCTGAAAATTTTCAAAGTGCACAAGCTGCAAGAAAATTGGCAATTGACAGTGAGAGAATTAGAAGATCTAAGTATTCCATAATTTTTTCTTTTAAAGATATTGACTGAAAGTCTTGGCATGAAATGTGTGGAGGTAAAAAGAAATTTCAGGCTGAAGTTGCACAAAATTTGCTTAAAATTGCTGAAATAATTCAGATTTCCTCAAATAGATCAGCATGCTGTGAAGGTGATGTGTTGTAATGAATAGTGACTAGGAATCAGAAATTGAATGGGCCAATTTTGAATTCCAGTCAACTTCCTTGCATTCACTTTCATGCAAATACCCTTGGGAAAGCTATGAATCCATCTCTTTGAATGTCCCCATCTATAGGTTAAATAGTAGGATTTGTATTTGAAAAATCATTGTTATCTACAAAAAATTGTTAATGCAATATTCCCTTATAAAAAATATGTTTTAGCTATAAACAACTCACAAAGTCTTGATAAGCCATAAAAAACAAATCAATCATTCTATTAGGTTATAATTGAAGATAAGGTCATTTGACTATGACCATGAAACAAAAGCTCAGTATTCCAAATGATGTCAATCGAGTATCTCTATTGAGAAGATGGTGCAGCTAAGTTAGAACAAAATTATGGTCATTATTTTCATTTAGACTAATCAATGTTTCGGTTGAAGGACACAGCAGCCAAAATGTAGTGATAACAACAAGAAAGATGAGGACACTACTCTGAACATCAATAATGGTTATTTTCTAGGCATATCTTAGATGTAGCACAAAGGCTGAAAGTATTGAGCACCTAGTGAGGTTCGAACTCACTTTTCAGTTGTAACTGATCTAGTGAGACAAGCTTGCTAACCGTTACGCGACCCGAGGTTCCCCTGAATGTCAATAATGATAACTCACAAAAATTCTTACAGAAAACTAAGGTCATGTTGACATTTTTAATCCTGCATCTATTGTTCACCATGAGTATATTGCTCTAGGACAGGTAATCAATAAGAAGTGCTACATTAAACTTCATTGCTGGTTGAGGGATACAGTAAGAAGAAAATAGATGAGCTGATATGATGGAAGCTTCATCATAACAATGCACCAAACTATTTTTCAAGTCTTCTTTTTTGCATAAAACTGCATCGCAACTGAGTCTGCCAGCTCCATAACAGTCCAAATTTGAATTCCTCCAGGCTTTTCTCAGAGCTAAGATTGCCATTGACAGAAAAGATATTTCAGACCATGAACAGAATTAAAGAGAATGCAGTGAGGAAACTGTTAGCAATTCTGAAAGAGAATTCTAGAGGCTGTTTTGAAAAGTGGAGGGATTCTGAGATAAGTGTGTCAGTTCTCAATGGGAATATTTGAAGAGAACTAAGATGCAATTGCCCTAGGTAGACTAATTTTCTGTTAATATTAAATGGTCAGATGCTTTCTGGAAAACCACACACACACACACACTATATCTATCAATCCCAAATTCTTTATGTTCAAACATTGATACATTTATTACTACTTTAAATGTTATATTTGGGAATGGGATGTTCTGGCGTAGCCCATAATATATATACCCGAATATAATGAGAATGAAAATAATATATAAATTCTAAAGTTCACGGTATTAATTCAAAAGAGGACTCAATACCGAGAGTAGAGCAATAATTATTTTTATTTATTATAATTTTTTCATTTAGACAGAAACAATTTACTCACTACAAAGATGCAACTTCGTTTTGGTGCATTTAGTTGCACCTCAACTGGTGAGAACCAAAATGGTTATGAACAATTCTGTTTCGATTTAAAAAAATTTTGGGGTTGAGCCATTACCTTAATACCTCAACAATCTTTTACTAAACTGCTATCAACAAGCACTATTGTCTCACTCTGTTACCCTTTTGCCTTTCCTATCTTTTCTTTACCCTTATAAAGACAAATAAATAGAAAAAAGGAAGTGACGTTCCATGAGTAGCCTGCTTACAAACAGAATTATTCATAACCATTTTAGTTCTCTCCAGTTAAGGTGCAACTAAATGCACCAAAACATGGTTGCATCTTTGTAGTGAGTAAATTGTTTTTGTCTATATGAAAAAAATTATAATAAATAGAAATAATATATATATATATATATATATATATATATATATATATACTATGCAAAATAACTCGGATTATGAACAGAAATCCAGAGGATTATATGAAGAAGAATTGAAAATCTGGAGAATTTGCAATAGACTTAGTTAAATCAGGTAAGAGTCTACATAAGAAGTAGTGACACATGGTTTGAAAATGAGTAACCGTTCAGTGTTTCCACACTGTCTATAACTATACCTAGATTTACATAGATTAATTTATATTCTTATATATTTCTTTTGACAGCCTCAATAGAATTTGCAGTGACAAAGAAAATAAACACAAAACTTCTAAATGGATGACTGTTAAAACATTACTTTATAACAGTACTATCAATTTTTATTTAAGAAAACATAGAATAGTACGGGAGAAATCAGTCATCCAATCAGGGAATGGAATGTTCCGGCATAGCCCATTTGGTGTCACTGATTTGGTGTGGCTGATTCTTCATAGCCGATTCAACATAGGAATTTTTTGGTAGAGGGATGATTAGGAGTCAGATTACAACTTCATTGTTATAGTCAAGTTTGTTCTCTCTCTCTCTCTCTCTCTCTCTCATTTAGTAGTCAAATTAGTACATTGTTGTTATATGCTCAAATAGTCCAATTTAAGAAAAAGAGTAGTTGGAGTCTTTTTTACATTTAAGAAAAGGAGTAATTTAGAAAGGACATGATGCATTTATTGAAAAGTTGATCACTGGATATCTCCCTGTCCCAAAAGAAACCTAAAAAAATATAGAGATGCTGGCAAACAAATCAAAAAATCATAATAGAAGTTCAATCATTAGATCCTATTGAATTCCTGAGGGGTGTTGCTCATAATTACAAAATGAAGAAGTAATTTCTAAGATTAAATAGTTTTACTAAGTTTTTAATTGTTTTTAAAATACAATATTTTTAATTTAAGTTTTTAATTTGCATTATTCCATTAGTGTTTTAATAGGATCCTTAATTCCCTAAATGAATAAAAAGTCATATTGAAAGTTGGGTGTTTTCAATGCTTTTATCCTTTTTTGTGGGGGTTGCTTCTGGTCAAAGACAGTGATGTTGAAATACTCTGATGCCTAAATGGCTGTACCAAATAGTTAAATTATTTTTCTGATACCGAATCTGCCATGCCAAATGGGCTATGTCAAAACATATCAAGCCTGTTATATTTAGTGGATATATATATTTGAGTAGGCATCTGTTTTTTAAACAGTGTAAATCTACATCTACTGACCTCTGCATTTGAGAGTTTTAATAAAAGAAAATGAGTCTTAGGTACAACAATAAATCTGTAGCCTAATGATGAAAAAGCATTTACAAATATGTTTCAATTGCTATCCTTGAAAAAAGAAAAATTGTACCTCTGACAGTCTAGGTACCATAGTGAAGAGCTCATCCATACAATTACCATGAAAGTATTTATAAAAAAGGCACAGATATGCAACTTTATGATGGTGGACAAGTGACTGAAGTTAAGCTGCCAGATCAGGACCAATAATATTGCTGATACTTCTTTGGATCTCATAAAGGAGCTAAATACTAAAATGAAAAATAGTAGGCAAGACTAGAATCAGATCAATGCTTGGATATTTTTTTAAAAGTGATTAATTCAATTGAATTTGTAGAGCTGGTAATAAAATATAAGATTAAGAAAAATCCACGCATAACGCATTACATGGGTTTCAACCTTATGGTCTCATCAAGGCAGTTACTTGTGGATGGTTAATCTGTAACACTATTCATGCCTGATTAAATAAATTAACAAAGCACCACAAATCAGATATATCAGAAGAGGAGGGACAAAGGGAGAGTTGGAGGAGCCGGAAACAAAAAAAATTTTGTTCATCTGGGCTTGTACTGACTTTGAATATATTCATTGGTATGCTTATATTTTGACATTACCTCAGACCTTTGGTTTAACAGGTTGGTCTTGTCTGGGTACATCATTATGGCCAGCTTTTCTTCCTGACAGAGCCTACAAACATTTTCAATACATCTGTAAAGCTTAACACTCCTTAATACACTCCATTTTATGTTGGGGGTTTTATTGTATTTCTTTTTAAATTCACAGACATGATTTGCTAGTTTAGTACAACAGTTGTGGCTCTCCAGCTTGAAGGAGGATTTATGGTTGTACCACCTTTTCTTAAATGCACCTTCAGTACACCCTGTGTATACTTTGTTCTGTCCTTCAGGATCTTCCATGTTTGCCTTATATACTACACTCATGACATTGCAGCTACTTTCCAAAGGGCACTTATTTTTGTTCCTGCAGTTACAGTGTTGCTATTAGTGGCTGTCTCTTGAATTTCCTCATGTTGTGCAAGTTTATAATGCTATTTAGGTTATTGGTATATATATATATATATATATATATATATATATATATATATATATATATATATATATATATATACACACACACAAGTTTCACTGAAGATGACTTACAAGGCATTGTAATTGAGCTTTTTATTTAACTTTTCTTGTGTTTGTATGTTTTCTTTTCTGGACATAAAATGTCTAAAAATTGTCCAAGTGTTCTATATATCCAAGTACTTTTGGCTATTCTAATTATTATTGTTTTTATTTTTAACTTTATATATATATATATATATATATATATATATATGTTTCTAGAGTGATGGGAATATTTTTTTATTTTACAAACATGGTCAGCACATTGTAGCTATGTTCATAGTTAATGTTATTGAGTGTTGGTTTTTACTCTTTTATTATTAGTGTTTCCATTATTTTTATTATTTTTTTACATATGGGTGAAGCTGTTATAATTATCCACTTAGATATAAAATAGGCATTATAAAAAATTTCCTATTGCCTTGGGTAGAAACTGATCTAGGGGAAAGACAACTCTGAATTCAAATCCTGACAAGTATCGTTTGGAAACCTTGTAGCAAACTTTGTGCATCAGTTCTATGTATTCATTTCTTCCAAAAAAGCATGTTTGTTTTTACACAAGATTTCACCAATATAATCAAATCATATATGTGGATAGTTTGGCTGTTCAGTTCTAAGAATTAAATTGCTGTACCTTCATAAATCAAAAAAGATGGGAAATCCCAGTAGTATGTATTTAGGATGTATATAATCAGAATAATAGAGAATACATATATACTTACATGAAGATATGATATACAAATTTATATGTCAGGCTAATAGTAGGGAATTGAATGACAAAATGGAAAACAATTCCTTTGTTATACGTTTCGTTCTTTAAACAGATTTCTTCAGACTAAAAATGTTTTTAATGGAAGATATATATATATATATATATATATATATATATATATATATATATATATATATATATATATACATGCACACACACACACAAACACAAACATATATATATATATATATATATATATATATATATATATATATATAGTTTCATTCACAGACAGACTGTTTCGCTGTAACACAGTTCATCAGTGTGGCTAGACGTCCAGTTGCCTCTAGCTAGGATCGAAACCTGACTGAATTGGCATCAGTTGGGGATTCTACCACTAGAATGGCAGGGATGAAGGTGAATTTAAGTGTATTTATTTTTAGATAAACACACAGTGACTGAGAAACTCAATTCAATTTACCGAAGAGTCTTGCATTATTAGCTGTAATAGTCACTGTTTACAAACCCACACTTCCTTCCCAGAGAGCTCAACTGAAATAAAACTTTTCAGGAGGATATATATTGTCATCCACAGACAGACTGTTTCACTGTATCACAGCTCATCAGTGTAGCTAGACGTCCAGTTGCCTCTAGCTAGGATTGAAAACTGACTGAATTGGCATCAGTAGTGATTCTACCACTAAGTGCAAGGCAGGTGCAAGGCAGGGATGTAGGTGAATTTAAGTGTATTTATTTTTAGATAACCACACAGTGAATGAGAGAACTCAATTCGATTTACCAGAGTCTATATACATTTTAATTTAATTTTAATTTTTGGCATCTGATTTTTCTACATGCATTACCTAGCCAAACTTATTCAGCTTTCTACTGGTTATGATTTTTATTTTTATCTCTATTGTTTTTAAATAAATGCAGATATGTATGGACAAACACATACAAATATACACAGAGAAATGTGCATGTTTATCTGGATTGAATACCACAAAAGATTCTTGCAGGCTATAGAAGAATTAATCCACTTTAAACTCAGCATCATATTGTCTATTTGCAGGCATTTGCCAGTCACTGTGAATTCATTGTAAGTATTGTTGCATGTATAAGTGATATCAGTATTGTTCAGGTGAATGAACTCACAATGTATAAAATTTCAAAATGGTAATCATGAAAGCCAAGGGGAAATTTGACAGATGTAATCTATTTGATTCAAATGGGCACTTTTTTGCCACTCTCTACAAGAATAATATACAATAGACTCTATAAATATGATAATAAAAAATGTAGAAATAGATTCATAATTAATAGTTTTCAAGAAATAGTAAACTTTGTCAGATAAGAATTCATCATTGATTTTTTGGTTGTTTCTAAAGAAATACACCTCTCCAAGAAATAATGTTTTTCTTCAAAATTTGTATTCATATTGCTATCAGTTAAGCTCTCCAGATCACAAACATCAAAAAGAAATTAAATTTTAAGAGAGTGGGTGTTCAGTGTGCTATGTAAATTCAATGCAAATTTATATCCCATATAAATAAAAAAAAATAAAGAGAAATACCTGATTACTACCTCGGATTGGGAGATTGGAAGTTTTGAGGGGCATGGAACCACCTCTTAATTGCTGTCTTACCCAGGTCGATCATGACCTAGGGTGGTAGCACCTGTTAGGGACCTAGCTATGAACAAGTAGTGAACCCTTAAACAAAAACAAAACAATATGAAAGTATAAAAATACATTTTTATAGTAAAATTACCAGCAATACATTTTTATATAAAAAATTAGCAAAATACCTATTTATAGTAAAATTACCAACAATATGATTTTAAAGCAAAATCACTTTTATCAATTTTATAGTAGAATTAGCAACAATACATTTTATCAAAATATTTAGCATTAAATAACCCACAGAGATGTTGATATACTGCTAAACAAAATCAAACAACCAGCCAACCAACATGAAAGAACTCTTTTATGATATTAATCCATATAATATCCTAGAATTTCTTAAAGAAATCAAATTGTATTCTAAAATATAACTTCAACAAAACTACAACATAAAACATGCATATCACTGCCTCTAGTAATTATGTCCACACAAACATGTATATGCACAAAACTGAGTATCATCTACCATGTACTCAAATGTGAAAGCAGAATAATGTAATCATATTTTTATTACTTCAAAGCACCCAAGAAAATGAAATTTTGACATTAAATGACCCATAAGGTGTTGATATGACATTAAACAAACAAATCAAATTAAATCAATAATAATAATAATAAAAGCACAGAGACCTGATTTTTTAGTTATAGATAAGAAGAATAGCAAGTGTCAAGGGCTTATGGCCACATCACGTTGAAACATTGTTTCCTGTACGATCACCAAAGTTAAGCAATGTCAAGCTTATTCAGTACTTAGATGGGTGACTGTTTTGGAATACCGGGTGCTGCAAGCTTGAATGGTGTAATGGATAATGATTTGGAATTGTTAATTGGAGAGCCAAGTTCCAATTCCTGTTGGGTTTATTATATTCACTTACACAAAAATACCCTTGGGAAAGGTATGAATTCATCTCTTCTCTACACCTGCTATGAGTTAGTAAGACATGTTTTGCCAAATCATTATCATCTCAAAAAATTCTCACATTTTAAAAATAATTTCTGACTTTAAATAACATGCAAAGAGTTGATAAGCTGTAGAAAATGAATGAATGAATCAATCAATCAATAAAGTAAGTATCAAATTATTGCCTTTGAATGGGCTTGCTGTCACTTTATCCACAGGGATGGACACCATATCCTTCAAATGCCAATAATAATAATAATAATAATAATATGATTTTTTTTAGTCTAGACAGATTATGTCATCAAAGCACGAAGACCCGGCCTTAGATAAGGAAAATAAAAAGTGTCAAATTATTGCCTTTGCTGTTCCATATGATACAAGAGTGAACTCCAAAGAAACTAAAAAGATAGCAAAATACAAGAATATGGTTAAGGAGCTGGGGAATCTAAGGAATATATATGTAGAAGTAATTCCTGTAGTAATGGATGGGCATGGAACACAACCTATAAAACTGAAGAAACGTTTAGGGAGAATTGAAATTGAGACCAAGATTGTAGACTGCCAGAAAATTGACATCTGACTTATCAAAAGCCTTGACCCTAAAAAGGCTAACACTCCAGATAAAATTTCAGTGGTTATCTTTAAGAATGTTAATCCTGAGTTATCCCTGAGCTTAGCAAAAGTATTTAACTGCTGCTTGAAGGAGAAATCCTTCTCATATTTGGAAAGTGTCAAGTGCATGTCAGGTTTTCAAGAATGTGGATAAGCACTCATTCTCATCTCAGTATTGGCATATCAGCCTATTTAGTGTCATTAGCAAATTTTTTAAAGCCATAATCAACAAGAATGTTTTTGATGACCTCAATAGGGACAACCTCCTGAGTACAGATTTTGATCAGCTTGGTCCACTGCTGATATCCTATCATTACTCAATCAGGCACTTGACAATAAATACACCTTAAAGATGATCACATTATATATTTCAAAGGTCTTTTCTATAGCATAGAAGACTCCTACACAAGCTCTCCTTCTATGGAATCACTGGAAGAGTCTTCACAATTATCAAGTGCTTCCTAATGGGTAGGTAACTAAAGATACTTGTTAATAGCCTGTCCTCTGATGCCTATTTGATCAATGCAGGCATTCCCTAAGGTTCACTTCTTGATCCAACTCTATTTTTCTATTTTACATTAATGATCTGCCAAAGAGAATATGCCAATTTTTTGTGGCTATCTATGCTGCTGATGCAACTGATGGGGCACCTCCAAAATTCTAGATTACCAGAGCCTGGCAGAGGATCTCTCCTCTAACAGCTCAGTGGTGGAAAAACTGAAGGGTCACATTCAATGCCACAAAAACCAACCTGAGAAGACCTTGAATTTTCCTCTATCATAATGAACAGGTGTTCTCTCACCACGACCCCATGTCTTGACTGCCTATTGAGACTTAAGCTCAATCTAGACCTCTAGTGGAACTTGTACATATCATCCATCACAAAAGATGCTGGAAAAATAATTGGTTCCCTGTACTGCTTCAGAAATTAGTGGATTCCTCTTGCTATCCTGTACTTATGTAAGAGCCAGATCAGACCATATATGGGCACGAGCTGCCCAGACTTCATTTTACAGTCTTGATAGAGGTTAAAAACAGTTTTTATGCAGTCTTGTCAGTGATAAATTATTTTCATCACTACAATCCCTTTTCCACAGAGGAAACATTGCAAGTCTTTCATTACTCAATGGCTATTTTCTTGGAAAATATTCAGACAAACTACATTCCTTAGTTCCTCTACTTCTAACCTTCACAGTTAAGACCAGCCATATCACACACATTGCAGCAAACTACTTTTATATCCTTCAGATTCCATTTCCCCCATTATGGGCATTATCATATCCATGATATAATAACACCATATTTCACAGACAGAACAGAATGACTGAAAGGAAAAGGAATGACAAACATGCTTTGTTCTCAGAGTCTTTTTATAACTAAGACATAGACAAAACTATATATACATATTTACATGTGTCCACTCAAAGAAAAATATATAACATATATCAACACTACAAGCAGAGTGAAAGGAGAACAAAAAATAGGGTTTTACATATAATATGGAGATTCTTTTGTGTTTCTGGAGAAGTCATGTTTAAAATTCCAGATTCAAATGAGCCTGATTCATATATTATGTCCCAAGCAAAGACATATACTGTGAACTGGAAACAGTGAGTTTTGGGTTTTCTTAGATTGAAGACTGCTTGCCAAAGATTTCTCTATCTGGGGAAGATATATCCCCAAAGAGAAATGGTGCCATGTGCTTATAAGCTGTTGAGTTGGCAGATTTAACATATTTAGCCTGTCAACCTGAGCCAAAGAAACAACTGGCTTATTTAGCTCATGTAAACAAAATATATGACAGACTGATCACTTTTGTCACTGTATGAAGTGACATCATTAAGTAGCTGTAATATGACCCACATGATTTATCTCAATCAAAAGGAGATAATCGCCTTTTATATCCCTACACATTGGTGAGATGTAATTTCCACTTGGATAACTTCTTCCTATGACTACTACTCTGCGGAACAAACTCCCAAGAGGATGCTTACCCAATTATTACAATCTTAACTTTTTGTCTAGAGTTAACTGTTATCTTCCTTATACATACTCATAAACTGTGACTCTTACCTTTTACTCTGTAATTCTATAGTTTCAGTGGTTTGGGGGCTTTGTATAGGGTGAACATTATTATAAAAAAAAATAATTCTATGAGGGTTCTATTAAAAATTCTTGAGTTGTGAGGATGCTTATTGGCACCATTCTTTTAAGAACAGAATTTCTATTGTTTATGTCAATTTGCAACACCAATATAATGATAGTAATAATTATTTTAGAGTTGAAATTGCTAAATATAACCATAAGTTCTATGCTACTATTTTCTTTTCTCACACTTCTCACATGTGGAACTTTCTTTCAGCTTCTTGATTTCCAGTCAAGTTTGATCTCCAAAAATTTAAATGCAATAATGTCAATCATTAACTTCTGTCTTCTTAATATCTGTTCTTTTATTGTTCTTGCTCCTTAATAAGGTTTTTCATTTTCTTATATTCTTTCACATTCAATACCCACCCCCCTGCATCTTAGTGGCTTTGTTGTCTTGCTTTGGGAGAAATGATTAAAAAAAATAATAAATAAATAAGATCCTTGGTAAAGCACATACTTTTCAGCTAAGGAAAGGATTGTTCACAGTGACTTGATGATCCCAACTATGGTTGTTTTGAAATTATTTAAAATTTTGGATGTAAGTATTCTTTTAACACAACACAGGAAAAAGGTAAGAATATGTTTTACTTTAAATAATATAAATATTAACTTTTTTATCATAACTTGAGATTATTTGAAGGTAATTGATGTAATGAACATGCATACACCTGGGTTCCCCCTCACAGTAATATGATTGGCTGGTGTCAGCCATAAATACAGACTGATATGGAGGTACGGGACGACGCCTATTGGCTATGCCTAGTGTTTCGCCTATTACCTAAACCTATTGCTTACCACTACGATGAGACCAATCCATTACAGTTACCTGCTAGATTGTCCTACCCGGTTACAGTAGTCAACAACCATTTTTCTACTTCGAACAAATATATCCCTTTCCGGAACAGATCAGTAATTAAGAACATGCTTCATCACATAGTATGAGCATGTCTTTTTGGCTTGCATTGAGGTATTAATTTATAATAAATTTACATAGAAAACTATTTATTTGCATGTGAATATTTCATTAAGAATATTTTTGTAAATAATAATGATTTCTCCAGATGCAAACCATACTCTTTAACCAATAGCTGGGTAGAATAGTTAGATTCATGTCTTACTCAAGGGTATTTTTACATAAGAGAATGTAATGAACTTGACTGTAATTTGAACTCAGCTCTCCAATATTTGATTCCAAGCCACCTATCCATTATACCACCTATACATCTGGAAGTCTTAGACTATCTTAATATCGTCATTGTAATGCTTCAGAATTTCTGTTATGTCATCCTGGTCTTTATATTTTGTTGCTTTTTAGTTTTTGTGACCCTAATAAGTACTGCCCTGTTGGTGTGGCCTGCAATATGTTGATTGCATTTCTTTCAGAGAGATAAGACCCCTATCTACAACCTAAATGCTTATCAACTCAAACATAAACAAACAATATTTATCCTTGAACCAAGTAAATACTTATAGGCTCAAATACAAATGACCAATATTTACAATTCCATAAATCAAGTAAATGCTAACGGATTCAAATATAATAAAAAGGTAGATTTCAACATTACATAAACCTAAAATGGTTGACATGTCGCAAAATAAACCAACCCACTCCTATGAATATTCCCAATTTGCTAATTAGAAAATGTAAAACATTTAAAACTCTTATAGTTTTAGGTTCATGACATTTCGCTGAAAACTGATTCAGGACAAAGAAAATATTTGAGATGAATTTGAATCATTTTTTTCAACCTTTTCTTTTCTTAATTCAGGGAGTTTTTATATTTCATATTCAGTTAGTCCATTTGTTAACCTTCTTCAACTGAAATTTTGTATCTGTTGTTGGTCTTTCTTGTTTGTGGTCTTTCAGAACAATTATAGCAAGAAAAAAATGGCCACAATTAGCATGTGTTTATTGTGGTAAAAATAGCTGACACATATTTTGTAGCATCCTTCTACTCTCCAAGCAAAGGACTTTACTATATTTAAGCTGAGCACAAGACAGTTCCTCAGTTTGCATATGGGTTTTCTAGAGTGGCAAGCATACTCATGGTATGATTAGTATTATTTGAAGTTTCAAATTTAGAACAGTTGGGGATTTTATTAGGACCATTAGTATGTTGGTGAAAGTTGGTGTATTGGCAACCATTGTGTGTTGTCGAACATTGATGTGTTGATGACTATTGGTGTGTTGTCAAACATTGGTGTTTTGGCGACCATTTGTGTGTTGGCAAACATTAATGTGGTAGCAACTGTTAGTGTGTTGGCGAACATTAGTGTGTTAGCAAACATTCGTACGTTGGTGACTGTTGGTGTGTTGGTGACTGTCATTGCATTGTTGAACATTGGTGTCTTGGCAATCATTGGTGTGTTGGTGAACATTTGTGTGCTGGCAAACCTGCACTAATTCTTCATTTTTGCTACAACAATGTAGCAGAGATGATAAAATGGTTTAGAACAATTAGAGCTGACCAACAACTTCTCTGGATAAAATGCCACTTTATGACACTTACAGAAAATGGAGTAGTGAAAATTTTGTGAGAAAAAAAGAAAAAAAAAAGAAAAAATAGTTCTAAAAACATTAGTTTACTATATTTTTCTTTTGCTTCTATGTGCCATGATCCTTCAGCACATGGGTGACCATAGCTCTCCATGACTTTCTATTCTTTGTAGCTCTTAATAATGTGTGTCTTTTCACCATTCTTTGCAGTCCCTGCTCCAGGTTATTTTATTTCCCTCTGTCTCTTCAATATGTCTTTTGAGTGTCAAATTTTCCAAACTCCCTTTCCTCATTATGTCCCAGAAATTTCAACTATTGCTTTTTGTTTACATTATTTGCACTGTTATACTCATCTTCATTGTTATATTCCCAATGTTTCAGCTGTTGTACACTCTGGCCTTCTTCAGTTGATTGGAATTTTGAACCGAACCCTTTATTTCATCCACTGGGGTAGATTGTTCTAGTTTTACGTGTCATGCCTTTTTTAGATGTTTCATTTCCTTTTAACTCAACTATCCAAGTTTTTGGCTCATCGCTGCTGTAGCCTGGTATTGAACTCACAACTCTTTGGGTCTAGTCACTGGATCTAACCAATGCTTTTATCCACTGGGCCATGTGTTCTTGAAATCCCATTCACCTGAAGAAGGTCAATGCTTACAAGAGCCAAAATGTTATGAATATGACAGTGAAGATGAGGATAACAGTTTGAATAATGTAAATAATCATAATACCTCATCTCAGAGATATAGTCAGATATCTCTTTCTGATTCTAAGTATAAAGATCCATTTGGTTTTCCCTTAAAACTTCCTCATTACTCATATGTTCACTCCATGGTATTCTCAATGTTATTCTGTACAAACCCATTTCTGCTGCTTCAAGTCACTTCTTCATTTGTAAGGAGATTTTTACAGCATTTACTGCCATATAGGAGAACTGATATTACATAACAGTTCAGTGGACTTTTAATATTGGAACTTTTGGTGACAGTTTTTGCCACTTGTTAAATTAGATTTTCCTTTTTGCTTGAAATTCTAGGATAAGGTCTTCATCTTTTGGGTTATGATCATAACTGATATGTCCCAGAAAGGGATATATTTGTTTGAAGTAGCAAAGTGGTTTTGGACTACTGTAACCGAGTAGGACAAACTAGCAGGTAACCGTAATGGACTGGTCCTCGTTGTAGTGGTAGGCAATAGGCATAGAGAATAGGCGAAGACTATAGGCATAGCCAATAGGCGTCGTCTTATACCTCCACATCAGTCTGTATTTATGGCTGACACCAGCCAATCATATTACTCTGAGGGGGAATCCAGGTGTATGCATATTCATTACATCAATAACATTTTGGCTGCTTTACCTTCCAATTTCACACTGAACCTTTTATTTAACCTACAAGTCTACATTGTTCTTGTTCCATTATCTATATCAGGGGATATCTCTTTTTGTTCTTTTTTAGTACTGCTCAGTAATAGCTAGCCCTGTTTCAACACACACTTAGTTTGTACTACGTAGATTTGTTGGCATGATAACTGTGAGTTCAATCCAAGGGCTAGTTGTATCAAGAATATTCCAAGTTAAGTAAGGTTGAACTTGGTCAGTACCTAGATGGGTGACTGTTTGGGAATACCAGGTGCTATAAGCTTGGATGTGCAGGTGATGTAATGTATAATGGCTCGGAATTATTAATTGGTCAGCCAAGTTTCAATTCCTTTTGGGTTCATTATATCCACTTATGAACAAATGCCTTTGGGAAAAATACAAATTCATCTCTCTCCTCCCTGCTATGGGTTAATTATTAAGACTTGTATCCCTAGACCATTATTATCTAAAACAAAAATTCTTACAATTTAAAAATATTTTCCTGCAAAGTGTTGATAAGCCATAGAAAATGAATTAAATATTTATAATTTCTGTTTGAATTTATAGGATGTGGAGTTATGTACGTATGAACTATTGTCCTTATCTCTTTTGTTGTTATCACAAAATTTCGGTCATTGTGTCCTTTAGTCTTCATCAGAGTAACCTACAGAACTTTTGAACTGAACTCTTTATTTAATCTACAGGGGTAGATTGTTCTCATTCCACTATCCATGTCTAGGAATATCTCATCTTGCTTTTATTTAGTACTGCTCAGTTATTGCTCACCCCATTTCCACTGAGTATACACTGCACAGCTGAGGGATTGAATTCACAATTACTGTGTTTCCAAATTCATGAACCAACACTTTAGGGGACAATAACCTAAAGATATTCCTAGACACAGGCAGTGGAACAAGAAAAATCTACCCCAAAGATTAAATAAAGGTTTCTGTTTGGAATTTCCTATAGGTTACTCTGATGAAGTTTGGAGGGCAAAACTGATGAAATACTGTGATAACAACAACAAAGATGAGGACAATAGTTTGC
This sequence comes from Acanthosepion lycidas, assembly GCA_963932145.1. Classification (NCBI taxonomy): domain Eukaryota; kingdom Metazoa; phylum Mollusca; class Cephalopoda; order Sepiida; family Sepiidae; genus Acanthosepion; species Acanthosepion lycidas. The sequence goes on along the minus strand of OZ010576.1, from coordinate 119,617,263 downwards.
ATGTAAATAATGCAAATAATACATATCTATAATTTTATATATAATCAATATTTAAATTAAATTGTATATAGATATTTAAATTAAATATATTTTTAATGAAATATTGAATTAAATTTATAGATATCTTACTTTATGAGATGGCAAGCCAATTCTTAAAAGCTGAAGCTGTATCGTTAAAGCTTGTTGATTCTACCATGAGTGGTGGGAGCAAGTGGTCTGAGCAACACATGGCCTCTATATACCATTATCCAGATCTGTGATCTGGAGAGGTCCCTCCAGTCTCACCACTAAAAAATTGAATTTTAACTAAACAAAGTGATACCTTTGTATTGCAAGATAAATGGATGCCTATAACAGTTAAAGTGTTAAAGAAAAGCTGCTATGTGCTGTAGTTATGTAAAACATTCTCTTGTGAAAGGAAGATGTCTCATATGCATTCATTCATCTTGTAGGCTAGGAAAGAAATTCATCCATACACACTGATTTATTCAAACTGGTGTCCGACATTATGGTTGCCATAGTCACAACATTTTTGTCATTGTACCATCCAGCCATCTTTAGGTGTGTGTCATATTCAGTAATAGTTGCTGAATTTAAAACTAAATCCACTGAAGTAAATTGTTCTCATTCCACTGTTCATGCTACAGGATAATCTCATACTCATTATTTCTAATACTCCTTGTGCTTTCTAATACTGCTTGTGCTTGTTTTTCTGAATCAGAGTATGTAAATTTCACTGCCTGATCCAAGGATTGAACAATCCTCTTTTCTGTCTACTGTACCACTTAAATTTAAAAGTTTTAAACCTTGTGTCTATTCTCTCCTGATCAAAGGCTCCTGAAAATGTTATCAAACATAACAGGTAGAAGAAGGCTGGAGACTACAACTGCTGAAATATTGTGACTACTGAGATGAGGACACCATTTGAAATAAATCAGTACATAAAAAAATTATAATTCCTCATTTTAGAAAATTAAATATAATGCAATTCTTCTTTTTCTTCTGCTTCTTTGATGTCTATTCAGGGTGTTTGTGGCTCTCCACAATTTTCTGTCCTTTGTAGCTTTTTGTAAAGTTTGCCTTTTTGTTATTTCTTCTAATCCCTGTTCTGTCAACCATTTACACAAGCCTGTTAGGTAGATTATTCACTGTTTTTCTCTGTCCCTCTTGCTTTCAATATGTCTTGTGAGTGTCAAATTTTCCAAGCCCTCTTTCCTCATTTTTTGTTAATAAAATGCATTAATTGTCGTTTGTTTTAAAATTCATGTTTTGTGTACTATTTTTACCTGGATTCTCATGAGTCTGCCAATATTGATGTGGTACAAATGTACCAGGAGCATTAAAGATTTACTATACAGCATATACACACTTATATCAAAACTGTAAAAAAACACAACAAAGTGGCATCTTATTTTTATCTGAACATCATAAGATCCTGTAGCAAAATGACCAATATCTGCAATTTCCTAAAGCAAGTAAATGCTTATAGACTCCAATATGATAATAAAAGGGAAAATGTTGTTATTGTCCATGACCACAAGAGGCCACATACAACAAGAATAACACAGTAAAAATTTTGGGAATTGCTTAGTCTGTTCGACTCCATCTGTCATAATCACCTGACCTTGCACCAACTGATTATCACCATTTCCAAGAAAAGAAAACTTTCTCTAATGAAAATTAGATTCAAGAGGTCCTCAATGACCTCTTCACATCAAAACCTGATTGATTTTACTCAAAAGGTATAAAAAAACAGCTTCTTGATAAGTGGAAACAAGTCATTGCAAATATATAGTTGAATATAATGTAATTGTACTTTTTTGGAAGAATACTGTTAATAAACAAAAACAGAAATTATTTATGACTCCACCTAATATATATATATATATATGATTAGAAGAAAGGGTCCATGTGACCTTCTGTCATATGGTTAATAACTAATATTTAATAAATGTTTTTTGTACTGATTATATTGGTACCTTTTTGTTTGTTCTTGTTTTATTAACTAACCTATCTATTTTACACACACACACACACACACACACACATATATATATATATATATATATATATATATATATGTATGTATATATATTTAGGCAGCATATCTTTATTCAAACATGTTTCATTGAATAATATAGATATATTGTGTTTATTTACTTTTATACTGATCCTTTTCAGTTGTTTAATCAGTTTCTTGATGTTAAGATGAATTTCATCAAAGAAGGTGCTGTAAATTTTGTCAGACAAAAATTATTTTGATCTTTTTCAAGATTATGTTCAAGGGTAAATTACAAAGACAAACTTATTGTAACTACAATAAAATATGCATTCCATTGTAATGGTGATTTTTAAAAAGATGTGCAAACATGCTCTGTAATTATATGAAAATTTTTAATTTATCTGTTGTAGCTATGGAATTTTTTGCAAAACAAGCAATTCAATATAAGGGAGATAACAAGAAATTGATAGAAATGTAAGATGGCATTAAATGTTTGTTATATACATTTCAATACATTGCTTCTATACTTGTAATAAATTTTCTTGAATTTTGGTTGGAAACGATCAGTATAAAAATAAATAGATACAATATGTCTATATTATTCAATGAAGCATATATATATATATATATATATATATATATATATATATATATATATATGCATCATCTACATGTAAGAAAAGGCTAAAAATAATGGGCGCCTTATTAATAAAAACAATCACTCAATAATATCAACTTTGAACATGGACACAATATTTTGAACATGTTTTGAAAAATGAAAACATTGTATAAAGACATATTTCTTATTTAACAGTTAAAATATTTAATATCTAAATGTATAGCCAAAAATGTTTGCGAAAAATAACATTCGGACAGTTTTTATGTAATTTATCATCTGAAAAGGCAAAAATTATTAGATCATTATAAATAAGATCATATGAGAAATTGTATAAAAAACTAAATCAAAGATATTTGTCTGTCATATTCAATGAAATGTGCATGAAAGAAGGATTGCTGCCTAAATACACATATATATATATATATATATATATATATATATATATATATATATATATATATATATATATAGTAGCGGCCATAATATAAGGAACGGAAACAACAAAGACATAAATATGTGTATTACTTAAAAAGTAATGCATGATTAGCAATGAAATATTTACCGAATGATTAGGGTGTAATGCATATATTATACAAAGTTACAAAAATATACATGATAGTTTTTTTTAAATAAAGATTAAATGGAACAAAGGAAATAAGCTACTGGACAAAAGTTAAGGAACGATGTTAATAATTTGCATAAACTTTTAATTTACATTGTTAAAAATCTCGATAGAGCTTTTTAACAATAAATAAAAGTTCATTTATCATTAGGACTTTATTTTTAAGCAATATGGCAAATTCTAAACGCAAAACGCTCTCTTTTGAAGAAAAAAAAAACTAATTATCGCTAACTATCAAGAAAAAAGTCAATTTCAGAAATTTCTGATATTGTTCATAGGTCTAAAAGTGTCATTCATCGTGTAATTAGCAGGTATAAAACCAATAAAACGTTAGATGCAAAACCAAAAACCGGCAGACCTCCAAAAACAACGCAAAGAGAAGATCGAAGAATTGTTAGTTAGAATATCTACAAAAAACTGTTTCGAAACTGCTACATCAATTTCCAGTAAATTTAATGAAGAGACACTATGATAATATATAATAAGATCTCAAGGAAAACGGCTGCTCACAGGTTAATGCAGGATTATTATATGCCCGTATTCCAGCTTCAAAGCCTCTCATTTCAAAGCAGATGCAAAAGGCATGCCTGGAGTATGCGAGAGAACATGTTTGGACTGCCGCACAAAGGGATACCGTTCATTTCAGTAACGAATCCAAGTTTACTATATTTGGTTCTGAGGACAAAACTTACATATGCCGTAAAACAGGGGAAAGACTGTTTTCTCAATATGTCAAGAAAACCGTTAAGTGGTGGCAGTGTGATGGTGTGGGGAATGATTTCATCTGCAGGAGTTGGCCCTATAATCTGCGTACATGGCAATATCAATGCTGAGATTTACAAAAGGCTTCTTCAGCAGCATGTGGTACCAAGATTACACCATAATCTTTATGAATCTCCTATTTTCATACAGGACAATGCACCTTGCCACAAGGCTCAGAAGGTTATGGCTTTATTTGAAGAAGGAATTGCCCTAATGTAGTGGCCAGCCCAGAGCCCCGACCATGTTTGGAAGATAATTGGAGAAAGGGCTCAGAAAAGACACCCGAAAAACCAGGATCACCTATGGGAGTTATTGAAAGACGAATGGGAGGGAATTACTGCTAATTTTTGCAAGAAATTAATTAGATCATGTGGTCGACGATGCAGAGAAGTCATTGAAAATAAGGAGATATTTACCAAATATTAAATTCTGTTGATATTTTGTTCACAATCAAGCATTAACAAGATCGTTCCTTAACTTTTGTCCAGTAGCTTATTTCCTTTGTTCCATTTAATCTTTGTTTAAAAAAAAACTATTATGTAAATTTTTGTAACTTTGTATAATATTTATGCAATACACCCTAATCTTTATTCGGTAAAAATTTCATTACTAATAATGCATTACTTTTTAAGTAATACACATATTTATGTCTTTGTTGTTTCCGTTCCTTATATTATGGCCGCTACTATATATATATAAATATATATATATATATATATATATATATATATATATAAAACTTCCCCAACCCAATTTAGAAAACAAAACGAAAGCTGTAATAAAACACCTTGCTGTAAACAAAAATAAAGAGATCATAAACGTATTCTATTATAACCAGATGCATCCTTATTAAAAACAAATTGAAAAAAAAACATTAAGAATATTATTAACTGGTACAATTCACTTGATGATCCAAACAAACACATTAGATTTATCATTTACTATAAAAAGCTAAAACATCTAATATCTAATTATTACCAAAAACTCAGGATCTCAAAAATCCTCCCATGTAAAAAGAATGTTTTTTATGAATTCTCATGCTCTCTGGGTGATTGCAACTCCAATATCTACAATCAATGAACAACATTGACTCATCTCGTGTAACCACACCCGATTTTCCCCTAGAACTGAGGCTTTATTGAGCAACTTGCACATAACCCCATTGTTGTTATTGGGCATTGTCTCTAAATTAGACTTCTATAAGGCTAGTAGTGGGGATGAGATACCAGCCGTTGTTCTGAAGAAATGTGCTCCTGAACTGGCTCCTATTCTCTCTAAACTATATAACTACTGTCTCAATGACTCTTGCTTTACAGCCTGTTGGAAATCCTCATCTCTTGTACCTGTTTTTGAGACTATTTTGATCCATCTAACTACTGTCCTATTGGCAAAGTCTTTGAAGCTTTAATCAATGACAAAAAGTGGTTAAGCACCTCACATCCTATGATATGCTCTCTGACAAGCAATTTGGTTTCTGCTTTGCCCAATCAACTGCTAATGTACTCACAAGCCATAACTTAATTTGTTTACCAAGCACTTCATGATAACGGAGAATCTTGAGCTGTGGCTCTAGATATCTCTAAAGCATTGGCATGCCAGCTTTCTTCGTAAGCTTCAGGGATATGGAATTTCAGGATGATTATTTGACTTAATACAATCATTCCTGTCAAACCATATAATGAAGGTCAATCTAAATGGATTCTCCTCCAGTTCCTTTCTCATAAACACAGGTGTTCTCCAAGGTTCTATCCTACACTGTTTCTGATCTTCATTAACAATTTTCCTGAAGTCATCAGTTCCCAAGTAGGCATCTATGCAGATGACACCACTATTTACTCCTGTCTCAGTAGCAAATCTGATATTGCTAACAAAACTAACCTGGCTGTTGATCTCAAAAAGGACCTCCAATCTGTGGTTGACTGGGACCAGAAACGGCTGGTAAAATTTAATGCCTCAAAAACAAAACTGCTCTCTTTTACCCACCACAGAGAACCCTCCCTGCTTTCCATGAGAATGTCTGATGCTCAACTCCACAAGAACACCTCTCTGCACCTACTTGGTCTCACACTGTCTGCTGACCCAAGATGAATAATTTGAATAATTAAAGATTATAGCTATCAAGGAAGCAAGTAAGAGGAAGGGAGCTCCACAGACGGGAAGTGCAAGACATGAAACTATTAGAATAGAAGAGACAGCTAAATTTAACAGTTTCAACAGTGAAAGGTTAGGACTGAGATTCCAACCTAAATTAATCTTCAATTATTCAAATGCAATGTCAGTCAATATCTTCAGATGCCTCGATCTAATTCCCCGTCCTTCTCTTCATACTTTCCTTTATCACACCCCTTTACTCTTGCTCCCACTCTCTGTAACCCTTTATATGCTAGTAGTACTCCCACCTTGGTTTGGGTGAAATGCTTAAAAAAACAACAAAAAAAAAAATTAAATTCTTACTTTAGCCACACATGGATCATACACCCTCATGGGTTAACTTGTCACTTGTAGAAAATTAGTGTAATTCATGCACATGTGGATCAGCATATTACAAGCAACCAAAATACAAACTATTAACATAAGACAAATAGTAGTGGATAATACCAAAATACTATAAAGCACCTATTGCAAGGAAAGACTCGAAATACTAGAAGCTATTATTATACAAAATATACAACCCACATTAAATAATATGTCTTTCACCCAGGAGATGGTATCATGGATTTTCAACATTATTATCAAAATGATATACCAGCTAGTTTTAAAGAAGCACACTAATTGTAGTTTTTCATTTTTTTAATTATTTCATCCCAAACAAGGCAATAAAGCCACTAAGATGCAAGGAGTTACAGAGTAGAAAAAAATCTGAGAAGAAGGCAAACACCATTAAGGAGAGAGGACAATAAAAGAACAGGAAGATGGACAATTGACATTGCATTTACATTTTTCAAGATCAAAGTTGGCTGAAAAGCAAGAAGCTGGAAAAGAGTTCCACTAGCAAAAAATGTAAGAGAAGAAACTGTTAGCATAGAACCTATGGTTATGTCTAGCCATTTAAAATGTTAAATGATTAGACCTTGCTGCAAATCTAGTACTGCATTTAAATTCATAAAGTCTAAGTACCAAAGAGCAAAGTTAATCAGAGCAATTACCATGAAAATAATAATAGAAATATGTTGTGGAGTAAATAAGACACCCCTGGTAACATAAATGAACTAGGCAAGATGCCTTAAATAAAGAACTGAAAGTGAGTAAGTAGAAGTCCTTTGGAGTCAGTTGAGAGGAGTTCTAATGACATCATGGTGAGTAACCTCAGCTAGACATGTTATAATCATTAGGAGTGAGTTATAACAGTGGCAACAAGGAATCGAAACTCGTACAGAATAGGCAAAAGTACTTTTTGCTTTAACGCACATGATAATATTGATGACGAGAAATTAGAACCACATTGGTTTAATTTTTTTTTCTTTAGTGTGTGTAAAAAAGAAAAAAAAGAGAAAGAAGGAAAAAACCCAGATATTCTTTAAATATGGAAGAATTATTAGTCCAAGTGGTAAAAATACAACATCAACAGCAGTTGTTGGAACTCCAGAAACAACAACAAAATTTAATTTAAATAATACAGAACAAAACAGAAAATTCCCCAAATTCTTTCACTCCTGATGTGGTAGCAAATGCCGTAACTGAATTCACATAAAATTCAGATGATGGAATTACCTTTTCTGCTTATTTTAGAATATACAAGAAAATTTTTAGAGAAGAATACAGTGACTGGGGAGACAAGTAAAAAACAAGGCTTTTGTTGAGAAAGTTAGCACTGGTAGAACATGAAAAATATTGTAATTTTGTACTACCAAAAAAAACAGGAAAAATTTGCTTTGAAGAAACAGTAAATATTCTGACTAAAATTTTTAGCAAAAAAAGTTTGTTATTCAATATTTGTCGAAAGTGCATGAATCTGATGAAAAAAGAAGACAAAGATTTTGTCACATATGCTGGAATCATTACAAGGAGTGTGAAAGATTCAAATTAAGCAAACTGACTCCGAATATGTTTATAGGGTTAATTTTTGTTCAAGGGTTAACAGTGAAAAAGGACATAAAAATGCATGTTAGAATTCTAATGGAACTTGAATGGAATCCAAAACTAATACTACAAGAAATATTGGAGAAATGTTAGAGAATCCTAAATCTGAGAGATGATACAGAAGAAATTGAAGAAAAAGAATATGCATACATACTTGTTAAAAGAAAAAGTGAAAAAGAAAAATTAATCCATGTTTCAGCTGTGGAAGGTTACATCCCAGAGATGACTGTCCCTTTAAGAATTGAAAGTGTTACAAGTGTGGAAAAGTAGAACATAAAAAGTCACACTGTAAAACTAAAGCAAGGAAAAGTTCTCACAGAAAAGATTTTATACACAGCATAGCAATAGAAAAAATAATTACAGAAAACCAAAAAAATTGTATATGTGAAAATTAATAATGTGTATGTAAAAATGCAACTAGACACAATGGTAGTGACATCACAATAAACAATAAGGCCACATGGAAAGCAAATAGAAAATTTATATTAAAGAGAACTTTGAAAATCGCATGGGTAAGAAATTATTTTTTATTGGTGAAATGACTTGTAATGTTTTATTTCATAACAAGTGTGTAAAAGCTAAGGTTTTTGTGTTAAAAAATACTACAAACTTATTCACTACTGACTGGATAGAATTACTGAGTTGTGTGATTTACCTATAAATATTTACTGCAAATCTGTAAGTGGACAAGCTACCAGTTTTAAAAACACAGTATGAAAATTTAAAGGAAGAATTGAAAATATGTTTTCCAGATGTTCTGTTGGATGACTTGGGTCAGTGTTCCAAAGTCAAAGTGAAATTTCAAGTGAAAAAAAATTGACACCAGTGTTTAAACAGAAATGTAACTATTTGCAGCATTGGATCAAGTCAATGAAGAATTAGAAAAAATAGGTGTAACTGAAAAGATTGACCATTCAAAATGGGCAGCACCAGCAGTGTATATGAAGTAAAAAAAAGACTCCTCCAACAAATGTTACTAGGCTACAAGCATTTCTAAGACTAGCAAATCATCATCAAATCTATATACCTAATATGCAGAATTTGAGAGCTCCACTGAACAATTTGCATAAAAAAGGCATAAAGTGGAACTGGACTGATGTCAGAAGGTGTTTGAAGAAATCAAGAAAATACATTAGACTTATTAGCTCACTATGATTCAAAAGCAGAAATTGTAGTGGCTTCAGATTCTTGTGACTATGGTATAGGAGCAGTAATTCTACATAAATATGAAGATGGTACCATAAAAGCTATCGCACATGCTTTGTGCTGGCAACTATTGTAGAAAAAAAACTGCAGTCAGATCAAAAAATAGGCATTAGCAATAATATTTGCAGTGAAAATATTTCACAAATTTATACAGAATGAGTTTTTATTTACAGATGGACCACCATTCTCTATTATCAATTTATCGTTTGGAAAACGGAATTCCTATGCATACAGTGAATAGATTACAATGCTGGGGTACCATCTTATTAAATAATGATTTCAGGATGGAAAACCAACTACCTTGGAAGAAATAAAAGTAAAAACAAATGAAGACATGTTTATTTAAAAAATAATAATGACTAAAAGAAAGATGTTTTTTAAAATGCATTCCAGACTTGAATGCTTAATTGCTATGTGATGGAGTACTGATGTTTGAACAAAGTGTAGTGTAGACATCATATTACAAAATATTAAATGAATAGTGGACATTTGGGAGTTTCAAGGATGAAATCTTTTATGAGAAGCTATGTATACTGGACCAAAATGGATCAAAAGTTTGAAAAATTAGTAAAAGCCTGCAGAGATTGTCGTCTGGCAGCAAAATCACCTACGACGAAATTGCAACATTGGCCAAAGACAGATATTCCATGGTCAAGACTGCACATAGATTTTGCAGATTCAATAAACAGATCTCATTATCTTGTGGTAGTGGATAGCTTTACTAAGTGGCCTGATATTTGTAAGTACAAAAAACCAACTTCCATGGTGTTATGTCTGGTAAGACTTGTTATGGTCCGATTCCTTGTACCACGGTGATAGTCCAAGGTAGAACCAATAAAGAAGAACTTGAACACAGGTATGGAATAACACAGAGATATTACAACAGGAATATGTACAGAGAAGTAGAGTGTTAGTATGCACAATCAGGTTTAGTAGAGAGAACAATGTAGTCTCGACCAGTATCACTATTCCAATGTCTTGCAGTAATTGTCTGAACGCAACTCTGTTTCGGACTGCCTCTGACTCAACTCTTGACTCGACTTGAACTACTGACTCCTGCCTACTCCTGAGGTGCAGTATTTATTAAGTATGGAATAGTCCATTATTATTATGGGTAAGACCCTATAACACATGGTTACAGTGAAATTTTACATGAACTGTTTGCAAGATATTGCATTCCAGATGCCATAGTCTTGGATAACAGTACACAATTCACTGCTTATGAATTTAAAGAATTTTGTAAAATGTTCTTGATTGAATATATTACTATCTTGCCATATCACCCAAGGTCAAATGGACAAGTTGAATAGTTTCTGGTTACTTACAAATAGGACTTTGAAAAAAAGCAAGTAATGAAAATGTGAATGAAGAGCACTACAAAAATTCTTGTGAGTATACCAAATAATCCCAATACACTGGCAGGCATGTCACCAGCAGAATTGATGTTCTCAAGGAAATTTAAATAAGTGTTTGACAAGTTGTTACCCGGTCAAAAAAGAATAAGAATAGATAACAAAAAGGACATACATTTTTTCAGAATTGGTGAAAAAGTGTTTTTCAGTGTATATAAAAAGATCAGGGATTGGAAAGATGATACATATGATGAAAGGAAAAAATGTAGACACAAAAGACATTGGAATCATTAAAGAAAAGGTTTACTGAAGAAAGGCTTGGAAGAAAGGAAGAACCTATGCCAGTACTGTATGATATTTTTGAAGTACCACCACTCCAAGAATTTGTTGAACAAACAAGAAAAAGGGAATGTATGAAAAAACTAGAGGTTGACCCAAAACAAAAGAAATAAAAAGTTCAGTACATTGGCAAACTAACCAGAAAGAGGAGGGGTGAGTACTAAGAAATAAAATAAAATATTTACTAGTGAAAAAAAAATCTCAAAAGTCTGGATGATAAGACACCCCTGGTAACACAAATGAACTAGGCAAGACAATTTAAATAAAGAATTTAAAGTGAGTCAGTAGAATTCAGTTGAAGCAAGATATAATATTAAAACTGCTAGGAGTTATAACAAAATGGCACAGAGTTCCACCAGCTGTGAAAAAATAACAAAATTAAAGCTGAAATATTACATCAGGACTCCCTTGATCAACTACCTTCATTTAAATATTTGAAAGACTCAGGTCTGTTTAGTCATAACTGCAATTACCAGTCAACCTCTTCCTCCCAGCTTAAGAATTTGTTATATGGGAAAAATTCTATAAATCCCTTTTGTTTATGTATTCATGATCTTAATCAGTTATAGTACCACAAATAAAGGTTACTATTTTTACACTTGTTAATGAGTGTGGTTGAACCTAATTAAATTTACCAGTGACACTGGTCACTTTAGTCTTTCACAAGCATAACCAGGGCAGAGAGAAGTCAACCCTGATCTTTGTCAATTCTTCACTGATATTCCTGCGGATACTGAAACACAATGTGGGGATGCGGGATTGGTGCAGAGTTGGCTCTCTGGAGATGAACCAATGGACACGAACCAAAGAAAGAGTGGTATTCAGCTAAGCATGCAGCAACAGTCACACAATATTCAATGTAAGTATGAATTGTAGACTTATACAATAGACTTGTGTAAGAGATTCTTGCAAGAAAATTTGTCTAGCATGACTCAGTAAAATTTCCTGGCAGCAGATCTAGAAATTGATTCAGTATAATCATTCTACTTTATGTCAGTGGAAATTTTAGTCTGAGAAGGTGCAACGAGTTACTCTCTTGGAGGTTAGCATCAGCCATACTAATGAGAGGGTAAAAAAGATGATTAAAAGAGAGGTTTTGTTTTGCAGGTGTTTAAATTGACAAGCCATTTCTTACTGCAGTTAACAACAGATTATGGGTCATTTTTGGGATCAGTTGCCAATTTGACTTTATTGGGCATATCAGACTTAATATTAAAAATAAAGAGTATTGTCATCAGTATAAATACTGAGTTGAGAAATAATAATTTTGAGAAGGTCATTGATGAAAATTAAGAATAAATTAGGTTCAAGGATAGAACCTTGGGGGACACTAAAATTAATGTAAAATGATCTAAAAGAGTGGCCATTCAAGACAACATTCATTTTGTGATTATGTAAGAAAGATTGAATCAAATCAAAAAGCCAAAAGTGAATCCAGAAATACCATAACCTTTCAAGTTGTGAAGAAGACTAGCATGTCAAATCTTATTAAATGTCTTAAAGATATCTAAAGCAATAGCCCAAGCTTCACCATTCTAATCTAAAACATGACAGACACTTTAATCAATAATCATTAACACATCAGCAGTTTACCTAGTGAAAGCCATGTTGTTTGTTTGAAAGAAGAACCTGCATGGTGAGATGTTTAACTGTTCAAAACTGAATAGGAGTGTAATAAGAACGGTTTCTCTTTGGGAGTCAAATTATATCAACTCTAACATATATATATATATATATATATATATATATACATATACCCAAGTATATGATTGGTGTATATGGGATGAATTCCAATAACCAACAATTACTATTCTTAAAAGAGTGCTCAATACAAAGTAGAGCAGATATAATTATTTATTTAAAAAAAAAAATTTCTAACATAAATATGTTATAAAATCACTACAAAAATAGCCATTTTGTTTCAACACCCTCGGTGTCTTATCAAGTGAAGACGTTGAATGTCATGTTGTTAAGACACTGAGGGTGTTGAAACAAAATGGCTATTTTTGTAGTGATTTTATAACATATTTATGTTATAATTTTTTTTTTAAATAAATAATTATATATATATATATATATATATATATATATATATATATATGTATATATATATATATATATATATATATATATATATATACATATACATATATATATATATATATATATATATATATATATATATATATATATATATATATGTATATATATATATATATATATATATATATATATATATATATATATATATATATAACCCTGACAAACAGTAATCTAAATGGGGTCCAAATATTTTGGAATCATCTTCCCATTATGCAAAAGAAATAAGCCTTGAATTAAACTTAAAAAAACTCTGTTACAATGACAACAGACAATGCACAGTCACAACTTAATATTCAAATAAATGAAACAAATTTTGATCAATTCACTGATTTTGTATATCTCATTCGCAAGCTATATTGCAAGAACAACCAATAATTTGGGTGAGTTGCTTTCGAAAGACATTAAACTATGAGAAAATCAACAAGACTATCAATCCATATTTAAATAAAGATATTCCTTATATATATTCCTTAAACTTTCCAAAGCCATATGATGTGTGCTGTCACAGATTGCAAGCTGATATAAAAAAGTGAACTCTTGGAAGTGCAACCAATTTGCTTCCAGATTTTTATATCCTTCACAGCAAATCATTGAAACTATTTGGAAAAAAATCTAATTCAGGACTTGCTAGGTTGTGTCTTGTATGTATGCCTGAAAAAAAAGAAATAGAGAAAATCAAAAACAGAGGTGGAGGGATAACATTAGTTCTGAAGTTATTATAACAAATACTAAATAAACTTGGTGAAGATCATAATAAATAGTAGGAAATAAGTCATGTTAGTTTGTAATCTGCTGCAGGCATTTCTCCAAATTACAGAGAACCAATATCATTTATGAATTTGCATGTCTTTTAAGGAACTGTATTCCTGATTAAACCACATTCAAGAATAATTATATTGGACATACCACTACATGATTATCAAGAAGACTCATGTTACATGTCTCTGACCATAGTTCAATCAAGACTCATTTAAACACAAACAGAAACCTTCCAAACTCCATCTGCAATGAACTTGTAGAAAATACAACTATAATAGCCTCATCCACATACAAAAAAGACTAAAAATAATGGAAGTATTAATAATAAAAAGAAAAAGCCAACACTCAATAACATTCACTATGAACATGGCCACAATGTGCTGACCATGTTTGGAAAATTAAAAAAACATCCCATTTAGAAACATATATAAAAAACCCTACACATTCAGTTAAAAATAAAAAAATAAAAACATCCTTGATAATGGCTAAAAAAAAGTCAAAAGAGCTCAGATATATAGAACATTAAGACAGTTTTTATACACTTTATGTCCAGAAAAGCAATCACTTATATGAACACAAGAAAAATTGAATAAAAAGCTTAATTGCAGTACCTTGTCAGTTGTTTTTAATGAACCTATATATATATATATATATATATATATATATATATATATGTATATATTTATTTTTATTTTTTTTTCACTTTTCTGCTTTAGCTTTGACCTGTCTTTTAATTAGTTAAAGAAGTCATACCCATAAAAAAAATTTGAAATCTTGTTCCTTCCTCCTTCTTAAATCTTAAATAAAATACCATCCTGTAATTCATTTTCATCAAAAGTTACCCGATATCGCCTCTAAGTGTTTGTCTTGAGGCATTGTTCAAAATTTATTTTCAAAGTCAGTCCTCCTCTAGTAGGCACCTTGTTAATGAGATATTACCCACAATCTATAAATTTATAACTCAACTAATTTACATTAATTCTAGCAGACTTAAGTTTAAATTCCCCCATTGCTTAGTAGCACAAAAACTATTTACTCTGAATCCCAGAAAAACACACTCCAGGGCCTTTATAAGAAAGACCATATAGTAGGAACAGATATTAAACTACAAACAAAAATCCTGGCCATAAATAAACTCCAAACCCAGACCACTACCCCCGAGATAAGATATCTTATGTCCTCACCAATCGCTAACACAACACTCTCATTAACAAGGCACTTACTAGAGGAGGACTGACTGTGAAAATAAATTTAGAACAATGCCCTGAAACAAGCACTTAGAGGCTGATGAAAGCTGTGTGAAAAACGGTTTGAAATAGACTATCCCTATGTTGAGGTAATTTTTGTTTTTTGCTGTAATATATATATATATATATATATAGAGAGAGAGAGAGAGAGAGAGAGAGAGACAGACAGACAGTGACAGTGAAGACAGTGAGACAGAGATCTCGACGTCTGTCGAACTCTCTGCATTAGCAGAGAGGAACCCGGACGAGGCTTTGCCGAAGGGCAGGGTTTCGCCCGGGGAGGTAGACAGGCCTTGAACCCATCTAGGCGGGTTCAAAAAGGCTATATTTTTGGCCGAGCCTACGGGCTCGGAGATACCCACATTAAACCGGCCTTGTGCCACATTTTATCCTCGTGGGTGGATAGATAAATACCGACAGACAGACAGACAGACAGAGACAGAGAGAAAAAGAGGACAAATTCTGGTAGTAAGATGAAAAAATGAAACATTGTATTTTAGTGCTGGTTGTATTTGATCTCACCCAACATAGGTAAAATTTTGGCTTTTCTTATCAATATCCACAGGCTTTAATGATACTCCACTCCCCACTCATCCCTTGCTGAGCTTTTAATTATTTTATACATGATTAAATAAAATATTTCTACTGGTAGAATGAAAAAAAATCTTAAGCATTTAATTTGTTTTAATAAGTTTTGATATGCAATCTATATGACATGCATTGAAAATCAGTAAAGGAATTATCTTATCACTAGTGAGGAATTAAGCTAAACATTACTGACAGAACGATATTATATATATATATATATATATATATATATATATATATATATATATATATATCCAAGTGTATGATTGGTGTATACAGAATAAATTCCAATCACCAACAATTACTATTCTTAAAAGAGTGCTCAATACAGA
The DNA here is from genome assembly GCA_963932145.1 of Acanthosepion lycidas. Classification (NCBI taxonomy): domain Eukaryota; kingdom Metazoa; phylum Mollusca; class Cephalopoda; order Sepiida; family Sepiidae; genus Acanthosepion; species Acanthosepion lycidas. Next base: position 119,601,252 of record OZ010576.1, on the reverse strand, counting down.
GTAGAGTGAATATAAATATTTATTTTAAAATTTATAACATAAATTGTAGATTGTAGAATTCTAGATTTCTACAATCTACATTCAACATCATCACTTGATTAGACACCAAAGGTGTTGAAACAAAATGGCTATTTTTGTAGTGATTTTATAACATATTTATGTTATAATTTTTAAATAAATATATATATATATATATATGTATATATATATATATATATATATGATGGCACCAAACCTGTTCAGAAATATCAAAACTGTCAGCTGTATGCAACTACTTCCTCAAATCAATGGTTAAAAATTGCTTTGAGCAAGTGAAGTATGTAGGCCTCAGTGGGGACAATCCTTCCTTGAAGCTTGTGGACTGCTGTTGCAGAATCCAAAACAAAGAACTGTAACAGATAACAGAAGCCCCATCACTTGAGGACTTTCAACAGCAGCAACAACTAAAATGGATAGCACATGTAACTCAAAGAGAGAATAATAACATAAGATGTTGACATTCCACACTACCCCAAACAAAAAGTTAGGAAGGAAGCTCCTATCAAGTAGTACTGACTGCTTGGATAATGAATACCAAATGTTTCCTTATATGTAAACGGCAAATATTGCCACTATTGTTACAATATATTTAAAATAACTATGAAATAAAAATCTATGAAACAGACATTTGTGTTTGCTAGAAATCTTTCATAATCAAAAAAGACAATAGTGAAAAATCAAGACATTACATACTTTAATTTGCAGGTTTTTTTCCCACAATCTTGGCTGGCTAGAAACAAACATTAACAAATATAGATTTTTTGGACAGTTTTAATGTCTTGAAATTGAGCTTGCAAAAGAGTTTTCATATATTCTACTGAATATTATACAGCAAAGATAAGAATGAAATAAACATATTTTTACACTTAAATAAATATAAAAGCAAACTACATTCTACTTTCATAGATCTTAAGAAGTCATAGGTAAATAGCAGGGAAGAAAAAGTCATAGGTAAGAAGTGGAGAAGAAATAAAGAATTTGAACTGTGCCATTCAAAGAATAAAATCATATTAACCAATAATTTTTATATTCTTTTATTTGTATGTGTGAACTGTTCATCTTACAAATTTAATTTAGCCCAAACTTTACTAGGCAAAACAAAAGTACCTATTTTATTAATTGTAAGTAAGATATTCTCATATGTCTTTAGTAATGATTTCAGTCCTCATTGGGTGCTCTTTACACATGGTGTTGTGCAATACCTAAGCTGTGCTAGTTAATTTGCTAAAACAGACAAAACAAAATTAACCAACGAGGGAATGTTAAACAACCTTTCACATACAAGTCATGTAATCTATTAGGATTGTATCACATTACATATGCAAGTCATGTAATCTATTAGGATTGTAATAGCATTACATATACTACAACCATAACAACAGTGGTGTTTCTAGGTTAAGATAACCTTACATAGCCCATCTCTTTTCATGCTGGTTTTGAATTCAGAGTTTTCCTTCTCCTAAACAGGTTGCCACCTCAAGGTTATAGAGGTCTGTCTGCCCTACTATTAAACTCTTAGCTGGATGAAGATAGAATCATACCTTTTCCAGGAGCATTAGTATGAAATGAATAACACAAATTGATCTTGGCACATTAAATTCAATTTCTGTGCTGATGTTACAATATTTGCACATTTTAAGCAACCTTACTATTTTTTAAAAAATTATAACTGAATGAAACAATAGTGGAAAGATTCCCGGTAGGACTAAATTTACTTCAAGTATTTAGTCACAATAATGGTATAGTGTTAATTGCAAACACAAAAGAAACCACAGGACTACTACAGCAGATGGTAAAGGAAAGCGAGAAGAAAGGACTAATCATCAGTTCTTAGTAGACAGAATGTATGGTTGTCAGCAAGAGGAAGAGCCCCAAATATGAAATATGAATTGGAGATGTTGAAATCAAGCAAGTACAACAATTTAAATATCTGGGAAGTGATTTAACACATGACAGAAAATGTGACATCGAAATCCAAAAGCTCATTGGAATAGTGAAAGATACTAAGCAATGTATTAAGAAACAAGAAAACTTCAATAGAAACAAAGACAAGAGTACTAAACTACTATAGAATATCAATGCTCTGATATAACAGTGAATTTTGGACAATCTCCTCACAGCAGATTCTGCAGCAGAAGATATATGGTTGCTGTGAATATCTATGAACTAAACAAGTAAGTAATGACAAAGTTTTAAGAAAAATGGGAGCAAAAAGAATGCTTATACTTAGAATTGGAAAGAGATAGTTGAAATTTCTGTGACACATAATGAGGGAAGAGGGCTTAGTAAATTTGACAATCACAGGACATATTGAAGGCAGGAGGAACAGAAAAAAAGCACTGAGTAACTTACCTAATGAGCTAGTATTAATGTGTGGAAGAATAGGAATTTGGAGAGATAATGAAAAAGCAAAACTTACTAAGAGCTAAAACGGATAGGAAGTTGTGGAGAGTCACGATCACCAACGTCTTGACGAACATAGAAGAGGATTTATCCAGTAAATGAGGTATATGAAAACCAAATCTAAAACTTAAAGAACCAATGAGAAATCAAAGAATTTATCTGAAGAATATAATCCTTGAAAAAAAGAACAATTTTCCTTCGTAGTCAGAAGTTAAAAAAACAAAATTGTCTGAATTGTTACAAACTTTACAAGATGAATTAGTGGGCTTCTAGGGAGGCAAAAACAAAAGAAAAAAACAGGTAATATGTACATACTGCAGCCAGCCAAAAAGGTTACAGCTTCTTTGTACTGTCAGACATTGTAGATGCAATTCTGGGAAATTATTGTGATGTATGAAACTAAAGGGGGAAAAAGTGTACAATAATGAGCTTTCTTTTTACACACACACACACACATGCACACGCACACACAAACATATATAGAAAGACACCAACTCACCTCTGACACAAATATGCATTCACATTCATATACGTATGTGTAAGCTATTTTTCTCTCTTTAGATATATACACATGCATATGAATAAATAGAGATCAACATACAACCTATGCACATGCAAGTGCAGATTGACAAATATATGCATGCATATGTTTGTTGTTTTTCATTACTGACACACAAACACATACATATGAATACACATACACATATAGACACTGATGAAAAATCTTGGGATGTACATATTAACATTCACCTCCCTTGATGTATGAATGTATTAATCTGTCTATCTATCTATCTATCTTTCAATCTATCTATCCTCAAGTTTCTTTCTTTGTTTCTGGTTCTCAGTCTATTCATTTATCTCACTCTATTTATCCCGTGTTTCTTACTTTCCTTTCTTTTTTAATTTCCCTCTCTCTCCTAGTTTGTTTGTTTGATTCTTTCTTTCTTTCTTTCTTTCTTTCTTTCTTTATGTTTTCCAGTTTACTCATATATCTCTCTATATCTGCTAGTTTCTTTCTTTATCATTTTTTCAACTCTCTCTCTTTATCTCTACTTCCCAGTTTGTCTCTTTGTTTCTTTTTTATGAATCAGCTCATATTTCCTCTCTCTCTCCATCTCTTTCTCTCTTTATACGCACACACACATATATATATACATACATACATATATATGTTATGTGTATATATATATATATATATATATATATATATATATATATATATATGTTATGTATATATATATATGTTATATATGTGTTACATATATATATATATATATATATATACATATATGCTATATATATATGTTATATATATATATATATGTTATATATATATATATGTTATGTATATATATATGCTATGTATATATATATGCTATGTATATATATATATATATATATACTGCATTTACATATATTTATAGATGTACAAGAAAAGTGAACACACCTATTTTTTCTTTCTTTTATTCTTCATTATTTTAAGTGAGAATGTACTCACAGATCTAGAAACTAACATTTTGAAAGTGAAAGTAGAAGAGAACGTAAGAAATTTTTGAATGTACATGGATATATCAATAAGTCCAAACTTTAAAAATAAAAAAATATCTTGCTTATTTTTCAACATAAGCACATTCTTTGTCAATGCACTTAATTCAATGATGAATATTACTTAGACTGAACATTAAAGAATGAAAATTCCAGTCTAAAATTCACCTAATAACTACAGGTCAGTTCACAGACTTATTGATGCAACTTTCTCTCTATATCTTTCTATATCTGTGCAGACACACACACTCACACATAAACACACACATATACTTCATCTCTTATATATTCGTCCGTATATATATATATATATATATATATATATATATATATATATATACAGATGAATACATAAGAGATGAAGTGGGACAGGGAAGGATAGAGATCATAGAATTATATAGGAACATAAGCTGACTTGAAGTAATTTTTTGTGGGGTTTTTTAATGGTCTGCAATATTAAATGGGGAAAAATACAATAACCCCAATATAACTTAGATAAATTGAACTTCCATAGAAAGGCATTTTTTTTCTATACACATGTATATATCATGTACAGCTAATCATGTATATATATGTATGTACTTATAGATCTACAATCTTTGTGGAGTCATAGGTATACATTAGACTGATATAAATATTTTAATGCATGCAAATAACTAATATATACTTTTGTGAATATGTACTTTTATATATTATACACAGATACTATGTATACCCATATGATGTATATAAACATTTGTGATATATATATACAAGTATATTTATTAAAAACAATATTTAAACTTTGATTTTATCTTTTGAGATTTTTGTATGCACTGGATTATTATGGTCTTTTCATAGACAGTGAACCAGAAATAGTTTTATATTTTTTTACTTCATGATGTATTGGCTTAGCTGAGCAAATTCAAGGTATTAGAATATATGTGTTGGAGGTGCATGGCCAAATGGTTAAAATGTGTTGCTTTCCAACCATGCGGCTCGGGTTCAAATCTTACCATGGTCGATTTGTCAGGAAGGTGACTTCTTGATGCTATCAGCCTGAGGAGGCAATCCCTTTAGAAAGTATCTGAAAATGATACCATGAATTGACCAAAACATTGTAAGTGAAAGTGGGTAAACAGATGTGAGGAAGCCATTGATGGTTGTGGTAAATCATAAGTCATTGTGACTGAGGGTTTGAATGTATTGACATTGTTCAAACTGCTAATCATACCAGATTATGCGCTCTCTCTTAGAAACTGTAATTAAGGTCTGCTTAGAATACTTGCTGTATAAACCACAGGTGAGCTCTGTGGGTCTTTAACAAACACAAATGTGCCTGAGAACGTGTCTGCAACAGGGATTGATTAGCTACCTTAGTAAATGGTTCTGCTTAGAAAACAAGTAGCCATCCATTATGGGCATGTGTGAAGAACAAAACTCAAGAAGAGTTTAACGAATGCTTATAAATCTTAACTATACTGTAGAGGTATCTAAACCTTCTTGACACTGGTTGTCTTGTTGTCGACAAACCAACGACTGTAGTTTACTATTATGTTGACAAAATAAATAGGATAGATAAATTGGATCATCAGTGCAGGAATTAAGAGAGACATGATCAGAAATGAAATAATTCAAGTTTTGTATAAGAAATAGCAGTAATTTTATACAGTAAAACTAAACTAGATTTATAGAGTGTGGAAAATTTCTTTAAAGTGTTGTAAGTTTGTAAAATATTTGTAGAGAAAATGAGTGTAACTAAAAGTCCTTATAAAAATTCCTTTTGTATAGTTTACATTATAGAAGGAAATGTTATGAGTTTTTTGACTGAATGCAAATATAAAAAATGTCTTGTAATGCAGGTTGTTCTGTCTTGGAGTGAGTAACTATTGAGATGAGTCATCTGAATGAAGAAATTTCTTGTAATGAGGCTCAACAAGCTGAAGTGAAGGATCTTATTTACAGAGCCTTGTAGTCATTTCACATTGCATGAAGCTACTGAAGGAAATTCTTTTAATGTCTTTATTGTTTCAAATAGGCACACAAAAAGGTTTTGGTTGATGAAAACTGGTATTTTTATTTGTTCTAAATTGATAGTTGAAATTTTTTATCTATCAATTTTGTGTAGGATGATTTTTTTCTGTTTACTGTGAGCAAATCTATTTTTAGACTTAAAAAAATCTGAGACTGATGAAATTTGATGGTATGACAAAATCATTCTGTTTAATTTTTCAAAATATTATAGAATAAGTAATGTTTATTGTTTTGCTAGTGAATGTAACATTTTCTAAGAAGTTAACCCCTTATCATAGTGCCAAAAATTCAAGTTATTTGAATCCATATGAGGATTCAGTCAGTTATGTGCCATGTGTGATACACACTTAGGCAATCATCTATCTTTCGATACATGACTGACAAGGCAAATTTCTTCCTGCAGTACATTGCTATTTCTTTCTGCAGTAGACTAGTTGCCATCCAAGGCTATAGAATTCAGTATGTTCTTCTATTTATCCATAGCTGTGGGGAGAAGAGGAGGATTCATATCTTTCCCAATAAGTGAATGTAATGGATTCGATTGAAATTTGAACTCGGCTCTCTAATTCCTCAATCCAAGCCACTGTCCATTACTCCACCATGCATATGAAGATACTAAGACCAAACAAATACAAAAATTTAAATATCTAGGAAGTGTTCTAACAGAGGACAGAAAGTGTGGCACTGAGATCCGAAAGTGTATTGGGATGGCCAAAGATACATTCCAAAAGTTAAGCAGAGTATTAAGAGACAGAAAAATTTTATTAGAAACATAAAAAAGAATATTGATATCTGTTTTCTTGTATGGCAGCGAATGCTGGATAATCTCCTCAGATGAAGAAGAGACTTGAAGCAAGAGAAATGTGGTTCTACAGAAAGATGCTAAAGATACCATGGACCGAACATGTGAGCAATGATGAGGTTTAAGAGAAAATGGAAACAAAAAAGAAATTTATACTTAACATCAGGAAGAGGCAGTTGAAATTTCTGAGGCTCATGTTGATGAAGGAGTGCTTGGAAAATTTGATACTCACAGGACAGATTTAGGGAAAGAGGGACAGTGCATGATATACTTGATGAGCTTGAGGAAATGGATGGTAGAACAGGGTTTGGAAGAAATAAGAAAAAGACAAAACTTATCACTAGCTACAAGGGACAGGAAAATGTAGAGATCCATGATTGCCTATGTCTGAAAGAGACATAGTACATAAAAGAAGAATGTTTCCATATTTTGCCTACTTACAAACAGGTTGTGATTTTGTCTACTTACATAACAGACTGTGATTTTCTAAGGATGTTAGCAAATTGATGATGTAGCAATTCACAAAATAGTGCTGGAATCATAAAAATTTACACGAAAGCATGAAGTTTTGGTGATAAACAGTCAATTCTTACATTATCAAGCATCATGTGCCCATATTGTTTAGAATAAGCACACAAGCCAGCCAGATATTGAAAGATTGGCAACTGTAATGAGCCATCTTTGTATCCTAGTATATTAAAGCATCTGAACTTGGCATGTGTTATTTTGCTTTCAGCATGCAACCAGCAATATAGAGGCAAGAAGAGATATTGAAGTTCACACAAAAAATACAATATGGGCACTAAAACATAACTTCTGTTTTAAGTTTACAAACTTATAGTAAGAAAATAAACATGTCCTATCTCCTCTCTTGCTTGTAACCATCCACTATAATAAAATAAATGTTTTCAGTACTGAAGTTGAATTAGTGAAATAATGCTTCATAAGCTTCAACTTAAAGTTGTTGCAATATTAAAAAACCCTTGGTTAACTGAAAACATTGACTTAAAAAGACAATCACATGAAGAAAGCTGGAGTGTACAACAGCTAAAACATTGTGAATGTGGCAATGAAGATTAGGATTACAATCCAAATAATGTAAATAATATAAGTAATCATAATATCTCATCTCAGAGATATAGACAGATATTTAATAGAGGCTTAGAAGCTTTATTTGAGTAATTCAGCTTTCATGCTGAAAACGTTTGGTCTCATTTAATATTGTATTATTATTTGAACATTTGTTTAAGGTAACCACCTTATATACATTTCATTTTGCCACTGTACTTCCTTATGTAGAACCCCTTTCACCATGTGTTAACAGTTCTCACACTGTGTCATAATGTAACTTTCTTCCTTTCTGTAGATGTATCACTGTAAACTGTAAAACATATGCCTGTGAGCAAACTACTTGCTACGTGATTCACCCATTTAAAACCTTTGTCTGCTGTTATGTTCAGCCTTTGAGTCTTTTTGTCATATTCCTATTTTCTCTTCCTTTTTAGCATTTTATTATTTTGATATTTCGACTAAAATAGTCTCAAATTTGTAATTATTTCTTTTTCTAGTTTCACACATTTTGGCTTTCAATAGAACTGCAGATGAACAGGACTTTGTCTTCAGGTTTCTGATTGCCATAATGCATTTTTCTGGCTGTCTGAGGTATGCACACTTTTGGCTTTCAACAGACTAACTGCAGATGAACAGTACTTTGTCTTCAGATTTCTGATTGCCATAATGCATTTTTCTGGCTGTCTGAGGTACGCACACTTTGGGCTTTCAATAGAACTGCAGATGAACAGTACTTTGTCTTCAGATTTCTGATTGCCATAATGCATTTTTCGGGCTGTCTGAGGTACGCACACTTTTGGCTTTCAATAGAACTGCAGATGAACAGTACTTTGTCTTCAGATTTCTGATTGCCATAATGCATTTTCTGGCTGTCTGAGGTACACACACTTTTGGCTTTCAATAGAATTGCAGATGAACAGGACTTTGTCTTCAGATTTCTGATTGCCATAAGGCATTTTTCTGGCCGTCTGAGGTATGCACACAGACAAGACAGATGTGTATATAAGTCAGTACACTACCCTTTATTCATTTTTTTGAAAGATCTGCTAAATTTTGTAAAGAAAACTTAATTGAATTTACAGTAGCCTAAATATCATATAAATGCTAATTTCTCATTATTTTTAACATGTTTCTGTTTTCATAGTTTGTATCAGATCAATTTTAATATAAATTGTTAAGAAAAAGTTAAAATACAATTCTTTAGGTCTACAGTAGAATCAGTTCTCTTGTACAAGTTAAGCAGATGGACATTAACAAAATCAATGGCAAAAAAACAACGATGGTATATTCAACTATTTAGAAAATCATTAAACATCAACTAAAAGCAAAATACATCCAAGGAAGAATAATATTGGAACCTACCAAAAATTACAGTCACAGACTGTGAAAGGTGAGTATGGCTTAGTGGCTGTTACTGGTGAAGTAAACAAGAAGTTGTGCATTAGCTTATATTATGGGATGCAAATGATGCAAAAAGATCAAGAGGTAGACAAGCAAGAATCTTCACTGGTACTGGAACCAGAAAGAAAGAACTTGGTAAAGCTATGGATGCTAAAAAATTGTTGGAATGTATTGGTTAGAAGTGTTCATTTGAGGAAAATCAAATAGACTGGTTTTTTTTTCAAGATTAGTTTCTGAAAATAATGTTATTGTTTATTTAATAAACTAAATTTCCTGAATTTTAAAGTCTCTAATTGATAGCTACATTGCATGTTTGAAACTTTAAAAATGTAAAGCTGATTTGACAGATAAAGAGAAAATTTTAATAACTTCAGGGCTTGCAAATACTGTCTATAAACAATAGAACTTGCAAAAGTAGTCAGTCTTAACAATATAAGATACACAGATGACAGTGTGCTGATGACACATGCAGAAAGAAAACTACAGGACCTTCTTGACAAGGGATTATAGAAAAGTCGGAAAAATAGACAAACCATAAATTGTAAGAAAACAGAATGTATGGTTGTCAACAAGAGAAAAAGACAAAGATATGAGATACAAATTAGAGATGCTAAAACCAAACAAGTACAGAATTTTAAATATCTGGGAAGTATTTTAACAAATAATGGAAAATAAGATACTGAAATTTAAAGGCACATTGAAATGCCTCCCAAAAGCTAAACAAAGTATGAAGATATTTGTCTATATTTCTGAGATGAGGTATTATGTACACTATTTACATTATTCGAACTATTGTCCTCATCTTTGTCGCCATATTTATTACAATGTTTTGACTGTTGTACACTCCGGCCTTCTTCAGGTGGTTGGAATGTTGAACTGAACCCTTTATTTTGCTCACTGGTGTAGACTGTTCTAGTTCCACATGCCATGTTTAATGGATGTCAGTTGTCAGGAATGACGATTTACTAGCAAAAATGAACTTTGGAATGCTATTCTGGATGAAGTGCAATCTGTTTTCTTATGAAGAAATACAACAGCTAAGAAAATGAATGAATAATGTTAAGACATAAAATTTTATAAACAATTAGACGTATTCAAGACAAAATGAAAAGGTGATATAACTAAAAGAAACAATTCCCCTCATGTATTTATCACAGTGGACAAAACAAGGAAATTTATAAGAACTAAGCCTTCAAAAACACAAAAAAATTACTCAAAAACAACATAACTAAAGCATACAGAAAGCACCAAAGACAACAGAATATGATGTTAATATGGAAGCTAAAACAATCAGACAAATATTAGACCAACATGACTGAATAAATTACATTGCTAAATCACAAGCATTTATCACACTAAAAGAGCACAAAGAAAATTTTAGAACAAACCCAACGTACAGGCTCATAAGCCCAACCAAAAATGAACTAGATAAAATAAGTAAAATAATACTAGAAAAAATTAATCCCAAACTAAGGAAGAAGTTAGGAGTAAATCACAACACAAAAAACACAAAAACATCTATAGACTGGTTCTGAAAACTAAAACGCAAATATAATTGCCAATTTATACAACAAGATATAAAAGATTTCTACTCTTCTCTGACAAAACCCATACTGAATAAGATCATCTCCTTAGCTCAAGAACAAATAAAAATAAACACAAATGAAATAAAAGTCATTGAACATTCCTTAAAATCACTATTATTCAGCAACAAAGAAATATGTATAAAGAAAAAAAGGAACGTTTGACATTACAATGAGAAGCTTTGATGGGGCAGAGACCTGTGAGCTCTTAGTTATACATTTGTTACACAAACTAAGTAAAATAATCAATAAAAATGATATAGGCCTCTACAGGGCTGATGTTTTCATAATAAGAGTACAGATCTGGTTTAAAATGTCAGCAGTTCATCTAGGCAAGTCAAAGTTAAAGTCGATTAAATTGGGGAGAGGAAGATAACTGATTATACCAGTTACAATAAACAATAGTTAACAATGTAATTCCTTTTCTTATTTAAAAGTAAACATTATTCTGTCATCTCTCCATTATTCAGACAGTCTATCATGTAGTACAGTGAGGCACCTCTTTTAGTTAGACAGCAATTTGATCATTAGTCTTCACCCATATTATTGAACAGATTTCTCCCTTGTCTAACATTTCCTTGATACTTGCTATTTCTATTCTCAATCTCTTATCTGCAACAAGTTTAGTTGATTTGGTTGCTTCAACTAAATCACTGTTATCTACAAAACACTTGATAGGAATGATCTTTTAGTGATTATTATTTAACAATTCACCAAAGAGCATTGAGATACTGAATGCATTGTCAATCCCTTCCGATACTGGCTAATGTATTTTTACGACTCTCTTCATTTTGCAGGATTGCTATGATATTGGATTCATCTTTTGATTACATCCCCTGGCTGCCACCATCATTCAAATTTCAATGATGCATCCATAAAAAACATGTATTTATAGGTTCTTGCCCAAATTTTGATACTTCAAATAAACATGGTCAGATTTTACTTTCTTGATAATCTTATTCAATCTTTTCAAATCTTCAACTGTACTTGTTTTAATTCTACCAGCCAGAACTGTCACATCAAATGCAATATCAGGGTGTGATTGATTGAAAATCCACTAAAGTTGACCAAGCTTAGATTTTAGCACATTCCCAGATAGGTGTGCTGTTTTTTCCTTCTATCGAATTTCACTTTTGTTATGTTGTTAATATAATCCTTCTGTGTTAACATGATACACATCTCTTGACTCAAATTCAGTCCAATATATTCGAATGGACTTGTTGCTTCTTTTCCATCTTTTTCTGATTTTTGATACTATGTCCCTTTGGAATCTATCACTTCCTGCTCATAAAAATCATCAACTTGCACTGCAAATATTCCATACAGACCCTTATCAAACATAAAATATTGTTGGATCAATCTTAGATATCTGTCCTTTGAGTCTTAACATAGTTGTTTTATTATTATGACTAGCTTTTGATTCTAAAGCATTCAGTAATCTACTTTCATGCACATGAATATAAGAGACTCCATATCTTACTATCAGAACTACATTGTTTTTTTCCTATAATCCAACCTGCCTCTTTCCCTTCACCATCTTTTAAGAAGAACACCTGTTCACTTTGTTTTAGAGTCTTCTCCCTTGGGTCTTATTTGTTTTCTCAGTGCTCTTTGGATTCTATCTGATGATTCTGCCACCAAATATACTTTTTGTGTTTCTTGTAAACCTGTGAGATGCTCTTTTTATCACTTCACCAATAGTTTTATCTTCCAGAGCAGGGAGTTTGTTGATAATATTAGATGGTAAGTTTGGATTCTTGCCATGCACTATCTGATATGGACTAAATCCATGTACATTTATCAAGCAGTTCTTTGCATTCTCAGCTCAATTTGTAGTAGTTTCCCATGAAATAAAATTTTCTTCTTTTACCTTCTTAATGATTTCTGTCAGGATCACATTATAGTGCTCAATATAACCATTTGACCATAGGGAACAAGTTGCAGTTGTTTTGAGTGACAGATTCAACTTTTCAGCCATTTCTTGAAAAATCTTATGTTAAACTTAAGTCCATTATCCATAAAAAAACCAATTTCAGGTGCACCATAAATGGCAACCACTTCTGCGTAAACTTATCTATGATGACCCCTGCTTCTTTACTACAGATTATAACTGCCATATTTAATCTACTAAACAAGTCAATCATATGTAAATACCAGAAACCAGAAACAAGTTCATGAAGATCAAGAGCAATTACTTGATTAAAATCATTTGCTGGATTAAAACCAACTATTGGTTTCATTTTAGGACATGTATATTTGTGGCAAATAACACATTTCTTGTAAATATATTTTAGAAGATCTTCACTTTCCTGATTGATTTTGCCTGCTGTTTTTAATAAATTTAATAATTAAACAATTTTTCCTGTGAAGCATGACCAAATTGTTTATGTAATTTTAAAAGTCTATTTCTTTTGTCACTTCTTTCCATGTTGTTATCAACTATGAGAATAACATTTTCATCATTGCTAATTTCTCATTTCTTATGATTTTCACACAATAGTGTCTCATTGATGTGCTTTGAATGTTTACTTTCTGACCAAAATGTGATCTTTTCCAATGCCAATAACTGCTTCTGCTTTAGCTAGAGATTCCCTAGTTAACAACTTGTTTTTATATTGCATAAACAATTGCCAATTTTTACTGGGAAAAAACAGTAACAGTTTGATATGAATTAACTATCCTTCCATCTCCAAATTTAAATGGCACGTAATCGAGCATAGAATACAACCATTCATTATTGCAAACTTGGTACATGCAGCATCTACAATTGCTGCATTTCAAGCTTCTATTACAAAAACATCTTGATTTGATATTTTGGCCAACAGTTTAGCTTCTGTCATCAAAGTCATATGAAATGTCTCTTCTGAATTGTTTCTCTATATTGATATTTTCAGTTATATTAACATCTTTGTTAGCATGTGGACAATGCTTTTTTTTTACTAGTGATAGATTGATTCACAGACATTACATCTTGATACAGCACCATTAAATACAGGATTCATTCTTCCAGGGCCTCTACCAATGGTCCTTCTGCTGCATCCTTTGTATCTTGCTTCTCTATACATAGATCCTCTAAATGGTTCCCTGAATCTACCATAATTTTTTGTTATCATTGTTTTTTCTTTTATCTCCATTTATTATCAATCTGCAGTTTTGTTTTGCCAGTAGTAAATATGGTTTCATACTTCATTTCTGAGCATGCTGTTAAAGCCAACTGTTTTTATTGTTCACTAAAATTTGCATTGTATAGCAATTTCATGGCCAATAATGCATCAGTGTCAATTTTTAAATTGGTATATTTCTTATTTAACTGTTCAAACTCTATTATTGTAGTCTAGCATTGAAATTGCCTCAGTCTTCTTAAAATTTTCAAATTTTGTGTTGGCTTCATACATTTGGTATATCATTTCGTTTTCAAATAATTTATCCAATTCTGTTAGAACATTTTTAACACCATCAATAGTCATTAGGAGAGATTTATTTATAGCTGTGGCAATTTCTCATGTGTTCGCATCTAAGGAGAGTACCAGTGGTATACCTTCTCTTCTTTTGTCCATTTCAATAAACATTTGCCATAATTCAACTTCCAATTTCCATTGTGAATAATCTTTTTTACCAAATGTGGGTGGATATTTGTAAGTAGCCATTTTTAATGCTCTACTACCATTGATAAGATTCCAGATCTGGTTTCAAGTATGAGTAGTTCCTCTAGGCAAGTCAAAGTTAAAATCCATTTAGTTAGAGAGGAGAAGATAACTGGTTATACCAGTTACAATAAAAGAAATAGTTAACACTTAACAAACTATAACAGACAAAAATCAAGCAAAACCAGAAGAAATAATCATAAAAATTTTCAAACATATGAGATTTGACATATACATAAAAACTAAACTAAAAGAAATAGATTTCCTAGATGTCACATTGAACCACACAGAAAACCTAATGACAAGCCACTGTATATACACTTATCTTCCAACCACCCATCATCAATAATCAAGTAAATTTCACAATCAGTTAACTGTAATTAACTTTCTAACAATTCTTTCAGTGAAACCATCTTCAAAGAAGCCAAGAAAGACTGTGAAACAGCCCTAAAAATAGTGGATTTCCAGCAATACTCACATACACATCACACATCACAAAAAAAAAAAACAACAGGAAAAAAACATCATCCGATTCAAACCATCATACAACAAAAACATAAAAAAAGAAAAAATATTCATTAAACTCATACACAAATACTCCCCCCTAAATCATTCTCAACAAGATATTCAACAAAAAGACAGTAAAAATCAGCTACAATTGAACATGACACAAATAATACAAAACAGGAAAACAACCAACAAAGCACCTGCACAAACCAAACCCACATGAAACTGCAGAGCAAAGAATGAATGTCCCTTAAATGGCAATTGCTTGTAAAACAATGTTATATACCAAGCCGCTGTAAAATCATCAGATAACAAAGAAAAAAATATACATAGGAGCAACAGAAGGAGTCTGGAAACAAAGAAACTATGCACATCCTATACAAATAGTAAATATGTGATTAGTACAATGCTTTCTAAACATATCTGGGAAATTAAAAACAAAACCCAAATCACACCAAAAATATCATGGAAAATATGGAAAACAACATCATCCTACAACAATAAACCCCAAAAATGTAAACTCTGTCTGGAGCAGAAAATAGCTATAATTACCTTTTCACACCAAGACAAATTACTAAAATAAAAATGATCAAAACTGTTCTCAAAATACAGACACAAAAATAAATTTTTACTATGTTACATAAAATCAAAATGAACAAAGATGAATAAAAATAAATAGATAAAAATGAAGTAAAATAAATAAGTAAAAAAAATTAATCTGAATCAATAAGTAAATAAATTAAGTAAATAATAAACAAATTAACAAGTTATGAACATACACATAAGCACAAATAAATGTAATAATAACAATCAACAACAAATAATAAAATAATCAACAATAAATAATCAGTGAAAAAATAAAAATTAACAAAATTAAAAAAAACAAAAAAATTAACAAAAAAAAATTAACATAGACAATTTTGATTGGGTGTCCCATTATCAACATGTCTTGTCTCGCTTCCTTACATTTCTATATCATCTTTATTTTATCTTTCTTTCTTCTCCTTTTTCTTTGGAGAAGGGATTATATCTTGTCTTTCTTTCTTTCTTGTTCTTTTTTTTTTCTTTGAAGAGACTATATCTTATCTTTCTTTCTTTTCTTTGAAGAGACTATGTCTTGTGTCTTTCTTTCCTTTTTCTTTTAGAGATAACTATATCTTTCTTGCTTTCTTGCTTTTCTTACTTTCTTTTTTATGGTTCAATAGAAGAAATGATCAGTTTTCCTCTGTCCGTCTTGCCTTCAATATGTCCTGTAAGCATTAAATTCACTAAGCCCTCTTTTCTCATTATATCTCCAAGAAATTTTATCTGCCTCTTTCCAATTCTAAGTATAAGCATATTTTTTGTTTGTAATTTCCTAACAAATTTATTAGTACTCACAAGTTCTGTTCATGGTATACTCAGCATCCTTAGAACCATATTTTTGATGCCACTAGTCTCTTTTTCATCTGTGAGGAGATTGTACAGCAACCACTGCCATAGACTGGTACTATTTAAAAGTTCAGCATTTTTTCTTTGTTACTAATGAAATTCTTCTGTTTCTTAATACTTTGCTTGGCTTTTGAAAGACATATTTTGCTATTCCAATTTGCCTGCAGATTTCAGTTTCACATTTTCTGTCATCTGATAAAACACTTTGCAGATTTTTAAATTGTTGTACTTGTTTGATTTTGGTATCTCCAATTTGTAATTTGCATGTTGCTGACAGCCATGCATTCTATCTTCTTGAAATTGATGTTGACTCTATTTTCATTACTACCTTCTCTATGAGTTTCTGCAGTTTCCTTTATAAGAAAAGAAAAACTAAGAATTTATTCAACTTAAAAGATACTTGGAAGATACATGGATACAACATCACTCAAATATACATAAGTAGATGCACTCTTTTTAAATTTTGGTCTTTCTCAGACCTTGGATTATATAAGTAAAATTTAAATTCCCAATCCTAAACATGGAAACAATTACTTGATAATTAAAGTTATTGTTTGAATAAATCATTTGTTAAAATTGGAAAATGCAAGAAAGAATTGTTGATTAAAGAGGATATTATCTGGAGGTCTCATGTTTATTTTACCATCAATCTAATATCCTGCCACATTCATTGCCTATATATGAGAGCATGCATATATATATATATATATATATATATATATGAAAAAATATAGTTTTAAGGTGCGCTATATTCATGGGATAAAGTGCTCAATATCAGAGATAGAGCATATGTAAATATAAAACTGAACATTGAAGTCAGCACTCAAAGGCGACAGACTGTTTCCTACCAGATACAATTGTCAGGTGGCCTGATGATTGCATCTATCATGAAACAGCCTGTAACCCCTGAGTGTTGACTTCAATATATATATATATATATATATATATATATATATATATATATATTAATATATGTCTTATTAAATAATTTAGACAAGCTTTGTCTACTTATTTTTAATATGATCCTCTCATATTCATGGACAAGATTCTTAGCATCTTATTAAAGGGAGAAAGAATGTTACCATACTGATGCATATTCATTTAATCTGAGTACTTTCAACATTAGCAAACTGTCATCTTCAGGGACTTGTTTTATCAAGGTCTTGTTTTATATAAGGCAAATTTGTTGTGGTTATCTGAATTTCTTTCGTGAAGTGAAAAACATTAAACTTATGTACTGTATGATTTTTAAATTTTATGATGCAAGCATACTGGTGCAGCAACTTCAGGGGAGGTAATTAAGTTATTAAAATGTCTAACTTTTAAAAAAACTATTTAAAGCTATTACTTAAAACCTAGATCTTTTAAAAATATCTACTGTAAACATTTTAAAACATTTGTGCAATATATCTTGAAGACATTTGACGTGCATTTCTTCTTCAGAACTTGAAAAGTTATTGTATTTCTGTATGAATTTTTGATCTGATTCAATCTTTCTTATCAAATCGAGAAATGAATGTAATCTGGAATGGCCACTCTTCTAGATCTTTTTATATTAATGCAGATATCCACCAGGTCTGTATTCTTGGATCAATATTCTTCCTAATTTTCATCAACAACCTTCCTGATGTCAACTTAGAATCTATGCTGATGACACAGCTATTTACCATTGTCTTAATGGTAACTGGTCAGTTTGATATGGTCAAATTGGCAGCTGAGCTAAAAACATGACCTACAATCTGTTGTTAACCGAGCCAAGAAATGGCTTCTTAATTTGAATGCCTCCAAAACGAAACTGCTCTCTTTTAATTACCTGAGAGAACATTTTTTTGTATTTCATCAGCATAGTTGATACTAAACTCCAGTGAGGGAGTGACTCCTTGTAATTTCTCTGGTTAACGTTTTTCACTGACATGAAGAAGAAAGATTATATTGAATTAACTGTTGGGTCTGCTGCTAGGAAAATTGGCTCACTGTGTTGTGCTAGACAGTTTTTCTTGCCATAACCTTATAAACATTAATAAATCTACCATTCATCCATAAATTGAATATTGCTGTCACATCTGGTATGGTGCTTCTGCTATCTACTTAGAGATTCTTGATAAAATCTAAAGAAGAATCTGAAATGTTATTGTACCTGACCTGGCATTTTGGCTTAAGTCATTTTTTCGCCACCACAATGTAGCTTCCCTGTGGCTTTTTTAATAACTATTTTCGTGGTAGCTTTCCTCTTTGGTACACTGACCTAGACTTTATGAATTCTCATTAAGGTCTCATTCTTTTACTGTTGAAATAGCTAGATGCAACTGTAAGTTTTATACTAACAATTTCTTCTCTCACACTCCTTGCTTGTGGAAATATTTTCCAACTTCTTGCTTTCCAGTTAATTTTGATCTTCAAAAATTTAAATTCCATGTCAATCGTTATCTTCTATATGCTTAATTCCTAGGCCGGTAGATGAAATGAACACTTTAAAAAATAACGCAGCCTCTATTCAAATACAAATATCTACTAAAAATAACAGTCGAAGAAAGAAAATATATCAGAATCTGAATCAGTTATATTGGAATACACTCATCGAAGGGAGGGAAAGAGAATGAGAAGACTTTAGAAGGAACCGGAAACCCAATCCTAAACAGGAAATAAAGGATAAACCTCTACTTCGTGGAGGTGTGTGAGCCGGACGATAGGCCTACCTACTCCTATTGAAGAGTAGAAAAATAATTAGTTGATAAAATTTCAGAGTTTAGTCATGGACAACGCATAAAAAGCATATCATACTTTCCATATGAGATGTTTTAGAAATATCTGTGGATTCACATAGAAAGACACTCAAATGAGAAGTTGTTTGATAAATGTGATGCAGTCTCTATTAAGATGAGCTGGCCGTGTTGTTAGGATGAATGACGAAAGACGGCCAAAAATTCTCACTTATGGCCAGCTTCAGGAAAGCCTCTTCTTAGATACAAAGATAAACTGAATCAATTATATACACCTATCAAAGTTTGAGGAGTATACTGCTGACCGTTGTATGTGGAGAAAATCATTAATATTTTAAATATTCTCTGTTTATATTTACTTAAAGGAATGGGAGTAAATATAAACAGAGAATATTTAAAATATTAATGATTTCCTATTGGCACTGTACTAAAAATCAGACTCATCAGACGATTTACAAGAAACACTAAATGTGCTGAAGAGAAAGAATTATGAAGATGAGTTTTCAAATGAGCAGAAATAAAACAGCTGTAATGTCCAATTTTAACATTCTGCGAACAACCATAAGAATAGACGGTGAAGATCTGGAAAAGGTACAGGAATAAGGCAGATGAAATATTAGAGAAATAGCAAGAAAATGAAAAGATGATTAGTTGGAAAGTATTACTAAAAAGAGACACAATGAAAAGCACTTTACTAGTATGTTTAAAACCTGAAATGTATCATGAATAAACAATGTCCACTTTGAGATTTGGGTGAAGAATATGGAAATTAACAACGGGGTTTGAAAAAGAGAAAAAGAAAACCTCAAAGTCACAAAAACATCAAGAAAAAGAGTAATGCTAGAAAGAGAAAGATGTCAACATGGGTTTGATAACGCAAAGATAAGTCACCGAAAAAGTGATTAAGTGACAAAAATGAAGGTGGGAGATACACATAGCAAAAAGAGAAGATACCAGATGGAGCAAACGGTTGGGTGAATGGGGTAAAATGGATAGCAAACATAGTAGAAGCAGACCAGAAAGAAAATGAAACGATTGGAAGATTTGCTGGAAAGAAATTGTAAGGATACAGAAGGCGCTTATCTCCATTTGGTGGAAGATAAGTCCCGTAGTTACATGACGACCGCTTCGTGATATCACTCCATAAACATGGCAAAGTGGCATTCGGAGACACATTTATACAAGGATTGTGCACATAAGTATTTTTAATCAATTCACCCCAAGTAAAGTAATAATGCCACTAAGACGCAAGGGGCTGCTGGGAGGGAAAGAGAACGAAAAGACTTTAGAAGGAACCGGAAACCCAATCTTAAACATGGAACAAGGGACAAGACTTTACTCGGGTTCAAAAGATTGGGGAGGAGTGTGAACTGGACGATAGGCGAACTTATCTACTCCTATTGAGGAAAAATAAATAAGTAATCTAAGGCAAATTCAGAAGAATACTGTCACAGTTTAATATTTTGTTTGCTTTAGATGCGGTGTGGTTTGAAAAAGCAAAAAAGTTTTATAGTACCTCACAGAAGACACAAACAGCAAAATGGCGAGTAAAGCAAAAAATCAACTTTTGGCTCTCATGCATCGGAAACGATGGCAGGGACCATTATATATCAATATCATTATTTGTTTTATATAGAGTGCGGAGAGCATAAGTGCGTTTTATTAACTAACCGTACTGAATTCATTCTGTTTAATTAATTTTATCTAATTATTAATAATTTTTAATTGGTTGACGTAATGCTAATTTTTCTAGTTGTTCAACCCATTAATACCCAACGTAAAATCTGATATTGTTAAACTTAAAAATGCGGTATTAATTAATCCTCTATTAATAATATTAACTTTTACTCTCGGGGAATTGTTTAAATTTATATTTTACTCGATTAAAATGTCAAATATTATTAATATCGACTCATATTAGTATTATGTAAGTTCGATTACACACTATATCGTTAACTTGCCACAAACAAAAAAATCATAATTTCTCTATTAATTTTACTTTAAAATTAGACGACCATATAGCTTTTTTAAAATATATTTTGATAAAATTATGAAAAATGTTCGAAACGAGAAGTGATTTAATCAAAATTTTCAGCCTCTTCCTAAGACATGTTTCTCTTTTATAGAGGAGGAGACAAAAGTAGGCATACATTAATAATAAAACAAAACGTGCGCACAAAACATATTGTATTATACAAAACATATCAATAATAAACATATTGTAGTGAGTCCTGATAAAAAATAAAATAAAATATATAAACAAAAATAAAAAGAATTCAAATAAAAATGAGGCATTTACACTTTCCTTTGAAACCCTAATCTCTTTCTTTCTCTCTCTTTCTTTCTCTCTCTAAACTTCTCTTTCCATACTTCTTTCGATCTACGAATAGGCAAACCTCAAATAAAAAGAGGAAGAAAAAGAAAAGACTAAACCCGGTCGAAAACAAAGAAAGCTTGCAGGAGCAGCGCCTACTTGTGACCGAAAATAGCCAAAATCAGAGAGGATCCATGTATAACTTCCATTATTAAAAATGAAAAAGAAGGGAACGCTAGAAAATAAAATAATTTTAGCCAATCAAATAAATTAACAGCAAAGACACTTTTGATGTTAGCCAAAACCAACGTCCGCAACAAATTCACGAGCCTGGTCAAAAGGATATAAACCTGACACCTTTGGGCTAGAGGCAGATGGGACTAGGAGAGGACCAAAGAACTCCAGAAGCGGACGGAACAAAAGAACGTAGAAACCAGCCATACGTGACGCGTACTGAAGCAGTTAAGAGGTCATGTACTACTGACACTTCCGCTCTGTTCAGAGCCGAGAAAAACACAGACTGACACTGACCTAATTTCTGGTATTACTCCTTCTGTCATGGTCTGACTTTAAACCACCGAAATGTCTGTCTCGAGAGGAGAGAGAAATAGTAGAGATATCCCAAGTAACACCTACCTATTTACAGACAGTGCACTGATTCCTGAATAAATTTTTATTGGAACCAACAGACCTCTTGCTTTTCACAAGGCAATATCTCGAAACGATCGTATTTGGGACATTCCTCCCTGGGCCATATTTCGCCTTCAGTTTCTTTGTTGAGCATACATCGGGCTTTTCCTAGTTTTGTTTACACCAACGCAAACAGGAATTGAACCACGGCGTAGGCTAGAAAGAAAGCGGGCGTATGTTCACATAATGCTGACTCTTAATACACATATTATGAGAAGACTCTGGACATACGTACAAACAGATAACTTACTTTTATTGTAGATTTTCCCTTCGGTACTTCTTTCTTATTATTTGCTTTTTATCACCACTACTCAGTCTGTCTCTGAACAGCACGGATTAGAAATAAAGAACGAGCCCTCGATAAGACTCTGTTACATTCTTCCTAAAATTATGTCTTCTTCTGAGTCATGCTACACTAATTTTCACGACTGGCTGGATGTGAACGTTCCGAACACCCAAAACTGAACTAAAATTTCGCCATCTGTGCAAGGCTATGTACACACTTTTCGTTTTTACACACACTCAAAGAAAAAATAAGCAATACAATCCAGAATTTCTATTCAATAGCACCTACTCCTGCCTAAAGAAACAATATAAAAACTAGAGCCGATTTGAGCCTGAGAAAGGACAGAAAAGCCCGACATTAGACATTTTTCGGCAGTTAGACAGCATCGTGGCCTGGGTTCACAGACTTCGTCGGAAAGCGACCTCCCATCTCCAAGAGTCAGCGCGCCAAAGGCCGTCACCCCAGTAAGTTACAACTCATCCTCCTTCTTCCTCCGTATGCTTCATCGGACGCCTTTCACAACTACACTTGACTCTTTTTTCAACGAGAGACATTTACACTGATTTATCATTTGTTGTATATTATGTTAACATAATTGTTTATTTCTTTAAACCTTCGTTTTTTCTTCTTTGTTCTGCCACCCTATGCTTAATATAACAACTAGTGTCAGAAGCGTGCGGCCGGAACAAGAAGATGGACGACAGCGTATTTACTCACCACGAAATGCTGGAATTAATCAAATAGCAACGAGCAACTATTAACAAACTGAAAACAGACCCGAAATCCACAAGTGAACATCAAACCTGAATCGCTGACGAACTTCAGGCAGAACTATGGAATTGCTGGTTGCTTTCAGTTCTGCATCAGTCGAGATTGCGTACACGTCCCAGACCTCAACATGTTAGGAACTGCTCATGCGACTACAGCCTTTACTTGACGCTATGCGCGACGTAAAACATTTCCATCCGAGTAACAACGTCAATTGGTTCATAAACAAAGTATACAAAATCTACGTAAAACTCCTCCTTGCACATTATCCGAGGATGGAAACCGAATTTATTAACATTGCTAACTTCTAGACGACGGCATATTCAAGTAGATGGAGTATTCGCAACAGACCACGTTCTCGTACAAGCAGTTGCGGGCCGGCTAGCCACCTGCCGACATCAGGGCGTTGCCACCATGACCACTCCTCTCAACCATTGTTACCACCCCCAGATTTGACAGGTCACCCGACTCTTCACACACGGAATCCAGCAGAATATAATTTAAATGTCGTCACCACCCGGCAACAAGCCTTACTCGTCCACGACGCCGTTACCTCAACAACTCCGACTCTGCAAGTAGCGACTCCGACTCTCCAAGCGGCGCCGGACTCGGCACTCCATGCTTCGACTGGCAACTACGGAAACAATGGAGACTACAGAACTAGCGATCTCACACAGATAGTAGCCCCGATATTCCAAAGAAGAAATGCCACAAGACAAAGACGTAGTCAACTACTGAAACATTTAAAAAAATTAATTATGCACTAAAAAAAAAAAAAAAGTGCATCACCACACCATACATACAACACATGTAGATTTGCATGCTTATTTCGAAAATAACAATAAAAGTTTGCGGAAGAAAACCGTTTAGTAGTTATCGACAATATAATTTCCGCTTTATTCGCATCGCGGCTACAGCTTTTACTGGCTTTGTTTATATACGTTTGCCTCGAGTAATCATAAGCGGAAGCTTCTTTTGTCTTGATTATTGCGCAGTGCGCGCAGTAATCAAGTCGAGTAAGAAGATAAGATCAGTAAAAATGCCGTTACCTAAGTAAGCTTCCCCGCATTACTAATCGAGGCAAACATATGTAAACAACGCCAGTAATGGCGGCGAATAAGGTCGAATTTATATTGTCGATACCTCCTAAACGGTTTTATTCCGCAAACTTTTACTGTTATTTTCGAAATAAGCATGCAAATTTATACCAGAATGGAAATTTCCATTAAAATTGGTTTCCGGGGCTTAATCTGCAATTTTACCAAAAAAAAACAAAAAACGAAAAAACATGATATCTGAAAAAGTATAGTGAACAGTTAGAAATATTTCGAATTTATACAAAGTTGGAAAGACTCATGACTCAACAAATAAGATTTAGACATGCAGACAGTGAAACAAATATAAATGAATTTCAGTCAGCATTTGCATTATTATATATTGAGATTCCTCCTCAAAACCCATCGCAAAAACTCCAATATTAATTTTTTAAAAATAAAGATTTTTCAGGTGAATCTGTTGGCGTAGGAGGAAGTAGGAGACCAGTTTATGAAAAATGAAATTGATGTCAAATGTTGTTGTGGTTTCGGGTAACGTAGTCAGCAAGTCATGTTATGATCGATACGTTTGTAGCTGTATATTACTTTGTTGCTCCCTTCAGAAAGTAGTTGAAGTTTAAATAGGAAATTGGATATCAAGAGCAAGCATAATAAATAAAAATAAGAACATTAATGAATAACAATAATTAATGCTATATACATTCCATTTTTTATAAATTGCAAGACAAAGGAATTCTGGGTAATAAAAATGTACTTATTCTAAACAGAATGCACCGACGTCGTGTGTTGTTTTATGGCTGTAAAACTGTGATTCAATTCTAACAAATGTACAAACACTCTTAATTCGTGACAACAAAATATTTATTACTGTTGGTTTTATAGTTTTCTTAAAATTAAGAAGACTACAATAACGGTATTCTATAATAGTTTCGTTCGATAATATGCCCAGTCATGGAATTGTTTCTTTCAGCTTCTTATATCATGTAACTCAGTACAACCTGTCAAATGTTACCTAGAGAGGAAATAGGCAACAAGTAACTTCCAATTTCTTTGAAAGATGCCACGAAGAGGAATGTTAGATCGGTAATCTAGCAGGAAGCGTGTACGCTCAGTGTATTTTTTGTTGTTTAATAGTTTAACCTGCACGCAAGGCGTTAAAGCCACTAAGACGCAAGGGAGGTACTGGGAGTGAAAGAAACGGAGAAAACGAACAAAAAAAAAAAAAGAACAATTAGAGAACAGGGTTCAGGGAGACAGAAGATGACAATTGAAAGTTAGTAGTTAACAGGAAAGTAAGAAGCTGGGAAATAGTTTCATAGGCGAAAAGTGCGAGAAACGAAATTATTAGAATAGAACTTGCGGTTACATCTAGCTATTTTAACAGTAAAACCATGAGACCTAGCCGCCAATCTAGTACTGCGCTTAAATTCATGAAGTCGAGGTACCAAAGAAAATGACAATATTTATAGAAAAGACACAGTGAAGCTACGTTACGGCGATGGGAATTTAACTGAAGCTAAGATGCCAGGTGAGGACTGATAGAATTACAGACCCTCTTTGGATTTTGTCAAGGATCCATATATATATATATAGATAGATAGATATTGATAATATTAGTGGTAAATATACACATACATATGCAATCATATATCTAAAATATATAAATATATATACATACATATATACACATACATATATGTATAAAAAATAATTCCAAGAGGATAGAATCCAGGTTGAACTCAATGTCCAGGACAGAGTAAGAATATAATAAAAAGGCTTAAAGACTAATATTCCATGGTCATAATTTATTCCATTGGAATCGTAAATACGATCCAATTCATCAGACCTGATGTTATATACGTTCCATTTTGAATGGTCTGATGAATTGGATCGTATTTACGATTCCAATGGAATAAATTATGGCCATGGAATATTAGTTTTAAGCTTTTTTATTATATATATATATATATATATATATATATATATATATATATATATATATATATATATATATATATATAAGAAACACTAGCCAAGATGTGGCAGCAATATTCAATGCAAGGACGAATAGTAGACTTTTAAAGGATCAAGATAAATTCTGTCGAGAAAATTTGTCTAACACGACACAGTGAACCAGCTTTCCTTTTGAAAAGTTTGTATGCGTTGTAGTTGCGTTGATGCTAAGATATCAATTTAGAAGCAAGAGTAGAATTCTTGCACCAATTAGAATTAATTAATGAATTTAATAATTCTAAAAACAATGTGGAAGTATACAACCCGACTAATTGCAAATATTGCGACAAAGAACACGAAAGAAACAAAAACAAATGTCCAGCCCTAGGAAAATTATGTTTAAACTAGAAAAGAAAAGACCATTTCTAATTTGTGTGCAGATAGAAAAAGACAATAGAAAGGTTAGAAAATATAAACCTTCATACTGAAAATACAGAAGTATATTCGATAAGAAAACCAGCAAAAAGTGAAACTGAATGGCATAACTTTTCTCATGCAAGTTGACACGGGGAGCGATGCTATCTTGATACCAAAGAATTTCTGGGGAAAATGGGTAAACCCAAATTAAGAAAAAGTAATCCTAATTTAAAACAATTTGATGGATCTGTCATCAAAACTTTAGGCTACTTTGAAGAAACTTTTGAGACAAAAAACTGTTTTGAGTCTACTCACATCACTGTTGTAGAATGCACAAGAATAACGGATTCCTGGGAATAGACGTTTTAAATGTGGATACGTCGAAATTAATAAACTGTATAAAGTCAGAAGAACCTGACATAGGAATATTAAAAGGATATAAAGAGAGTATTCGTCTAAAAGAAAATAACCACCCGATGTATTTTAAATCTCGAAAAATACCTATTCACATTTTAACTATGGTAATTGCAAAATTAAAGGAAATTGTAGAAAAAGGCATATTAAATAAGTTAACCAAGGTGGTAACACCTGGGCTTCGCCAATTGTTGCGATACGGAAGCCCAATGGCGATTTGAGAATAAGCTGGGATTACAAAGTAGGTGTGAATCATCAGACATGCTCTGATATATTCCCCTTACCTAACGTAGAAACGGTAAGTCACGAATTAGAAAGAATGAATTACTTTGTCAAGATTGATCTGAAATCGGCATATAACTAAATAGAAATTAACAGAAAATTTAAAGACACTACAACTAATACACCGATAGGCGTACTAAGATAGACTCGTCTTCCATTTGGAGTTAAGACTTCAAGCCATATTTTTCAAAGAGTAATTGAAAAAGCTCTATCGGAGGGGGTAAAAAATATAATCATATATCAAGACGATATAGGTATAGGTGCTTACAAAACAAATTAAAAAAATACTGGTATGACGATAAATAGCGATAAATGTGAGTAAAAAATATCGTATTTGGGATACGAAATATCTAAAGAAGGAATTTCACCAGACTGATAAATAAAATATCGGAAGTATCTACACCAAAAAATTTAAAAAAAAAAAAGAAGAATTAGAATCCTTTTTGGGATTGACCAATTTCTATAGCAAATATCTACAGTGACCTAATAGAACTATTTGTAGAATTACGGAAAAAGAATACAGAATTTAAATGGGTTCAAAGACAAAATATAAATTTTGAAAGCTTAAAAAAGATACTAATAAGAAAATCGATTGCAAAAATCTTTGATTCAAAAAAGAAGTGCGATTGACTACAGATGCAAGTGAACATGCTACAGCCGCAATTTTATCTCAAGAAGTTCATCCAATAATGTATGTGTCGAGAAAATAACTACTCAAATATTGATAAAGTAGCATTAGCAATAGTATGGAGCACAGAAAAAGCTCGAATATTTTTGTTAGAACGAAGATTTGTTTTTTGTTAAAGTCAGATCATAAACCGTCAATGTTTATATTTCCCCCCAGAAAGGAATTACCAAAAGTCACATCCATAATTTTAAGATGGGCTATAAAACTCATGGCCTTTGAGTTCGACATCATATACGTAAAGGGGAATACTATTCCACACGTCGATTAAATTTCGACAGTAAAAATTAGAAACGTCTGAAAATTCAGAAGATAAAATACTGCACTGGGTTGAAACGTACGTGTTATCCCTAAATCGTTTCAGAATGGAAATCATTCAAGATGCAGTGTTAAGTAGAATTTCAGACAGAATAAAAAACGCATGGAGCAATTGTTCAATGGAAGAAAGACCCCACAAAGAATCAAGGTATATGTTAATTGTAGAGAAAAGCATAATATACACTGGAGCTATAATACTCCCACTAAATTTAAGAAAAGAAGTACTAAAAGGTGTACACGATGATGTACATTGTGGTATAACAACGACACAAATAAGATTAAAATTACAAGTATGGTGGCCAGGATATTCTCGAGATGTAGAAAACTATGTAAAAAGTTGCCCAAAATGTACAAAAAAACTAAATTCACTCGTGGCCTAAAGAAAAAGAAACATGTACTCGGGTACAAATGGATCATGCCCATATTAAAGGCATGAGGCTATTTTTAATTCTAGCGGACTCATTTTCAGAAGTAATTAAGATTGTTGACAGAAAAGGTACCACTGTAAAAAAATATTAAGAACAATATTTTCAAGTAATGTGGTGCCCAAAACTATGCTCTCAGATAATGCGCCAGAATTGTGTGAGGAAAGTCTGTGCTCATGGCTAAAGTGTATTGGATGCGTCCCGTATAAAACACCACCCTACTACTCACAATTGAATGGAATTGCATAAAGAATGGTGCAGACTGTGAAAATGGGATTAAAAGCATTTTGCCCATCTAATGATAATATAGAGAGTTACTTACCAAGATTACAGTTAAGCTATAGGACAATTCCACATGCTGACAGATTACAAAATCCCTTCAGATTAATGGGTAGACAGATCAGAGCTCCCATAACAATGTCATTTTCAATAAGTTAAAGTGTATGGTATAAAAAAGACAAAGAATCTAATCCAGAGAAAGAAACTTTATAGCATAGAAAGGACACAACACAGCAATACTAACGAAACATTAACAAAGTGTATTGGTCCATACGGATCAATTCAGAAGCAGAATGGAACGCAAGGATAAAGTAATTGACCAAGATCATGAAGGGAAGAACATGAGGAGACTAATGAATCCAGTAGTAAAACTGAACAATCTATGAATGATAATTACCAGAAATCTGACGAGGAGACGGAAGAGGGAAATGGATTCAGAACTAAGTCCTCTATAAGAAGAAATCAAGATACGCACCAAGAAAGACAGTTTAGATTTCCAAGAATAATTAAAAGAAGTCACAGATCAACGAAGGGCATAAGGCCATTTCGGTTCAAGGAGATATGGTATTGTATATAAATGAAATACTGCTATAGAAGCTGAACGTTACAGCGAATGCTAGCCGAGCTACCATCTGGTGACCTGACAACGTCTATTTCACAGATTACTCTGCTTCATAACAACCATACTTTCGAAATCTTTCAAAAACACATTGTAAATACCGCTTGTGGTCTTCTGCTGGCAATAAGCACATCATCGTTGTATCAGAAAACTGAATCTAGTTCTTGAAGGATTTGGTTCATAAATCTTTGAAAGGCTTGGACTGCATTCCGTAGTCCAAATGGTAAACAAAAATTCATAACGCCCAAATAGCGTTGTAATGGCTGTCTTTATGTCAGGGTCTTCCACGGGTATCCGATGGTAGTCTCAGGTGAGGTCAAGTTTTGAAATTTTTTTTAGTCCCATGTAGTTGGTTGGTAAAATCTTGTATATTAGAAGTTGAGTACCTATCAGGAAGAATAATCGCGTTTAGTTTGCGCTAATCACCCCAAGGTCTCCATGAGGGTGACTTCTGTTTCGGTACCATGTGTAGAGGTGAAGACCACTCGATTTTCGAAGGGCAAATTACTCTGAGCTTTGCTAAGTGATGGAATTCCTGTTTGGCAGTCTTGAGTTTTGGGGACAAGTCGACGCGGTCGTGAGAAGATAGGTGGACCAGTTATTTCAATGCAATGTTTGATGTCATGTTTTTTCACAGTGTATTTTGATTCGAGCATATCTTGATACTTGGACGATATTTCCGAAAATTCGGAATTTTCTTCTGCTGATACAACTTTGGGGTTAAGAAGAGTTGCAGACTTAAGGCAGCCATTTGATTTGACGTCAGTCTCTGTGTCAATCGACTGTTGTCTTTTAATATCGATTAATAGACTATGATGGTGGAAAAAGTCCGCACCCTGCATCGGTGTAGTGATGTCGGCCATGATGAAAGCCGATTGGAAATTACGTCATAGCGATAAATTAAGTGTCATGTATTTATGTCTATATATGGTTGATAATCGAACCATTTAGTGCTCGTGATTTGAGTTTTCGCGGCTTCTATAATTTGTCTGACAGGGAAACTGGGATTAGCGATATTTGTGCTCCACTATCGATCAAAAATATTGGTTTTGAATTTCTGTCGTTTATATGGAAGAGTTGACTTCGAAAATCCCAACATGCCCAGCATTAGTACCTTTTTAGGTTTTCAAAAGCTGTTAGTTTATTTGTTTCCCTGGGACTTGTAATTGCAAGAAGCTGTCCATTTTGTACTCCTGTCACCGAATCTCTTGTGATAGTAACTAATATCATTTCATCCATTTGAATTGCTTCTGTATCGTCGTCTGCTTATCAACGACCTGCGATGCTGGTGTCTTTTTTAGTTAAATCATCCGTCTTTTCAACAAATTATTTTTTAATTAAATTATCTGTCTTTTCCACAAATTATTTTCCTCCTGTATTTGGGTGATGTCATCACTTGAAGCTCGTGCACTTGCAATTAGATTGTCTTAGGTCATGACTTCCATTAATCACACAGCTTATACATGGGTACGTCGTCTCCCATTGCCGTTAAGAATACCTGCATCATTTGTGACAGCTTTCCTGTAAATATCTGTTGTGAAACACTATCATCCAACGTCGCTCAATGGCAGCGTTATTTCTGTTATCTCACGACTTTCTAAGAAGTTTTGTCAAAGAGAAATATATATTTATTTTAACTTATTATGGGACACCATTAAAGTTTATATAATATTTTGTTATAAAATATTGTTAATTCAGTGTCAAGTCTAGTGAAAGACATTTTTGTTTGTCTCCGAAGATTACTAAGAGAAAATTCTGTATAAAAAGATTTCAAAAATGAAATACTAACAGGAAAATATATTTGCAGCTAGTGTAAGTAATTAATACTTACAGAACGTAGCACAATTTAATTTGTTTTAAAGAAAAATCCGTTTAAATTAAAACTTGTGAAATCTTACTCGTGTGAAGTTTTAATATACTATTTTTTTAAGAAAAAAATAGCACGTTCTTTCTTTAGCACAAAAGCTTTCTTTTTGTTGTGGTCACCAGTTTAGGTGTTAGCTGCTTTAATAATTAAATGTGAAAGGTTTCTTAGGGGAATATTTTATAGTACATGAAATAATGGTGGTGAAAAGAGTACATGCACAAAATAATTGACTAATTTGCAATGCAAGATATTATTTATTTAAAACAAAATGAAACTAAACGAAAGTTTAAAACGACAGTTTCTTTTGTTAGAAGTAAATTACATACACAGCGAAATGTTCATGGCTATATTCGAGTGGGACTTTACTGTTTTGGTGAGTTTTAACGTGGACGCGTTCACAGCCCGTTTAGTTTCAGTGTTGAAAGTTCATGTCACCAGTTCGAAAGAGGAAAACTCAAAAGAAGAGAGGCTTACTTTAGGGTCCACGTATTTTTATATTCAAGCTGCTACTGCTACTATGTTTAAGTACTGCTACTGATATTATGTTTAAGGGCTGCTACTGATATTAAAGGCACTACACGCTCACAAAACCTACAACCTTGTTAACATTTACAGATTCATTGTAAATTGATCCCTTATATCAGTCAAAACAAAAAATATCTCTCAAAATTTAAAAGAAATGAAAATTTTTTGAAGCCCCTAATCTGTTTTTTTTTTCATTGATTAAGCACTCCCGATTACGATATTTAAAAAATATTTTTAAAGTTTTAACAAATCACTTACGTATTCGTTCATGTAGCAGATGGATCAATTTACAGTGAATTTACAAAGCAAACTGGATATCACGATTAACTTTTATGAATTTTAAAAATAAGAAAAAACCATATTTGTGGACTGGAAAACTTAATATATAGTAATATGAAAAAAAAACTTTAAAAAAATTATTATTTTAGGTTGCAGCTCCTATTGGATAGCTTACTTCATTTACGATACAACAGAGAGAAATCTCGTATATGAAATATGGAACAGCTTATTCTTCGAGCAGTTTGACCAAATCTTTATACTGACCAGGGCTGGTACAAGGGTCTTGTGCCTCCTCGAATCTATGACATAGCTTTCCACTGAATCTATGATACGGGCCCCTCACTCTATTACATCTCAATTGTCATAAGGTAGTAGTCATATAAAATGCAAATTTCATTGTAACCTAATTATATACAATAATGGATCATATGCAATACGGGTGAATAATTCAACTAGAAAAATTGATAATAAATACAATATATCTAATTACAAAATATAGACATGTCATAATAGATCATTCCATCGTAATCAACAATTTTTGCTGCAATTTTTGACATCAACTTGAGATTTTCCTTGTTAAAAAGTTAAATAATTTTAACCCATTCAACATTATGGATAAAAAAATATTATATTGTATATAGTGTTTTTTCAAAATTTAGTATAAGCAAAAAAATTTACGGATTTGGACAAAAAAATGACGCCAAAATCCGCTGAAATTTTTATCCTTTAATAGTTATTTTTGCTTAGTTTAAATTACAACGGATATAAATGTAGGTAAAAAAAAATATATATATATATAAATAAATGTTGATAAGATAGAAATGCCCGGGGAACTCAATCAGGCTCCCCCCCCCGGTCTGGGGGTTCGGGGTTAGTACGTACCGGCTATAATATTGAGCACCGCTTTTTTCCTCCTTGTCGAAGCTTAGAACAAGTATCTAATATTCTAATTGCTGTAGCTTGTATTAATAACGATTCAATATTTTAGACAATTCTTATTGCCTGCATGGTACGCGGTTGGCAACGTGTTGCGAGTGGTAGGTTCTCAGATATATACCTGAGTTGACTTTGATTCCTAAATATGTGAATGATTCCAGTTTGCTACCATCAACCGTAATCGGTATGACAGGACACTCGTGCTCAGGAAGTCGCTGTTTGACGCCTTAGATTTCTTTTGGAGACAGTTTTGGTTGGTGCACCAATTCCTTTTTTATGCTGATGGTTAAGACAAAAAAAAATATGATCAAAAAGTTCTTGTGCTCCTTCGGTAGATACTGTAACGAGTGCGGTATCATAAGCGTCTTGCTAGTTCTGATAATTTCGCATTGAAACATCGATTGTTAAAAGGAAATAGTTGAATGGAATGGAACGATAACCCCGTTTTTGTGATAGCCGGAAAAGTAGAGAGTATAAAGGACAGAAGCCATAATACAACCCAGGTTTGTGTTATTGGTTAAAAATCAAACGATTCATCACCCATTCCTTTAATTCTTTCATGGATTGAAACGATGAAATTTAGCACGTTGTCTGGAGCAGCGGTCGCCAACCTTTTGAACTTCATGGACAACTAAATGTACAATATTAAATTTGGCGGACCACTAATATGAATTTAGATAAAAAAAAAATAAGAAAAATACATTTATATAATAATAATCGGAAAAACTTTTATTTTGTTAATATGAAATGCACCCATTAAAGATAACAAAGTTATAGTATAATTATTTAAAAAAATAATTGAAAATTTGAAGTTTCCAAGTTATGTTAAGTTATACTAAAGCTGGATGATGTCACATTTGTGTACTCGTGTTTATTTCGAGATCACATAATGTCTTGAACATATATACCATCCATAATACGTTTTGTTACTCGTCATTTTTGAGTCTGAAGCTTTATAAAAAATTGAAATAATGTCCCAATTTTTTTGCGGACCATCAAAAATCTTCCACGGACCATCGGTTGACGACCACTGGTCTGGAGTC
The DNA here is from genome assembly GCA_963932145.1 of Acanthosepion lycidas. Classification (NCBI taxonomy): domain Eukaryota; kingdom Metazoa; phylum Mollusca; class Cephalopoda; order Sepiida; family Sepiidae; genus Acanthosepion; species Acanthosepion lycidas. The sequence continues at coordinate 119,566,938 of OZ010576.1, read as the reverse complement.
TAGTCTCAACATGCTAAATTTCAAAACATAATTAAGAACTGGTGGAAAAAGAAAAGCTCTAATCTCTAATTGCGGAGAAGGACAACATCAGCGCACTTATCAATGATGCAACCAGTTTCAACCTTGATATTTCTCTAAATAAGTAAGAAAAATAACTCTTTTAAACGTTCTAACACTTTAAGTATATTATGAACACGAATTTTTCCAAGTCTAATATTGGTCCATGCTTTGAATATTGCTGCCACATATGGTCTGCTGTTTGTGCTATATATTTAGAGATTATTGCTAAAGCCCAAAGAAGTTGGTCTTGACCTGGCATCTCGGCTTCAGTCACTTTCCCACCGCCGTAACGTAGATTCCCTGCGCCTTTTCTATAAATATTTTCATGATAATTATGAACTTTCCACTACGGTACATAAATTTTATGAATTTAACCAGTAGTATTGCAGATTATTCTTTGGATTTTATCAAAAGTCTCTAAATATATAGCAGGAGCACCATACCAGATGTGCAGCAATATTCAAAGCATGGACGAATAAACTCATAACGAGAAAAATTGTCTAGCCCGAAACAGTGAACCAACTTTCATTGCAGCAAATCTAGCAATTGATTCAATATAATTTTTTCATTTCATGTCAATGGAAAACGTTAGCCCGAAAAGGCACAATGAGATACTATTTCACTGGAGATTAGCATCAGCCATACTGATGAAAGCAGAAAGGGTTCTTTTAAACTATTAGTAAAGAGCAATTTCGGTTTGGTGGCGTTAAATTTAGCAAGCCATTTCTTCGCCCAACAAGAGATTGTAGGTCATTTTTAACTCAGCTGCAAATTTGACCTTATCGAACCAATCAGATTTACTATTAAGACAGGAGTTAATAGTTGTGTCATCAACATAGATAGCGAGCTGAGAATTGATCTCATCAGGAAGGTGGTTGATGAAAATTAGGACAAAACTGGTCCAAGGATAGAGCCCCGTGAGACATCTGCGTTAATACAAAAATATCTAGAAGATTGGCCATTCAATACAACTTTCATTTCGCGATTTGATAAAAAAGAATAAATCATTTCAAGAATCCTTCAACTTGTGAAGAAGACCAGTATACTAAACCTTGTCAACTGCCTTCGAGATATACAAGGCAATAGCCCAAGCTTCACCATTCTTTAGAAAGTTTTTGTTGATTATTTTAGTACGTTTTTCTTTCCTTCTGATTAGGTGTTTGACATCGAGATTGAAGATATACAAATATTGTTCGATTTCTTAACGTTCTTGATTTTCATAAATCATTTCAGCAAAACAAATATAACTTTTCTTTGTAAATGGCTTATGAAAGCCTAAGTCGGTTAGAAATTTTGACTATATTTGTACATCCTCCATCCTGATGTCGAAGAGCTAATCAGAGGGGAGGAAAATTTAATAAAAAAAAAAAATAAGAGCATTCGTTGGTTCTTAAATCAATTCGTACAAAAGAAGAATTCCTGGCCATAACAACACACACACATGCAGACACATATAAATATATATGTGTCTGTGTGCGTATACATATTATTGCAGAAACGCATACACACACACACACATATATATATATATATATATATATATATATATATATATGTATGTATGCATGTGCGTGTGTGTATATGTTGAGTAGGCTAATGCGAATATATAAAAATTTCAGTGATGCGTCGTTTCTTTCCAAGGAGGAATTTCTCTAGACTAATAATGGTTTTATCGATAATTAGTCTTATATATATATATATATATATATATATGTGTGTGTGTGTGTGTGTGTGTGTGTGTGTGTGTGTGTATGTGTGTGTGTGTGTGTGTGTGAGGGGAAAGTCAAAAATTTCCGCACTCATATCTAAAAATATGTTATGGCAAAAGTGTGGATAATTTTGACATGCTCGTATATATATATATATATATATATATATATATATATATATATATATATATATATATATATATATATAGCAGGAGCACCATACCAGATGTGCTCAATATTAGAGATAGACCGTGTGTAAATATAAAAGTGAACATAGAAGTCAACATTTAGAGGCGACAGTCTGTTTCATGCTATATGCAATCATCAGGCCACATATGCTCTCTCCAAGGAGGTATTTCTCTAGACTAATAATGGTTTTATCGATAATCTTTTATATATATATATATATATATATATATATATATATATATATATATATATATATATGTGTGTGTGTGTGTGTGTGTGTGTGTGTGTGTGTGTGTGTGTGATATAATATATATATGTATTGTCCCAAAGAATATATATATATATATATATATATATATTGTCCCAAGGAAGGCGATAATGCCTAGAAATATATATATATATATATATATATATATATATATATATATATATATATATATATATATATATATTTCTAAAGAATTAATTGATTTTATTTTTTTAGTCTGCCATATTTTTATTATTTCAACAGTTATATTATTGGAAACATGTATTTGAGTAGAATTTCGTTTTTTTATTTGAGACAGTATTTCGTCTTCCAGCCTGAACACTTCAGAAAACATATTAAAAAGCTTTTTTATAAGTTTTTTCGTCTACTCAAATACGGGCATCCACTAAAAATAACCTTCGGAGGAAGGGTCAAGAAAATGTTACCTAAACATTACTTTCTCGTCTTTCTCCCTGTCATTAGGTGCAAATGACTGGGCTTCAAAATCTGCATCAGAACAATCAAGAAGCCAAAAATTAGAGATCTTTTCATTGGGTCTTGGAATATGAGAACTCTCCAGGATAGTAAGAAAAACCTTGAATGTAGGACGGCTTTGATAGCCAGTAACATTAAAAAAAGAAAAGAAAAACATCAGTATAACTGCTCTATCGGAAACTAGGCTAAGCTGGTTTTTGTCTCAGCTAAGAGAGAAGCAGGAGTTGGTTTAGCTATTCGGAACGACTTGGTGAAATATCTGGTATCTCTACCTGTTGGCATCAGTGAGAGACGGTATGCTCTTGCGTATTTACATTGGCAGAAATAAGTATGTAACCATCTTTAGTTGTTATTCTCCAACCATGAAATCTAGTGACGAAATGAAGGAGAATTTCTACTATGAATTGCGCAACCAGTTGAGAAATACTTTCATCCATGATAAACTGTGCGATTTCGGTGTATGTGTAGGTTGCGATACATCGGTATGGAGTAGTGTAATCGGTAAGCATGGCGTTGACAAGGCCAAATCAAATGGTCATCTACTGCTATCTTTTGTAATGAACTTTGTAATGATTACCAACACCATCTTCCAGCTTCCATACCACCGCAAAAGTAGCTGGAGACATCCTTGATCTATCATCTCGTCGACTATGTGGTTGTGACATCTTCCTCTATTAAATCAACATGACCTGTTTTCAAAAGTGCTGTATACGAGTCATCCCAAGAAAGGCTTGGCTATGTCAAGAGGAAAAATCAAGACTGGTTTGAATCAAATGATCCAAGCATTATCCCTCTTTTGGATAATAGGGACATTTGGATAGAGTCGAATGTTGACGAGAATCTTATCAACAAGTTACCTCAGAAGCATATTCTCGACGGGCTATCAGCTACCCCAACTATTGCTGAGATAAAAAAAGGCCATAAAACAATTAACAAACGGGAAGCCCTCTGGTAATGATGGCATACCAGCAGAGATATGCAAATATGACAGTAATCTTCTGGTTCGTAAACTTTGTGATCTCTTTTCTTTAATATGGGATTAGTGAAATTCTGATTAATGTAACATGACAGGTATTGAAGCCATCGTCATATAAATCCAACTCAGGTGGGCAGGGCATCTTTCTTGCATGATAGCAGACTTCCAAAACAACTCATCTTTGTCGAGCTTCTAAAATGTAGGTCAGTTAGAAGGCCACTCTTGCGTTTCAAAGACAAACTGAAAAACAATCTAAAGTGATTTAGCATCCCATTCCTGGGAAAAGAAAGCGTCAGAACGAAGGAGATGACACCTGTCCTGCTTCACATTTATTCAACAGTTTGAGAAAAGCTGACTTGATAATCATGAACAACTGCATGCAAATATTAAAGCAAGTTGGCAGCATACTGCTCTTCTCAATCATAGCCTTAACTGCCACTGTGACTTTGTTGCTCTCAGTGAAGCAGGCCTTGCTGTTTACTTGCGGGAATATGTGAAAATTAATTTCCAATCACTCGAGAGAAATGACTCTATCACATGTTCCATCTGTCAAAAGATCTGCAAAACACCTGCCGGCCTCGGAAGACACATGCGTGTCCATAGCAGTTGAGCACCTTTTACAGAGCCCTCATTTGTTGCCTGCGATTAAAGTCAACCATATATATATATATATATATATATATATATGCGGGAACAGTGGGAATAAATACAACAAAAACAGATTGAAATTCCTTCTCGAAATAAAACCTTTAACTTAGGAATCAAAGGCTCGGAGAAATCAAGAGTAACGCTTAAAAACAGTAGGAGCCGATGTTTTTAAAAAAACCTTTTCCCTAGAGAGCTCAACCGAATTTCAGGGAGCATATATATAGTCATCCGCAGACAGACTGTTTCGCTGTATCACAGCTCCTCAGTGTGGCTATACTTCGGATATATATATATATATATATATATATATATATATATATATATATATATATATATTAGGTTGGTGCAAAAATAATGGCGGTTTTTGACGTTAAAAAATACGTCAAAAACCGCCATTATTTTTGCACCAACCTAATATATATATATGAGACCAATATATATATATATATATATATATATATATATATATATATATATATATATATATATCAGCCCAATATATAAGTTGTGTGGAAAATTTCTTGGTCCAGCCCAGCAGATTCTATCAGGATTTTCCCATATAGAAAAAAAATTGGGTTCATTATGCATACAATAAAAAAGACTATTACTCAGTTTGAAATTGAAACAGAAAGAATTTTCAATAAATATATGTGAAAGGAAAGGAAGGATATACAATCTTGTACAAAATATTCTGATGAAATGGATACATCGACGAAAAGAGGACAACCAGCATTATACAGAAATATCGAGGCGCCAGCATTATCAAAATCTGAAATGGAATCAGCACTGGCCAAATGGAACAGAAACAAAACAGCAAGACCAGACGAAATCGTAATAGGGATGCTGTCAACCTTAGATGATTTCAGTAGTGACAAGATAAATGAAACTTACAACAGTGGTGATATAACGGAAGACCTAAGTAGATCCATTTTCATAGTACTGCTATAGAAGCCAGGTGCAAACGAATGTGGACAATCAACCTAATGAATTATATAACAAATTTTATGGTCCGAATTCTGATGAATAGAGCGCGCAGCAGAATTAAACCGGAAATAGGATAAGAACAGTGTGGGTTTGTCAAAGACAACAGAACAAAGAATGCTATGTTTATGCTGAGAATGATATCAGAAAAAATAATACGAATGTAGAATGAAGTGCACTTGTGTTTTATACATTATGCAAAAGCGTTTGATAACGTACATTACAAAGATCTGTTGGAATTCCTAGGTCACCTCGACATATTTGGAAAGAATATTAGAAGACTCCAAAATCTATACTTAGCAGCAAACCGTCTGCAAAAAATAGATAGAAGGTTTAAGACAAATTTATTCAATCTGTACAGCGAGGCGGTTCTGAAAGAATTAGAAATCCTACCTGGATTCATTATTAGCGTATAACAGCGTAAGACATGCAGGTTAAACAATGTTGATGACATGAGAGATACAGAAAGGAAACTACAACATCTTCTTCAGAAACTAGTGGGGGAAAGCGAGAAGAAAGGACAACTGTTGTTATAACTCGCTCCTAGCGGTTACAATATTATGTCTCGCTTAGGTTAGACGCCGTGACGTCATTAGAAATTATCCTCGACTGACTCCAACGGACTTTCTTGACTCGCTTTGAGTTCTTTATTTAAGGCATCTTGCTTAGTTCATTTGTGTTACCGGGGGTGTCTTATTTACTCCACTACATCCCCACTTTTGATATTCTTTTTTCACTAGTAAATATTTTATTTTATTTCTTAGTATTCACCCCACTCCTCTTTCCGGGGAGTTCACCCCGTACTGAACTTTGTATTTCTTTCAACTTCTAGTTTTTCTGTACGTTTTCTTTTTCTGGTAATCTTACTTGTACGTTCAATGAAATTTGAGGGTGCTGGTACGTCAAAAATATCATATAGTACTTATACCGATTCTTCCCTTCTTGAGGGTCCTTAAGTAAAGCTTTTTTTAAAACTGATTCTAATTCCTTCTGTGTTCCCAGTTTTTTCCTTTAACCATATATATCATTTTTTTTTCAATTCGTGATCTTATTACGCCATCTTCCCACACATTTCTTTCTCATTTTTATTTACCCTGAAAAACATTTTTTTTTTGTCAATTGTGAAATATTTTGTGTCCTTTTGCTGATCTGTTTTATTCTTTTTTGACTTGGTTACAACTTGTCTAACACCGATTTAATTTTTTTGTGAACATTAATTCTGAGGGTGACATGCCTGCCAGTGTAATGGGATTCAGCGTTATCCGTTATACTCGCAGGAATGTTTGTAATGTTTATTCACTCACTTTTTCATTACTTGCTTTTTTTCAAAGTTTTCTTAAAAGCCGTTCAGCTTATCTGTTTGACCTTGGGTGTATTGGCGGGTAATAATATGTTCAATCTAGAACATTTTACAAAATTCTTTAAATTCGTAGGCAGCGAATTGTATACCATTGTCCGAGACTATAGCATCCGGAATGCCAGATCTTGCAAACAGTTTGTGTAAAAAATTCACTGTAGCCGTGGAAGTTACAAATTTCAGGCCACTTAGTAAAGCTATCCACTACCACAAAATAATGGAAACTGTTTAATGGACCTGCAAAATCTATGCTCAATATTGACCACGGAATATCTGTCTTTGGCCAATGTTGTAATTTCGTTGAAGGTGCTTTTGCTAGCAGAGCACAAACTCTGCAGACTTTTACTAATTTTCCAACGCCTTGATCCATTTTGGTCCAGTATACATAGCTCCTCATTCCTTGAAATTCGCTTATCCGAATTTGCTATTGTATGTCAACCGTAATTCTTAGTTTGTGAACTTTTTTGCCATATTACTGTTGCTTTGCCTTATTAGTTGCATATATTGTTTGCTTGCTTTATATTATTTTTGGCCCTGTTCTTTTCTTTTTTTTGTTATTGTAATTGTTTGTGCAAACTTTTTCAAATCTGTTAACTTGATCTGCTTCTTACCTCCTTTCCGGACTCATGTCGTGCTCTGCAACTCTGTCCTCTTGACAACTTTGACAACGCGGTAGTGCTCGTAGATATTTCTTTCCACTCGTTTATTAGACAAGAACCCTCTATTAACAGGACATATTTTTGTTACCAACTCACTGATTGGAATTCATTTCGTGATTTTCTTCGTGACGCCCTCTGGAATTAAATTTTTAATCCCCCTGTTGAAAATTATAACACTAAAGTTTCTTTTTGCGTTAAAGATGACATCAAGGCATTTTTATGCATGAATGGAAATGTAAAATGTAACCGCAATTTTCTCCATGATTCACTTCTTCCTGTTCAGCCGCTATAACCCACAGGAATCCCTTTATTCGTTTATACCAACATAATAGTTCCGATCATAACAGACGTCTCTTTACATCCGCTTGCAATGAGCGTAACCGTGTCTTCAAAGAGGCAAAGTCGCTATTCGTTGGTAGCTTTTCGCAAGTTTGGCGGTAGAGATTACTGACGGCTCTGTAAAAGTGTGTTGAACAAGAGTAAATAATCAATTCCTCCTCTCTTCAATCAGTTTGGAGTATTGTGATTTGATGCTGATAAAGCAGAATGCTTTTCTCGGAAATTTTCTTCCAACACCATTCTCGACTCTTCCGGAGTATCTTTGCCTGATTTTCACCTTAGAACGGAATGTCTACAGAGTGATATGAACATAGCTCCATCCATTAGTTCTGCTATAATCTCCAAACTAGATCCCCAAACGGTATGAGAACTTGACGGTATTCCTGCAATTGTCCTAAGGAAATGTGCTCCTGTTCTCTCCCAACATTACAACAGATGCCTTGCTGCTTCTTGCTCTCCAGCTTGTTGGAATACTATTCTGTAGTTCCTGCTGAGGGAACCTTCTGACCCTCAAATTATTACCCTATTAGTCTTTTACCTTTTTTTGGCAAGTACTAGACGCTCTAGTCAACTATGAATTGGTTAAACATCTTACTTCAAACGCCTTTCTTTCAGCTACACTATATGGCTTTCGTTTCTCTAGTTGAACTGCCGATATTTTAAATTTGTCTATCAGACTTTAGATACGAACAGCGAGGCTCCGGTTGTGGTTATAGATATGTAGAAATCGCTCGACATGTTTTGACATGCTGGCGTTCTTCACAATCTCAAGGGCTATGGTGTCTCTGACCGGGTATTTGACTTCATTCAATCGTTCATAACATGTCTGGTAATGAAGATTGCGTTGAACTGACACGCTTCTAGATTATTTCACATTAAAGTGGGTTGGTGGGTGTTGGTGGTCCCCAATGGCTTTTTCCTTGAACATACATTGTTTTTTTTATCTTCATCAAAGACCTTCATGATGTCATCCGTTCCCAACTATGTATTTATTCTGGTGACACAACTAATAAATTCCTACCTTAATAGTGAGTCAGATAGGTCGACAAAGTACAACTGGTAACTGGTCTCGAAAATGACCTCCAATCGGTTGTTTAAAAGAAATGGCTTGTAAATTTTAATGCCTCCAAAACGAAGCTGTTATCCTTTAATCATCATAGAGAGCCATTTTTGTCCTCCATCAGCATGGTTGGTGCTAAACTCCAGGGGAGCAATTCATTGTGCCTTCTTGATCTTACGTTTTCCACTGATATGAAGTGAAGTGATTATACTAAACTAGCAGCATGGCCCGGCGTTGCCCGTGCTTGATTCAAAAATCGTACGACTAAAACAGCAATCGCTATCACTTGACTTAAAATATTTTTGCCCTTCCTTGCTTTTAAAGGAGTGCCCTTTGCCGTGCTGATGTTGCTACATGCCTTACTTCTTGCCTATCGCACACTACGAATTTTTTCTAAGCTCTATACTAAACATTAAATCTGTTACGAAAAAAGAACTAAACAAAATGAACACAAAACGATCAGCTTTAAAAAAGGACTCGTAACTGGAAAAACCAAATGAAAAGAGAATGTTAACAAATACTTTTTCACCCCCAACCCAGTTCTGCGGAATCAGAATCAACGTTGCAAGCGAATGAGCCAATTGGAGTAAAGTGACATGCAGATTTAAATTTTTCCTACTTGTGACGAATGCAGCTATTTTTTTTTTCATGCCAGCATGCTAGTTACATTCGTGTCAGTCAGCTGTTGGCTCTCACGCTGGTCAATAGAATCTTCCTGCCTATTCGTGGCAGCCAGCTATAAGATCTCACTCTGACCAGTACAAAATGGCTGCAAACTACATGAAAACTGCCGTAGAAGCATGAAAAAATCGATTATTTCCACTGTCGATGGGAGTTGTGAAATGCAAAGTCGGTCTTGGTCTTCCCACTAACTTGGAGCATGTGCATGTAAATTTTGGTGCAAATCCGTCGAAAATTGCGCCCGTGCATTCGTTACACACACACACACACACACACACACACACACACACACACACACACACACACACACATACACATCCTGCCTTTTATAGATAGAGATCAATCACTAGGTCTGCTGATAAGAAAGTTGTTTTACTGTCTCGTAAATGACAATTTTTTCTCGCTAGAATCCATCTCACACATTTAGAAATCTAGAATTCGTTCGTGCATTGAATATTGTTGTCATATCTAGTCTAGTGCTCCTGATATATATCTCATGATTCTCGACAAAATCCAAAGAAGAGTTTGTAATGTTATCAGTGGTTGTACTGAGGGCCAATTTAAAAAGTCGTGTTATAATCATACCTCGTCATTTAGAATAGCAGAACGCGGGTTCAATACAAGGCTAGCAAACTATAATTGAAGTTTTAGAGAAAAGAAATGAAAAAAGCTCAGCCATTAAATGGAATATTTCAAGAAAAATAAAAGCTAGTAAAGCGAATAGCAACTTCTGTAAGCTGTATCAGAAGGAGAAGTTGTCCATTGCAATATTCAAGGGTGGTGCTGGGTTTTTGAATGAGAGGTCTGAAATTATTGCTAAATGTAGGCACATAAGGAAGTTGACTTTAGAATTATACGAACCCGGATGAAATTGGAAAAACAATTTTTTTCTTTTTCTTTTCTTTTTCCCACTCCTCCTCCTCCTCATTACTTCCGGTGGTTCATTAAGAAATTTAAGTTTTTGCTGTATTGTCTATGATTATTTCACTGAGTTTAACAACCTGATGAAGCCTTGGCAGCCGAAACGCGGTAGTGTTCTTTTCGGCGTTTTATTATTTTAGGATATTAAATCGCTCTACAGGTTTGATTTTTCTAACTTGATATTGAACACTTTTTAACACACACGATTTTAAACAACTATTTTAGTGTTTATTTACTTCGTTATATATACTAAACACAATCAAAGTTTGATTTAAAGACGCCAATACAGTAAAAATAAAACGCAGTAAAATACAGAAAAAATAAGATATAAAAAGATCTAAAATTAAATATTAAATTATACCCCCTTTTTTTCCAAATGATGAAAAGAAAATAACTTATATTTCACTATTTTTCACATTTCCCTATATAACTTAACCAATTAATTGGTTAGCCTGTTATTATATGTTCCTCATTACCACCTGATAATCGTGGAAAGTGACATTAGCGGAAAACTTTCGAGAAAGCATGTATAGTTTTTTTGTTTTTTTAATGTGAACTAATCTGCAATCACAACATCAATTTTCACGATTAGGAACAGAAAACTCAAAGACAACGATCAAAATTCTGCCGCTATCTGCTTATAATACAGTATATAAGACAGTGATTTTGAACCTTTTTACTCAATGCCCTTTTTTCCCCATATATCAGAATGTCATCCCACCTACCCTTTCCAAGATTGTCCAACTCAAAAGATACATTTCCAAATAATATGCATATATTATTGAAAATTTATTCTTTTCCATATTATTACATATACATTTACATGAATTATTTTATAGAGGATACTTTTACACTAATGATGGGCTCCAATTTCAGTGAATAAAAAACAAAATTCCTCCTCCTGCTGAAACCTTGACCCTCCCCCACCTGGGGTTCCCACAGCCTGGTTGACAATCCTTGATATAAGACCTTAATATATAAGACCCGGTGTGGTCAATACAGCATCAGAACGAAATTAGAATTAGTTTAAGCCATTAGAAAACTAACAAAAAAGGACGAAAAGAAGAGACTTATAGGAAAATGTTTCGGCGCGACAATGCCAGGTTTACAACTTAGAGTTTACAATTAGGGAAAAAAAGAACAGAAAGTCAATATCTTCAGTTCTGATGTGTATTCATAGCATTTTCTATCTTTTAAAGGACTTTTTCTAATACATTGATCTCTCAACAGAGCATTTTATATGCTCCTCTCGCTATTACGTTCGAAGTGTTTCTTTAAAAAAATTTATTTTAACTTAAGTCTATTGTGTACGACTAAACGTATCTTTTCCACGCTGGCTTCACGAAACAGTCCGTTTTTACCAGCATTTTCTTTTTCAAGCTTATCCGATATAACAAGTTTTTTTTTTAATCATTTCTTCCCAATAAAGCAAAAAAAAAAAAAAAAGAAAAAAAAAGAAACTACTATTATGGATAAAGGACTATAAACGAATAAGAAGTAAGAATACAGAAGATAACGATTGAGATTGCATATAAATTTTTAAAGATCAAAGTTAACTGGACGCAAAACGCCAGGTAGAAGAAACTGGTAACATAGAACTTACGGTTATATATAGCCATTTCAATCGTAAAATGATGAGACCTTGCCGCCAATCTAGTATTGTGCTTAAATTCATAAATCTAGGTGCCATAGAAGAAAGTAATATTTATTTTGAATAATATAAAAATGTGGTACAAGGCCAAAAGTGGAAATGGGAAAAGGCTGGTCTTCAGACTGTCTTATCTTAAACTTAACTAGAAACAATCACTGACCCAAATATACCACAGTATTCCTTACAGCAAAACAACACATTTTTACATTTCATTATAGAAGAAAGTTCATCAAAACAATTACCATGAAAGTATTTATAGAAAAGACATAGGGGAACTACATTACGGTGGTGAAGCCGATATTTCAGGTCAAGACAAATAATATTGCAGATTCTTGTTTGGATTTTATCAAGAATCTCTAAATATATAACAGGAGCACCAGCAATATTCAAAGCTTACTTCAAATTACGATTCTGTTTCAGTGTATCGCAATACGACTGGATTCAGTCCAGTTCGGTTAACTGCTGTTAAGTCTCTTCAGTTTATTGCTGTCATTTGTTCACGCACACTCCTATACAAACTGATTGTCTTTTCTGGTTATCTCGGGCTGTTTTTTGTTTTTTTACTATGTGTAACTTTCGTCACGTTTACGTTTTTCCTGTAGGATCTGGAGTCCTACATTTCGAACTTTAAAACACTGTCCAATGTCAAGTGGCATTTTCCTGTCCGGCATAGGCTTAACAATAATTCTCAATATATTTTCTGTTCCGGTCAGCCACTACTTTAAATTTCATGCGCACCATAGTACGCATTCAGGCAGTTTACTCTTATGCCAGTTCTATAAACTGGCTACGGCGAACTCAAAATGTAAAATGTAAATTCAAAATCTTGCGTTCTGCCGGAAGAGACAACTTCTTGCAAATAATATATTTATTCTCACATTAGGCATTGACCATTTTTTCTATTCTGTATGTTTTCCACGCCATAGTGGATAATATATATATATATATATATATATATATATATATATATATATATATATTGTCATCCACAGACAGACAGTTTCGCTGTATCACAGCTCATAAGTGTGGCTAGACGTCTGGTTGCCTCTAGCTGGAATCGAAACCCGGCTGAATTAGGAGATTCTACCCCTAAGCCTTTGGCGTACGGCAGGTATGAAGGTGAATTTAAGCGTATTTATTTTTAGATAAACACACAGTGACTGAGAGAACTCGATAGAGAGAGAGAGAGGAACCTCGGTTCCCGAATTTAATTCGTTCCTTAAGGCCGTTCGTAACCCGAACAACACACGAATGTATACAACATGGCGGTCTACTCAGAAATGATTCCGTTCGGGTTAACTCGGTTCGGCAATGTTGTTCGATAACCGAAATTTTGTTCGATAACCGAAGTATTTTCATCTCGAATTTTCTGTTCCAAAACCGATTTGTTCGACATGTGAGACGTTCGAGAACCGAGGTTGCACTGTATATATATTAGCGAGGAGTAATAAAACAGATTAATTTGCCGCGACCTTCACGAATTATGACTAAAACCCCAATTAATACAATGGATATTAATAAAGGCCATAATTTCTATTCTGTTTGTTGTTGAACTCATTGACGTCCGGCTTCCTCATCTCTGGCTACTGCTGTTCAAATCCGCGGTCTTTTTTGACAATGTGGACAGTGAACAAGGAACATGCGAACTATGTTGTAGATATTTTTAGAGTCGATTTGTGGACGAAGCAAGTATGTCACACTTTATCGTATATCCCGTCAACCATTTTTCATAACATTCCCGAAAGTAAATGTGCTTTAATTGCTGACACTATACTTTCCATTCTGAAGTTAGTTTCACATTACTGTATTCCCTCGAATATGCACCATCCTTTGAATAAGCTTCCCCCATCAAAAAGTAATTTTAAATAAGTAGCTCTCTTTAATAAGAACCCTTTCATAATGGTGAAATTTGTATTTTTAATTCTCCTCAAGTGCCTCTTTCAAAATGTGTAATGGGAGTTAATATCACATTATGTCGGGTAAGTCAGCGGTTAATGGACGAGCTATGAAGAAAGGAATATTTCCTATTTGCTTGCGTTTTCATATCACGTCGGGCACAAAAGAAAATGGGATGTGCTATACGAGAAAGGAATATTCCCATTTTTTATTTTCCCCACTATGGTCATTATTATATCCATGATATAATTACACCGTGAGAGAATAAATGAAAGAAAAGGAATGACAAACATGCCTTGTTCTCAAAGAGAATTTATACGGCCAAGTCGTATACAAAATTATATACAAGTATTTACACGTATCCCACATAGAGAAACTATAACGCATGTATGCAACAACAAGTATTGCGAAGAGGTCTTAATTGTGTTAATTCCCGACGGGAATTTGAGTTGTTGGAGGATTTTTCTGTATTTTGGGAGAAGTCATATTGAGGATTCCCAGTGGAGAATCGAGCGGGCCGGATTTATATTCTATGTCACTAGCGAGGACATAATTCTCAAACAAGAAACGACGAGTCATGGGTTTTTCTCAAGATGAGGACTGCGAGCCGAAGACAGTTTCTATATCTAGTGAAGATATATTCCCAAAGGAAAACGGGGTCATGGACTTGTGTCCTGCTCCACGTGACAGCTGACTTTCCCTAGAAGAGGTTTTGCTTCACTCGTGCGAACGAAGGACTTGGTGTCGTAACTCCCGGCAGTTAGCCAACTGATTGACCACTTTCGTTAGTCTACGATCTGACGTCACTAAGCGGCCGTTACGTGACAGACTTCATCTCAGCCAAAGGGAGATAATTGTCTTTTGCATCCCTACATATGTTTAAATCTGATATTGTTAATTATGGTCACACTCTTTAATTTGTTTTCCGGTTCCTCTTTTGTAATATTTACTAATAAAACAACAGAAATTCCCCTCATTTATTTATTTTAATCCCACTTTTCACATAATAAAATTAAAATTGACCCCCGCGTTCGTATTTCCAAAAACATCATTTGGTTCCCCTCAATCTCCTCAAAAAATCAGTTTATAGGGCCTAATCTTTTCAAGGGTTCATTAAATAAAAAAAGAAAAGAAAAAAGAATGCTTCCGTCATCTGTTTTAAGACGCATCTATTATTTATAGTTTTAATGTGTGTGTCCATCTTGAGTATATGTTGGAGGTGGTTTAGAATCATTTTGATGGACGCTTACATCTTGGTGAAAAATGTTTTGCCACACTTCTTTGAAAATGCATTGGTTTGATTTTATAATTTATAAAGGATAAACAAACTCATCGCAAATTACAAAAATAAGTCTCACAATTTTTTTCACATGTAAGTGAATTTTTCATCAGCTCCACTCCTCGCACCCACCAAATAAACTCGCATCCTAAAGGAACAATTTCGAAATAAGAATCTTGAGTGC
Source organism: Acanthosepion lycidas (assembly GCA_963932145.1). Classification (NCBI taxonomy): domain Eukaryota; kingdom Metazoa; phylum Mollusca; class Cephalopoda; order Sepiida; family Sepiidae; genus Acanthosepion; species Acanthosepion lycidas. Next base: position 119,551,606 of record OZ010576.1, on the reverse strand, counting down.
TTATTCGAAGAAATGCAGCATTTCGTGAAGTGTTTGGGTGAAATTTTAGTTTAAATTTTATTAGTAACATTTGTTTCCAAACTACACAAACACACGTACATACACATACACACACACACACATACACACATATTATTAGTAACATTTGTTTCCACACTACACAAACACACGCACACACACATACAGACACACACACATAAGCTTTAAAGCTATCGGGCGGCATTTAAGCTACCTCCTGCGGAGGACTCGTCATTATTGAGAACATATTAAATTTTATTAAACAATATTTTTCAAACAACAGCTTTCATCAAAACAATGGTATAATTTGACTATTTGGAATTTATTGCAAAGCTGCATAATAAATACCATTTTTGGTTTTCTCATTCTGGGTCAATACAAATAGCTTGTTTCCATTCCAAACTCTTGAATAATCAACATAGAGATGGCCACGAGAAAAGCAGGCTTCCATCAGTTGAAGTCCAATTACGTTCATTGATTGTCCTTGGCACTTATTGATTGACACTGCACAGCTCACTCTCATCAGGAACTCTTTTGGATAATTCACTACCTGCTCTTTTTCAACCACAGTGTCAATGGAAAAGTACTTCATACTTTCTTTTGGAATTTCTTGGAGAAGTTTCCTGTTGATGTTACCCACACTTTGATTCTTGGGAGCTAATATGGTGATCTCACAAAACCAGTTTTAATCCATGAAAAGGTGTTTAATATTTGGGTAAATATGGTTAATCAGGTCTTGGATACTGAAACCCCACAACCATTTGGGAGTGAAATATCTCCATTTTGGTTCATTTTGTTGATTCCATAGCTAAGCTGTAACAACAAAGCAGCAAATTTTACTGATTCAAGTTCACCTGTGATTCTAACCCCCATGTTTGTTTCCAGGCTGAGTCTTTGAACATGGCTGCAGATGATAGAATTTTTCAGGCAAGCGTTGATTACATTAGCTGGAGTTCGTCTTGCAATGACAGGTAATATTTGTCTAAAACCACCAGATTGATACTCCCATAAATTTTGAATTATATCTCATGTCTTTGAATGTTTTGTCCATGGCCTCAAATGCTCGTTTATGTGTCATGGTATATCCATCCTAGACAATGAAGCTTATCTCCTCCAATAGCTTAGCCAAGTTGGGTCCTCTTTTGATGTTGCAAATGAAGGTTTCATTGCATTTCAAATTTAGTGGAAGTTTGAAGGTGCTGTGTGGTGTACGCCCTCCAGGCAAGAGATTAGCAGCAATTCCAGATAATGCTATTTCTAGAGCTATTTTTCTCACTGCAGATAAAAGAAGGTTAGTTACAAAGGTTTTACAAGTACCTCAGGTTCATCCAAGAAGAAAGCCCCCCATTGTTTTGGTTCAACAGAGATTCATTGTTTTGAATACATTGCCGCAGTTCTTCCATGTTGCATCCTGTTTCTCTGAAAATTTCTCTGTTGACTTGCCCAGATTTGGATTTGGCAGACCAAAATTGCTGAGATCTCTTTGTGCCAAGTTCATCACTTTGTCTTCAAATTAACAGAGAGCTAAATTTACAATCTGGAGATTCAATTCAATCCTGGATGAGCAAGTCACATTTGATGAAGAATATCCTCACTGAGATCATCCTGATATTTCTCCGAAAGAGTAACTGCGTTGGAATATTTGCAGGTGACAATCATTACTGCAAAGAGATCTGTGACTTGTTTTGAAGAATTTGTTGCAATTGCTTCCTCCAGAGACATATCCTAATGATGATCATCTTCTGTAAGGTCAAGCTTGATACATGCTTGTCTGTAAGTCTCTTCCAAAACTCCATCAATTGTTCTCATGTCTTGTAATGATGTTGGGCCCCTTATATGATGAAGCAACAGTCAGAGAAAGAGGCATTCAGGATTTCTTAGGTAGACTAGATGAGCAAGTCACATTTGAAGAAGTGAGATATTTAAAAGTTAAAGAGTTGTGCTCCTTTAATTGAAAAAGTGTTACACACAGACATTTTCACATTTATTATATAGATGATAAAAATATAGTTTTAAGGTACACTACAATTATGGTTAAAAATGCTCAATGTCAGTGATAGAGCGTGTGTAAAATAAAAGTGGACACTGAGTGCTGACAGTCTGTTTCCTGTTTGAACGCAATAATCAGACAATATATATATATATATATATATATATATATATATATATATATATATATATATATATATATATATATATATGAGAGAAATATCATGTAACTTACGGCTTATAATGTCTGTTTTTATAAAAAATTTTGGTAATATTTAGTTTGGGAGTTTTAGGTTTTATTGTGTAAAGTGATATATGAATTTATTTTCATAAAAATCCAAAATATATATTCCACTGGAACATACTTATGTTTATATGAATTCCTTAATAAAATACTTAAGTTAATATGATTCGATATTATGCAATGTTATGCATAAAAAATAGAATATATCAAATTAGCATTGCCTTTATGTATAATATGATTTTTATATAACTTGACACTGTTTCTAGTAAGGTATATTAATTCATGATATAGTTTTTGATATATTACAGAACCATATTCCACAGGATAAAAAACTCGGCTAAAGTATCTTATGACATTGTTAATAACAATGGACCTAATCTCTCTAGCTCTCTCTCTTTCTTTCTCTCTCTTTCTCTCCTCTCTCTCTCTCAGTCTGCTTTAATCTCTCTCTCTCTAGTCCGATAAATTGAGGAAACTCGACGTGGTATTGATTCCACAATTGGTCAGAAAGCATTTAGAAAGATGTTGACCCATTCTTTCTCGACAGCTATCCCCAGTTCTGTGATACTGTTAGGTGCAGTATCATACATGGGAATATACCTTCCCATCACGTCCCATAAATACCCAATTGCGACGGCCTTATACTCACCATTCATCAGAAATCTCCTGAATGCTCATTAAACGAATTCTAGGAAACTTGGGCAACCGACAACACGATTCATTATTAATCTGAAATAACCCTTGGATGTTGCTATAAATAGAGTCTGTAAATGGTTGTAAATTGTCAGGAAACAGTACAATGTCGCGTTTACTTTGTTAATGACGTGTTGAGGCGTATTGCAGTCTCAAGGCACATGACCTTACCCAACACCATAATACAACCGCCATTTGCCTCCACAGTAAACTTGAAAACTAGGTTTATGACCTCATAGTGTCTGCTCCATCAAGTCGAAACATCTGGAACCATGGCTCATCGGAACCAGGTTCAGGTTACCAGACCCCCCCAGGGCCAATTAGCGATGGCACGACACCAGATGAGGCACTGTCTCCATTACCCTGATGTTAACAGGGACAGGCTGGTGGGTCTTCTTCTCCCATATCATATGGAATCTAAAGATCGCTGAATTGACCTGCTGATTATACTTTTAGTTTCGCCCTGCACTGAATGTAAGTTTGATATGAACTAGCATCGTTTGTCTATTAGAAAATCCAATTTTAATAAGAGGACTCTGGTCACGACCATTAAGGACACGTGGTCGGCCACTGCGCCATACACAATGCGCAGTAATACCTTCCATCAGACACTACCGGAAAACACGTGACATATAAATCAAGGGATGTCAAATGTCTCCACTATTTCAGAAATCGAATGTCCCATACATCTATCGCTAACTTTGTTGATCAATTGTTTTTGACGGCCTATCAACCCTTTGGGGGTTATTTGGAACCTAAACATATTTTGGATTGCAAAAATAATACTTTTTACGAACGACTATTGCGTTATTTATTTTTTGATAACAATAATAATAATGACTTTTCCACATGCAAGTCCTGCTATTTAACCCATAGCGCGTGGGGGTTAGAGATTCGTACTTTTCCCAAGAGTATTTATGCGTAAGTGGACGTAACGAACCCGATTTGAATTTGAAACTTTCTTATTCAAAGCCGCTTTAAACCACTCGCACGTCCGCTAGCATTTACTAACATGTCCATTTCGATATTTGATAATTCACGTCGCCTTGCTATAATGAACACAGCAGGGTTGTTTTCACACAGACTCACCATATGTCAAAGAACAACTGATATGGGTCGAGGTATTTCCATGATGTTAGGGTGGCGCCACCAACCATTAGCCTTACATACTGCTATTGCACAAGAATTAAACTTCCATGAAACACAGAATACAGATTGAAAAAATGGTAAGTGAAATATTTCATTTCAATGAATTAGTAAACACTATATATATATTTAATAGATAAATAAAAGTTCAAATGACTTATCTTCCGAACTGAAGTTTCGCAGAAACAACGTCGTCTCGCTCGCCAGGGTAAGATAGGTCTATTGAATTAATTAACAGATATCACATTTATTATTTATTATTTTAAATATGTTACATACAAAACGGTGTTTTTGCGAAACAAAAAGTCGAAAGATAAGTAATTTTATTTTTAATTTATCTATTAACTATTGTTTTTAATAGTGAGCACTTTATTTGCAAAATCTGTTCGCGTTAGTCTCCAGTAATTAACTGGTCGACGAGTTTCGTTAGGCGTTAGTTGTCTTTGCTATATAAACATTCTTGAAATGTTGCCCACTTTTGAAAAAAATAGACAATTATTTGGGATGGGGTAAAAATTCACTGGTTAGCCTGTAATAATGTCTTCAAATAGGAATATCTATTAAACCAGAACTTTATAACAAACTGGGCGTTGGCTGGTTTTTAAAGAAAGTGCTAACAGATGACCTTGTGTGCTAACAGATGACCTTGGGTGTTGAAAAGTTTTGAAGGAAATCACAAACAATGAAAAAAATACAATAGAACGTAATATAATGATAGTTATTTTGAGATAATCAATGAACTTAAAATTACATTTATCGAAAAATCAATTTTTCCCAATTTGAAACTGTATAAATCGTAGACCCTGAATTTTTTCTCTTTCTTAATAAACGCATAACTCATCTATTAATAGCTAAACATTTACCGATTTTAATGCTGATTGAAAATCTACTCATATAGTAAGGGAACACTTTCAAACACAAATTGACTAGAATATTTTGTTTTATATATATATATATATATATATATATATATATATATATATATGGCTATGTTATAATTTTTAAACATATATATATATATATATATATATATATATATATATATATATATATATATGTTTCATTAAAGAAGACTGACAAGATACTGCGATTAAACATTTTATTCAATTTTTCTTGTGTTTATATAAGAAATGTTTTCTTTTCTAGACATAGAGAGTGTAAAAAAAACTGTTCGAATATATGTCCGCCATGTCTCGGATATATATTCGAGACATGGCGGACATATATTTTAGGTTTAGTAGCATTTTTTAAAATACCTTTAAGTTGTAGCCTCTGTCTGTCAGTTTGTTATCGTAGTTTTGGAGATGGAGTCCCCATAACCATATATATTCTGAAACTACATTACCCAGGTTACTTGGATAAGTATATTTCATTTTGAGCTAAGAGAGTCCCCGGGGGAAAAAAAAACAACTCACTAAAAATTGTTTCCTTTTGACTTAAATTAAATTTAAATTTGAACAAGGGAATAACTCCAATCCAAAATATAGAAGGAGAACGCCAGAAGATGGAGGTCACATCGGCAAGATCAAAATGAGACAATATGGACGTCAAGTCAAGTAAGACATCACCAATCAGTGGGCAGTGCCTTACAATACATATTTGTTGCGACAATTCAACTGTTATATCAATGTTGAAATCTGCTCATCAATTGATTCAATCAAATATTGCATCAAATACACATCAAATTATAACAGTGATTTAATGTGTGAAGCGCAGCAAGGCGCGGGTAATTCGGCTAGTATATATATATATATATATATATATATATATATATATATATATATATATATATATATATATAGGATCTTAAGAAACTATAACAATCAAAACACAGACAAAACTAGAAAAGCAATCTATCCAAAAAAATAGACGAAAAAAATAGCTTTAATTACCTTCCCAGACCAAAACAAACTATTAAATAAACGATCAAAACTAATCTTAAATTTTTTACTACGTTGCTAAAACATCCAAAAGCGAAAAATATAAATAAACATAAAAAATCAAGCAAAATAAATTCAAATAAATAAACACACCACTCCCGCCAAAATAACCATTAGAATGAACTACCCAGAATGCACCACTGACCAATATATATAAACAGTCGAGAAAAACTCTACACATGTGGCCTGGTGATTGCGTCTAGCATGAAACAGTCTGTCGCCTCTGAGTGTTGACTTCAATGTTCACTTTTATATTTACATACTTTCTATCCCTGATATTGAGCACTTTATTCCATAAATATGGCACGCCTTAAAACTATATTTCTTCACACACACACATATATATATATATATGTGTGTGTGTGTGTGTGTGTGTATAACCGGAGCAACAGACCAGATATGGCAGCAATATTCATTCCATGGATGTGCTAAATGCATTAGATTTATGTATGGCTATCTACATATTTGTATGTGAGAGATTACCTTTTTCACATGTCCGAAGAAGCAGAATATAACAAGCATGATCAATCAATCTTCGCTAAGTTCGAAGACTTACTAAGCAATTTGTGAATACCCCCGTATGCTTTTCAAAACAACAGATATAATGGCAATGGTAATATTAACCGTTTCCTTATGAGGAAACATTTGGCATTTACTGACCGCATCCAATACTACTGTCGACTGAAATTTATAAACTCTTTCCCTTAACACAATTTTATCAGTTCAGACATCCTTAGCAGAAATTTCAAAGTGACGATAAAGACAAGATCAAAATGAGACAATATGGACGTCAAGTCGAGTAAGACATCACCAATCAGTGGGTAGTGCCTTACAATATATATTTGTTGCGACAATTTAACTGTCATATCAATGTTGAAATCTGCTCATCAATTCATTCAATCAAGTATTGCATCAAATACATATCAAAGGGGTCAAATGAAGCTGTTTTTGCACACCCCCAAGAATATTTTCCCCTTTGATTTAAATTAAATTTAAATTTGAATAAGGGAATAACTCTTATCCAAAATATAGGAGAAAGCAAGAAAATGGAGATCACATTGGTAAGATCATTGAGTAATCTAGAAATGCATCATTTTTCTTCACAAATTACAACAATGATTTAAAACCAGTTATCATTTTCTAACGAAAAAGATGTGTGACACACAGTAAGGTGCGGGTAATTTGGCTAGTATATTTATATTTGCAGAATATCCAGAATTTTACTCAAATTTAAATTTATTCAACATAGAAATTTATTAAATATGGTAATGTCCTTAAAATAAACACAATAAATAAAATAACGCAATTTTATCAGACATTTTATTCAGCAACCTTCTACCTTGATTGTTTTTTAAGCCTTGTATTGAGTAGACTATAGTTATACGTCTACGACAACACAATAGTATGAACTCAAATACACTATTCAACTAAAAGCATAGATACCGCAAACAGGGTATAAAAGCAAATGGGAGTGTTCACAAAAACTTCAGACACCCTTAGCAGAATTTTCAAAGTGACGCAAAAAGGCATTTTTTATAAAAAGTTTTTCTTAATGTAAATTATCACTGACAGATTTTATTCTTCTTTTTCCTCCTACCCACCAAATGGTGGTAAGCGAATTGTGCTTGATTTCACTCTAGGTTTAGGTTAATGGAATTCCCAATTTTCAGCGAAACTACAGTAAGAAAAACGATCTTGATTTTTATGTACGATTATATTTGGTACTCCTGCTATCTATTTAGAGAATCTGCAATGTTATTGGTCCAGATCTGGCATCTCGGTTTCAGTCACCTTCTCACCGCCGTAATGTAGCTCTCCTGTGCCTTTTCTATGCATACTTTCATGGTAATTGTTCTAATGAACTTTCTTCTACGGTACCTATAATATATCAATTTATGCTCAGTACTAGATTTACGGCAAGGTTTCGTCATTTTACAGCTGAAATGGCCAGATATAACCGTAAATTCTATGTTAGTAGATTATTCTATCGCACTTCTCGCTTGTGGAAATCTCTTCCGTCCTCTTGCCTTCTAGTCAACTTTGATCTTCAAAAAATTAAATGCCATATCAATCGTTATCTACTGTCTTAATTCTTGCTCTTTCATTGTTTTCTCTCATTAATAATGTTTTTTCTCATATTCTCTAGCACTCAGTAACCCCTTGCGTTTTATGGCTTTATTGTCTTGCTTGGGGTGAAATGATTATAAAAAATGTAGTAAACTGAATTTGGCTTATAATTTTATTTAAAACTAGAAGTACCCATGAAAATTTCACGGCTTTCCTATATATTGAAATTTCTGATGTGTCATAATTCTTAATCTAATAACTTACGATTTTCACGATTGTAAATACTCAGTGTCACCTCATTCCATTATTCCATCGTTAAATATTTTGGTAAAATCTTGTATATTAGAAGTTGAGTACCTATCAGGAAGACTAATCGCGTTTAGTTTGCGCTTATCACCACAAGGTCTCCATGAGGATGACTTATGTTTCGGTACAATGTGTAAAGGTGAAGATCACTCGATTTTCGAAGGGCAAATTACTCTGAGCTTTGCTAAGTGATGGAATTCCTGTTTGGCAATCTTGAGTTTTGGGGACAAGTCGACGCGGTCGTGAGAAGATAGGTGGACCAGTTGTTTCAATGCAATGAGTGATATCATGTTTTTTTTCACAGTGTATTTTGATTCGACCATATCTTGATACTTGGACGATATTTCTGAAAATTCGGAATTTTCTTCTACTGATACAACTTTGGGGTTAAGAAGAGTTGCAGACTTAAGGCAGCCAATAGATTTGAAAACAGTCTTTGTGTTAATATCGATTAATAAACCATAATGGTGCAAAAAGTCCGCATCCAATATTTGTGTAGTGATGTTGGCCGTGATGAAAGTCCATTAGAAATCACGTTGTAAGAACAAATTAAATGTCATGCATTTATGCCCATATGTGTGGATAATCGAACCATTTCCCAGGTCCTTTAATTTGTCTGACTGAGAAACTGGGATTAGCGATATTTGTGTTTCACTATCGATCAGGAATATTGGTTTTGAATTTCTATTAATTATGTGGAAGAGTCGACTTGTGTTCGAAATCCCAACGTGTACTACTGTCACCGTATCTCCTGCGCTATTAACAGATATCGCTCCTTCCTTCTGAACTGCTCCTGTATCGTCGTCTGCTTATCGATGAACTGCGATGCTAGTGTCTTTGCAATTGTTGATTTTTTTTAGTCAAATCACCTGTCTTTTCAACAATTTGTTTACCTCCTGTATTTGGGTGATGTCATCACTTGAAGCTCGTGCACTTGCAATTAGATTGTCTTAGGTCATGACTTCCATTAATTTTTCAGCCGTATCACACAGCTTATACATGGGTACATCGTCTCCCATTGCCGTTAAGGATACCTGCATCATTTGTGGCAGCTTTCCTATAAATATGTGTTGTGAAACACTATCATCCAACATAAGGCATGTTTTCAAAGGTAGCGGCTAATTTGGGTTCCTCCATATTTTTTTTTGTGTAAGTTTTTTTTTTCATTTTTTTAAAGAATTTTTCAGGTTTTGTAAAAATAACTATGCATGCATATGCAGTATCAAAAGGTTGTAGCGTGTAAAAATATTTTTATTAACTTCTTAATGATATTATAGAATATTATTTTAGAAAAAAATATTCCGAGAAAAGTTCCCAACAGAAAATTATAAGAACACGATAAGAAGATTTAGAATAGGGCAAAGTCGTTGTTAATCTCGTATAAATAAATTTCTTTACTTCCTTATTATTATTTATTAACTGGAGATAATTTGTTATTTACCTCAAACACTGCCTTCCTTAAAAATTAAATAATTTAGTAACTCGCTCTATGTGTATGAATAGTAGTAATTAGGTCAACAGGGAGAAGAAATGGCAAAATGAAATGGGGTCACGTGGTCGGACAGTGGCAACGTTATCTCGTTATTTCACGGCTTTCTAAGAAGTTTTGTGTCAGAGAAAAAAATATTTGAATGTTATTAACTCGAAATAGGACGCACTAAGAGACGCTTTAGTGACATCAGCAAACGATATCATCCCAAAGGAGACAGGACAATGAAGAAAAAAAAAGAATGGATGACTGATGAGATTCTCGACATGATGGAAAGGATACAGAAAATTCTGCCAAGATATGGAACGGAGTACAGAAAATTACACAATGAAATAAGGACCAAATGCAGGCAAGCGAAAGAAGAATGGTTAAACGAAAAATGTGCAGAAATAGAAAGATTGAGTACCACCAACAAAAGAGATATGCACAAACAAATAAGACAACGAACAGGACATGCTCGTTAACAGGCTGCCTAAAATCAAAGGATGGAACGCTCATTTTAGAGAAGGAAAAAATTCTTCAACGCTAGAGCGAGTATATTGGAGAACTCTTCCACGTCGAAAGGGAACAACCAGCAATACACAGAACTACCGACGGACCTGGAATTCTGAAAACTGAAGTAAAAGACGCGCTAGCCAAATTGAACAGAAACAAGGCAGCTGGGTCAGACGGAATTGTAACGGAAATGCTGACAGCCTTAGATGACTTTGGCATAGACAAGATCATCGAAACAACAAATGTAATCAACAACAGCGAGGATATACTGGAAGACCTCAGCAGATCTAACTTCATAGCTATGCCTAAGAAACCAGGCGCAAACGAATGCGAACTCCACCGAACAATAAGCCTAATGAGCCACGTGACAAGTTCTCATCATTTGATGAATAGAGCACGCAGCAGAATCAGACCAGAGATAGGACGAGAACAGCGCGGGTTCGTTAAAGACACCGGAACAAGGAACGTGATATTCATGCTCAGAATGTTATCAGAAAGATCGATACAAATGCAGAAAGACATGTATCTATGTTTCATAGACTACGCAAAGGCCTTCTACAAAGTACGCCACAAGGATCTGCTGGAACTGCTCAGCAACCTTGATATATTCGGGAAAGATATCAGAATATTCAAGAACCTATACTGGCAGCAAACAGCACGCATGAGCATAGGGAACGAGTTCAGCGAATATACAAAAATAGAAAGGGCGGTAAGACAAGGATGCGTCTTCTCACCCGACCTGTTCAGCCTATACAGCGAGGCAATTCTGAGAGAATTGGAAATCTTACCGTGACTTAGTATTGGCGGCCACAATCTTAACAACATAAGATACGTAGATGACACGCTACTGATAGCAGGCACGGGACAGAAATTACAAAATCTCCTATAGTAGGTAGCGACGGAGAGTGAGAAGAAGGGCCAAAGCATAAACTACAAGAAAACAGAATGCATGGTCATCAGTAAAAAGATGAGCCCGAAAGATCGGTAATTCTAGAATCTAGCAGACGCAGAAGTTTAAATATCTGTGAAGCGTTTTGACAGAGGACGGTAAGTGCGACACTGAGATCCATAGACGTATTGAGTTCGCCAAGGACTTATTCCAAAACTGAACAGATTATTGCGAGACAGGAGGATTTCTTTGGTAGCAAAGAAAAGAATACTGATCTGTTACGTGACATATGTCTTTATTTACGGCAGCGAATGTTAGACTATTTTCTCAAAGATGAAGAAGAGACTCGATGCGATGGAGATGTGGTTCTACAGAAGGATGCTAAGGATATCATGGACCGAGCGTGTGAGCAACGATAAGGTCTTAGAGAGGATTCAAGCAAGGAGCAGGCTTATACTTAACCTCAGGAAGAGGCAGCTGAAGTTTCTTGGACACATAATGAGGAAGGAGGGCCAGGAGAATCTGATACTCAGAGGCCGAATAGAGGGAAAGAGAGACAAGAGAAAACAACGCTTTACATAACTAGCGGGTTTAAGCAAGTGGATGAGAGAACGTGGTCTGGGGGAGGGAAGCAGAGGGAAGGAACTTGTTCAGAGCTGCAAGGGATAGAGGGAGGTGGAGAGCCATGATCGCCTATGTCCTGAAAGGAGATGGAACATAAAAAGAAAGAAAGAAAGAAGGAGGGCCTGGAGAATCTGATACTCACGGGTCGAATAGAAGGAAAGAGAGATAAGAGAAAACAACGCTTTACATACCTAGCAAGTGGATGATAGACCGTGGTCTGGGGTGGGTAGCAAAGGGAAGGAACTTGTTGAGAGTAGCAAGGGATAGAGGAAGGTGGAGAGCCATGATCGCCTACGTCCTAAAAGGGCATAGCATATAAAAAAGATGGGTCACCCATAAATTTTATAAAATATTTTATCATAAAATATTGTTAATTCAAAATTCAGTTTTGTGAAAGATTTTTGTTTTTCTCCGAAAATTACTAAAAGAAAATTCCGTATGAAAAAGATATCAAAATTAAAATACAAAAACGAAAATATATTTGTAGTTAGTGTAAGTAATAATACTTACAGAATGTAGCACAATTTTATTTGTTTTCAAGAAAAATCCGTTTAAATTGAAATTTGTGAAACCTTACTAGTATGAAGTTTTAATACACTATTTTTTAAAGAAAAAATAACGCCTACTTTTTTAGCATAAAAGCTTTTTGTCGTGAAACTAATTTAATGATTAGCTACTTCCATAATTAAATGTGTAAGGTTTCTTACAGGAATATTTTTTTGCACAAAGAATAGTGGTGGTGTAAACATTAAATGTACAAAAATAACTGACCAACTTTATTTGCCATGCAAATATAACATTTAAAACAAAATTAACAAAAGTAAAATTTAAAACTGTAGTGGCTTAGCCAATTTGTATCGTATTTGTAAATTAAACTGACCCTCTACTATGTTTACTAAATCAAATGCAACAAAGACAACAACAAGAGAAATAATCAAATAGGCAGATATTTGTTTCAGCAAAGTTTAAAACTTTAGAGTTCTTGGTTGTGTGTTCAAGGGTAATATAAAACGTGTTATATCTTTGGTAAAAAATTAAACAGTTTATGTTGATGGTGAAATTGAATGAAATAGATTGCTTGACTTACTGTAGATTTTTTTTAAATTTTTATTTTTATTTTGGCGCATGGAACTCTGAACAGGTCAACTCGAGGTCAACCGTGCAGACGTAGGTAGAAAACATGACATTATTTATTATTTATGAACCAATCAGAAAGCATTGTTTCGTACTGAACTCTGGAGCCGATTTTAATGGGTTCAGCACAAACTGAGAATACGTAGCTATGATCCTTTTTTAACAGGTTTAAAACAGAGAATGTAGAAATCTAATTCTACAAAACAAGAACTTTTATTAGACGTAAATTGTAAATTACTGTGAGTGGGTTTTAGTGTGAGGTGTTTCGCAGCTTTTTTAGCTTCAGCGAGGAAAGTACATTTTAGCAGTTCGAAAGGGGAAGCTGGAAGAAAAGAGAGTTACTTTACGGCCCACGTTTTTTTTTATATTCGAGCTGATGTTGATACAGGGTTTATTTACTTATAGCTGCTACTAAAGGGCACTACAGTGTCAATATAACTAACTTCTACGCAAATCACTTCCACGTTAATTAAAAAGAAGTAGCAAGAAACGTTTCGGCAATAGAAAAACTAACTGGTTCTCATGTGTAAAGGATCTTAAAATTTCGGTAATTAATGATTTTCTTTTGGGTCAAGCTAACCGTACTGATAACCAGATTATCCTTTTATTAAAGAATCCATTGAATGACTTACGAGAAGGAAAGGGGGAAATTATTTGGAGAAAGAATACAGACAAAAATATCAAATTTAGGATTGGCCATACCAAAATATTTTTTGAAGAGGCAAATGATGAAAAAAAAAAATGCTATTTTCCCCGCTGACAAGTCTCTGTAAATTGAAAAGAAAGAAAAGCAGTGTGAGAGAGAACACCCATGTTGTTTTGCTGAAGATGAAATTGATAAAGATGTTTTACTGTCCTTTATTTATGTCTCTCTTTCGGGGTTGGCGATTGATAAAAATGGGATTAAAGATTTTGAATGAGAGAAAAAATAAGTAGAAAATACATAGAGAGGTTTTATGAAAGAAAGAAAAAAAGAATGTAAATAGAACGAAAATGTTCAAACGAGGAAGAAAGGAAGAGAAAAAGAATAAAAAAGAGTAAATATGAAATGAAAATGTTTAAAGGAAAAAGAAAGAAAGAGAAAGAAAGAAGGAATAGATATGAAATAGAAATGTATAAACCAGAACGAAAGGAAAAGAATACAAATTAAATAATTATATGTAAATAACAAAGAACGAAAGAAAAATAATTTGAATAAAAGGATGGATGAAAAAAAAGAAGGAATAGAAATGGAATGAAAATGCATAAATTAGAAAGAAAGAAAGAAAGAAAAAAAAAGAAAGAAAGAGGGTGATAGATTGGGAGATGTGCGCAGACTGGGAAATAGGAAAAGAAAGAAAGGAAACAGGAGCGAAGAAATGGTGAAATAGGAAGTGAAGAGAAAAGGGGAAACAAAAATAAATAAATAAAGTGCTAAAAGAGCAAAATAAAATAATTAAAAAAAGAATGGAAGCAGAATAAAAAATACCAAGAATTAGAAAACATCTTGCCATATTTGGGAAAGATATCAGAATAATCCAGAATTTATACGCGCAACAAACCGCCTGCATACGGATAGAAAATGAATACAGTGAATATACAAAAATAGAAAAGAGTGTAAGACATACTCTTGGAGCTGGGATAGGTTGAGTGTGCATATTTGAGTGGATTTTGTTTAACTTTAAATCCTGGAAATATATCGTTTGGGGATCAAAAAAAGTTGGTGGCATCTTTTGGTCCGTGGTCATTTGTCCACCATACTGGATTAAAGATGAAAGCTATTTCGGGCCATAAGCCCTGGTCACCAAAAAATATTTTTTTCAAAATATGGGAATGATGTATACCATTTTCTTGGAAATTTTATGCTAATTCAGAATCATATTAAAATAATGGGTAAAAAATATACCGTTAAAATGTTATGGGGATTTATAATGGGTCATAACATAACTACATTTTACATTTTCTCAAAATTTACGAACACCACAAAAGACATCCTTTACACAATGGGTCTGTTAAATTCCTTCAGTAAAGCTGGATCTCCACTTCAACAAAATTGAGTGCGAAAGCGATCATATTTTGAGAGTAGATTTTGTTTCAACTCTCACACGCTGCGCTCGTGGCAAGTTAGTCAGAACAATGAATTGTTAGTGTGTGTGATTAAAATTGTCTTAAGTGGAGATCCGCTTTAAATCTGACCTTGTGTTTATTCATAATAGCCAAGTAAGTCAATAATTCTCTTAAGCCCTTGTGTTTGTAATCAAAAGGAAGTGAGCAGTTTCCTTCCAGGTCCATAATGATGACGGGGTCTACCGCTGAAAATATAAAAAAAAATGAAGGCATCATAAATACAATAAACATTTATGCACCAATTAAAAATACTGTTACAGAAATCAGTTCATGAATATTGCTAGATCAATTTGACGATGGTGTGTTTGTTGGATTCCTGCAACATCTGGCACCTTTACATTTGCAGAACTGGCAACAAGAAACTTGTTTCACACGAAACGGTCAGACATTTCCTCTGGCACATTTTAAACAATCGCATGGCACAGGTAAAGTCATCTGGAAGTTTAGATACACTCACTATGTGGCCTCATATGTCCTATTTCATCGTCCACATATCCATATTCTTGTGGAATCAGTGATGCCACAAGTATGCATGGAAATATACACGTCGAATGTGCTGCTTCATGGTGTCGGAAACTTCTCTAAGACAAACTGAAATTTCCTGTCATGATACACCTCGTATCTCAGGTCATCAAAGTTAGTGCATTTACTGCTCGGGAAAAAAGCATCTGATTAAAAATTGTTTAGCATTTGCAATCATTTCGTCTGTTATCTCACTCCATCCAAATGAATGGAGCAATTCACCATCACCTTCTATAGCCGTCCGTAATGCTGCTACCTTAGTTGAGAGCTTGCTAGTCGAGTCACAGCCAGTAAGAGCATTTGTTACACCCTCCAAGATAAATAGTTTTTCCACTACTTGTTGTGGATTCCGGGTTGAAATCCGGTACCAATAAATAACAAACGCCAGGAATTAATATAGGAAAATAATGTATTAACGTAATAATACAAACTGGTAATGCAGGTTAGTAGTTCCCGGGTTAGTAGCAATATATATATACAGTCTTTGGTATTGAAGTATCGCTGTATTACTGAGTCTACGTGCTCGCTCACTGTGACTCCTACAACGCTGTTACCTCACCCTCACTCTTCCGGTTACCTACAACCTTTTACTCTGTCACTCTGGACTCGACTCCACTCTTCGGTCTTGCTCGGTATTTATCTAACAAAGACTGTATCACGACTAAGCTAGACTCGGAGGTCTTGCTCGCTATTTATCGATCCACCCACGAGGACCAAATGTGGCACAAGGCCTGTTTAATGTGGTATCGGCTCGGCCAAAAATATAGCCTTTGAACCCGCCTAGACGGGTTCAGGCCCTGTCTATCTCCCCGGACGAAACCTTACCCTTCGGCAAAGCTTCGTCCTGGTTCCTCTCTGTTAACGCAGAGAGTCCGACAGCTGTCGCTTACAGTCAAAGACTGTATCACGACTCAGCTAGACTCGGAGGTCTTGCTCTCTCGGGTCTTCACATAGCCGTAGTATATGTATATACTGGGTGAGTCCATTTGAGTAAAAAGGGGAGAACCCCTCAACACTAGTATCCTTCGTCTACAGCCACAATACTGAAAAGAGACTTTATTCTGTGACAACGGCCAGAACTTATTTATCTCCACGAGAAGTGCTTGATCAGGTCATCAAATTTAGTGCATTTACTGCTTGGGAAAAAAAGCATCTGATTAAGATTAGTTGAGCCCTTTCTAGTCGAGTCACAGCCGGTCATAGCATGTAGTACTGGTAAAACCTCTGAGTCATTTATATCAAGTGCCTCATGTACAGGAAATAACTTTTTTAGAATTCCTTTTTCCACTAGTATCCTTCGTCTACAGCCACAATGCAGAAAAGGGATTTTATTCTGTGTTAACGGCCAGAACTTATTTATCTCCACTAGAAGTGCTTGATCATCGTGTGAAACATCTGTGAGTATTTTTGCTTGCTTACCTCTGCGATTTCGTTCATTTCCTTTTATAGACTTCTGGCGGTATAAGTCAAATACAATGTCAATGCATTCACAATCTTCAGTTAACCCTTGAAAGCTTGTCCAAAGGTGGTTACATAAGTCAGAGAATTTCAAACATAGATTTCTTGACTGGAACTTGATGGTCGAAACTCATGAAATCAAAAATCGTCATTCGTTTCTCAACAGCATCAGGTAACTCTTCAGACATTTTTTCTTAAGCATTTAAATCTAAGGCAAGGTCTGATTTGACTGGCTTGTGAAGATATCTATCTTTTGTTAGGAAAATGAAGTAAATGTTAATTCAAATTGTAAGAGATCTTTTAATTCATAGTTGCGTGATCTTGCATAGTCTATGTATCAAATGAAAAAAACTGTTTTCTTCTTTAAATCATACGATTGTATGGTTGATGTAGATCAATTAGAAGATTTCGTCTTTGGTATAGTGTCAAAGAGTCTTTCCGTTTTACCAACCAGCCGAGTTTTGGTAGGCATGAAGTAGATGTTACCTCAAATTGTTAGAGATCTTTTAATTTTTAGTTTCGTTATCTTGTATAGTCTATGTATCAAATGAAAAACACTTTTGTAATTGACACGGTTAGATGCAAAGCATAGTGGTATACCTCTCTGAACTGCTGATAAGTGCAGATTCCAGTCTCCCTCACAGAATGATGAGGTCACGAAGAGTTGGGGTAATAAAGTTGATAAATTTGTCCCAGTATTCAAATAATTGACTTCTTAAGCTGCCAGTTATCCGGATATTGTCTAAATCTACTAAAAGGTTCGCAATCTCGTCTTCGAACCTTGCCCATGCCATACTAATCAAATCTAAATTGGAGTTAGATGCATGAAATAAAGATTGTAGCTAAGTTGGGCAAAAAGATCTCCATACTTGTTTGTATCGACTGCATTGAAAAAAAGTAGATAACAGGAGATGCTCGATGGACTCAGCAATTATCGCCATTGCACATTTTCCTTGACAACTTGTAAAACAAAAATTTCATTGTCAACCAGAACGCTGCTGATTCTCTTTCTTCTACATACTTCCCGCAATATGCAATTATTATCTTTTCTATATGGAATCCTCCTATTCCAAGAAAAATATTAGCAAATCTTTCTGGATGATTCAGTTGAAGCTCTTTAGCTAAACTATAAACTCCCTCATCAGAATAGAGAAGACCACAAGACATATCTCTCTGCTGCAAAACTTTACACTTCACTTTATCACAAATAAGGCAAGGTTTTTTCCTCGCTTCACTTTCAACAAGGGTTTTTCGTCTTTTATGTCTACTTTCAGGAGAATTTAACTCACTGACTATGGAACTTTCTGGGTGCCAGAAAGTGCAAGAGAAACGTTTTGAACGTTTCTCTGGCACTTCTCTTGTTTTGTGTCTTTCACCAGAACGCTTGTAACAGGAATAACAACTTCGAACATGATATTGAAGACTCTAAAGATCTTCATCTGTTAATTCTACCAGTAAATCAACATCTAAGACACTTGATGTTTGTATGATAACAGATCGTCCATCAGGTGTGCTAGTTAACTTTTTGCTTTGCTGAATGTCCTGAACTTTTTGACAAATGATCTTTCTTTTTATGGGCCGTATCCTTTCAGGGGGTAGGCGATCATGGCTCTCCACTTCCCCCTATCCCTTGTAGCTCTAAATAAGTTTCGTCCCTCTGCCACCTCCCCCAGACCACGTTCTGTCATCCACTTGCTTAAACCCGCCAGATATTTCATGCGTTGCTTTCTCTTTTCTCTCTTTCCCTCTATTCGACCTGTGAGTATCAGATTCTCCAGGCCCTCCTTTATTATTGTGTCCCAGAAACTTCAGTTACCTCTTCCTGATGTTAAATATAAACCTCCTCCTTGTTTTTATCCTCTGTGTTGCTCATACGCTCAGTCCATGATATCCTCAGTATCCTTCTGTAGAACATCTCTGTCACCTCGAATCTCTTCTAAATCTTTGAGGAGACGGTCCAACATTCGCCGCCGTAGAAGAGGACTGATGTCACATAACAGCTTAGTACTCTTTTCTTTGTTACCAAAGAAATCCTCCTATCTTGCAATACTCTGCTCAGCTTTTGGAATACGTCATTGGTCATACAGAGCTGAATATTTCTCTTCTTCGGCTTCTGAACTAATTCCACTGGCGGACCACTTGAAGTTGCCTCCATGATTTTATATTCATCATTTAATTAAGTTTTATTTGGAGAAAAAAATAAAAAGAATCAGCCATCAATTAACTAACTGTAGCTCTCAAAAGGTAAATTTGCAATAAATTGTTAGAATTTAAAATGAATCCGAGCAGAGTCGTCTCCTTCTTATAAGCGCAAATAACAAACGGATACATTAACATTATTTCGTTCTTCAGGTATAATTACACTCCCAAAACAGAAAAAAAAAACCATTACCAAGCTTCAAGTAATAATTAAAAACCAACAGGATATCATTAAGCTCAATACGATACTTTGTAAAGCAACGAAATCAAAATTATGCTAGCTAAATGAATCCAATAAATATTTATTCTACGCCGTGTCACGGCGACTTGAGGCGGTGTAATGGTTAGCAATCTAGTCTCGCTAGCAACAATTACGACTGAGTACTGAGTTCGATTCTCACTGGTTGTCCTATACGTTTCGCCTTGTGAAGTGGAGATCCAGCTTTACTGAATGATTTGAACAGACCCGTTATGTAAAGGATGCCTTTTGTTGTGTTCGCAAATTTTGAGAAAATGTAGTTATGGTATAACCCAATATAAATCCCCATAACGTTTTTGACCCATTATTGTTATATGATTCTGAATCGGCATACAATTTCCACGAAAATGGTATGCATCATGTCCATATTTTGAAAAAATTATTTTTTGGTGACCAGGGCTTATGGCCCGAAATGGCTTTCATCATTAATTCAATGTGATGGACAAATGACCACGGACCAAAAGATGCCACCAATTTTTTTTGATCCCCAGATGATATATTTATAGAATTCAAATTCAAACCAAATCCACTCAAAAGTGCACTTTCAACCTGTACCAGCTCCAGCAGCGACAAGGATATGTCTTCTCACCGAACGGCAACAAGGATATGTCTTCTCACTGAACAGCGACAAGGATATGTCTTCCCACCGAACAGCGACAAGGATATGTCTTCTCATTGATCTGTACATTGAGGCGATTCTGAGAGAAATAGAAGTCCCACCAGGATTTATTATAAAAATTTTAAAAACATTAGATACGTAGAAGACACAGTATTGATAACAGACACAAAAAGGAAACTGCGAGAACGCCTACCAAAGGAAAGCGAGAAGGAGCAAACATTACTTGCAAGAAGACAGAATTTATGGTTGTCAGCAAAAGGACAGATCAACATGCAAATTACATATTGAACATACCAAAATCAAGCAAAATTTTAAATATCTGGGAAGTTTTTTAACAGTAGACGGAAAGTGAGTCACTGAAATTCGAAAGCACATTAGGAGAGAAAGATACTTATAAATGCATCCATCTTTGTCCCAATTCTGCTATCCATTCAAAACAAACTCGTTAAGTAGATTTCTCGTGGTTTTACTTGCTTCTTTTGTATTCAATATCTAAATATTAACTTCTCCTTCTCCTGATTCTAAATTTACTTGTAGTTCACAATGAATGGATTGTCTCCTCGAGAAGGCCCCGTGCCTCGAGAATATTGGGCCTCAAACACACACCCGACCTCAAGTGGAATTGCTATCTACAATCCATCGCTAAAGATGCAGGTAAAATGATCGGCTCCCTGTATCGCTCCAGTAAGTGCCTGACTCCTCAAGCTATCTACCTGCATAAGAGCCAGATCAGGCCGAAAATGGTTTACTGATACTATATTTGGGCAAGAACTGCCAACACTTCACTTTCCAGTTTTGATTGAGTTCAAAATCGTATCCGAGTCCTTGTTGGAGAAGAATTATTTTCCACACTTCAACCTCTCTCCAACAGACGGGATGTGTCGATCTCTCACTGCTTTAGCGTTACTACCATGAAAAGTGCTCGGACAAACTGCATCTCCTGGTTACACCAGGTCTGAACATCATGGCTAGGACCCGCCATGCCACTTACAAAGTAACAAACCACCCTCATTCTCCCCGTATTCCATCGACAAGAAGTAAGTTCGACTCAAACAAATTTTTCTCACAAACCACTGCCTGATTTCTGAATCTGCTTGATTTTGACGTCTCCAATACATAGTTCCATGGCTGGTGCAAGGGTCTCATGCCCCCCTCAGAATCTATGGTAAGTCCCCTCCGAATCTATGATACTAAATTTCAATTTTCATAAGGTAGTATTCATATAAAATACAAATTTTATTGTAACATAATTATGTACAATAATGGATCACATGTAATATAGGCGAACAATTCAACTAGAAAAATTGAAAATAAATCCATTGTATCTAAATACAAATTAGAGACATGTCATAATAGATCATTCCATCTTAAATAAATCAACAATGTTTTGCAGTAATTTTAAACATCAACTTGAGATTTTTCTTCCTGAAAAGTTGAATAATTTTAATACATTCAACATTATGAATAAAAAATAGTGAATTATACAGAGTTTGTTAAAACTTAGCATGAGCAAATCAAATTCACGAATTTGGACCAAAAAAAACAAAAAACAAACCAGAATGACGTCAACATTCGCGAACATTTTTCATCCTTTAATAGTCAGTTTTGCTGGGTTTAATTTGTAATGTATATAAATGTAGATAGAAAAAAGCAACTTCTGATAATATATAGAGAGTCACAAAGTTTGCCTATCTCCGGTCGGAGTGTTTGGGGATAGTACGCACCAGCCCTGCATAGGTTACATATTGGACTGTCGCTTTTGTTGAAAACCATTCTGTCTTCTTACAGTTAATAGTCATTTCTGTTAGCTTTTCTATTACTACTTTCTCTTCCAGTTCTCTTTTAGGTTCTGCCAACAACAGCGCTATGTTGTTCACATTATATCCGTGATAACAAATAAATGTAATAGCTGATAACTATAATGGTTACTGTAAAACATTCGTGAATTTTCAAAACTGTGCGTTGTTTGGGTTTATACTGCAACAAAATTGGCAAACCTTAGTTTTCGGGAGAGAGCGCGTAATCCTGGGTAATCAACAATTTTGAACAAGATCAGTACACCACAATCCTCATCGTGCGAGTCCAACCATCGCATAGATCCGTCTCACAGGGCTTGGGTCTACCCTGGTATGATTTTCAGGTACTTCCCAACGGCTACAAATCGACAATCATGAGATTCGAGTTCTTGTCGTAACACTAACTTTTTAAACACTAGGCTATGTGCCCACTAATAGGTAATATATATATATATATATATATATATATATATATATATATATATATATATATATATATATATATATATATATATTCTATAATATGTAATATACGCCAACTAATAAGTAATATATATATAACAGGAAATATATATATGTCCACGAATAGGTCAGTCAGTCAGTTATATGCCATGCGTGATACACGCTTAGGCGATAATGTATCGAAAGATACATGACTGACGAGGCAGATTTTTTCCGCAGTCGGTTGCCATTTCTTTCTGCGGTAGACCAGTTACCATCTAAGGCTATAGAACCTGGTCTGTTCTGCTATTTACCCATAGCTTGGGAGAAAAGAAGAGAATTCTTACTGACATTAATAGGTACTATATGCATAATAGGTAATGTATATATGCCCACTAAGAGGTAATATATATATATATATATATATATATATATATATATATATATATATATATTACCTCTTTGTGAGCATATATAATTAAAAATTATATTGATCTCTCTTTTATGAATCAGTTTTTATATTTTGTATTAATAGGATCTACTTGGATTACATAACCACGGAGCTTTTTACCTGGTATACACACACACACACACACACACATATAAATATATCATTTCACCCCAAGCAAGATACTAAAGGCGCTAAGACACAAGAGATTATTAAGTCTGAGAGAATATGAGAAAAACAGAACATTATAAAGGTGAGAGAACAATATAATGACAGGATTTAAGAAGACAGTAGATAACTGTTGATACTGCATTTAAATTTTTGAAGTTCAAAGTTGACTAGAAAGCAAGAAGCCAAAAGACAGTTTTACAAGGGATAAGTATGAGAGAAAAAAAAACTGAACTTACGGTTGCATCCAGCCATTTAAACCATAAAATGACGAGACCTTATCGCCAATCTAGTCGTAAGCTTGAATTCATAAAATATCGGTAGCATGAAAACAATTACTATGGAAATATTTATAGAGAAGGCACAGTGAAGCTACCTTACAGCGGTAAGAAAGTGACTGAAGCCGAGAATAATATTGCAGATTCTTTTTAGTATTTTATCAATAATCTCTAAATACATAACAAAAGCAGCAGACTAGATGTGAGAACAATATTCAATATACGGCCGAATGGTAGACTTATAAATATGTAAGATAGATTCTGGGGAGAAAATTTTTCTGGCACGATACAGTGAATCAAGTTTCCTAACATCAAATCTAGCAATAGATTCAATATAATCTTTCTACTTCATGTCGGCGGAAAACGTCATCCCGAGAGTGCACAAAATGTCATTATTCTGGAGGTTAGCATCAGTCATGCCGATGGAAAACTAAAAAGATCCCCTCATACGAGTAAAAGAGAGTAGCTTCGTTTTGTTGGCGTTAAAATTAACAAGCCATTTCTTGACCCAGTTAACAAAAGGTTGTAGGTCATTTTTAGATCAGCTGCCAATTTCACTTTATCGAACCGATCAAACTTACACGAGTAAATAGTTGTGTTGTCAGCATAGATACCGAAAGGCGAACTGGAGACACTAGAAAGGTCGTTGATAAAAGCTAGGAATAACGTAGTTCCAAGGATAGAGCTCTGAGGATCATAGGCATTAATGCAAAAAGGTATAGAAGAGTGGCTATTCAAGATAACTTTCATTTCACGATTTGATAAGATTAAATTAAACAAAAAATTCGCCCCAAAATACGAAAACCAGTATGCCACACCATGTCCAATGCCTTTGAGATCCAACGCAACAACACGAGTTTCGCCAATTTTGTCTAAAGCTTGATAGACTCTTTCATCAATAACAGCAAATACACCACCAGAGAAGCGAAAGCCATATTGCTTGTCTGAAAGAAAGCCCTGCAAGTTGAAATGCTTAACCAATTCAGAGTTAATTAGAGCATCTAGTACTTTGCCAAAAAAAGTTAGAAGGCTAATAGGCCGATAGTTAGAAGAATCAGACGGTTCACTTGAGTTCTTAAAGACTGGAAATACAGAAGAGGATTTCCAAGAAGCAGGAACGTAAGAAACAGTAAGGTATTTATTGTAATTTAAAAAGAACAGGAACCAGTTCAGGAGCACATTTTTTAAGAACTATTGCAGGGATACGATCAAGCCCACATGGCTGTGGGGATCCAGTTTAAAGAAATATATATATATATATATATATATATATATATATATATATATAGTTGTTATGAAATAACAAAATCTTCGGATACCACTACATCCTTCCTCAGTGTTTGATACTAAATAGTGTTTTTTAACTAGGCGCTGAAAACGGAATAGTTCACTGGGATTGGCAGGACGTAATGATCGTGGGGACTAACGAAAGGAAGGACAAGCACAATTATAATAAGATGGGATCATGCAAATAAGAGAGATATTAGCTGTGAACACGCACACATTACTCACACACACAAACACATATTTATATGCATTGAAATTAACGTCTAAAATATTGCTCTTATTTGATTAACAAATATTAAAGAAAAATTATACTAGACTTAATAAATATCTCAATTTTTATTTTCATTGTTCTCAAAGCATTATGACTAAAAATGATACCTGTTACATATACTCCGGAGCACATCCAAATGAAACGCAATTTGAATACACATCGAGGTTAACATACTTCAGAGTATACATCGTGATAGAAAATTATCGAATGTACCATGTCTGAAGAGATAATCGTGTTCATTGACTGTACGCTTTTGTTTTTAGTTAAATTTTGGTCTTGAACAAATAATAGCATAAATAAAAAACCGGACAACCTATCAATAATAGTATTCTCTTCTAGGCACTAACAAGCGAGGCTCCATAAATTGAGTCCATGTAAAAAAACAACAAAAAAAACAACTCAGTAAGCAAATAAATGAAAGGTAGCTTATAAATCTTCTATACAAATGTAACCAAATCGTTATCATTTAATTTTGTCTGAGACTGTAGACAACTCGTTCTATTTGTAGTTTGATCGTTATTCAACTCTCAAAATTTCTTCACAAACACACACACACACGCGTGCAAACACACAAATTACTACCAGAGCGAATTTGTTTTGTATTAGCTTGACATCATTTTAAGATAAATAGAAGGAAAGTGATTCCCAGGAGCATAGTTGGAAATAATTAAAATATTATCAGAAGACAGGAAAAGCAAACAGCATATATTAGGTTGGTGCAAAAATAATGACGTAATAATGTCGTTTTTTGACGCATTTTTAACGTCAAAAAACGACATTATTACGTCATTATTTTTGCACCAACCTAATATTATAGCTCAAAGCACTCTTCATCTTTTTTTTTCTCGTTATCGTCTGCCAAAGAATATTTCCCGCCAATAGAGTGGAAAACTTTTGCTTGCAAAGATAATCTTTCGAATTGTTTCTCGAGGTTCTGTTGAGGTATCTTATAAATTATTTTTCATTTGACATGCATGATAAACATGGTTTATAAAAACGAAGTCCTCTAAGTAACTTGTGGAGTTGTGCTGGACTAAGAAAATCTTAATAAACAACCATATTAATTGTAGGTGTTTTGTGTTAATACGATTTTTTTATTGAAATCCACTAAAAAAATATTCAGTAAGTATTTCTTTTCTTTATTTGTTTAAATGTCAAGAGAGACGTACATACATCATGGGAAAATATAATTAAGTTAAGATGTTTATATTTTGGGTGATCAAAAGATTTGGCTAAACCGAAATGCAATGGAATGTTTTAAAAGAATATTATATCCTGCAACAAAAAAACAAAAAAAAAAAACAAAAAAAAAAAAACAAAAAAAAAAAAAAAAAAAAAAACATGAGTACCAGATCTTTTTTTCACTGAACCTTATTATCGGAACTGAGTTCTAATAACTTTAAAAAACCTAAGTCTGGTAGAAGGGCATGGGTGAAATGAATTTATAGTCAATAATTTGCGTGGCTAGCACGTTTACTATGGCAACTATTAAACCTTTGAATTAGTTTTGTTTCTAATAAACCGCTCTTTTCTTTAACTCTGCTGATGATGATGGAAATAAAATATTGAAGTATTTACTGCTAAGAGAATTATCCTATTTTGTTTGTGGATTTTTTAATCGTTTTCACCCCATGCAAGGCAGTAAAGCTACTAAGTCACAAGAGGTTAATGGGTGAATTAGGAACAGAAACATTAATAATGAGCGGGAAGAGAAAAGAGTAATCGAGAGGACAATAGATAACGATTGACACTGCATTTAAATTTTCGCAGATTAAAGTTGGCTGGAATGCATGGAGCCGGAAGGGAGTTGTACAGGCGAGAAATGCGAGAAAAGAACCTGTTAGCATAGAACTTACGGTTACATATCGCCCGCTCAACTGTAAATTGATGAGATCTCAATGCCGGTCTAGTACTGCGCTTAAATTTATAAAGTCTAGGTACCATAGCAAAGAGTTCATTCAAACAATTAACATGAAAGTATTTATAGAAAAGACAGAGAGAGGCAACCTTACGGCGGTGGAAAAGTGACTAGAGTTGAACCGCCAGATAGAGGACTGATAATATTGCAGATTCTTTTTTGGATGTTATTATAGCTGGGGTACCATATGTAGCGGCAATATTCTAAGCATTGACAAATAGTAGACTTATAGATGTGTATGATAGATTCTGGGGAGAAAAATTGTCTCGCACGACACAATGAACCAACTTTCTTAGCAATTGGTTCAATATAGTTTTTCCACTTCACGTCAGCTGAGAACGTTAGCCTGAGAAAGCATAACGAGCCACTTTTATGGAGGTTAGCTTCAGCCATGCTGATTGAAGGCGGAAGGGGGGCATCTTATGGAGGTTAGCATCAGCCATGCTGACTGAAGGCGGAGGGGGGGGGGCTCTCAGATGATTAATGGAGAGAGGTTTACTTTTGAAGGCGTTATTTTATGTCTGAATTCAATTTTTTCCTCCACGTCTTTTACACAGACCATCGGCACGCCAAATAAATTGAATTCCATTCACATACAAAAGTATTGATTACTAAGTATAATATTGGGTTGGCCAAAATGTTTGTTCAGTATTAAGTAAATTTTCTACTTAATAAGCGAACGAACTTTTTGGCCACCAAAATAATTTACTAAGCGTATTTCTCGCTGTCGATGATTCTGCAGCTATATAATCACACCTCTATTTTTGAAGAAAGAAAATAAAAAATGTAACCTTAGGACGCAGGGTAAATTTTAGAGATGTATGTAACGCTAAAAATTCACTAAAAAAATGAGCATACATGATAAAAAAAATGAGCATACATGATAAAAAAAATGAGCATACATGATAAAAAAAAATGAGCATACATGATAAAAAAAAATGAGCATACATGATAAAAAAAAATGGCAAAAACTTATTAAAAACAAAGTTTTAATTCAAAATCTCTCTGTTGTTATTAAGAGGAAAAAACAAAGGATTATTTCTTTATTAAATTATATTTTCTAATCTTTTTGGAATCTTTGAAATTTTGGTTAAAAATATCGGTTTTCTGGCGTCAACGCGGGACCATATTTGAACGTCTTTTCTCAGTGAAAAATACATTGATTTGGAAATTCTTGCAATCATCAGATAATCGTCAGATTTTAATGAAACTTTCTGGACTTATTTAGAAATTTAATGTAATTATTTTTTAAACGTTTCTTTTTCAGAAAATCTTTGTCAAAATCATTCTTTTTTACATTTGTTACACTCATTTATTTAATTTTATTAAATATCGAGAAATTCTTTTTTGTAGTGCTTAATGATTATATTAGTTATGAGGACAGGTCCTCGGAAAATTTGAAGCATCAATTGTTTTTGTTGAACATGATCCCAGTTACAAAAAATCTGCTCTGATTGCTAAAATAAAAATGCAATAGAACTAAGATATTATTTCATTAGAAAAGCTTTTATTTGCTTTTATGAATGAAATATCTTAGGGGCACTATTGTCTTCAGAAAGATTTTTTCTCAATAAATAATGAATTTTTACAAGAATTGTTTTAATTTTGAAAAAAAATTAATTAGAATAATTTATAAACTTTTAATTTTTTTAAAAGTCTGTATTAATTTGTAGCGATCAAGTGATATTGTTATCAAATAAAAATTGCTTTTACTAAACATAAGTGGAAAAACTTTTAAAAAGAATTTTGAATTTTTTTTGTATGTATAAATGTGACGATTTTTGTAAATACGGACGTCGATACATGATATTATCAAAAATTAAGAGCGGTCACTATAGTAAAATTAAAATTTATGGGTAATTAGCTAACATTTCCTCAACAAGTGTTTTTTGTAAGTAAGATTATAAAGCCAGAGTAACAAAAATTTAATAAAATATTAGGATTTTTAAATATTTAAAATTTTTAAGATTACTGGATAGATAAAAAAAAGCCGTTTACATTGTATTCGTCGGGTAATTTTATTGCCATTATCTCCTCCTTACTTAAATTACCCAAATATCAGGTTGTTGATAAATGTGTCAGCACCTCATAAAAACACCTACCTCCATCTAAAAAAAACAAAAAAAACTGCGAAAGTTCGATCTAAAAGCAAGTAATATTTGTTTTAATTCAAAATAATAAAAACCTTAAATCAGTTAATTTTTCTTGAATAACGCTTCAGAATAGATGATTTTAATTTTAAAAGACATTTTAATAATGAACATTACGTTGTGTTGACAGATTTTTTCAATATGGAGATTTTATAGATTTTATTTTACTAATAATCAGAAAAAAATCGTTCCAATCAATTTAAATTCGGTTTGAAATACAGCAAAGTATTTTGCTTATTGGAAATATTAAATTTAATCTATTAGCTTGGATTTAAAACTAAAATAAAAGCTTCAAGAAATACATTTTAAATGCATTTTAAACCTTAGGCATTGCTTCTTTTTGTAAAATACCAACTTATATAAGTTCTATATCTACAATTTCTTTAACAAGGAACATTGGTAAAGACAGAGATGTGCTTTAGACTACTCGTCCACAGATAGCGTCATAGCCCAGAAAGTTTTTAGTTACCTTTTAAAGGAATGTATATTTCCTCGTTTAGTAATTCTCGAAATCTCATATCTGGATAAAACAATGTTTTGTTTTTTTTTCTGCAAAGTGTAACGCAAATTTGAACACTGCATTTCTATATTGTGACACTATTTAGGGTTGCGTGAAAAAAAAGGTGAGAATTAATTTAGGTGATAAGAAGCTGTCACGAAAAGACACTGAGCGGTGTTATTTTTTCTAACAAAGAAAAGTGGTAAAGATTTTAATTTCATTAACGAAGAAAGTAAGATACCGGATTTAATTTGATTTATGTTACGACGCGGCGAAAGAAGATAGCAATCTGCCCATGGCAATGATGAAAATTTCAGGTTGGTCAAGTGGCCTACAAGGCAGAATGCTAAGAGATAAAAATTAATTGGGTCGCGCTATGACCGAGAAAAATGTCCGTTGGACTACCCACAAAGTACAAAGAAGAAAAGATTAAACCATTAACTATCTGCGGAGGTATCATTTGAGAAAAGCACCTGTTTTGTGTCAGAGCTGGCCATGACAGAAAAATTATTTTATCGGAACGGATAATTGGCGACAGGGTGCGGAAGATTATTGACCAGCCTCAGTGCTTGTTTGGCGAAGGTCTCGTTGACGAGTTCCAGACGGCGTTCGGTTAAGATAAGAGTCGTAAGGGTTTGTTGTCGGGAAGAAGAAAAGAAAGAAAAGAAAAAAGAGAAGATAATTCTTTTTTTTCCTTTGAGCGATAATTGCAAACACCCACGCTGTTGAGCGTTCATTGGCTGAAGGGAGGCGTGAGCGGTAGGCGAAGGTAAACCATGAAGAATGAGGGGAGGCCTGTTGACGCCCCCTGAAGAGATTGGTGTGAGATGCCACTGTGAGAGAGAGGGGAACCTGTTGACGCCCTCTGAAGGGATTGGTATGAGATACCAATATTAGAAAGGAAGAATTTGGGAGGACGATTCTCTTAAACTAGAAATTAAGGACTTCCAAAAATGGAAAGTAATAAATTTTCCTGACCGAAAACAAAGAAAATTCTTAATGTGGATTTAGAATTATCAAGGAACCTAAGACCCCGACAAGCCCAACCCGGTTTTGGTCGGCATCCATATAAGCTGAGTCGCAGCGAGTGGACGGCAGTTGGGGTTGAAGACAGGCAAGAGTTGAGTCAGAGAGAAGTTAGTTGCAGTTGAGCTGTGAGCGCTGAGACCTGCCTCGCAGGAACCTGATTGAAAGATCCACGCAATCACGACCTCAACTTCTAATCAAGAACAATTTATTTTTGAAGAACGACTTAGACTCACACCATCAAAACAAGTTTTACGAATATCACCTGAAGATACACCAAAAAGACAGTTATCGAAAACAACTTAAGATATTAAGACTCGCCTAACAAACGCAAAGTGTCACGTATCCATATTAGCGGGTTGGGAGAAAGATGCAGTCCTGTATTCAGCAACCAGATATAAAATATAGTTATCCTTTTTTAACACATTTGAACTTTTCGAGTTCTTACTTTATTTTCTTTTACATATACTTGTGCGGTATTACCCTTGTTCGGACTCGACTTGCATTACGGCCCGGCGACTGATTGATTTCGTCTACCTAAGATCAAATCACAACGTGGGTAGGTTAGACTAGAAATCAAAACAGTTACATCGGTAACCAGACGTTGGATGCGATCTGGGAACCACAAGGCTGATACCGAATCTAACCAGATTTCCATCCGAATCAGCAAAAGGTTAGAACGTCACATTTGGTGCCGCGACCAATACCAAGTCCCATTGGTCGTCATAGGACAGGATAGGACGGCGACGGCGCGGAGACAGACGGGGTGACGTCACAATATTGCGTTTTTTTATTGCATTTTCTATATTGCGTTTTCTCATGTGCTCAGGCTAATAGATGCAATAAGCACTTTTTTTTAATAAAAAGGGGACGACTATTTCAAACACGAAACTCCGTTAAAAATAACGCTTGACGTAATAAAACTGTGTAAAAAAGTACACTTATAGGATACAAACTCCTATATTTTACGGTCAATAAGTGAAGTACAAAGAAGTAAGAGACGCCTAAAAATAAATCTTACTAAATTCAGTACATACGAAAACTTTTTTACAATTCTGTATAAATAGAATTCCAAATTAAATATGTGGTTTCTGGAAACTGGTTGGATAGAACAAGTCACGTGATCTCCTTTCTCTGACGTCCGTGCGGCTGAACCCCAAATGACCTGGAAAAGGGTCGCAGCTCGGATTAATGAATACATTCCCACGTAAAATTCAGATAGTGATTCGGAGTCGAGCACTAGCTAGCTATAGCGATAAAAGCAACAGACAAACACACTCTCAGAGACTAGATCTGCGTCAAACAACAAGGCACTGCCTCGATCAAGAGCATAGACACTCGTTACTATGACAACGCGCCAGTTAGCGATGATTTTTCTACACTGATTAACATACAAAGCCGTGACGAAAATAAGTCCCGTCTCCTCTCTCTTTGTTTATCGTGTTTAAAATTAATGCTATCGCACGCAATAAGTCAGCGGGTACATAATTGTTTCAATAGCGTGCGCTTCACACACATACACACACACACACACACACACACACACATTGGCGTACATACCGTTTCAATTCCTCTCTTGCAACAAAACCACTTCGAAACTCTGCAGACTCACTTTCGACAAATCATTTCCAACAATTGAACTGTTGCTTTGTTCATAGCCACAACAAAGAACATTGACTTTTAATATGTAAATATATGTACCTGCCTGTACAAATGTTATATTTAGCTTGGTCTTCTTTTTCTGTGAAGCATTTTGCGTTGTTTATAATTTTGTGTTGTATTTTGGGGCACGACACTCGGGTCTTACTTTTCATCTGAAATCCAAGAAGACTGACCTCCACGCAGTCATAAATTCAAATTTGGTTTTCTCAAAGGAACAGTAGCAAACTTGCATATTTACAAATCTACTATTGGTCCATCCTATGAATATTACTGCCACATATGGTCTAGTGGACTTAGAGATCCTTGATAAAATCCTGATCTGGCATGACTTCACTCACTTTACTACCGCTATAATATAGATTCCCTATGCCTTTTCTATAAATACTTTCATGGTAAATGTTCTGATGAACTCTCCTAGACTCTATGAATTTAAGTGCACCACTAGATTGGCGGCAAGGTTTCATCCTTTTACAGTCGAAATGGCTAGATTTAACCGTAATTCTCTTTTATTTCAGCTTCTTAATTTTTACCTAAGTTTGATCTTCAAAAATTTAAATGCAATATCACTCGTTATCTTCTGTCTTCTTAAATTCTGTTCTTTTATTATTCTCTCTCCCCTTAATAATGTTTTTCTTATATTCTTTCACAGTCAGTAACGTCCTGAGTGTTAGTGGCTCTGTTGACTTGCTTAAGATGAAATTATAAAAAAAAAGTACTATATGTAAGAAAACAATTCGTTCCTGATATTCTTACATTTGAAAAATCTAAAGATTTAAAAAAAATTATCAGTGGATTTCAATTTATTTTCTCTAAAATATAATTATTATCTTGTCTCTTTTTTCTCTTCTACATTATTCTGTGCATTTTGAAATAAAATGTGCTGTCCCAATCAAAGTGGGACATAATACATTTTGTTAAAATATTCTGTATTTATGGCACGTTTATTTTCTCTTATCAGATATAATCTGAAATAAATAGATGACTTCAAAAGGGAAACCAAGCATCAACAGGTTTTAAAAACCAGGTTACATTAATACTTACATAATAATGTTACATTACATAAGATTAGAATAAAATTTATTCAAACGAGAAGATGAAACAATTTTGAATCCTTTTTATTTGATCAGTTTTCTTTCTAGATCTGTAATGTTGAATAAATCAAGATCGGTTAATAAATCCAATTAAAACTCAATTCAGGATCAAGTGTGAACTTCGACACCTTCAGAATTAATGGAAATAAATCTCGACTATATTTCATTGTTTACTACTGCTAAATGTCCAAATTAGATTTCGTTCTTCTTGTCCAATGTCTCGTGACTACGGGCAAAGAGTCTTTGCTTGAAACTTCTTCAGCTACCAGCATTAAACTATCTATGTATACACAAAGGCCTGTTGGTTATTCTCCACCTGGTTTTCCTTGCCATTTCTATTACCGCTTTGAATGAAATAATGAACATTGTCACCATTCTTTGGAATTCAAGCAGAAGCGATGTATCAGTAGTTGATACCTAATGCACCTGGTGTACTTAAGAGATCTTCAGAACACACACACACACACACACACACACACACACACACACACACACACATATATATATATATATATATAGTGTGTGATCATAGGAATCAACATTGTATAGCGACTGTCAGTCTATATATATATATATATATATATATATGATAGATATTATATATATATATATATATATATATATATATATATATATATATATATATTAATGCTTAAATGGTAAATACTTATATACGCACACAGACACACACACATATACTTATATATCTTCACTAGGCTATTATTTCGTTTTCTTATTTGGTAAGGTGGTATCATAAGTATTAATTGTAAGAGGTTAGATTTATAATTAATTTTTTATTTATTATCGTTTGAATTTATACGCTTATGCATACGCACACTTACACATCCATGCACACATGCACATAGGTATACGCAAGCGCACATATATACATACAAACGCGCGTACACAGTCACATGTACACTTATGTCTGCGCTTTGTTATTAATAAACTCGTGCTTAAATGGTGATGGTATTTTATCTATTTTTTGGGTATTAATTATGGTTTGTTGGTTTAATAGAATTTGTTGTTTGATTATTTATATTATTGATATAGTGTATATACTCCCGCACACTCACATATGTAATTGTTAAATATTAGTGAATGTGTATTAAAGTAAGTATTTGCTTATATCATATGTTATCGGTTATCTAATGCTTCGATTTTATCTCATGGCTCGTAGTTTATTTGTTTTTTCATTGTTGTTATGGGGGTTAGGTTTGTTCGTTTTTAGATAATTGTTTGTTTATGTGTATGCATATATTTATATGTACATACACGCGCACGCGTATAGGTGTTTATGTTTATATGCGTTCGTTTATTTATTAATAATTTTTTTAAAGTTTATATTATAATTATTTCATTTATTTGTTTATTTTTAATAGTGCTTAGATGGCAAAGTAAGTATTTATTTATATGCCTACATTTACCCAATATTTCAGTTTCCTGGTTTAAGAGTTTATTTTGGTTTGTAAACTAATTACTGCTAATTGTTCCTATAAGCATAATTTACAATTTTTTACTATTAATACTTTATGGGACTACTCTTATTATAATTTCCAATTTGATTTTGGTGGGGGTGTGGTTTTCATTATGGTACGTGTTATAAATAATCAAGAGTGGCCTCCCCTTGTTTCGTTGCTCTCCTCTTTGAGAGAGCTATTTCTGCTTACTGGGACTATAAAAGGCAACTATACGCGAACCGTGTATTCTCAGTTGAATAAAGCTTTCTTAAAGCCTACACACGCGCATTTTGTCGTTACAGTACGTACATCTACAAACTTCATCGGAAATAACCCTTAACTGTTTATATTTTCATGGACCCCTCCGATGACTGTTTTCAACAAACGTCAAGTTAACATCCCTGATGAAATGCGTATCCCTCTTTCTCTTATAAAGAAATATCTTTCTTTATAAGTGAAAGAGGGATACCCAGAAAGAAATATAACTGAGACACAATTTGAAATTGTTTTCCTTTTAAATACTTAGCAAACACGTAATCATTTAAATACGATTACGATTATTTTTCTACAGAAAAATCCACGCGGAACATCCTTATTCCAACCACCCCGTTTATTAAATATTCAAATAAAATGTTTTGTTCTACAATACTCGCAAACTAGAAATCGCAAAGGATGGGGACATTTTTTAAATATTTAATAAAATGGGATGTTGGAACAGGAATGTATCAGGTGTTCTTTTTTCTCAGAAAATAATAAATAAATCAAAATAATGGTAAACCGCCTGTCTATTTGAAACTCGTAGATATAAATTTAAATTAATTACTTTACAAACCTCTGAACAACCACTTGTGTTTTTGTCTAAGGGAGACAATTTATAGTTTACACTCCGCACATATTTAAATTAGACTGTCACTACACATTTAAAATCATTTCTTGAATAAGCCTTATGTATTTTCACAGTATCTGATGTCGCATAATACTCACGAGTAAATACACCAACTCCTATTCCATCTGAGAATGTGGAGGATGACTTATTTTCCATCCTGCAACGCCTTTCTCACAGATGAATGTCGCCAACCTCTCGTTCCTTTTACTTCCATGAGCAATGTTCAGACGAATTCCGGTCTTTAGTGCCGCCAATTGAAATCTTTACAGCGAAGACCTGCCTTGCTACGTCCACAGGGTTGAATCACTCTCATTCCCTCCACATACCATTGTTAAGGAACAAGTTCCACTAAGACAGCTTCTTCCCAAGAAATACTACTTCATGGAACAGACTCCCGCGTGGATACTTCCATAGACACGACAATCTTGACCTCTTCAAGTCTAGGGTCAATCGTTATCTATCCTACATATCTTTATGATCTTCACTTCCAACTTTCCCCTTTTACGTTGATATACATCTCAAAGCCCTTTAACTTTAAGTGGCTCTTGGGCCCTGTATTGGGTTAAAATTAGTAAAATAAAACAAATAATAATATTCAGCCTATTTACGCGTAAGAATTTAACCTGAAATTCGGGTATAAGATCTAGTGGTTGTCTTCTGAGGCCATCTTTTAACGTGGTCTTATACGTCATTAACTCATACGTCATTGAACCCTGCGTTCCTGAACAATTTTAACCCTTCCGCCTGAGCTCCTGAGTCAAAATTCGCAAATAATTGGTATGTAATCTTTCACGGTAGATATAAAAATAGTTACAAGTATTAACCCACCGTTCAACCGGTAAATGGGCATTAAGTCATTTTTTTCTACCGCCGTTTAACCGGTGGCTCGGCATTACGTCATTTTTCTCTATCTCCGTTTAACCGGTGGCTCGGCATTACGTCATTTTTCTCTACCACCGGTAAAGCGGTGGTCAAGTCTCAAAGGGTTAAACGCAAAAAAAGTATAGTTTTAACCAATCAGAAGGCTAATGAAGTTTCTATTACATTAGTTTTCCAAATGGAAAAGGCGTTATTTTCCTTTAAAATCGGCGTTCGAAATTCTAATTTTTACCGATGCTCGAACACCGACCACTGGCGCCAGAAGGGAATACGCAGTTAATACATCAGTCTTTTAATTGGCCTTATTAATTTTATTAAAAAAACAACGCCTGTTTATTGGATAACTGTTTTTGTTGTGTATCGCCTTACAAAGTATGCAGTAAAATTAATTTGTTGTATCTTTCTAGGATTATGGCCGAAATTAGCAGCTTTCATTGTTTTAATCAGTTTCCTTTAAAGAAAAAAAAACAAACGTTTTTGTGGTTTTTCTTAAAAAAAAAAAAAAGAAATATTAAAAAAAATACAATGCGCTTACTGTTTAGTGTCGGCAGGCCATTTTGTGGAATGACTTCATGAGAGTACGTGTACAACAGACCATCCCTCTTTTTTTTTTAACTCAGTCGTCAAAATAATAATTTATCTACACGGCTGGACAGTTTTAGATCTTAGGCGAAAATTTGGACTATATTTATCTTTATCATTTATTACTCTTGTGCAAGATTAATACAGAGACTGGTAATAAATAAGCTATATTAAGAGTTCTATATTCTAAGAATTCTCACCAGCATTTAAAAAATTGTCTTTTACTAAAAATATCCGAGAAAATTTCACGCTTTCCCTATTTGAATTTTCTGATGATTCTTAATTCTTAAGTTAATGAATGAATAAACTCATGGCGAGTTCTACGTTAATAAAATATCAGTAGAAATTCTCCAATTGCATCCTTAAATATTCCAGCTCAGCAGCTTTAACAACAATGGCCTAGTGGATTGGATTGTGAATTTGGTGACATACGCTAGCGAATGTTGGACGATTTCCTCAAAGATGAAGACAAGACTCGACGCGACGGAGATGTTGTTCTACAGAAGGATGTTGAGGATATCATGGACCGAGCGTGTGAGCATCGATGAGGTTTTAGAAAGGTTGCAAACAAGGAGAAGGCTTATACTTAATATCAGGAAGAAGCAGCTGAAGTTTCTGGGACGCATAATGAGGAAGGAGAATCTGATACTCACGGGACGAAAGAGAGACAAGGAAAAACAGCGCGTGACATACCTGGCGAGCTTGAGCAGGTGGATGATAGAACATGGTCTGGGGAGGAAGCAGAGGGAAGGAACTTGCTGAGAGCTGCAAGAGATACAGGGAGGTTGATAGCGATTATCGTCTACGTCCTGAAAGGACATGGCACCACATAAAAAAAAAGAAGTGGTTGTGAGTTCAATTCCTGGACCGGACAGTGTGTACTTGAACTCAGTGGAAATGGGCGAGCAATGACTGAACAGTACTAAAGAAACAATTATCGTAAATATTTTTGCCGTAGGAAAGCTCGTACACTATTTACATTATTCGGACTATTGTCCTCATATATATATTCCTCATATTGTCCTTGAGCACACATGGCACAGTGAATAAAAGCGCTAGTTTATTACAACGGCCGACACGTTGTAATAAATATGGCAACAAAGATGAGGACAATAGTCCGAATAATGTAAATAGTGTACATAATACCTCATCTCAGAAATATAGACACATAGTAAAGCTCGTCTCAGGAATTTTCACCGTTGGAAACCTCGCCGTATAGGATTTTTGCCGTAAGACAATTTCCCCGCATTTATTTAGATACGCTTATCTTGAACGTCCCTTTTGGAATAATGTTTTATTTAATATACGAAGTGCCTTGTTATCAAATATATAGGGATGTCTTTTTTACAAGGTCAAACATATGAAAATAAATTAAAAAGTAAAAATTTATTTTAAAAAAATAAGGCTAAAAATTTATCAAATTAACAAAGAAATAATTTAAAATTTGTGCAAATTCCAAGCAATGCTTCGTAAATAATGTTTTTTTTTTTCGTTGGACTGTAATGAAGCATTTCCGCTGAAGTCTTGCATTGATATCAATATATATTTTCTTCATTTGTATTGCATCTGCTCCACCAAAATCACACTTTTTCTTTTTTGCTAATGTCTCTTCCTTTTTCAAATACGCAATTAGCTTCCGCAAATTTGTGTGTATGTTAGCATAACTTCGCTTATTAAAATGCTTAAATCGAAGTAACAATAGTGTGAGCCACATATACTTGATAACAAGGTACTTAGCATATTAAAAAAAATGCGGCGAAATTGTCTTATTGCAAAAATCCTATACGGCAAAGTTTTCTACGGCAAAAATTTCAGAAACGTTTTTTCCTACAGCAAAAATGTTTACGGCGAATTTTCCTAGAAACCAAAAGAAAATAAGAATAACCGATATACATAGACATGAGAAGTAGAACGAGAAAGTCTATTCCCATAGATTAAATAAAAGGTTCAGTTCAGAATTTCCTGTAGATTACCCGGATCGATATACACCTGAGGAAGGCCGGAGGGCACAACAAAAACCGAATCTTTGTAATAACAACAGCAAAGATGAGGACTATGGTCAGACTATAAATAATGTATTAGGTTGGTGGAAAAATAATGTCGTTTTCTCACATAGTAACATATGTGAGAAAACGACATTATTTTTTGCACCAACCTAATAAATAACTTTAAAAAAATATTAACAATCATAAACAATTATATTAAGTTGGTGCAAAAATAATGACGTAACAATGTCGTTTTTTGACGTATTTTTTAACGTCAAAAAACGACATTATTAAGTTATTATTTTTGCACCAACCTAATAAATAAGAATGCTGGTCGTTATTTAAAGAAATAAGGGGGTACAAATGAAAAGATTTGAAATTGACAATTTTTTGCATTTCATTGAAACAGTCGTTAAACGCATGAGATTGATATCGCCTCTTTTATCTTGTCTTCTTTCTTTCATTTTCTTGCTGAAACCAAGTAGCGTCTCTGATATGTCTTTTCCGTACTTGTACGCGATCAAAACGAAATAGTCCAGTATTTATGAGATATTGGCAGGGTGTAACGTAAGTACGTGCTAAGAAACTAAGGAAGAGACACGCAGAATTATAATAAGATTATGATTTTACTCATTAAAATTTCATACCAGCGCAGAATATGGAATCGACAAGGCAAATTCAAATTCAGGCCGAGAGAGTTCGTTACCACTTTGGACTAATCTCGTTGGGAAATGCATGAAATCATCTCTTCTTCTTTCACCCTGCTATGGATAAAATAGCAAGACAGACGGAGTTCTTTAGCCTTGGTTGGCAAACAATCTGGGACAGTGGTTCCCAAACTTTTTTCTGAAGGCTGCATTTTCGGAAAGAAAATTTGCTTGAGTCTCACCAAATATTATGTGATAAAAAGTACATTTAAAGATTAAAAAAAAAACAGAGAAAGGGTTAAAGGGAGATAACCCCAGAGTCAAAGTCAGAACATTATCATTGATAACTCTCTCCTCCAATTTGTAGACTCTAGTTACTATATTCTAAATACATGATATGATGCAAAAATATCACAGTGATAAAATCGGTCAATAATTATTTATATCTATTTATACTGGTGTTACACCCTAAGACACTGAAAAGGTTAATAAATAGCCCGATAGATATACTGAGAAGATGATGGAAAAGTTAATAGATGGAATACGTGACCAGATTTTGTAAATTCAGAGAAAGGTAAGACTGGAACACCTGATTTATTTTCTCACAAAGAAAAGAAAATGGAAAATTGATATTTTCCTTATTTTATTTTATCAGTTGTTACCAGAAAAGAATGAATCTAGCAAAGCTGAATCACCAAGTGATATTATTGTTTAAAAGGAAATTTGGGTTAGTGAATTAGGTTATGAGAAAATTGGTCATATGATAAATTTCAAACTTGGCAGAATTTTTAAAAAGCGTGTTCCAATCGTCGAGGATACCTGATACAAATACTAGATAGCAGAACAATGGAGTTAATGATCGATAACTAGCTAAACCAACCAAGGGAAATTGAAATACGAAAATAAAAAACAAAAAAAAACTAAAAAAAAAACAATATCCTGAAAATGAATATAAAAACCAGATGTCATAATGCCAGGCTGACTGTCTCAAGGATTGGAAGTGGAGAGAGGGGAGAAGTAGTTAATTCCTCCCAACTATAACGATTCATCGAGAAAAGACACTAAAGAGAAATTGAATTGTCTCCACCCACCGAAGGGTGGAAGTTCCAGTATATGACTCTGACTAAAGGAAGGTTCAGAGTGTTAGTTTCAGGTGGATGGAAGAGAGAGTGGTCTCCGTCAATCAGAAACTCTGGTGGGAGATATGACTTTAAGGCAACTGGAGTAGCTGGGAGGAGCCACGGAACGAGATAACTTCCAAACTGGGAAAAGTTAAGGATGTTACGAAAAAAATCTAAAGAAATGAACTTTGTTAAAATTTAGTTAATTAGTCTGAGAATTGGGAAAAACCCTAAGATCCCACCGCCACCACCAGACTGGAGTTCGGGCCCATAAAAAGCAGAACGCTTGCAGAGAAACCGGGAGACGAATGACGAAAACGAGAGATTGAGTTGCTTACGACTACTTCGCCTAATGCCACATGATTCCTGTCTGACGAAGACCTCTGACTTCAATCATGCTATAGAAACGTTGTTAACATGCTCAACTATAACGAACGAGAGTGTCGTGAACTTATACACAAGAGAAGACGAGAGAAGAAGACGGGGACAGGAGAAAAGAGAGAGAGAGAGAGTGACAACCGTTCCACAAGATTCCTGTCATTGAAGAAAGCCTCGGACTTCGATCTGTGTTGCAGTGTACTTATCTAGACTTAGTCATAACAAACAAGGGTGTCACGAAATAGTCAAATCACGGAGGGGTCGAATGACTTTGCATGTCAAAATATGCCTGCATAAAGAACCTAGAATCTTGTATGGGGAACAAAACATTATTTTTTTTTTATAACTTATCTTGTGACTTGTGTCTTTTACTTGTCCGGTCCGGACTAGTTCAATGATTCCCATCGACAATTGACTCTTGCCAGCCTTATGATCTAAATTAAACACAACGTAGGATTCGGCAAGGCTTGGATCGAAGTGATTGATATCAATAGCGGATACTGGACGCAACCTTATACTGGGATTCATGCATGAAATTACAAGTAATCAATAATAATATTTAAATTTTTGGAATGATATTTATTTTTGGCATATGATTTTTTTGAAACTGTTTTTAAAACTTTGGCTGTCTTTCAATCATTCCGCCTCACCTGCTATCCACTTCTGACGCATCTATGAGGCGCGCCGCTCAACACCGTTTGTAAACCATTGGTCTAAGAGAAGGAAAGCTCTAAATTCAAAACCATGAAGAAAGCAGTACAAAATAATTCCACTATATTTCACAAGAACAATCATGGCAATAAACTGTTTACTGATATTTAAAAATGAAAGAAGCTATGGAGAGCCACGATTGTTTACTTCATCAGGAGATATGCCATTTAAGGAGGAGGAATTAGTAGCTTTCACTGGAGACCATTAAAATAGCTTGCGTGAAAAGCTCAGCGTTTGTTAAAAACCACAACAAAGAATGATTGAAATATAAATATATCAAAACGACAGACTTCAAAGAAAAACAAAAACAAAAATACACCAAAAAAAAACATATATGAACAAGCTTTTCAGCAAGACATATTTTCACTTGAATTTCTTACATACGACATAACTCCATAGAACTGACCATGAGAGAAAGATTTGAACAATTTTCTAATGTTTGTATTAATAATAATAGAAATGAATTCTGCAACCTTCTTATTCATTTGTTTAAATAATTCGGTACAGTTTTAAGAAAATCTAATTAGATTATTTTGACTTATTTAGATAATTCCATAATAATTTTACAGCTCCATTCAACTAATTTGTGCTAATGTAAAATGGCAGACGATAACAATTTTATCATGGTTGCTGTAGGTTTTCTAACTTACGACTGAATTTTAAGAAGGCTGATATAAATTATTTCTATATAAACTCGATTAATTTTAAAAACTTACCGTCAGAAAAAGATAGCTGTCCTCGAAGCCGAAGGAAGACATTGCCGATGAAATGAGAAATCGTATTGTTTGCTATTTCCTAGTGAAAAGCCTTTATCGTTATTCTTTGTTGAATTTGCTCACGGCCAGTGAGACAAAGCTGTGAACATAGTGTGCCGGGTGTATACGCATATACAACCCACCTTGGATGTCATCACAGCTTGTGTACTGAGTGCGAAGGTCATCGTTACATTTGGTTGCCTCGACAAGGATTAGAGACCCTAAGTTGCCACGGAAATGCAAAAACAAAAAAAAAACAAAAAAAAACGCAGAGCTGAAAAGAAGGAAAGAAAAAGAAGTGGAGAAGAAAAAGAAGAAAATATGAACTGTTGAAAAGTAAATAACTTTAAAAGGAAAAAAAAAGTAAGAGAAAAAATAAAAAAAAGGAGAGAATTGTTGAACGAAAAAAAATTTCATTGAAAAAAAAGAAAAAAAGGAAAACTGTTAGTTAAACACAGCTTGTAAAACTAAAAGAAGAAAGACAAAGAATAAATCATCGAAAACAGTAAGAAAAAGAGAGCAACCAGTGAACGTTCTGTTAATTCAAATTCGCACATGACAAAGAGAGAAAGACAGAAGAAGGGAAAGACGAACACGCGAAAGAAAACAACACTTGCTATCTCACCAGCCGTGTTTTAATTTTTAATTTTTTTTATTTTGTCAAGCGACATTTGTTATTTTTATTTTATTTTAATCTTTTAGCAGAATTTTTTTTCTTTTAGCGATAGTAATATTTTTAGTGTTTAATCTTTTATAACAGTGGATAGATTATTAGATATTTCTAGAATGGTGTCAGGTGATTCCCGGATTCGTATATATTCGGGAAAGCATTCGGAATTTCGTGTTTGGAGAACCACTGAAAAAGGAAGTCAGAATCCATAATCTAATGTCGGTAGAAATTGTCAACTTAGCTTATGATTATTCCGATGGCACTTTTTCCGAATCTAGGTATGGTGCCCCTGTGTAACTTGTCACTGACAATGGCACAGAGAATATAAACAGCATAATGATAGAAGTGCTGACAGGTTTAAATATAGAGCACGTAAAAACATCTCCATATCACCCCCAAAGAAACGCTAAAATGGAAAGGTTTCATAGAACCTTGGGAGATGTGTTAGCCAAGCTGGCTAAGAGAGAATACAGGAAATTGGGATCTGTATTTGACGCAGGCTCTGGCGGCCGTGAGGTTTACGATAAACGAAACCTCCAGATTTTCTCCTTACTTTATGTTGTTTGGCAGAGACGTGGTCCTGTCTGTGGATAACCTGTTGGAGCCCCGAAGAAAGTATATGGGAGAAGATCATCATCAGCTGTTGCTGGAACAACATAAAATATTTGTACAGGCCAGAAGAAGAATAAAGAGGCCACAGAAGAGAAGAAATGAGAGAGTGAATGCTGAAAGAAAGGTAGTAGAATTGAAGGTTGGAGACCCTGTCTACTATAAAATCCACCAGAGAGAAGGGAAGCTGGACCAAAGATGGGAACTGTACTACCGGAGAGTAGAGCAGACGGGTTCAGTATCGTATGTAATATGGGATCAAGTGGCAGGACGAGCAAGGAGGGTCCATGCCAACGATCTGGAAATGAGCGAGCCGAGGCCTAGGAAGACAAGGACAAGGAAGGCAACTCTGGTTGAGCCGGAAGAAATGGAGACGGAGGAGGATTCCGAGAAAAATGGAGAGATCGACTTAGCCAGATAGACGAAGCGATTCGAGTGACGGAGTTAGAACCCTCGGCGGGGATCAGCGGCGTTCAGTCGTTGCCTGAATCGGTGCAGAGGAGACCCTGTGATGTCACCGTTGCGCCCCCATGTCCAAAGAAAAGGAAGAGAAAAGCGAGGTAATCCAGTCAAGCAGTCCAGGGCTCTAAAGAGAGGCGCACTAAACAAGACGGTGAGCTCAGCGAGTGGGAGAAAGAGGATCAGATACCCCTTTTAGAGAAAGACTAAGAAACAGGAGAGATTTAGACATCGAGTCAAGAAGTAATGAAGACGTCCAGGACTCGAAACAGATGGAAGAATCAGGAGAGGAAAAAGGGGACAAAACACCTCCTGAAGGGGAATTAAACACCGAGGGAAGGTTAGAGGTCGAGCAGGAACTACCTCTGAAGGTGAGATTGAGTAGG
This sequence comes from Acanthosepion lycidas, assembly GCA_963932145.1. NCBI lineage: Eukaryota > Metazoa > Mollusca > Cephalopoda > Sepiida > Sepiidae > Acanthosepion > Acanthosepion lycidas. The sequence continues at coordinate 119,506,846 of OZ010576.1, read as the reverse complement.
GTGAAGAAGCCCAAGTCTGAGTAGAACAAGGAAGGCTGTGCAGAATAGAAGCGCTCGGTGTCGGCAGTTGAAAAAAACAGTTGGCGACAGTTGTGTCAGTTGGAGTCACAGAGCTGAGTTGCAGTTGAGCTGTGAGCTCGGAGACCAGCCTCGCAGGAGCTGACTGAAAGATTTCCACGCATTCCGACTTAGACTTCTAACCAAAAACAATTTTTTTTGAAGAACGACTTAGACTCACACCACCAAAACAAGTTTTACTAATATCGCCTGAAGATACCAAAACCAGTTTATCGAAAAACAACTTAAGATATTAAGACTCGCCTAAGAAACGCAAAGTGTCACGAATCCATAGAAGCGGTTTGGGAGAAAGACGCAATCCTGTATTCAGCAAACAGATATAAAGATACTTGTTATTTTTTTCAACACATTTGAATCTTTTGAGTTGTTACATTATTTTCTTTTACATATACTTGTGCGGTATCACTTTTGCCCCGGATTCAGCTTGCACTACGGCCCGACGCCTGATTGATTTCGTCTACCTAAGATCAAATCACAACGTGGGTAGGTTAGACTAGAAATCAAAGCAGTTACTTCGGTAACCAGACGTTGGAAGCGAGATGGGAACGACAAAGCTGATATCGAATCTAACCAGATTTCCATCCGAACCAGCCAAGGGTTAGATCGTCACAGGATAGCACAGGAGGAGGACCAGGGTGACGTCACATAATGAAGCGCAGATAAGCCTCGACCCACCACTTCCATTGCTAAAGATGGGTAAAAGAGAAATACCCTAAGGAGAAAGGAAAACGTATCAAGTCGCCCAAAAGGATGAATCTCGTTTTGGATAGAGGGAATTAGTTCTAAAGGAGTCCGTACTAGAAGATGACGATACGGATCGTATCAAAATAATGCTAGCTAGTAGTACTACTAATACAAAAATAAGGGTTCACAAGGAAGAGAAAGTGGGGGAAGCTATACTAGCTATTATGAAGTGGAAGGTAGAATGTGCGTCCTTTGAAAAACTGACCACCCAAAACTGAATGGGAGGAAAGGACCGGCAGTAAATGAGTCGCTAAGACAGTCAGGCACCGAGTGCAAGGATTCTTTTTCCATGGCCGGGAGTGAGTAAGATAGCAGTTCACCTTCTTGATGCCGAAGATAGACATTGCCGATTAAGTGAGAAATCGTATTGTTTGCTATTTCTCAATCAGTATCTTGAAAAGCATTTATCGTTATTCTTTGTTGAATTCAGTCACGGCCACTGAGGCAAACCTGTGAACATAACAAGCCAAATGTCATCACTGCTTGTGCAGTGACTTGCGGAAGGCATCATCACACAATAATTTTCAATTATCTCTTTCTGATTCTAAGTATAAGTGTTCTTTTTGTTTTCATTTTCTTTAAAACTTCCCTGTTACTCACATACTCCCTCCATGGTATTCTCTGAATTCTTCAGTAGAACCACATCTATATTTCCTGAAGTCTCTTTTTCATTAGTGAGGAAATTGTCCAGCATTCACTGCCATGTAAGAGAATTGTTGTTCAGCAGTCTTTTTTTGTTGTTGTTCAGTAGTATTTTTCGTCTCTAACGTAATTTTTCTGTTTTTTAATACTTTGTTTAGCTTTCTAGCACATCTGATTGTTAGTGCTGTGCCAAGCAAACAAGCCTTCTGCAACACATACAAACTAACTGTTAAATCGAATGCTTTCAACCAATTATTATTATTATCATTATTATTATTATTATTATTATTATTATTATTAGTAGTAGTAGTAGTAGTAGTAGTATCTTTGACAGACAAATCCACCAAAATGTATCGTTTAAGGGAAGATGAAAACAATACAAAAAAAAAAAAAAGGAGAGAAAAAAGAAAAGAAAAGAAAAATCCGATTCAAGAATTCAAGCCCGGTTCCCTATTGGCCAAATTTGTTTTAATTTCGGATCGCAAATCGTTTGAACTAAAGGGTTTCATCACACACACACGCACACACACACACACATACACACATATATACTTCAGGGGCATTGCAACCATCATCTTATTTTCTGTCATCAACCTATAATGACCAACATAAGTCATTGCTGACACTATTATTTTTTATCACGAACACATCAACATTTTCTCATTTATTCTTTTTGTGATGCCAACGAACATTCGTTGACACTTTTATAATGTCAACGTATAATCGCTGTCACTTTGTAGTAGAGACTTTGTAATCACAGATACAAGTATAGTACGACGTTGAACAATACTGGTGTCAGACGCCTTCGAATAGCACTCGTATTAATAGTACTTGCTGCATAATATTCGCTCGAATAGTAATCCGTATAATGATCCGAACAGAGAAATAGTATAGTGAATAGTATAGAGTAATACTATAGTAATAAAGTAGAAATAGAGATCCGAATAGTAATAGAGGATAGAAAAGAAATAGCGATCAATCTAGACGTCACGCGACTTCCTACTTATGCGTTTCATCTATGGTCACGTGGTCTAATTAATTCAATAATGTGATCGCCTATGTTTGCTCACTGGCGATCTATGTTCAAACTCAAGTGTCGGCAGCGACACTTTATCCCTATATAACAATTCTTCAAAAGGATGCTAAGATCTATAGTTAGTATCATGACAATATTATCTTCCCCATAAAACTATTATCTTTCCAATAAGTACAAGCATCATCATCATCATTCTTGCAATCATCACGATTTTAAACATTTTATTTTCTATTAATTCTTTTCCCTTCTTTCTCTAATTTAATTTCATTGACACTTGGATATTTTGTTCATCTTACAGTAGCTATTGTCACCAGTTAAGCAGTCGCGATCCTAAAAATATCGTTAATCTTATATGGTTGTGAATTTTAGGGTCAGTCAAAATGCGATAATAATAATAATAATAATAATAATAATAATAATAATAATAATAATAATGGAAGGAAACTGTAAGAAACTGGTATGACCATTATCCAGATCTGGTGACAAAGATAGGACCTAAAATAATTTTATGGTACTTTACAATACGTACAGACAGAACAATCAAAGCTAATCGCCAAGACATCGTGATCAAAGATCAAAAAAACCGAATGTGCTGTATTATTGACATGGCAATCCCTGCAGATTGTAATGTATCTTTGAAGATATTAAAAAAAAATATCAAAATACAAAGATCTTGAAGTGGAAATCTAAGAAATGTGGTACATGAGAACATCAATAATTCCAGATGTACTTGGCTGCCTCGGATTTATTGGAAAAGGTTCCGATAGACACATTGAAGTGATTCCTGGTAGTCCATACATTAAGGAAATACAAAAGATTGTATTCCCAAGTAGAATTTCCAATTATGATGAGCTTTACTTATGTAATATGTGTGTGATCTCAGGTTTTCTTTGTTTGTTTTGTTTTGTTTTGTTTTTTTTTTTACTGGAAAATAACATGAAACTATTTCTGACCTTAGGTCTCTGGTTGGGACCCTGAAGGAAATGTGTATACAACAGAAATCAAGAGAAATAATAATAATAATAATCAATTTCAGATTTAAGAACATATTAGCCTTCAACATTTCGGACAGTGGCTGCTATTTTGAAATCTCTTGAAGTGTTTTGCTGTGTGAGATGGGAACCCTATTGTTCTTATACTATTTTTACAATGACATTTGGGTTCATGGTCAATATAGCTTGTGTCACTTATAAACTTATTAATGTCTTGTATCTTGATACAGGCTGTCAAACATGAATTGCTGATATGACCTTTGTTTTCTGGATTTATATATACACATGACCTATTAATGTTGCGCTGTCGGAATTACGCAAGACTTGAGCTTAACTTCTAAGAGATTTTACAGAGAAGATATTTCACGCGTTCAGTATCATAATACTCAGATACATACACACGCAATGTGTTGAGTACATCTGTCGTTTGTCATAAAAAATAAGACAAAACATTTCTTTATCATCAATCTAGTAAGCCAAATGGCATTTATAACAACCAGAGGCGCCAAAGTCGGAACTCAAAGTGCCATTAAAGGAATGTGACATGAACGATCTGCTAAATGTTTTGTTCATTCTTTAACTACTTGGTTTGGTTTCAAATCAAGGCGTATGCTTTAAGATCTTAAGCAAGTCTTCCGCTCTTAATTTTTTAATGTTATCATAAATAAACTTACCAGCTTCGCCAGTTTGCAAATCTTCAGTTTCTACACACTACAAATGTAAAAAAAAAAAAAAAAATAGAAAATCTTCCGCAGACGAAATGGTATCGAGATTGCTTTCGGCAAGAAAAACGCAGGATATACTTCCGGTCAGTCTGCAACATAGAGTATCAACGTTATCTATCTATCTATCTATCTATCTATCTATCTATCTATCTATCTATCTATCTATCTATCTATCTATCTCATACACACAGAGACACACAGACAGACACACACACACACACTCTCTCTCCATCTATCTATGTTTCAATCAGTTCATATCTATGTTCATGCCTGCCTATTCATATATTTCTGTTCATCTCTCTCTCTCTCTCTCTCTCTCTCTCTCTATATATATATATATATATATATATATATATATATATATATATATATATATATCAATTCATATTGGTCTATCTCTGTTCATCTATGTATCTAATTCTGTTCATGCCTGCCTATCTGTCTATTTCTGTTTATACATCTCTCTCTCTCTCTCTCTCTCTCTCTCTATATATATATATATATATATATATATATATATATATATATATATATCCCGAGGTACTCCCGTCGATTATAGCATGTGAAGGTCTAGCAATTCTGTTCTTGAACTGCTATACAAACTTCACGTGTGATTTGATTATAGTGGTGAAGGCTTGTGCAAAACCAACCACACTTTTCGGAAGAACAGTGGGCCACGAAGTTTCAAAACATCCCCTATCTAAAGGCTAAAGATCCCAGTCTGCTCTGCTATATAACCCACAGCTAGGAGGAGATGGGTACATATCGTTTCCCAAGGGTATTTGTGCAAAATGCACAAACCAAGCTTCATCAGCTATCCACATTTTCTTGTCTTTTGTTGTTCTACTAAGCAATTCTTGCTATTTTATGAATCCTTTTTTGTCTGTGGTACTTTGTTATTTATTTGTGCGAAATAGCCAAGTAGATCCATTCAGGGTATGGACAACAATGGCTCTCCATAGCTTTCTTTTGTTGCTTCTTTATGATTCCTCTTTGTTTTCGAGGTACTTGTTTTGTTTTCATCTCGTTCTACCGTGTTCGCCCCCGATATCAAATGGAACGTGTATATTCGTGCCATCGCAAAAGATGTTGGAAGAATGGTCGATTCGTTGTATCAATTCAAAAAGTACCAAACACCTACTGCAAGGCTCTGTCTTTAGAAGAATCAAATCAAACAAAGAATGGAGTATTGTTGCCGTATTTGGTTTAGTGCTGCCGAATCCTTACTGACCAACCTCGGTAGAATCCGAAAGTACAATTCTGGGTGATGAATTATTATGCACCCTCCAACCCTTATCCTACAGACTAAACGTCGCCAGCCTTTCACTACTCTATCGCTATTACTGTGGGAGATGTTCGGACAAGTTATATTCCTTAGTGCCACATTTACCAAAAATTCTCAAGTAGGTTCTTTTCTCTGATTCTCTTGTCAACACTAATGAGTGATTGAGTTTTAGATTTCCGAGTCTTTTTCCCCTTTTTATATGTCTCTCATTGTTAACAATAATTTCTATGTAATTCCTTTTCTCTATAAAAGTTCCTCGTTTCTCAGATAATCTATCCAAGATTTGATCAACATTAATCGGTAAGCCACATTTCTGTCGCTTCAAGATTTTTTCCCTTCATTTATGATGAAATTGTTCAACGTGTCCTACTACCATAGAGGAGATTAGGAATTACATGGAAATCCAATTGTCTTTTTCTAGTTTTCTAATATTTTTCGATCTTTTAAACTTTCTCTTTTTGGACACGTATTTTACTATTCCTATACGACGTCGGATTTTTGTGACACTCTTTTTCTCGTCTGTCGTCTATAGTTAAAATTTGTATATTATTATGTATATATATTGTTATTATGTATATTATTTGTCGTCTATAGATAGTTGAAATTCCCACACGTTCTTGATTTTGACGCCCTAATACATAATTCACACTTTACACTCTTTCTTTTGCTAAACAACCAGGCGTAACATATTTTTTTTACAGCTAAGAGTTTCTACTTTCTTTTCGATTTTATTGACTAAGTTATTAACAGTTCTTTCAGTTTTTGCAATTTGCAATCAACACAGTATCATTCGCATAACATATGATGTTAATGTTAAATCTACTACTAATAAATACAAGTAAGTATTCTATACTATTCTTCTTATTACAGTTAACATTTTGTGTTTTTTATTGCTTTATTCAAATCATCATCATCAGTCCCACCGTGTGTGATCGTAGAATCGATCAAAAAATACATTTTAAACAGTCAAAACATGAAGAGAAATTAACAACACCTAAAACAAACTCCCTTGAAAATGGCTAAAGTAGTAGACGAAAGCGCTTTGGACAATGGATAATATGGACAATTTTTGTATCCCCTTACTTCCACTAAGCGGAAAAAAATATAAGAATGCTTGAACAACTAAGTCTGTCATATTTAATGAAAGATGTTTAAAATAAAGGTTGCTGCCCAAATATACTTTATATATATATATATATATATATATATATATATATATATATATATATATATATATATATATGTGTGTGTGTGTGTGTGTGTGTGTATATATATATAATGTATATATATACAATGTATGTATATATATATATATAATGTATATATATATATATATATATATATATATATATAATTGTGTATTCAGGCAGCAATCCTTCATTTATGCATGTTTCATTAAAAACGACAGACAAGGTACTACGATTAAGATTTTTATTTAATTTTTCTTGTGTTCGAACAAGTGCTTTCTTTTTGGGACACAGAGTGTGTAGAAACTATACAAACAAGATGAATCTTCACTTAGAAATATTATAAAGACATACACTACCCCAATTGGCCCGAATAAAAAAATCAAATTAATTATCTACTACAAAAATTTAAAACAGCTAATCTTATTCGCAAAAATAACAACACACCAGCAAAGTCAAAATTAGAACGAACGAATATTATATATAAGCTCAATGATCCTTATGGAACTGTGTTCCTGATCAAAACGAATTCTTAAATAATTACATCGGTCACATGACTACATGCCTATCCAGACGCTTTACTTATCTGACCACAGGTCTATTAGAACCCATTTAAACACGCACAAACTTACCAGCCTCTATCTGAAACATACTAGTAGAAAATACAAATATAATAACCTCATCCACATGTAAAAAAAAATTAAAAAATAATGGAAGCGTTAATAATAAAAAAGAAAAAGCCAGCATTTAACAATATTAACTACGAACACGGCCACAATGTGCTAACTGTTTTCGGAAAATAAAACACTAATAATATCACTAAAAACACACACAACTCACACACTCAATAAAATTGAAAAAATAAAATCATCCTTAATAATGGCTAAAATTATAGCCGAAAGTGCTTGGAATTGTAGGACATTTGAACGGTTTCTACACACTCTGTGCCCAAAAGAGAAAACACTTGTTCGATCACAAGAAAAATTAAATAAAATGATAAATTATTGTACTCTGTCGTTTTTAATGAAACATGCATGCATATATATATATATATATATATATATATATATATATATATATTTGTAATGTTTAAATTTAAGCGGAGGAAATCGAATATGAAAGTAGTATATATATATATATATATATATATATATATATATATATATATATATATATATATTGTTTGTAGGTATGTAAGCATTTCACGTTTATCTATCTATCTTTATTTCTGTTCATATCTATCTACTACTTTCATATTCGATTTCCTCCGCTTAAATTTAAACATTGGAAAAATTACGACGTTTTCGTGTAATAATTATGAAGAAATGTGTGTTCACAATTTGACAGCCATGTCGAAAGTGGAATTTTCACTGTACAAAATTTGTTTTTTAATTACGTAACCTGAAAACACCTTTTTTTCATCTTACATTTAAACCTTTATTTTTTTTTTATCGGTTGGCACAGCTCTTTTGCAAATATAATACTACACACTGTCAGTTTTTAAAAATCGATTCAAGTTTTACTCTTCCGAACTGTTATTTTTTTTTCAAAATTTAAGTTATTGATTCAGCTCTATCAACTTTTTCTTGAAAGAGGTTATATCCCCAGTATTTTTATATTGGCATTTGAATTCTTGCTTCATTTCTTGCGTTTTCTACTTGAACATTTCTTCCTACGATTCAGTTTATTCTAATCTCGACAAAGGAATTTGACATGAATAAATCAGTAATAAGAGTCATCACTTTCTTCTCTTTTTCAAAGTTTAGTTTCTCTTTCTCTGTCTGTCTGTTTGTCTGTTCCACTCCCCTCTCTCTGTACGTTTGTGTAAGCCCGCGTGCGCATGCGTCTATGTATGCGTCTTAAACAATCTGAAAAATGACGTGAAGCCGAAGTGGCCAATATTATGACTTCCGGTGGAATAAAGATGATTATAGTTAGTTATGCGAGAACAATTGAGTTGGTATCCTTAATATTTTGATATCACGAATTTTACAAGTATAAAAATTAGCCTTTGAGGATATTAGCAATTTCTAGACTGGAAATTAAATCGGTCGGTTAATGTAAGAAATAAAAAAGTAACATCAGTTGAGCTTATGTCTGCAAACTTTTTCACAGTAAAATTCTTCACTATTTACATTATTCGGACTATTGTCCTCATCTTTGTTGCCATATTTATCACAACCTTTCGGCCGATGTACGCTCCGGCCTTCTTCAGGTGGTTGGAATGTCGAACTGAACTCTTTATTTCGCTCGCTGGGGTAGACTGTTCTAGTTTCACGTGCCATTTTTAATGGATGTCAGTTGTCAGTTATCTCCTGTTAATTCCCCTCTCCAAGTTCTCCACTGCCTTAACCAGGTATTGAACTCACAAATCTTTGGGTCCTGTCACTGGATCTAACCAAGAAGGCCGGAGCGTACATCGGCTGAAACGCTGTGATAAATATGGCAAAAAGATGAGGACAATAGTCCGAATAATGTAAATAGTGGATATAATACCTCATCTAAGAAATATAGACAGTACAATTCTCTTATAGTGAGTTGGATCGTTACTGGGTGTCCCGCTCGTGTAATCTTTCTTTCAAGCTAAGTTTAGTAAGTTTAGTAAATAACTATAACTTTGGATATACTAGCGACATAAACATTATTGCGTTTACCATGGATCAGTTATAACAAATTTAATATAGGAGATAAGGAAATTGAACATAGAATAGACTCTGCCAGTGGGCAGTTTTGTCCCAAATCTCAAATTGCTACAAAACCAAAACATTAACCTACAAACCTAAGTCATATTCTTAAACCACGTTAGATCGGAACTTTCATGTGGATCTTATGCATGGCACTAAACTAGTTCCGAAATATCTAGCTTTATAAAACCTCATGTTAAAAATGGCTTTATAAAACCGCATAGCTAAAAATGGCTTCGAGCAAATGGAGCTTGTAGGTCTTAGCGAGGACCATCATTCTTCGAAGCCTCGATGCAAAATCTACAACAATAAAAAATAATAACAGTAACAACAGAAGCTAGACAAGATATGTTGATAATCGGTTCAACCAATCCAAATAGTCTATGTTAAGTAAGATGTCAAAATACATAGATTCAAAATTCAACGTTTTGTAATTTGATAAATTTTTCCTGTCTTTCCTTTCTTATTTCTTAACGACAGTTTTTATTTACATACTATTAAATAATTATTGTTAAAATATGTTGGCTCTTCAGCGAAAATGTCAACTGTTCGTCTGTCGTTACATTGTATTTAAATTCTGTTCCAAATAGACTATAGGTATCCGTTGAATTTTGAATCTATGTTTTATGATATCTTAGTAAACATAGACTATTTTGATTAGTTGAACCCATTATCAACATATCTTGTCTAGCTTCTTTACATTTCTATATCGTCTTTATATTTATCTTTCTCTCTTCTTTTTCTTTGGAGAAGAGACTATATCGTGTTTTTCTTTCCTTCTCGCTCTTTTTATTTTCTTTATTTTTTTCTTTTTTAGAAGAGACTATATCTTGTCTTTTTCTTTTCCCTTTTTTCGACTAATTTCTTTTTTCTTTTTAGAGGGGACTATATCTTATGTCTTTCTTTCTTTCTTGTTTGCTTTTGTCATTTTCTTTTTTCTTTTTGTCGCGGCAAAAGGGATTGTTTGTAAGTGATGAGATTTCATGATATGCATCGAGATATGAATGCATTTATGTAGCGGTTTTACATAAATTCGAATGTAATATCATATAATAAAGATGTACTCTCTCGTTGTTTTCGACATATGAGTGTCTTTCAGTTCAGTTTTTATGCTTATTTTTCGTATGAGACCACAATCCTGCACGGAATTTGCAAAAAAATCCACACGAAGGGCATCCTGAAGGGTTGACCGTCGTATGGTCTGATGTATTAGCCCGAGATTTAATGTTGGTTTTTAATTCTCTCAGATGGTTGAGACAATTCTTCTCAAAGTTAGTTATACTTCGGTAGCAGGTGTTTCTGCAGTTTGCTCAGTTTTCAACAGCAAGTTCGAGCTCCTCTATAGGTATGTTTCCAGCAATTAAATTGTATTTAGGTTTATCCTTGAAGCGTGATCAAGGACGGTCTACATTACGGTTACCATGAAAAAATCGGCTATACATAAGGATTTTCGGCATCGGATCATCACTCATTCTAATGACATGACCAGCCCATCTGAACTGTGATTGCATCAGAAAGCATTCGATACCACCGACGCCATATTTGATGAAAAGATCAAGGTTAGAGATTTTGTCCTTCCCTGTATAACCGCATATTGAACGAAGACAGCGTTTATGAAAAGCATCAAGTTGATTGATGTGTGTCCTGTATGGCGTCCACGATTCTGACCCATAAATAAGTATGGTGAGAATAACTGTTCGATTGACATTGATTTTCGTTTTCAGTGAAATCCCACGAACATCCCACAGGCGATGCTTAAGCTTCCCAAAGGCATTGGTTGCCTTTGATATTCGGTTAACTATCTCGTCATTCAAAGAGGCACTTGAATTGACTTTGCTTCCTAAGTACGAGAATGATTTTACATACTTCAGGTTGTTGTTGCCAAAAGTAATGGGAACGATTGAAAACGTATGGGCAGGTAGTTTTTGTCTTACTCCCTTGACCTGCTTAGGTGTAGGCGCCTTGGTTGATGGACAACTTCAGTTTTCTTTATGCTTATAGTTAATCCGAATGCGTTGCAAGCGGTGGAAAAACGATTGACGAGTGCTTGAACAACTTCGATTGAGTTGGCCTCGATCGCAGCGTCATCAGTAAATAAAGGATTACGAATAATGCTTGCTCGATTTTGATTTAAAACGTTGATGGTTTAAGAGGCTGCCACTTGTGCGGAATTCAAATTTTACACCCATGTCAAGATCACTAAAAGCATGGTGTAGCATGACCGAAAAGAAGAGAACGAAAAGTACAAGAACCATGACACAACCTTGTTTTGTGCCATTTGTTACATCGAAGGTTTCTGAAAATTCTCCATTAGATGGATTTTTTTAATACGACATTATTTCTCAAAACTATATTTAGTGAGTAGATACCTTTGATTTTTAAATACTGAAATTAATGTCTACCGATCGGGAGATCAAATTAAAAGGGGAATACAGATTTGTTTTCTGTCGGGAAACATATTTTCTTTATTAAAACATTAATTTCAATGTCTACTCAAAAACGTCTATCCACTAAATATAACGTTATTATATACATACACACACATACACACAACACGCATATATATATATATATATATATATATATATATATATATATATATATATATATATATACTTTCTTTAAAGAAAGGTTTTAATTCAATTTTCTTGTTTTATAACAGATATTTTGATTGGTTGTTCAAGATCTAAAATATATTTCCCGACATCGTTTCTCCAAGTATTTTTCTCTACCATTTCCAGGAGTGAAATTGTTTTCAATCATTTTTTCCCTTATTTTAATCATGTTACGTTTTAGCGTCATATTTGTGTTTGAATTTTTATGAAACACTAAACTATGGAAGAAAAGATGGGTAAAATATTGTGTTTCACCAATTTTGTAAGTCAATGTTTTCCCAATAAAATTGTTATTACCCAGTCAATGTTAACAAAAATTTCACGATTTCCTTATATTTATTTGACTAAAATACACCAGTTTTATGTATTATATCAATAGCAATATTTTTTTATATTTTTTTCATAAATCCAAAATGTAATCGAAACACATGTTTAACACAATATTTCATATAATTTTAATAAAATATTTTAATATGTTACCTTTTACTGTTAATATGGTGACTTTAATTCATTCTTACAGCCATTTTACTTTGAAACAACAATTCTCATACGATCACCGAAATTAAGCAATTCCAAACCTGGTCAGTACCTAGATGGCTGACCGCTTTTGAAATACCAAATGCTGTATGTTTGGATGTGCCGGTAGTGTAATGGATAACAGCTCGGAAATGTACATCGGAGAGTCAAGTTCCAATTCCAGACAAGTTCATTATAGTCACTTATCCTCAAATACCCTTGAATCCTCTTCCTCTAACCATGGGTTAATTGGTAGGATTTCTATCAGTAAATCATTATTATCGACAAAAATCTAAAAATATTCTCTGGCTTTAAATGACCTGAAAACGGTTGAAAAACCGAAAAAAAAAACCCAAAAAAACCCAACAAATCAGTCAATTGAAATCGATCATCAGTTTTCCCCCAATTGATTTTGTTCATTTTTCTACTGTTTCGATTTTATCTTGCCACTGCGAAGGAATCTATCATTTTACTACTCACAAATCCAGAACATTATTCCATCTCGTCTCAGTTGTTTCAAGTCGTAATTTGCTGTGACAACATCTCGACCAGCGCTGCTATTACTGCAATTTTACATTTTTCATAAAATTCATGGAAACCATTTTCTTTTTATCTTCTCAATGAAACTGCCAGCTGCCCGATTTTGCGACAGTAATTACGACAGAGAACATCTGTACGCCTTAGACGCTGCTACCTGTCATTTAGGGAATGTATTAGAAGCTCGGTGATGAGCAAGCACTGTAACAAACGGCTATCAACTCTGACAGTGGAATCGGTGAGAAGAGTTAAAATTTCGTTTTAGTCTGTTGCGTTCACTTTCGCTCTCGTAGCTATGGGTTGAATATCAGGGTAGGCTTGGCTCTATAGCCTTGGATAGCAGTCAGTCTAAGAGAAAGAAACTGATTTAAAAACTGCAAAGATGAAATTGGATACCATTACATTGTTTTCCCAAGAAGGTGTGGCAGTTCAAAGATAATCAAGAAACGGAATCTGTGGAGAGTCATGTTTGCCTACCGTCCTGAAGAGACAAGGCATTAAATAAAACCAACTGGAAGGTTGCGATTTTTACATTCAGATTGATCGCAGATTCAGTTTGGACGCAAACTTCTCTTTGGAAAATTTATGTTCAAAATATAGAAATGCATTTCCCACCAAGCAAGGCAGGAGTGCCACTAGTTTGCAAGGGGTTACAGGGAGTGGGAGCAAAAGTAAAGAGGCGTGATAGAGAAAAGGATGAAAAGAAGGACGGGGAACAGATCATGGCATCTAAAGATGTTGATTGACATTGCATTTGAATAATTGAAGATTATAGCTATCAGGGAAGCAAGTAAGAGGAAGATAATTCCACACACAGGAAGTGCGAGACACAAAGGTATTGGAGTAGAAAAGACGGCTACATTTAACCGTTTCAACAGTGAAAGGGTAGGACTGAGATGCCAACCTGGTAGCACGATTAAATTCATGCAGTTTGGGAACTAGTGAAAGTAGCTCGTCTGAGCAGTTACTGTGAAAGTATTTGTAGAAAAGAAAGAGGGAAGCGACAGCACGTCTGTGAGAGAGCAACTGTAGACGAGATGCCAGATCAGGACCAATTATAGTCCATATCCGTCTCTGGATTTTGTCGAGACGAACAGCGGGGGTTCCAGACCATATATGGTAGCAGTATTCCATGCAAGGATGAATAGTTGATTTATAGATTTGAAGAATGGACTCAGGCGAGAAAAATTTTCTGGCGCGACAACTTTCCTTGCGGTAGATGAAGCTATTGATTCAATGTGTTACCCCTCAGGTCAGCGGACAGTGTGAGACCAAGCAGGCGCAGAGAGGCGCTTTCGTGGAGTTGAGCATCAGACATTCTAATCGAAGGCAGGGAGGGTTCCCTGTGGTGGGTAAAAGAGAGTAGTTTTGTTTTTGAAGCATTAAAGTTTACTAGCCATTTCTTGCACCAGTCAGCAACCAATTTGAAGTCCTTTTTATGACCAACGACCAGGTTAGTTTTGCCAGCGACACCAGATTTTCTATTGAAGCAGGAGTAAATAAATTCGTTATCTGGACTTTTATTACATTTTACATCCGACATCTGTTTTAGGAAAAGAAACTACAATATACCTGCTGATAACTTATCCAGAGTCGTGAACACTTTTGTGATGGATACCTGTGTTAACAACAATAAGTTTGTTATCACACAAAAGGTGGATAAGTAATTTTAACAGTTAGTGAATGAAAATACTCCTTTTCTCATACGATGCACATTATAACTGAAAGAAGCAGAATATTTGTGATACTAGAACCGATCAGCTATATCGTTTCGGTCCAGAAACATTACGAGAAATGATCTTCACCAAAATGTACAATAATTCTTATCCGGGTAATAATGGAATGTTAAGAAATATATAGAAATTCTTACGTAATATTATGCCAAGAACGTTGGACAAGAATACGAGACTAAAGCTTTTATACGTAACATAATTATTTAGTCACTTCTTGATGTCAAATTAACGTTAACCAATTAAGGGTATGCGTTTCAGGTCTTTTTTTTCGGGCATTCGATCTTCTTCGCGCAAGAATGCGAGAGATTCTGATTTCTCCCCTCGGAGGTTGAACATTGATATAACTTCGTGTCATCAGAATGTCTGATGTGTGTATCTCCTGCGTACAGCTGGGCTAACTTCCTGTTTATGTTGGTGAACCTGCCTTTAATGTCCGATTCTGCACTTGCTGGCTTACAGGAACACCTTCTAAGTTAATCCTGTCTTTTAACATTCTGAAGTGAAAAAGAATAAAAATTTACTTTGGTATCTTTAAAAGTGAATCCGCTACATATTGAGGTCACCACATATCAACTCTTATTAGATTAAAGTTTCCTGGTAGACATTTAAATTTGATTCAGATTCCTGGTATTTCTTGACTTAGTGCAAAAATATTTCTAACCATATGTTCATTCAGGACACTGCAAGCAAGCACCCATAGCAAAAAAAAAAAAAAAAAAAAAAACTTACAGTGGGCCTTATAGAGGGATAAAAAGAAATTTAAAGTATTTAACCGTACAATAGCAAGAAGAAGAACATTGATCAACTCAGGGTAACATTCATAGATATTTATGTGCCACAGATTGCAGACAGTCTTTTGATTTGAGTCGCTCGGAAATGATTATTCTTCTGAGTCACCTGATAGCAACAGAATTTAAAAAACTGATAATCTGCACGTTTTGTTCGGTGAAAGACTATCATAGAGATATCAATTAATAAAAGAAATGAGACGTATACAGACACACGCATACCTAGAATATTGAAAAATGTAATGCCTTATAAATGTATCCTCTCTTTCAGCGACTAGCCAGTCGTATTTTCAAGGGTCAACAGGACTTATCTGCTTATTCGAATGTTCTTTCCCGCACTAGCCCAATGATCTCTATATAAAAAAAAAAAAGCAAGACTAGCGTACATAAAATTATTTGCTTTGTCTCACTTGGAAACTATACTATGCGTTGTAATGCTTAGTATTATGAGAGTCATGATATAGGAGAGGCAACAGAAAGAATTTAAAGAAGGTGAGTGAATTTGCTCTTCCCAATTAGCTTTATTCTTTAAGCATCAGCTTAAAGAAAAGATTAAGACGGAAAAAGCGGCGTTCTTCAGCAAAATTTGGCGAAAGTAGGTGAATCCTGCGCGTATATTTGGAATGAAAAGCGCTGATTTATAGCCGATATAGATATCGACTTGGAAGGATGGCTTACAATTTCTTCTGGATAATGCATATATCATCCTATTCTGCAATAGGTGTTTTAATTTTTAGTTTATATATTAGGTTGGTGCAAAATAATGACGTAATAATGTCGTTTTTTGACGTTAAAAAATACGTAAAGAAACGACATTATTACTAATAGTTTATATTAAGAGTGATGCTAGAACTATGAAATATTACATGCATTAATTTCAACTGTTTATCAATAACTGCATTATTTCTTTCAAGGTACGAGGGTAGAATGAAAGGTTCATAGGCCGACTATGAAGGAATGATTCTGGATCTGTGAAATATTGCATGCTTCAATTTCAACTCTTCTTATTAATATCTGCATCGTTTCTTTCAAAGTACGAGAGGATGCTGAAAAGTTCATAAGCTGACCATGAAGGAGAAATGCTACAGCTGTGCAATCTTGAATTAATTAATTCCAAATCTTATTAAGAACTGCATTGTTTCTTTCCAAGTACGAGGGTCTGCTGAAAGCTTCATAGGTTGATTATGAAAGATAGATGCTAGTCCTGTGAGTTTTTGCATGCATTAATTTCGACTCTTCTTATTAATAATGCCATTGTTTCTTTCCAGGGACTAGGGTCTGCTGAAAGCTTCATAGGTTGATTATGAAGGCGAGATGCTGTATAATATATATGCTCTGTTATAATAAATACATTGAGCCCTCTCTGTGGATCAATTTTAATATCTGGTATTACTAGGATCCAGCTGGATTATATACAAATCTATTATCTGTACTATATCTCTCTCTCTCTCTGTATATATATATATATATATATATATATATATATATCTTACTTATTACAAAACGCAGATTGTGTGTGTGTGTGTGTGTGTGTGTGTGTGTCTGTACGCTTATATATTGGATCGGATTTCCTACATTTTTCAACCAATTTCAACAAAACTTCACAGGACTGTGTAAGATTACCTTGCGGTGGTTCTGACAGCGCCAAAAATTGGAAAAACACAATTGTTTTTGCACGAAATCAATTAGAAAACACGATTCTGTTGCCAGAAGGAAAAGCGGACAACTCATATCGAGTTATACTTATTATAAAACCCAGGTTGTTTGTGTATGTGTGTGTTCGTTTATATATGGAATCGGATTTCCCACATTTTTCAACCGATTTCAACAAAACTTCACTTTTTTTTGGCAGGTAGTGTTTATTATTGTCTTGCACACTTTTTTCTTTAATCTTACATTCAGAATGCTTTAAAAATTCCATTTACAAGACAATTTTTTCTAATAAAATTCTATTCAATCGATTGACTCATAACGATTGAAAACAATGTTTTTTTTGAGTTTGGGTTTGACCAATTCGTAAAAAGAAACAAAAAAAAACTATTTAAGACATGCGTATCCGTCAACCTTAAACAATAATCGTTGTCAATTTTATTTTTCAGTCTTTATGATGGTTGATATTTGATATATCTCTTACTGTTACATCCCCAGGCAACACCGGGCTCTCCTGCTAGTATATATATATATACATATATATATATATATATATATATATATATATATATATATATATATATATATATATATATATATATGTACAGAAATATACATATATATACATACATATATACATATAAATATACATACATATATATACATAAATATACATATATATATATGCATATATATATATCCATATATATACATATGTATACACATATATATGTATATAACATATATATATACATATACATGTATATACATGCATACATATATACACTCACACACACACTCATATATATATGTGAAGAAATATAGTTTTAAAGTGTGCTATATTTATGGGATAAATTGCTGAATATCAGAGATAGAGCGGATGGAAATATAAAAGGGACTTCAATGTTCACTCTTTATATTTATATATACGTTGACTTTTATATTACATACATACATACATACATATTATATATATATATATATATATATGCGTGAGTATTTATATATATATATATATATATATATATATATATATATATATATATATATATACATTTATATACATATATATATACATATATATATAGATACACACACATACATGTATATATACATATTTTTATTACATTTTTTCTTATATATATATACATATCAAAATAATTGTATCGTTAATATCTATTATTTAAGTAAAAAACAAAATACAACGTCCCTTACAAAATAAAATAAAATAAAGAATAAAGTAGATCGGCCAAAAATTAAAATCGGTGGCATGTCTATAGTTGTTACAACTCGGAACAAAAAGCAACTATCGAAAGAAAAAAAAAGTGGGAGTAAACGAAGAGAAAAAGCTAAAGATCACGAGAAAAGTAAAGAAAACAACAACAACAAAAAAAAAAAAAACGTAAATGGCAAATGATCACGAGACCCTATATGTACGCACATCTGCAGAGACCGGCGGATGGCTGCACGAGCACAAAAGCACACACGAACAAAAAAATTACAGAAAAAAAAATTTGTTAAATCCATATAAAAAGGCAAATTCGAAAAATATAAGCAGTAAATTATTGATATCCCCTGAAGTGTGGACGGACAGCCTTTCCTACGAAACACTGGATTCCGGATGCTGAAGGCAACATCAATCAGCTGTGTGACAAACCTTTACTTATTAGGTTGGTGCAAAAATAATATCGTTTTCTCACATGGTAACGTATCTGAGAAAACGATATTATTTTTGCACCAACCTAATATATATATACATATATATATATATATATATATATATATATATATATATATATATATATATATATTTAGGAAGCAGTTTTTCATTGAGGTATGTTTCATTAAATAATATAAACAAGTTTTGTCTATTTATTTTAAGTTAGTTCCTTTCATATTGTCTGATAAGCTTAATAACATTATCATTGAAAAACGAAAGGAAATCACCATATTGATACATGTTTAAATCCAATCTAAGCTGTTGGTTTACATAAGCCATTATCAAAGATGACAATTAGTTTTCAATATATCAACCAATACACGGACGAAACAATAATGATAGCCTGTTTTTGTTGCATGAAAAATGTCCAAGCAACGACTAACTCGTGTATACTCGTGCATTTAATAATGGCTTATGTAAGTCGAAAGCTTAGATTGGATTTAAACATGTATCAATATGGTGATTTCCTTTCGTCTTTCAATGATAATGTATTTAGCTTATCAGACAATATGAAAAGAACTTACTTAAAATAAATAGACTTAATGAAACATGCATCAATATATATATATATATATATATATATATATATATATATATATATATATATATATATGAGTAATGAAAAGTTTGGTAATTCGTATGAATAATCCCAAGGAGGATGTAATCCAGGGAGCTCAATTTTAAATCAGAGTAATTATTAATTTAATTTAAATAGAAAATAGACAGCCTTAAGGTTGTCTGTTTTGTATTTAAATTGAATTAATATATATATATATATATATATATATATATATATATATATAGAGAGAGAGAGAGAGAGAGAGAGAAAGAGAGAGAGAGTAAAGGTAATAAATCTGCTGGTATATAATCTAAGTGGATCCTAGTAATATAAAATATTAAAACTAATCCACAAAAAGATCTCAATGTATTTATTATTACAGAGCAAATAATTAGTACCAAATAAAATCCAAAATTACTTCATATGAGGTAATTTTGGATTTTATTGTGTACTAACAATATATATATATATATATATATATATATATATATATATATATGTGTGTGTGTGTGTGTGTGTGTGTGTGTGTGTGTGTGTGTGTGTTTTGTATTTAAGCAGCAATCCTTCATTTATGCATGCTTCATTAAAAATGACAGATAAAATACTACGATTATGCTTTTTATTTAATTTTGCTTGTGTTCTTTTGTTGGGCAAAATTCATCCTCTCGACTACTCTTCCTTAAAGAACTCAGTAATGTCAAACAGACACTGATTAACAATGGCTTCCCTAATCGCTTTATATACCACCAAATTAGACTATTTCTCCTCAAAGTAAATAACAACGATAGTGAACATACAGTCAAAAATGACATAAATATTTCCTACAAAAACCAAATGTACATTAACTACAGGATGAATCTTCATTTAGAAATATAAAAAAATACACTACCCCAAGTGACCTGAATAAAAAAATCAGATTATCTACTACAAAAAAATTAAAACAGGTAACCTTATCCTCAAAAATAACAACACATCAGTAAAGTCAAAATTACAACGAACATTATCTATGATTTCAAATGCCTCTTAAGAAACTGTGTTCTTGATCAAACCAAATTCATAAATAATTACATCGGTCACACGACTACATGCCTATCTAGACGCCTTACATTACACCTATCTGAGCACAGCTCTGTTAGAACCCATTTAAACACACACACAAACTTGCCAGAATCCATCCGAAACATACTAGTAAAAAATACAGACATAATAAGCTCATCCACAAGTAAAAAAAGATTAAAAATAATGGAAGCCTTAATAATAAAAAAGAAGCTAAGACTTAATGATATTAACTACGAAAACGGACACAATGTTCTGTGTTCGAAAAAATAAAATATCTCTATAACACTAAAATCATACACACAACGCATACACCCAGTTAAATTGAAAAAATAAAATCATTCTTGATAATATTTAAAAGTATAGCCGAAAGCGCTCGAAATTATAGAACATTTAGACAGTTTCTACACACTCTGTGTCCCATAAAAAAACACTTGTTCGAACACAAGAAAAATTAAATAAAATGCTAAAATCAGAGTGCCTTGCCTGTCGTTTTTAAGGAAACATGCATGCACACACACACACACACACACAACACACACACACAAATATATATATATATATATATATATATATATATATATATATATATATATAGTACCAATTTCAGATTTATTAGAGAAT
Source organism: Acanthosepion lycidas (assembly GCA_963932145.1). Taxonomy (NCBI): domain Eukaryota; kingdom Metazoa; phylum Mollusca; class Cephalopoda; order Sepiida; family Sepiidae; genus Acanthosepion; species Acanthosepion lycidas. The sequence continues at coordinate 119,485,675 of OZ010576.1, read as the reverse complement.
TTGTAGCATTATACTGACATATATATTGAAAACATGTGCAAATATGGCATTTTGGTGAAAGGGATAATTTTAGTAATGCGTGGGTCAACTAGCGAGGTTAAGGGATAGAACAGTGAGGAAAGACCATTCCCAACCCGCCCTCCTTGGCTTTCGGCCACATATTCTGTAATTTTCAGAAATAAATGCCCTTTTTTGTCGCACTCTCCCGACATCACATGAACACTCCAGCGAATTTGGCTATCATTAACAGGTAGACATTTTTGTGTGCTTTCATTGGCTCTGACATGATTATCCTTCTATTTTATAAATAACTCATTTGTTAACTATGTGTAGGAGTAGCCTCTTTTATATCACTTATTCATTTGGCTAACCTTACAATTCTTTTTTTTTATTGTTTTGTTTTCTTTTGTTGTAATGTGTTACCCTGTTCAGTTTCGTGCCAAATAACTATTTAGTGAATAAAAAAGGTAGCCAGGATTCGTTACTTTAAATTGTTTTATTCCCACTTGAATCACGCACAACGAAAAGGTATTTTTGAACGGAAAATAACCTGTTAATGTAGAGAAATATATTACGTGCCATACGTTACAAAAATTATTTATGTTTGGCGTGAATTTTAGAAATTACATTAATATCAATGTGAAGGTTTAAAAAAATGTAGTCCTCTCCGGAACATTGCGACAACCCAACACAGTCTGCAATTTCATGAGATAAGAGAAATTGTAGAAGACCATGATGTGAAGATGTAAAGAACACACGTGGGTTAAAATTTCCTGCTAGCCGGTCCAGCTACATGAGAATGTTGGACTTTAATTAAGTCCAAAGAAAACAAACAAGACCGATAATTATATATAAACAAATATATGTATTAACAACAAGTTACAAGCACATGGACAGTTACAGTGAGTTTGGGTGGTGAATATTATGTATGTGTATTGTGGTAAGTGTTCGTACGTACGTGTATTGGTATTGTTCTTAGAGTGTTCCCAGAATTTGGGAAATGCTGTACTGGTGAGAGCTCACATATTGGTATTAGCTGAAATGAAGAAGGAAGAGAAAGAATTACCTCACCTCCACGCGAGGTGGGACACGGCCCAAGGCCTGAGGGGGAAAGAGAGATCGAGGCAAAAGGTCACTCAGTACTTATAGCAAGGGGAGAGAGACCCCTGGTGAAGGATAAAGGTACTAAGGAGGAGCTAACTCCGACAAAATTATTGTATGTTGTGTTTTGCTGTAGCAATTAGCGGTCATAATTTTTATCTCCATTTTCAACAAATTTAAACCCGCGTTAAATTTTATAGGTTAGGTTTCAAAACTTGTTTTCTAAAAATGTTCCGGAACATAAATAACACCCTGTCTCCGAAAAAAAAAAAAATGGCCACAAAGCGAAATAAATACTTGAAACAGCAATGGAAGTGCTTAATTTAACTATCTTACTGACTTTAACTGTTTTACAATATAACCTGTCGATTCTTTTTTAAAAAATGATTTTAAGTGTCGTTTTTGAATTAGGTTTCCTGCGAAGGAGAAAAAAACTTTTTTTTTTATTTCAGAAACTTTACAGTGATTGACGGTTCAAAAATGTAAGGATGTTGTCAGATATCAGAAAGTTAAACTTCAAAAGATTACCTCACCACATTATCACAGTTTAATAAAGCACTTAAATTTACTCTATGGTTTAGATATTGATCACATTTTGAAATCTGCTAGAACTGTTCAGTATTGAGATAACTGTCCCTTAATTGATTTAAACTTATACATACATATATATATATATATATATATATATATATATATATATATATACCACGGGTTGACCCAAGCCTTGTGAGTAAAATTGGGTATACGGAACTCTTGTGGGCCGTCGATACGGAACTCTTGTGGGCCGTCGAGAGCTTGATCTTGCTGGCCTTGTTCAAATTGTTGATCACACTAGATAACACGGTAACTAAGGTTTGCTCAGCATAGTTGCAGTACAAACCACAGGTGGGCTCTGTGGGTGTTGAGCAAATCCAAATATGCCTGAGCGAGCGTCTGCAATAGGGATTGGCTAGCTACCCTAGTAGATGGGTATTCTTAAATGTGAGTGGCTAGCTATTATATATATATATATATATATATATATATATATATATATATATATATATAGAGAGAGAGAGAGAGAGAGAGAGAGAGATTAACATTTGCATTAACATTTATTTGAGAATAACAATAGTTTTTTACAGATACAAGTCCTACTATTTAACCGATAGCTGGGATGGAGAAGATTGTTTCATACTTTTCCCAAAGGTATCTACGCACAAGAGAATGTGATGAACTCGACTCTGCCAGTTCTCATTTCGAGTCACTACCCTTTCTACCACCCGCGCACCCACATATATATTTGTGGGTGGGTGCGTGCACGCGCGTGTCTTTCATCGACAATGTACTTATTAATTTTAATTCTATTTCTATACGAACAAGATTATATTTTTTCTTTATTTAGTGAATATAGAAAATCGTTTAAACAAAACATGTATTAGAGAGGGATTACTGCTCAAACACACATACACACACACACACATATATATACTTTATTTTAAGATATTACATCGAAAAACATGTCAAAATCGCTACACAGTTGCAGTCGTGTTTCGTTGTGTATGAACGCATCTCATCAGGCGTTGATACGCATCGAAACATGATTTCAATTACGTAGCGATTTTGACATGTTTTCAGTGTAATATCCTAAAATAAAAAATATTGCACTACTTTGTACTAAGTCATATTTTAAATTAAACTAGCAGTAGAGCCCGGCGTTGCCTGGGGATGTAACAGTAAGAGATATATCAAGTATCAACCATCATAAAGACTGAAAAATAAAATTGACAAAGATTATTGTTTAAGTTTGACGGACACGCATGTCTTAATTAGGTTTTGTTTTTTTGTTTTTTCACGAAATGGTCAAACCCAAACTCAAACAAAAACATTGTTTTCAATCGTTATGAGTCTATCGATTGAATAGAATATTATTATAAACAATTGTCTTGTAAATGGAATTTTTAAAGTATTCTGAATGTAAAAATAAAGAAAAAAGTGCGCAAGACAATAAGAAAAACTACCTGCCAAAAAAAAGTGAAGTTTTGTTGAAATCGGTTGAAAAATGTAGGAAATCCGATCCAATATATAAACACACACACACACACACACACAAAACAAAAAAAACAACCTGGGTTTTATAATAAGTATAACTCGATATGAGTTGTTCCCCTTTCATTCGCGCGCCAGCGATGCCTCTTAATCGTGTTTTCAAATTGATTTCGTGCAAAAACAATTGTGTTTTTCCAAATTTTGGCGCTGTCAGAACCACCGCAAGGTAACTTTACGCAGTCCTGTGAAGTTTTGTTGAAATCGGTTGAAAAATGTAGGAAATCTGATCCAATATATAAGCGCGCACACACACACACACACACACACACAAACATACACACACACACACAATCTGCGTTTTATAATAAGTAAGATAAGATGTTACGAACGTTGGAATAGTACTTTGTTCGTTCCCATATATATATATATATATATATATATATATATATATATATATATATATATATATATATTTAAGCATTTCACCCCAAGCAAGGCGGGAAGCCACTAGGACGCAAGGTGTTACAGAAAATATAGAGCGAGATCAGATAGGAGTGATAGAAGAGAGTATGAGGAGAAGGGTAGTGGATAGATCAAGGCAACTGGAGATGAAACTTGAATAGCTGGAGATTATAGCTCTCAGGGAAACTGGAATAGGGAAGGAAGTTCCACAGGGGAGAGGTGCGAGACATGAAGCTATTAGAGTAGAAGAGACGGCTGTATTTAGGAGTTTCGACAGTGAAGGAGTGAGAGCGGGATGCCAGCCTTGTAGGGCGCTTGAACTCATGAAGTTTGGGACCCAACGAATGCAGCTCCTCGGAGCAATTAACATGAAAGTATTTGTAGAACAGACAGAGAGAGGCGACGGCACGTCTGTGAGAAAGTGACTGTAGACGAGATATATATATTGGGCGTTCTGATATTACCCACAATCTATAATTCAACCAATTTACATTGATCTTAACGGGTTTAAGTTTAAATCCTACATAGCTTAATAATATTGGACACCTATAGTACAAAAAACTATTTACTGTGAATCCCCAAAAAAGACATTTGGGGATCGTATAAGGAACGCCATATAGTAGGAAGTGATATTAAACTACAAACAATGAAAAGTTCTAGCCATAAACTCCAACCCCAGGCTGCTTCCCTCGGGATAAGATACCTTACGCGCCCAGCAGTCGCTAACGCAAACCCATTCTCATTAACAAGGCGTCAACCAGAGGAGGACTGACATTAAAAATAAATTTAAAACACTGAACAATATAGTTCATACCACTTTGACGGAAAATCTACCAGTAAAAAAGAATTCTCTTATCACTATATTTGTACATAAACGCAGAACCTTAAAATTTAAATTCAAACTCAGCGTTGCGATTGCACGTTCCAAAACAATAACACATTTCTCATAGCATTTTTCGGATTACAACTCTATTTTCGTTGTCCACTTATTACTGAGAGTAAAAACAAGAAAAAAATCTATTTCATACCTGAGGATGTCTGTAGGAACAGACGAAAGCTTGTAAAAATAATAAGACCTTATGCAACTGAAATTTATAAAACAGGATCTTTTCATTCATAAACAGGTTCGGGGTTTTTGTATATTATTTGAATTGTTCGCAAAGATGGATTTCTCGCCATTTAAATCATTAACCTTTGTATTTGTTTTTTGTATGAATAATTCATGAATTTGTAAATTAATTGCACCTTTATTGAAATATTTATATTTATATACATACACATTTCACATACACACACACACACATACACACACACACACACACACATATATATATATATATATATATATATATATATATATATATATATATATATATATATATATATGTATGTATGTATGTATGTATATGAACAAAACCTTGATACAACATATATATTGACTTGAAAAGGCACATACATATTTTCAACATTTTCCCTTTAGGATCCTTACGACGAATACTTCTCCAGAAGGAAACTGTTGGTATAAATAAAACGAGACAAGAGATGATTTTCATGGAAGAGTAAAAAATAGTGAAAGTAAGAGGCAAACTTAGGAACTCGGCGAAAAACAATTTTTTTAGTAAAATAATCCACGAATAAAAAGAATTAAAGGTTCCAAGTGAGTATTAATAGGGCAAAAATGGTACTCACACCCACCAACTAAACATAATGAGCGAATAAAATGCTATTTTTGCTTACACAGACCTGGTTTGTGTATCTTAATATAAACCGCCTCAAGAAATTTTAAATGGTGAGCAGAGTAGAACAGTGAAAAAAATCATTATCATACTTATCAGCACTGTCAGTGTTGTCTGATAGGTGTTGGCCTTTTGCTGAGTCATATACAGATTGGGTTGTTCTGGAAGAATGACTAAGATTATCTGATCTTACATAGCAGAAACATGTTGACCAATTCGGGTCTATAGTCTCTGATTGCCCCGTCCCACGTATTCATCATCGCACAGACATTTAAACTTATACACATTAGAACTATTTTGAAAATGGAACAAACTATCTTTGAGGAAAGAGGGAAACACCAAACGGGTCTCAAAAACAACACGTAACCTGACAGTCGAAAAACCTGATCTAATACATGCCGACACCCTGTTCGCGAGTATTTGACTCTTCTTGCACAGCCGCGGTAGTTTCAAATAAATGAGACAAAGAGAGGGACAAAAACTACCGGTTCATTGAAACGTTTCACCCTGCGCCAATAACACGTTTGATGACATTAGTTGGAAAACCATTGTCAATAAAAATGCAATGAATTTTCTCACGTTCCTGGTAAAGGGTAACAAGGAGCACAAATCCCCAACGCGCGATGGACTAAGGTGGATATCAAGTTAATTTTAACCTCACAGGGGCATAAGAATTCCAATTAATGCACAGACGTACACCCTCGTGCAAATTAATTGAAACAAAACAAATAATTCCGTTATTACTTTTTTTCTTATTTTCCTAATGAAACATGACCCAGTGCACATGTTCGTATGTCCATTCCACGAAGTCGTTTCTTGCAGATTGACCAGAGATTCTCGATTGAATTTAAATCAGAGGAGTTTCCGGGCAAATCTACTTTGATTTACTCACTGGTAAGGCTTGTCAGTGTGTTCGTGCAGCATTGCAATTTTTGTACGCCACTTTGGAGTAATGTCCATCGCAGACAATGGCCCTAGGAAAACTAATCGACAGTCGAGACAATAGTGTCTGGGCGTGATAAAAATCTGATGTAATCACGGACGACGCATTATTTCACATGGCCAAACAAAGTTCATCATACACTCCGAAAATAGATTCATATTACTGCACACCACTGCAAATGACCTAATCTGAGGAAATAATAGAAATCGATTACACCCTGTCACTCCAGTGGGTATAAAACTGACCGTACGTTGAAAGAATGGAAACTAAAGCGGCTGTTTCAATTAATTTGTACAAGGGAGTAGGTGTGCGATAAACACTCGTAATAAACAAAACATCTTTACGTTCAACACGAACGTCCAAAAAAGGCAAAATTAAATCTTTCTCCACTTCCATAATGAATTGCAAAGATGGATGAAGGGAAGTAAGTTGAATGTGAAAAGCCATAGCGTCAAAGATGGAGAACATGTCATCAACGTAACGAAAATATAGATGGGATTTACAGGAAAGCCGAAAGCAGGGACCTAATGTAGCCGGAATTTCAGGGCTGTTATAAGCAGGTCCATTATGCCGATTAATCGAGTGAGGTTGATCGGCGTTAATGTTGAGATAGGAATGCCGGAAGTGAGGACCAATGCGTAGCCGGAAGTTATAAAGTCCAGAAATGCAGTAAGATAAGGGACCGTGGTAGCCGGAAGTCGTTAACGTCAGGATTGCCGAAAATAATGATCCGAGATAGCCGGAAGTAGTAAGGCCAAGAATGCTGGAAGTAAGAGCCCGTGGTAGCCGGAAATAATAAAAGGCATGAGTACTGGAAGTAAGAATGGATAGGAAAGCTCAACTAGCGTCCAGTTGGCAGAACAAAATTAAATGGGTACGTCTCAATACATAACCCGTCTAGGTCTCCTGGTCACAAAGTCCAGGATGACTACATTTCGCCTCCTCCTCGTCCTCCCCCAGGTTCAGCGAGAGGTCGATGAGTTATATGATAAAGGAGTATAATAAAATTAACTGAGCCTGCCATTCCACTTAAAATAAAAAGGAAATAGATCCAAAGTTACTACGAAGTACAAAAAGTGTCAAAATGTTCCCGAAGTTCGTAATACTAAAAATACATTAGATTTATTATGAATCTAAATGAACTTGCTATATTAAATTGAAGGGAGTGGGACAACACAATTAAGAAAAGGTCAAGGTCATGAAGATAAATAACGCCTACCTGTGATCACGTGAACGGAGTAGCGAAGGGGCTACGATCGTACACACATATTAAAATAATTGTCGAACTTAGTCCGTTTCATAATATATGATGTCATCTGTTCACGTTAAGATACGCTTTGAGCAGATATGAGCGTTCGAAAGAAATCATGGGAAATTTGTTGTTTAAAAACAATATATGGTGGTTGCCAACTCGTGTCCGACTACGACCATTGCTCCATATCTTTTGGGAGAAAAACTACTGATGTGCTGAACGAATGTGGCTCTTTAGCCCAACAAGGGACCTCTGGTACAAACAGGGCAGTTAAGAGGTCCAACAGCGAGTGGTACATTATCATGCAATTGAAAATGTCGCATGAAACTGCTTCTGGACCCGCATGTATTACCGCAAATATCACATTTCAGTTGCTGGACGTCTACGGCTTTATAATCAATTGCAACCATCCGTCGTTGCGCTCTCAAGTGACTCCTTAGACCAGCCATCGACAAACACACTCCACCACAAGATATATATATATATATATATATATATATATATATATATATATATATATATAGGGAATTACTATCGGCCTGCTTATTCGAGAAATCTTTATAAAGAAAATGTGCACCAATGATCAGGTGAATATGCCTAATACCCACTGTTTGAAGTAAGAAAAAAAAATATCAGATTAAAAATAAATCCATTAATTCTTTAGAAATATATAGAGGGTGCGAGAGAAATACCTCCTATCTAATGGTAAAAAGATAGCTACTTGGAGATACCATTGCCAATAATGTCCTACCGTTATGTGGGAGGTATTTCTCCCACACACTGTATATATGTAAATTCATTTATTTAGGTTTGATTGAAAACTCCAGTATTTGTATTTACTTTTCTCCGGTTCGGGATTCTGGGTTCTGATCTTCGGGCAGAATTTGTGCGATGACTTCTGAGCGCTTTCCATTTTCATAAGACGTTATCGAATTTTTTTTTTATGGGTTAGTAGGGTTGTGTCTATAGGGATGCATTGTGTGCCTTTGGGAGGATTTCATCTACCGCGTTTTCATCTCTTAAGTCAAGCGGCCAAAAATACAGAGTGCATACTCTTTCAAAATACTAAAATAAAAAAGAAAAAAAAGAAAAAGAAAAAAAGAAATAAAAAACAAGAGGCTTGGAAGATATTGGCCAATTTTTATTCAAATTTCACATTGAACACAGAAAATGGTTCAAACATAGAAAAACAAATCTTAAACAAAAAACTTTCGTTAATCTTCAAGCAAACCTGCTTAAATAAAAAAAAAAATTGTTGCCCAAAATACACCCGTGTGTATGTTTCATGCCGGGGTGCGCTTGCAACGTCCCCTTTCCGATTATGAGACTCGGATTCCAATCTCACATTGTAAGCAAAATGGTTTCTTGAAAGTGATCGAAAATCATAGCCACGCGTTGACCCACGCCTTGTGAGTGAAATTAGGTAGACGGTATTTTTCGTCGATGTTTTTGCTAGCACGAAACTGTAACTAAGGTCCGCTCAGCATAGTTGCGGTATAAACTACAGATGGGTTCTGTGGGTGTTGAGCAAACACAAATGTGCCTGAGCGAGAGTCTGCAATACGGATTGGCTAGCAAACAGGCATACTCGGATACAAGCAGGCATTATATATATATATATATATATATATATATATATATATAAAGAACAGTAAGATATATAATCCAGTGTTCTTATATATATTTTTATTTTTACAAAATAGTGCTCAATGTAAATTTACAGACCATTAATATTATAAATTAATTGATTTAAAATATGTTTTTTTCGCTACACAGTTCTAACCAGTTGAAACATGGTTAGAACTGTGTAGCGAAAAAACCATATCTTAAATCAATTAATTTATAATATATATATATATATATATATATATATATATATATATATATATATATCTTGATAGTCTAACGGACAAAAATAACTCTGAATTTAAAGTCGTGCATAAAGTAATGGGACTACTCCGCTACTTTTCTCAAGGACAGTCACGGTAATTTACTATTTACAGATATTAAAGTAAAAGGAAATTGTGAAGAGCTATGATTGCCTACATCATGGAAGGATATACAGTATAACCCGGATATAAGAGAGTTGTCGGGACCGGAGAAGTCTCTTATATCCGGTCTATTTGGTCTAATTTATGTACATTAACACAGGCTCTAATTTGCGACCAGAGAAAATCTATCTTATCTGGGTTTCTCTTATATCCGGTTTACACTATATATATATATATATATATATATATATATATATATATATATATATATATATATATATATATATATATAACGTTTGCCAATCAGGGTTCGGTGCAGAAAAATCTTTTTTTACCAAAAAATCCTTCTGGGATCCACTTTTCCTCTTTGCCAAACTGTCACCCACACACACGTCTCCACGAGTTCTTTTATTACCGGAATTCACACTGATAACTACATCTAACTTCGCCTACCACAATTCTTTTAATTAGACTTATTTCTTTTTTTCTTTCTTTTTTTACTTAGAACTTTACCGTGTCGCATTGACCCACGAGTGAATTTTCACTAACATCATTTGCGCCGACCTGTCCTACGCATAAACTTATCACAGCCGTTTATGAAAAGTTTAAAAGGTCAATAAACCTATTCATTTGTTCTTTCAAAATCTATCTTATCCTGCTTTCTTTTCTCACATCAACTAGAAAAGATAGCACTATGCATTCTTTCATTTTGGTTAATGCACGTTCAAACAATCCACTTTATTTAACGATCGTTCCTGGTAAAATATTCAGTTTTTAAAGGTTTGTATTTTTGTTTTCTTCTTTTCTCTCAAAAAGTAATAAAAAAACATACCAATTTTAAATTATTATCTTTTATTAGCAATGAAAAAATGAATTTTCCACCTGAATATTATGACGATTAGCGTAGGCGCAGATTATTAAAACACCCTAGTAAATTTGCATTTTATCATTGAAATATTTCTTAAAGCTTTCTGGTTTTTTAATTTGAAATTATTCCATGTATTCATGTTCTTCGATTGATTTAAATTATTAACACAATGAAAAGTTTTAATGAATTGTAATCTATTCGTAAAACATTGACCAGTTGAAGGACAAAAATAAAATAGTTGTCTGACAAGCCAATCTAGTAACATTAAAGATTAATCTTACAAGTAAATATGAAATACGTTCTCCTTAAGAAGATACGAAATCAACTCTCTGAATACAATCACAGAAATTTACACTTTTTTTTTCCAATGTGAGTTATTTGAAGGAGTGTCGGTTGAGTAGCATAGGGTTCTTCGCTGTTATCTATGGCGTCAGAAAAGGAGTTACTTCATTCATTGGTATAAACAGAAAAAAACAAGGGCAAGTAATTTTGCAGACTGGGAGTGGGTTAATACAGTTATGGATTTGTTATCTCTGGCTGAAAATTAGGATGAGCCACGAGATATGGTTTCGTAGCCAAGGGAACCTGAACAAGAATATTGTAGGATGGGTGAACTTCAGCGGAACTGAATATTCATACGATAAATACTCCTCTCACCCCCCAAAATATTCTGAACTTGGCTGTTTTTATTTAATTCTTAAAGATGGTAAAAAATTATATTTGTTACATTTTTTCTTTAGTTCTTTTAATGCCATCTCCCGATATTTTCTTTCTTTATTATCTGCGAATTGTCATACTTTTGGGGGAAAGATAGTGAAGTGGTTTCCGTTGTTTTCTTCACAGTTCGGAATTTAAAGTTTTCCTTTTTTTAGACCAGTTGCCACCTAAGACTAGAAAGCCCACTCAAGCCTGTTTTGTTTGAAAGCTATCACGGGCAGCTTAAAACGCTCCTTACAGCACACCCCCATTTTGCTATTTGGTTAGAAAACTTGCCCTTAATTTTAATTACCATACGCAATGTGATTAAACAAGATTTAGGATGTATATCACCCGAAATGTTTGTAAGGATACAAAAGGCGCTTATCACCCTTTGATGGATATAAGTCATGTGAGTCACATGATAACTGCTTAGTGGCGTCACTCCATACAGCGACGGAAACAGCAGCCAAATACAGTTCGTTTACAGCAGACAAACCAAAATGTGGCTTTCTTTAGCCCGGACCTCCATGGCTCGGACAGAGACTAAGTCTTCCTTCTCTGCAGCTTACAAGTCCATGGTGCCGTTTCCCTTTGGGAATATATCTTTCTCAATTATGAAAATGAAACTCCAGATTGCAGTCCTCAATTTGGGAAAACACAAGACTCGCTGTTTCTTTTTCGTGGAATATGTCCTCACCTGGGACATAGATGAATCCGGCCCATTTGAAATACAAGAGTATCTTCGTATATGTAAGACCCTTCTTTTTTGTTGTTCTTTACACTCTGCTTTGCAGGCGAGATGTGATATATTTTATGTGAATGGGACTCGTGTATATATATATATATATATATATATAGTATTGTGTATGTATTAGTAGTATAAAAGTCTCTCTGTTTGTCATTCCTTTTTCTTTCAGCCATTCCGTTCCGTCCGTGAACTACGGTGTTATTATATCACGGATATGATAATGCCCATAACGGGGGGAAATGAAATGGGAGAATAAATCTTTCTTCTGTAGCTCTCTCCCGTTACATGGTTTTCGGCATATCAGTAACAAACCCGGACAATTCTGTGAGAAAACCAAGCATTTTAAACCAATAACGTTCTTTGTAGAGGACTTTAAACAAAGAATGAGTGATTAGTTTTTACACCAACAAGATGACGTATAATAAACCTCTACAACCTAAAGATATTCACGACTATAAATACATATTCTTACGTAATGATCCGGTGAAAGTCCATTCGTCTTACATACACAGGACTTTTTCAAGTAGTGGACAGACAGCAAAACATATTTTACCATCATTAGAACTGATAAACAAGACACGGTCTCCATAAACAGAATAATACCGGGGTACTTAGATTTACCCACAAAAACAATACGACGGAATATGCATCTTCAACTGGCACAGAAGTGCAACAACCAGTTTCAACAAACCAAGACACACACAAAAATGTCATAACGAAATCCAACACAAAAGTCACTTGGCCTAACAAATTTAAAACATATTACACATATGAAGGTGTATTAGAGGAAATAAACCCTATTTCCAACACAATTACATACCCATATGTGTACCATATTAAAACACGCCCAAATTTTATTTTCTACCCAATAACAGACAATATTTCAAACATACTAAAATGATTCCGCAGCACAACTCATACCGTTTAAATCAATGTGTCTATTGGTTAGAAATTAACATTCCCATTTGAAATATTTAACCAATCAGAAAACACTAAAACTCTATTTTTCTCCAGCCTACTTCCAGGAAAATTTTTTTATAAAAACCTACAGGTTTCAAGCTTTCAAAGAGCAGAGATGTTTCCGAGTCGTTCGGACAACAGAGATGCAACTGTCTCTCCTCAGCTACAGCAAAGAAGGTCAGTGAATCTTTGTTAACGATAAAAGTTTTTTTCGACCACTGCTTTTTTTCTGTGAACCAAAGACTTTAACTCAGCAAAAGACTATTTTTTAAATCTTTTAAACTCATGTACATATGTTTGTGAATACAAATTTAACATGCATGAGACCATGTTTCTTTTATTTTATTATTGTTTGGAATTCAGACGTTCGGATTTCTAATATAAAAGAAAAAACTGGACGACTGAATTTCCTCCAATCTGTCAAGTCGCAACAAGGACTTCAGACAGACAACATTTTCCTCAAAATATGTGCAGTGCCTAAAAGAGCTGATGACAAAATTGTCATGGTATCCCCAGCTGGTCAGGGAAGTCACACATTTAAAAGAACTAATCCGAATAAGCCAATCACTGCTGGAATCACTTTGACATCCCCTCCCTGGATGCTAAATAATCTTGTCAGTCTCAATTTTCAAATCAGAATATTTTGTAATTTTCCCAATCACCTTTCCTCAATCACCTTTTCCGAATCGAAGCCAATTTCTGTCATTACGTATGGCAATATCAATAATGTGACAGATCTTGGTGTTTTTATCAAGGACAATTATTATTATCATTATTATTATTATTATTATTATTATTATTATTATTACACTTTAAAAATTTACAAAGAATTAAATTTGAATTTTTCTTTTTTACATTCTTCAAAAAGATCTGCCGTTCGTTTTGTCGTGTTGCTAATACTCCTTCTAGCTAAACTAAAAACAGTGGCAACTAAAATTTTCACTTTCCTAACTCCGTCCACTTTTGTAAAAATGCTCTTGTATGTATCATTTACTCTTCACTTCTCCCTTAGCCAGTCTAAGAGAAGAACAATACTGAATTCCAAAACATGTAGAAGGCATCAGGAAATCACTCCACTATCCTTCCCCAGAAAGCATGGCAATTCACATATAATAAAGAAAAATCTATGGGGAATCATAATTGCCAACTTTCAAAAGAGGTATTAGATTTTTAAAAAATCAATTAATGCAGACTTGAAAAAGGACATTGGATTTAAGAGCGGAAGACAAATTTATCGTAACGAATTGTTAATCATAGAAAAAAGGAATCTGCAGTTAATTGATATGATTTGCTTATAGGATTCCGATATTTCTAAAAAAAGAATTTCAAAAACTGTCAAATTATAAATAAAGGACACTGAAAATCATGTAAGTAAAATTCCTGGAAACATCAGCATTACAGAGCTAGAAAACATTACTTTGTGTGGAACTACACACATCATCCACAAAACCCTCACCATCTAAACGAAACCTCCCAAATATGCATAGATAACTCTCCTAGTGTGCCCTTTTCACTTACAGACCCCGGATGGGTCTCGGTAATTAGACCTTTAAAATTACTTTCTGGTAAGATGATACTACACACAAGAATAATGATCTGTAAATCGAAGTAACAAAAATGTGGAAACTTAAAACTACGATTACTCCTACTGTGATCCGGGCGTATTGGCTAGGATAAAGAACGGTACCAAAAATCATATGAGTAGAATTCCTGGGCACATCAACATCTCGGATCTGCAAAATATTACTTTGTGTAGAACTGCATATATCCGCAAAACCCTCTTCATCTAAATGAAACATCTAAAATGTGCATCGATGACAATTCCCTTTTTACTCATAGACTCCGGGTAGGTCTCTATAATAAGGCACTTAAAATTACTCTCTGGCAAGATTATACCACATAATAATAATAATAATAATAATAATAATAATAATAATAATAATAATAGAAGAGTGCGTTTGATACTAGAAAGCGAACTTAATGGGGCCAATAAAATGAAGGCTATCAAAACCTTAATAACACCCGTAGTAACATACAGCATCAACATTATTAAATGGAAATTGAATGACAATAAAAGATTGGACGCCAAGACCAGAAAAATGCTTACCCAAATGAGTATGCACCACCCGAGATCAGATGTTGATAGGCTGTATATACCAAGAGTTTTATGAGGGTAAGGTCTAATCCAACTTGAATTAACTACAACAATCGGTTTGGAAGCCTACCTCATGAAAACCATTGGCCTTCTCCTACAAATAGTAAAACAGCAAATTCACTCCTGCAAAAAAGAAACTGCACTTTTCAAGAAACAGCTTAATATACCTGAAATCCTACCAACAAAAACCAAAGAGAATACCATCTCTGCCAAACGAGTGAAGGAGAAAGCAAAACAACTTGGCCAAATGAGATTTCAACAAAACTGTGAAGACAAGGCGTTGCATGTCAAATACATAAAAAGAACGAAAGAAGTAGATGTGGACCAACAGAAAACACATCATTGGCTGAGGAGCATCGGGTGAAAGCTGAGACAGAAGGCCTAATTATTGCAGCTCAGGACCAAAACTTCGTAACCAGATCCTATAACTGTCACATCATCAAAGATGGAACTAACCCGAAATACAGGATCTGCGGAAATTATAATGAAACGGTCGACCATATTATCTCAGGATGTCCGGAACTAGGAAAAAATAAATATATCTATAGAAGTAACAAGATAGTGACATATGTGCATTGGAATATATGCAAGAAACACAAAATCGAAACCACTGAGAGATGGTATGACCACCAACCAGACACAGAAAATAACGATGTAACTATCCTATGGGATATGCCAATTCAAACTGATAAGAAATAAAAGCCAAAAGACCTGATATTATCATAAAAGACAAGAAATTCAGGAAGTGTATGCTTATTGATATAGCAGTACCATCTGAAAGAAACACAATAAAAATAATGGAGAAATTGTTCAAATACAAGGACCTGAAGATTGAGATTAACAGGATTTGGGGAATGAAGACTGAGACTGTAGCAATAATAATCGGAGCCCTATACCTCATGAGAAAAAGAATGGTCAATTTTAGTAACAGTGTCCCAGGTAACATCGGCATACAAGTTGCCCAGAAAATCGCCCGGCTAGGAACATCCCATATACTAAGAAAAGCGCTATCAATTAAATGGATCATAGATTGAACCCGGCTTTACAGGATACAAAGCAGGAAACATAACACACAAATACCAATAATAATAATAATTGTCAGATAGGACCTGTAACAATTTTTGGAACCTTACAATACATACAGGCAGAACAATCAAAGCTAATCACCTAGACATCGTGATCAGAGACAAAAAAAACAAAATATGCTTTCTTATTGACATGGTAGTCCCTGAAGACTCTAATGTATCTTTGAAGATCTTCAAAAATTATCAAAGTACAAGGACTTTGAAATTTAAAAAATATCGCGCATGAGGACATTAACAATTTCACTTGTAGTTGGATCCTTCGCATTGACTGAAAAGATTCCAATAGTCTCATTAAAGGAATCCCTGGAAGCCCATGTCTTAAAGAAATACAAAAAATTGTACTCACAAGTACAGCTCACACCTTACAAAGGGCTTTATCTGTGTAAAATGTGTGTGGTCTTAGGTTGTTTTTTTGTTGTTGTTGTTTTAAATCCTCAGTGGAAAATATCATTTCTGACCATAGGTCTCTGGTTGTGACCCGGAAAGAAATGAGTACACACCAGAAATCAAAGGAATAATAATAATAATAATAATAATAATAATAATAATAATAATAAGAAGAAGAAGAAGAAGAAGAAGAAGAAGAAGAACAACAACAACAACAACAACAACAAAAAAACAATAACAACAACAACAAGTGTAAAGTATTTTTGCAAAACCTCTAGAACAACAACAGTGACACATTCCAGAAAGAAATATTAGTCTTTCATCCGGTACTATTTTTGCGGAAATGCCTACTGCGTAGGGTTGAGATGAAGTATTAGGTTGGTGCAAAAATAATGACGTAATAATGTCGTTTTTTGACGTTAAAAATACGTCAAAAAACGACAATAATACGTCATTATTTTTGCACCAACCTAATAATAACTACGAAAGATTTTTATTAGTTTAAGGGAATCATCGCGCACTGTTGCATTAGCCAATCAGAACCCTATGCTAAAAAAACGGAAGTCACTTATAAAAAGGGTGTTAAAATTGATAGGGAAATTTGTTCTGGGAGTAACAAACAAACGTTGTTTCATTATAAATCCTCTGTTCTCATCAGACTAAGACAAGAATATCTACGTCAGATGTTCTTTACCACAAAAATCCTTTCACCAGAATTTCCATTATCTCATAACTTATCTGCATCATGCTGGTCTCGGAATTAAATTTCTCACCATCTCGTCTCCGCGGACTGGTTTTACGTACAAATGAATTCTCAGTAACGCTGTGAAATTAAAACGGTCAATCATCCCGACGATATTTTAAAAGCGCAATAAACTTTCTTATTTGTTTCTCTTTCAGCCCTGTCGTTATTTTCATGTAAGGGATGCGCGGGTAATGTAACAGATATCGGCGTGGAAAGTGGATTCGGCGAGCTGAGTTCAAACTCTGGGCTAGTTTGCTACATTCACTTTCTCACAAATGTTCTAGGGGAAAGTCTGGAATGGATCTCTTCTCTTCCTCTACGGGTTAAATAACAGGGTAGACTGGGCTCTCTAGCCTTGTGTGGGAACCTATGTAAGAGATAGAAAACTGAATTTCAAAACGTAGATAAGGCAACGGGGGACCATTATCTTTCCCAGAATGCATTGCACTTTACAGATAATGTAAGAAATCTGTGGAGAATCATGATCATCTACGTTCTGAAGTGACATAGAGTTTGTTTTTTTTTGTAATTTTTACTACTTTTTTACTTTAATATTTACGTCTTCAAAACATCCACATTTGTAACAAATCTTAACTCAAACACACAATTACGAATCCGATGTCACTATATTATTATTATTATTTTTTTTTTTTTTTGCAGATCTTTATAGTGGAAACTCGAGTCATGAATGTGTAGAACCCAAATTCTACATTATTCCAATACCCAAAAATAGTTTGGTCAAATCTGTGTAAAAAGTGAATCACAGAACACTTTCAAAAAATCTCGAGACCTTAGGCGTAACTATCCACCCACGCTTAACTAATTTTTACAGCTCGTGACTGAAATCCAAGTTCGCGCCAAGTCTCTGTGAGCCACCCGAAGCAAATAAAATCAGAAACTCATTCACACACGCCAGTGTGCATTGTGAGATCAAACGAATCGCAACTAAACTTCACGTCACACAATTTTAAGTTTTTTGTTCATACAAACATTATACAAACTTAACGATATTCACACTCACTCACCAAAACTCATCAGTGAACTCTATTCCCATTCACTCAGCAAATTCCTTACGTTAAACAAATTCCTGCTAACAAATCAACTTTGTTACGTAAAACAATCAAAAGCAGATAACTTCTTTGATTACAAAATTGCATTTAATTTTACAAACATTTACTACTTACATGAACAGTAAATTCTTAAATGTAAATTTTTCTCTTGCAATTAATTTACAGAATCTTCAATAACAGATTCTAACAAACATCTTTTCATATCAGAACTCATTAACAAAATTTAATCTTTCACCAAACTCGAGTTCAACATAAATTAAAGTAAACTGATTTCACCTAACAAAAATTCACTACATTTTTGTAAAATATTTTCATTACAAAAATATATTGAAAATTACTTGTTATTCAAATATTTGCTTTTTGTCTTTTATCAAAAATGTTTCTTGTTTTGCATTTTGCTTATATTCGTAGAGTAAAAAATTGTATGGATTAATTTGGGCCGTCAACACCATTAAATAAATGGTAACCACCAAACTTTCCACTACAAATGCCTTTTTTTATCACAAACAAATCAGTTCACGAACAAATTTTCAAAACCAAAAACGGCTCGGGTGATAAACATGCAATTCGGCGACAACGTGGGTAATTGTGGAGGAAATGTCTTCAGAGGAAGAGGTAGGAATGGAGAATATTTCTAGTTCTTTGATTCGTGAAATTTGTGAAAAAAGTGGGTGAGTTGCAAAGTTTTGCGATAAAGCAATAGCAGGCAGCAGAATAAACATTTTAAATGACAATGCCATGTCTCATTTTTAAAACGTCGACAAAAACAAACCTCATTGCATTGGACATATTTATCGGGAGGTTGTAGGGGCTAATTTATTTACGCTAACTGTCACAAAATATGAAACAACAAAAATAAACATTCAAGAAGAAAAGTAAAATGTAATTTATATATGCATAACAACAACAGAATAAATATAATTTATTGTACAAACAGTAATTCAGTGAATTTAGAGATTCGGTTGACAAGTATGTATTTGTTATTTAAGTCACTTGAAAATGTTCTTTTAATAAGTGAAATGTGTTCCTGTGAAGAATTTCAAAGTGTGTGAAATTATATAGAAGTTGTGATTAATAAATCTGTTTAAAAGGAATTAAACAATTTATAACAATTTCTATAGTTGAAAATTCAATGTTTAAATATAGCAGGAGTTATTTACCTTTAACTGTTTGTAGAATTGCTTAAGGCTTTCAAGGAAGTGTTTTTTTTTACCTGAACTCAAGGAAAAGATTACAGTTCATGAAATAATAATCAATCTCAATGAAATAAATGTTCTTCGATAAGAAGGTATTGTAGATTGAGAAGTTTGGCATAAGATGAGTTCAAAGAAACGTGTTGAGTGAGAGAAAAATTGTATTCTTTGCTTGAAAATCGTGAAGTAGTATTTTGTAATAAAAATGTAATTTTTCAGTTTAACACTTCCGAGTTGAAAATCAGCATAAATATATCGAAGGATCTTGCTGCTCAAATTCGTTCACCATAGAGGGATGAAATCGGTTGAGATGAATTATCGAAAATCATACGTGCTCAGGCGGCGTGCTGTTTCTTGATGAAGAAAATCTCACTGTTAGAAGTTGATAAATTTTTCTATCCTTGTAGTTGAAGGAGTGAATGGATGTTCGTACATGTGTGTTGTTCGTACGTACGTACGTGTGTGTGTGATGACGTTTCATAGCGTTTCCCCCTAAGGGACAAACGCGACCTCCCCAATGAACTACATTGCTATGGGTCTGAGAAGACAAGAAGTAGAAAAGAGGAAGAATGAAGATGTTTCAAAGTATTTATAATTGATGTGAACCATGTGATAGCCTCGAGAACACATAACCTGATTTTGGCGGTAAATTGGCGTTGATAACATCTTTCACATCAGAAGTCGGAATTTTAGTCGAAGCTTATGTGATCCACTTTGGCGTTTAGTTTGCACAAAAATTGCAATCAAAAGAAATATTAGATGAAAAATGAATTGAAGTATTTAAAACCAACAGAATTCACTGAGTCAAAGTAATATTATAATTAGGTAGAAGTAGATTACCAAAAGTCAAAGGCCCGGTTTTCATTGGTTTTGTGCATGGACTTTTACACAAAGTATTGTTATAAATAAGCAATCGTCTGGACACCAGTAACCCATTGATTTCTATGGAGAAATTAGTTTCTATTTACGAACATTTCAGGTTACGAACGGCCTTCAGGAACGAATTAAATTAGCGAACCGAGCTTCCACAGAATATCCAAAGTATAATGGTTAATTTTTATACCCCAAAAAAAAAAAAAAAAATGAGCTGTTTCAATTTCTTGTTACAAGAGATGGAAGCAGATGCTACACTTCTACCAAAACATGAAAGTAATCTTCTTAAGCTTAATATACACCAAACAAGTTGTCATTTTCTTTTTGCTTTTTACATAACTTCACACGCTAAGCAAATGGGTAGGTATTCTGAAAATCACCTGCTTACAATGAAACACAAAACAAATAAGATATGTTGCGAATATCACTTCTAGCTTAAATAAAAACAATGACAAATAAAATATTCACATGTAAATGACAGCTATCCTTATTTATAGAAGTAAAATAAATTAAATTAATATGAAATGAGTGGAAGGAATTTAAACACGGAGATATTTCCTTGTATTTTCATAGAAACTAATAAAAGATTAACAAAAAGCGAGGAAATATATCAGTGCTTACACAGCCGAAATAGAAGAAAATGCATTAAATTGACGGTGGAGTAACGGATAGCGGCTGGGATTGAGGAATCGAAGAGACGAGTTCGAATTCCAGTCGAATCCATTACATTCACATGTGCTAATACTCTTGGGAAAGCTATGAATCCTCTTCTTCTCCCCCAGCTATGGGTAAATAGCAAGACAGACCGGGTTCTATAGCCTTGGATGGCAACTGGTCTACTGCAGAAAGAAATGGCAACCTACTGCGGGAAAAATTCTGCCTCGTCAGTCATGTATCGAAAGATACATGATCGCCTAAGGGTGTATCCCGTATGGCACATGAATGACTGGGAAATGTAGGTGTCTATGCGTCTGTGATAAGCACGTGGGCGGTGGGCGTGTGTGTAAAATTTCGGTGGAAAGATTATTGTTTTGTGTTAGTGTTGCTACGTTGAAAGGAAGAAAGAGAAATTGAGGAAGAGATACTTGTCCTTTTATAGTACTTAAACAGCACGATCTAACAGTGTCTTAGCAGACCAAATGGGACGAATCTACAAATGATAGGTAAAAAATGGAAGATTTATTTTTAGATAGCATGAGTAATCCAACCAATTTTAAAAATTAAAGCAAAAATTAAAAAAATATTAACATCACTCATAATATCTATCTATTTATGCACACACGCACACACAAGCGCGCACGCACACACACACACACACACACACACACATATATATATATATATATATATATATATACATATCTTTATAACGCCTATTGATATGCGTAAAAAATCCTTTAGGGTATGTCAATAATTATTGTATCAAAAATACTGAAGGTTCACGATACTTTGTGAAAATCGACAGAATTTGCTCTTCGGGATCCAAATATGATATATATCTACTTGAGTCTGTTTCTTATCTATCTATCTATCTATCTATCTATCTATCTATCTATCTATCTATCTCTGTTCATTATCTATCTATCTATCTATCTATCTATCTATCTATCTATCTGTCTGTCTGTCGTGAAGAGTAGTTTATCAAGTGTTAAAGTTGAGACAGTCGCCAGTGGTAGGCGGCTGAAGCTATCAAGTAGAAATACTAAGGTAAACAGTAAAGAATTGAAAAAGAATCTATTATGTAGACGGTGGAAAGAGGAAGAAGATACAGCAAACAATAACAAATAAGCTGATTACTATCACTTGAATAAACAGTCAATGGAGTTTGGCGGAGTCAATGGAACGGCAACTTGACTAGAGTTCGGGTAGATCCATGAATAGTTCAGTTTGACTTGAACGAAGTTAATATGAGTTTACGCGTAGGCCAGCACGAAGTATTGAGTTCATAAGAACTGGGAGAATTGCAGTGATGGTGTTTAGAAGTACTGAGATATAAATATATTTGACTGTGAGTTGTTCAACATTTTATTGTTCGAATTATGATTTAGGTCATCCAAGCGTCTTAAATAAAAAAAAATATTGCTTGCCTGGTGGATCCCTCTTACCTTTTCAGTCTTGCTATCATTTTATAATGCTAAAGTGAATCACTGAATAGTGAGACGTTGCATAAAATGATTGGTTAGAAAATGTTTCTGTACACCGGACGCTGATTGGCTGAAGTATTGGTACGCTCTGATTTTTCTAGAATTTTCACTTAGTTTCGACTATATATAGTGAGAAGTTCACTATTCCCTCTCTCTCTCTCTCTCTCTCTCTGTTCACATCTCTTCAATTTAATTTTCTATCTCTTTCTCTGTCTACATCTCTCTATCTTTTCTCTCTTTCTTTCAATCTCTCTCTCCCTCTCCCTCTATCTCGCTATCTATTCAATTTTTCCATATTTAGAATCCACTTTTCAACAATTCTGTTTTCTTTTTGCCTGTTTTTTGTTTTTAATTTTTGCATATATATTACCAAAATTTTATTGAAACCGAAAGGGCAATTATGCATAGAATCAGAAATAAACAGTTGAAAATTCTAGGATACATAATGAGAAAAGGAGGCCTGGAGACTTTGACACTCACATGACATACTGAAGATAAGAGGAACAGAAGAAAGAGTTACAAAGAATAGGAAGTTGTGGAGAGCCATGCTCACCCACGTCCTGAAGGAACACAGCACCTAGAATAGTCTCCACAATATATCTGTCTCTTTCTGTCTCTCTTACTGTCCCTCTCACTCTCTCTTTCCCACACGCACGTACACACGAATATTTGCTTATAAACGTATGCTAAATCCTGTAGATCAATCAACTGATCGCATCGATTGATACTTCGTTTGTGCGTTCAGCTTACAATATTCGACATTTTCGTTCAAACAACGACACGTTAACTTTAACTATCTAGTTTACGAGTGTTTCCATATTTCTTGTATTTATTACAGTGTAACCCGGATATAAGAGAGTTGTCGGGACCGGATAAGTCTCTTATATCCGGGGTTTCTCTTATATCCGGGTCTCTTATATCCGAGCTACACTGTATGTG
The DNA here is from genome assembly GCA_963932145.1 of Acanthosepion lycidas. Taxonomy (NCBI): domain Eukaryota; kingdom Metazoa; phylum Mollusca; class Cephalopoda; order Sepiida; family Sepiidae; genus Acanthosepion; species Acanthosepion lycidas. Next base: position 119,462,296 of record OZ010576.1, on the reverse strand, counting down.
ACAAACGTTTATTCAATCTTTTTAATGTTCTTAGCGTTTTCCTTCTGGAGGAACAAAGTGAGTGTAGAGACTGCTCGTAATAATTTTTGTTTCAAGCGCTTTCGGTCAATCTGTTGCGGGCCTGTGTACGCGTTGTGAGATAAATACGTGTATCTCCTGAAAATTCCCACAACAAACATGTCGGACTCGGAGTAGGAGTCCGCCAAAAGAAATATAATGGAACAACAAGAACCGATAAATATGTACAGACAAATAATAATGTATTAAACAACAAACGGTTTTTAAAAAATGACAAAAACAATAATGTGTGTGTACAAATGAATGTGTAAATTTTTTGGTAATGAAGTGAGTAAATGTGCGTAAGTACGTGTGTGTATGCAGTGTGTGTTTGTGTGTGTGCGTGCGTGAACTGTTCATGGCGTTTCCGTCCAAAGGGAAAAACGCAAATCTCCACAAGAGATTTTATATGTTGTCGTCTCAGCTGAAAAGCAAGGAGAAACAGAGCTAGAAAAAGATATCGCCAAATATATAAAGAATTGGAGAGCGTCACCCTGGTAACAGTTTGAAAAATTAGGAAATTAGAAGGAGTTAACTCCGACAAATTCATTAGCCATTTTCAAGGGGTTCGTTGTTAATATGTTTTCATGTTTGTGTTCTAAGCTGTATTGTATGGAAGTAGTAGCAATTCTAAGCCGTTCTATACTTTGTGACACTCAGGTTGGAAATGTAAATTTAATGTGTTTTTATTTAGTTTTATTAAGTAAATTTAAGTAAATTTTATTTTAATTTAATAATCAATAAATCTCGATATTTCTTATGCCGATAGAAGAAAATAAAAGACACATTATGAATGTATTGTAAATATGACATTGATTTTGATTGTTGTTTTTTACGGTTTATCAACCTTAAATGTGACCTGTAGGTATCGTACGTAACACATCAGTCAAAGAAAAAAATTTCAACACCAGAATTAAGAACCACTGCTACAGTGACTTTCTAAGCGTAGCTTAGATGTGGCACAAAGCCGAAAGTGTGGAGCACCCAGTGAATACCGAACTCATTACTACACTCTAGCAAGACAAGATGGCTAACCATTACACCAAGTAGAAGTGCCCAAAGAACCACTGCTATAATTACGTCAGTCTTCCGCCGATTCGGCATACAAGTATGTGACGAGAATGAATTAAATGATTAAATCATTTTCTTTAAAACACACACACACTAGTGGGTGGATACACTGCTTATTTGGTTCGGCATGCTTATTATTTTTCAAATAATTTTCTATGCAGTATGGTTACTTTTTGTCCTACGTATTTTTAATCATTTTACCCCAAGCAAAAGAATAAAAGCCACTAGGATGCAATGGGTTAAAGACTGCAAAAGAACAATAAAAGAACTGGAATTAAGGAGACAGAAGATGACTGAAATTGCATTTAAATTTTTGAAGATCGTGATTGACAGGAAAGCAGCAACCGGAAGAAAGTTCCACAAGCGAGAAGTGCGATAGAAGAAACTATTAGCATAGAACCTATGGTAACAACTAGCAATTTCAAAAGCGAAATTATGAAACCTAACTGCCAATTTAGTATTGTGTTTAGAATGGTAAAGTCGAGGTACTAACGAAGAAAGCAGTATTTATTTTGTAAAAGCCAAAAGTGGGGATCGGAAAAGCTGGTCTTCTTCTGTTTTATAATTAAACTTATCTAGCCACAATTACTGATCCAAACATATCACACCAAAACAACACATTCTCACTTACCATTCTAAATACATCTACCATAATACCTTAAACTTTCTTCTGAAGTCCCAACTAGTCCCCATATTTACAATTTTTGTTTGTGGTGGTTGGGGGATAAAATACTAACAAGAAAAGCTCATCAGATCAATTACCGTGAAAGTAAAGGGTGTTTCATTAAGACGGATCAAAATCAACAGAAAAATAAATCAGTGTTATTTGTGACAATTTATTTATTTCTCTATTGGATCATATTATATAAGTCATGGCAATTATGCGTGAAAAATAATATCGCCCAAATGTCCGCCAAGGCTTCGGCAGCACACCTCCACTCGATGTTCAAAATTTTTGATGACATCTCTGCATAGTTGTTCCTCGATCTCATCAATATGCTTTATTATCCCATCCTTCAGCTGTTGTATTGTTGTTGGCTTGTTGGCATAGACCTTGCTTTTGAGATGATCCCAAAGGAAGAAATCTAATGGCGTCAAGTCACACGATCGTGGTGACCAATTGAGTTCGCTGTTTCGAGAGATGATGCGACCTGGGAACTTCTCATTACATTTCTGTTCGAATGTCCCTTTTCGTAATAGGCTTCGATAATTTTAATACGTTTTTTGATTGTTAATCTTTCCATGGTTGAAATTGCCAAAAAATTAAAGTTGTTAAATCTGAAAGAAAAAGAAAAAAATCATTAGACGCTTAAACTTAATTCACATTTAAAATCAGTCCAAGTTATTGGAACAGCCTTTATTTATAGAAGAGACAAGGGGAAGCTACATTACGGCGTTGGGAAAGTGACTGGAACTGAGATGCCAGGACAGGACTAATAACTTTGCAGATTTTTCTTTGGATTTTGTCAAGAATGTCAAGATATATATCAAACTAGATCATACCAGACGTGGCAACAATGTTCAATGCACGGATGAATGGTAAACTTAAATATGTGCAAGATAGATTCTGTTCAGAAAAATTGCGTAGCCGGACATAGTGTATCAATTTTCCTTGCAGAATATTTAGCAATTGATTCAATATTCAACTTCATGCCAGTGGAAAACGTAAGACAAAGAAGGAACAGTGAGTTGCTCTCATGTAGGTTAACATTAGACATGCTGATGGAAAGCAAAAAAAAAAGGTCCCTTAAGATAATTAATAGAGGGCAGTTTCGTTTTGGGGTGTTAAAATTAACAAGTCACTTCTTGCCCTAGTTAACAGCAGACTGAAAGTCAATTTTGAAATTAGCTGCTAATTTGATTTTATCGAATCTTTCAAACTTATTACTAAGAGTGGAGTAAATAGTTATGTAATCAGCATAGATATTGAGTCAGGACCTGATGACATCATGAAACGTAGATACAAATTTGAACCGACACGCTTACGTTATCAGTGATTTACGAAGTATAGCTTAGATGTGATACAAGGCCACAAGTATTGTGCAACCATTGCGGATTGAACTCACTATTCAGTTTTAAGTGATCTAGTGAAGAAAGCTTGTTAACCTATACATCACCGGCATGCTTATTTTATAAGGAAAAAATTCCCAACAGGCCTGACTATTCCAGACAGCACTTGTATTTGGTAAGAAAGAAGATATTTATAGATGCTTTATTATACACAATTATTTTCTTCTACCAGAGTTTCATTGATACTTTATATTCCAAAATTGTGATGCAAATATATTGCACATTTATTTTTTTACAATATCTATTTATATCTCTAAGATGAGTTTGTGGGGGACTTCACCACATTAATTTAACTTTGATAAGAAAACAAGACTCGCGCAAGAAGAATAATCACAAGACATTGTTGCACATAAAATATATGAATATTAACAAGATGTACAATATCAAACAACGATGTGAAATAAAACATGCATTTAAGTAAGAAAGGTTGAATTAATCAAGAGTTGCCTCTCTTTGCCTGCAATTTAAGAGTTCAGTGATAGATAATTATTTGGTTTAAAGTTCACTTGAATATCACGAGTGATTCATGATATGATCATTCTTGTAATATTACTGCTGAAAAGTATTGTTGTGTCAAAAGAAGTTTTTAGTAAAGGTGTACAAATTATCATCAGCGTGTGGGTGTGAGTGGGAGTGAGAAGGTTGGCGCGTGGTTAGAACTGGAGTTCCAACTGTCGTAGATTCGTTTAGCAAATGAGGTCTCACTAATTGATATAAGAAAAATCTTGGCTTAAATAAGCGACTATAGGCTCCGATTCGTTGCGTGGGAAAAATTATTCTTCACGTGCAAACAATTTGATTGGTTGGTATCAATCAACGAGCGAGCTTTGTGGAGACTTAAGGAAACTTCTGTGAGCCACTTCTCCCAAAAGTGCACAAATTTGACTACTTAAATAAAGCGATTCCAAAATTGTCGCATTACTGCGATTTGTAAATTGCTTGTAGAAAATGTATTAGTGATTCATTAGCCAATGATCCTTTGGCATTGTACATGTAATTTTGTGTTTGTATGTATATGTTCGGGCGTAAGTAGGTTTGCACAAGTTATTATGATTATTTATATTATTTACATTATTCGGGCTGTTAAACTCATTTCCATTACTATATTAATATATTCGGCCGTTGTACACTCCGGCCTTCTTCACGTGATTGGAATTTTGAACCGGAATGGGGAACTAGAACAATCTACCCGGGTGGACGAAATAAAGTGTTTGGTTCGAAATTCTAATCACCTGAAGAAGGCCGGAGTCTACAACGGCTGAAACGTTGTGAATATGGCAATGAAGATGAGGATAACAGTCCAAATAATGTAAATAATGTAAGTAATCATGATACCTCATCTCAGAGATATAAACAAATACTGAAGAAGGCCGGAGGGTACAACGGCCGAAACGTTGTGAATATGGCAATGAAGATGAAGATAACAGTCCGAATAATGTAAATAATGTAAGTAATCATGATACCTCATCTCAGACATATAAACAAATGCTGAAGAAGGCCGGAGGGTACAACGGCCGAAACGTTGTGAATATGGCAATGAAGATGAGGATAACAGTCCGAATAATGTAAATAATGTAATTTTTTTTTTTTACCTTTAATAATTTTTTAACTTATTTTTTTTTTCTAAGCACTCTCACTACTCTCTTGAGAATTTTAGCGACCCTCATTTGGATGCCGATCCTTAATTTCAGAATGACTATACTTCCTTTCTATACTTTATGTTCGTTTCCTCTTAGTCAGCTATAAATTGGCTCATTAACCATATTATTTAGCTTAGGACCAAAAAGTGGATGTTTAACTTTTCACATCAGAAAGCCCCTTGCGATGTAATCATCATATTACACTTTGATTTGATACACAAGACAAAAAAATAATTGTACAGCAATGAGACATCCAACATTCAGACGAGTAAATTCTTTAACGAATTGCGTTCTGCTGTAACTTTAAATCATGCAATTAAATATGAATGAAGCAATGTGAAATGAGGCGAGAAGTAAATAATATTGATAATTATCTAGGTATAGCCATCCACCATATCTGTGAGGAATAGATTCCAAGACCTGCCGTAGATGCCCGAAATAGCATAGAATATATAGAATCTTTCACTCAAAGGTACATTTTTACAAATAAAATGCAATGTTTACAAATTATAAGTACTTTTAGTCAAAAGTAATATTTTGGAATTAAGAAGTGAAATGTTTTTTCAAAATATTTTGAGCAAAATTTGGTATATATATATATATATATATATATATATATATATATATATATATATATATATGTATATATATATATATATATATATATATATATATATATATATATATCGCACATATAGTGCTGGTTTTAATTTTTCAAAAAAGTGTTTGATGTATAAATAAATATCTACGCTGATCTAAGTTCATTTTAATGTAAATTAAAGTTTCTTTTCAATGTAAAGTACGTTTTTTAGCAAAGAACAAGTAATCTCCATTGATATGAAAATGAAAAATTAACATTCGCAATTCTAAAATAAATTTTAATTTTTTTATGCATATATATCCAAATCCTGTTTATTTTATAAGCCTAATATAATTTTTTTAAATTAAAAAACTGTAATCCCAGTATAATACATAAGTGCGTGAACATTGCGATAACCAGACATATTTTAAAAGATTCAAATTACGTAACGGTCAATCCATATACTCAGCACCTGAAAATTGCATTGTACATGAAACTCCGAGTCATGCTATCGGTGAGGGATAATATGTATATTTATTAATATATATATATATATTTATTAATATACATACTGATATATATACATATATATATACATTAAGAAATGGACAAAGTCCGACAATTTATTTATTAAAGACATTTTTTATGTTTAACGTTCTTTTTATAGATACAAGTATTCAAGTAAATGCTCTGTTTATAATAAACAGTATTAAATAACATTTAGCGGCCTGAATGTCCGAGAAATTTTCATAGAAAATATTCGTCCTTGGACAGGATTCGAACCTGCATCCTATACGGAACCGTCATTTAGCCGGGCGTGCCTAACCGATTCGGCCTCAAAGGATCGTTCGGTTGGCAAGGTCGAATTTACTGCTTATAAACTTCAATCTTCCATGAATCTCGTACATTCATAACTGCTCATGTCGTATCAAATGTAAACAAATTACGTCATACATTAAGAAATGGACAAAGTCCGACAATTTATTTATTAAAGACATTAATGTCTTTAATAAATAAATTGTCGGACTTTGTATAGTAAGAATAAAAACTAAAGCTTAGAATAAGCTAAAATTTCTGCCTGATGATTGGTGCTACATGAAATTCTGAGTAGCAAAATTTGGTACTGATATTATATATATATATATATATATATATATATATATATATATATATATATATAATATCAGTACCAAATATATATATATATATATATATATATATATGTATATTTATGTGTGTGTGTGTGAGTGTGTGTGTTGGATTACTACTAATATTAAATTTGTCAATTAATTGATTAATGCTATATTCAGCACCCTACCTCCAGAGTTTTGTAGACAAAACTTTTGTAATCATTCAGACCACTCATCAGGTGGTATCACCATTTATTTGATAATTATATATATATATATATATATATATATATATATATATATATATATATATATATATATATATATATATTTGCTGAAAAGCAGTTCTATTGGGTGGCTATTAAGCTAGCTTCTGTGGAGAGCTCTTGATTGGGCTTTTGTATAATAAAGACACTGCATGCATTGAGTACATATTATATTTTATTAAATTTGAACAATATTTTTCAAATAACAGTTGTCATCAAAACAATGATATAATTTGTAAATTTGTAACTTATTGCAAAGCTGCATGATAAACAACATTTTTGCTTTACCCACTCTGGGTCAGTACAAATAGCTTGTTACCATTAACAACCCTTGAACAACCAACATGGAACTGGCCGTTAGAAAAGCAGGATTCCATCAGATGAAGTCCAGTCACTTTCAATGATTGTCCTTGAGACGTATTGATTGACATTGCATAACTCACTCTCACTGGAAACTGAAGTCTTTTTGAGTAAAGTTACCTGTTGATGTTATCCACAGTTGGATTCTTGGGAGCTAATATTGCGATCACACAAAGCCAGTTTGAATCCATGAAATGGTTTTTAATGTTTGGATAAACATGGTTAATCAAGTCTTGGACACTTGAAACTGAAACTCCACAACCATTTGGGAGTGAAATATCTCCATTTTGGTCCATTTTGATGGTTCCATTGCCAAGCTGCAACAACAAAGCAGCAAATCTTCCTGATTCAATGTCACCTGTGATTCGAACTCTCATGTTTGTTTTCAAGCTGAGTCTTTGAACATGGCTCCAGGTGTAAGAATGTTTCAGGCAAGCGTTGCTTTCATCAGCTGAATTTCCTCTTGCAATGACTGGTAATGTTTTTCTAAAATCACCAGAGTAACACAGTGATATTCCCATAAATTGTGAATTATATCTCATGCCTTTGGGTGTTTTGTCCACGACCTCAAAAGCTCGCGTATGTGTCATGGTACATTCATCCTAGACAATTAAGCTTGTTTCCTCCAATAGCTTAGCCAAGGTGGTTCCTCTTTTGATGTTGCAAATGAGGGTTTCCTCATATTTCAAATTTAATGGAAGTTTGAAGGTGCTGTGTGGTGTACGCCCTCCAGGCAAGAGATTAGCAGCAATTCCAGATAATGCTATTTCTAGAGCTATTTTTCTCACTGCAGATAAAAGAAGGTTAGTTACAAAGGTTTTGCTAGTACATCAGGTTCATCCAAGAAGAACCACGCTCCCACCATTGTTGTTGCTGATGTCATCAAAAACCGTCTGATACATTTGCTGTTGGCTTTGGTTCAACAGGGACTCATTGTTTTGAACACATTGCCGCAGTTCTTTCATGTATCCTGTTTTACTCAAAATTTCTCTGTTGATTTGTCCAGTTTCTCTATTTGGATTTGGCAGACCAAAATTGCTGAGATCTCTTTGTGCTAGGTTCATCACTTTGTCTTCAAATTAACAGAGAACTAAATTTGCAATCTGGAGATTCAATTCGAATCGTGGTTGAGCAAGTCTCATTTGATGAAAAATATCCTTACTGAGAGCCTCCTGATATTTCTCCCAAAGAGTAACTGCGTTGGAATGTTCACAGGTGGCAATCATTACTACAAAGAGATCTCTGACTTGTTTTGGAGAATTTCTACAAGTATAGGATTGGTGTATATGGAATAAATTCCAATAGCCAAAAAAATAGCATTCTTAAAAGAGTGCTCAATACAGAGTAGAGCAAATATAATTATTTATTCGAAAATTAGAACACAAATATTTTGTAAAATCACTACAGAAAATAGCTATTGTGTTTCAACACTTCTGGTCTGTCATCAAGTCCTAGAAGACACCAAAAGTGTTGAAACAAAATGGCTATTTTTGTAGTGATTTTATAACATATCTATGTTATAATTTTCGAATAAATAATTATATATATATATATATATATATATATATATATATATATATATATATATATATATATATATATATATATATAGGCATATCTTGATAAAATCTAATTAATGAATTACGTATAATCAAAAACTGACAACAATGACTAATAAAAAAATAGAACAGTTATAACAATATACTCGAATCAAAATTGGGACGAATAAAAGTTTCTTTTTTATTGAAGATCTTTGTAATCTCTTATAAAACTCTTTAAGCCTAAAAAAATATAATTATACTTAATATTTTATTTAAAAATAGAAAAATAGTATAGTGTTAATACTTTGATCTTTATTTACATCAACCTCAGAAAATTATAACTAAGAGTTCCACTATACCAAGGTGTGGTGTCCCATTATACCACGGTGTGGTGTAATGAAATGAGAAATCGGAGAGCCAGAATCAAATTCGGTCCGATTTGTTATAGAGTAGAATATTCCATAACCGGAAACCCTCATATCGGGAGTAACTTATATGCGGAGTCCCGCAAACCGGACATGATTTTGATGTGTATATTTGAACTATTTGGGTGATATGCAACTGATTTTAAATTTCTGTTTTTTTAGGAAATTTTCTTTGGATAATTGCTTATGGTTATTTCACCCAAATGGCTTGTACTGGTGCAAAAGATGATGGGAATAAGAGGAAAAGATGACAACGAGACATATCTGCAATAAGATAGCGACGAGATGCCTGAATGTGATGAAACCTGGACTGAAATTTAAAAGACGATTGAAAAGGTTGTCCATTTTATAGAAAGAAAGCCAGCATTCATTTGTGACGGTTGCAATAACGCACGCAGAGTTCATAAGTGTCTTTCGTTTAAAAATTTCAAGAACAAAGGCAAAACGAAATGCGGAAAAAGTTGAGAATTAAATTAGAAGAAAAAGAATCATCATGCAACAGCGATTAAAAAATCCTCGTTACTTTATTTGTTTTGCATACGTGGCACACTTAATTTAATGAATTTTCATTAACATTGCATTATTTATTTCTTTTTCCTTAAAATTAATTCCGTTATATTTCACTCACCATTCGCTTATTTTGTTTACTATAAAACAATGAAAATAAACGTTAAACCTGACTTCAGTTCTTTTATTTTAATCTAAATATAATCCCTCACATCCGGACTTTGTAACCAATTCCTCATATCCGGAAGGCCTTCTTAGTCCAGTTGTCAGGGATTCTACTGTATTTACATACGAGCAAATTCTCTTGAGAAAGGTATGAATCCATCTTTCAATTCAGTTATGGGTTGCACAGAAAGACAGACTTGGTTGACAACCAATCTCCACAGAAAGAATGGATCGAAAGAGACATGATCACCCAAGCGTGTATCAGTTATGGCACTAAACTGATCCACTGAAGTGTTCCATATTGATTGTTTAGAGAAGTAAGTTGATAAATCAATAAATTCGTAAATTCATAATGAAAAAAAAAAAAAAACATAAAAATATTCATTTTTCAACATAATCTCTTTCTTTGTCAATATACCTAATTCATTGGTGAATATTCATCATATAGATTGAACATTATATAGTAAGCCTTTCAAATCAAAATTTAATTAATAACCTCACATCAGTATACGGGCTTATTGATGCACTTTCATAAATAAAAAAAGGTATGTAATAGTTGTTGCTGTAACCTAGGAAAGGTTACTGAATGAGGAATAACCAAAATGGAGGTTGGAAAATATATGGTAATCTTTATAACATCAACAAAATACAATACTCGCCAGCGGTGTGAAGTAGGTAAACTACTGCTTGTCGAGGGACTACTTATATTACCTCCACTTACAATAGTGTCAAACGTATTTATGAGGATTGGGACATACCCATAGGTACGGTATATAACAGTTGTAATCTCAATGAGGCACATTACTTTGAACGTCTCTTGGGACTCAAGTTTGTCCTACATCTAAAATGGAACTCATGTATATATTCTATAGCAAAAGATGCTGGAAAAATGTTTGGCTTCTTATATTGCTTCAGAAAGTACGTGACTCCTCTAACCACAGTATATCTTTACAAGAGTCATATTAGACCCAACATGAAATATATTGTATACATAGATATACAAAGTATACATATATAGTATACATAGATATACATAGTATATCTTTACAAGAGTCAGATTAGACTCAACATGAAATATTACTGCTATATCTGGCCTGGAGCTACCCAATCATAACTTTCAAACATTGACAGAGTTAAAGAAAAAAGTTGAAGCGATGAATTATTTTTCGTTTCCCACAGACAAAATGTTACAGACAAAATTTATTATTTCATGGCAAAATTTGCTATTTTCAAGTCAAATGTTTAGACAAGCTACATTCTTTAGTTTCAGTACAGACGTTTACAACTAAAACCCGCCATACCTTTTACACTGAGTCGAATTCTCCGTATTTCACTGGAAAGAAGTTCTATTCGCGAAACCTTCTTCCGAGGAGCCGCTGCTTTGTGAAACAGACTCCTGAGAGGGTGCTTCCCCAATCACTACAATCTTAACCTTTTCAAGTTTAGGGTCAACCGTTATCTATCTTACATATCCTCATAATCGGCTCTTCTTTCCTCTTATGTTCATAAAACAATTTAATTCAATAACCTTCTACTTTGAGTGTCTCTTGGGCCTTGTATTGAGTGAACATTTAATAAAAAAAAAAGATTAAAATATGTGAAAATAGAAGAATCTTCACGCTTAGCCATCTCATGAATTTGCAATTAAAAAAAAATGAAGCAAATGGAAGAGAATTGCCAAGTGTTTATGACAGATTGAGCAGCAGCTGATCCAGTAAAAGGAATTGTTTTCGTTTTGACCCTGAAAATAGCATTAGAATCTCGCGTTAAATGTTTTCGTTATTTTGAAAATCGGTACAAAAATTCCATGGTTGCAATTACACGCTTAAAATTTTCTGTGAGTCAGAACATTACCATTCCATACGGTAGTACAAAAAGGCAATATGTATTTTAAGTGTGGCACAGAATATGGTTATTTATAGCGCATAGGAACCATGGATATTACAAGAACTAAACCAATTACTCGATTGAGAAAGAGAGAGCGAAAGAAAGAAAGAACGAAAGCGAAAAGGGGAGAGCGAGAAAGAAATAGTGAGAGTGTGAGAGAAAAAGAAAAGAGTAAGAGAGAGATAAATAAATCGTGGGAAAGAGTAATGGAGAGAAATAGAGAAGAGGAAGACAGAGAGAAAGAAATAATGAGGAAGGGGTAAGTGAAAGAAAGAGGGAGAAAGTAGAAGCGAGAGGAAGGCTTATTGAAAGTGAGAGAGAAAAAGGGGAAGGTAAGAAAAAGTGAGAGAAGGAAGGTAATAAAAAGAGAGAAGAGCGAGAGAGGGAAATGGCGAGAGAGAGAAAGATTGAGAGAGAGGGATGGGCAGAAAAGAAGGAGAGTGAGAGAAGTGGGGATAGTGTGGAGAGAAATAGAGAAGAGGAAGAGTGAGAGAGGGAGAGAAAGAAATAATGAGGAAGGAGTAAGTGAAAGAAAGAGGGAGAAAGTAGAAGCGAGAGGGAGGCCGATAGAAAGTGAGAGAGAAAAAGGGGAAGGTAAGAAAAAGTGAGAGAAGGAAGGTAAGAAAAAAGAGAGAAGAGCGAGAGAGAGAGAGAGAAAGAGAGAAAAAAGAATGTGAGGAAGAAGGAAAGAGTGAGATGGAGAAGGTGCGAAAGCGAAAAAGAGGAGGAGAGAAGAGGAGAGAGAAAGGGAGAAAGGGAAATAGAGGAAAACAAAGAAGAGAAGGGAGAGAAAGAGAAAAACTTTTAACTTCTGGTTTGTTAACATTTTTTTTTGCTTAAATAGTTTATAGTACGAGTTTTACAATTTCTATATTGTTTTTTTTTTTACCCCTAAGAATACAGAGTTATGTTTTGCAGATGTACTGAACATGACGAGGAAATTATAGAAAAAAACTTATTTCATAAGCAATATTTCCATAAATCATTACGCAGGTGAATATACAGGCATTGTATGTGTGAACACCTGCTTAATGATTGTATGAGTAACATAACAAACACGCGAATAAAATGACACTGTATCACCAATTATCAATATCAAAAAGTCAATATTTTCACAAGATTAGTATTAACCAACCGATGTTTGTAACACTTTCATCGGCAATATACTGTGAAACCCTACAAAATATATGCTTATCGACAATAACTTTTTTCGTGGTTGTCTAATTTTTATGCAAAAAAAAGTGCAACATTAATGTACCGGATGTGCACGCTTCAACACGCAGGATCACAATGAACCAAATCCAGTTTATACACATGAAACTTCACGCATTACTTCTGGTCATAGTTACAAAAATAATTATTTTCTGAAAGAAAGCTTTTTCAGCCAATCACAACCGCTTCTGCGTAAATCAAAAAATAAGTTTTGAAGCCTACCCTCAGAAATAAAAACAGTAGACAGTTGCAGTTTCAGTCAACACGAGAAGATGCTTACTCCAGTCGGAACTGTATGAAACTTATGGTATATAGAGATGAAGGTTGGGCTAATAAAGTAAATTTACTGTCTATAGTACCCTTTTACTGTTGACTCCATTTGGTTACAGTGGTTGAAGCGCGTGACTATCGTCTTCGTCCATTTGTGATTAGAGAGTTTATACAGGGTCGTTGTGTTTTTGGTTGACGGAAATTAATTTGTGGAATTCAGCCTTTCTTCTTCTTTTTCTTCTGGAGAATTCAACTTAACATCCGATGAATCTCCAACCCTTGCATCTCGAACAGCTACACAGAACTAATCTCCCACTTCTTCTGCGTACGTGTTTTTTCTTCTTCTATTTCTTCTGAAGTATACAACTCAACATCCGATGAATCTCCAACCCTTGCATCTCAAACTGCTACATCGAACCAATCTCCCACTTCTACTTCTGCGTCCGTATTTTTTCTTCTTCTATTTCTTCTGAAGTATAGAACTCAACATCCGATGAATCTCCAACCCTTGCATCTCAAACTGCTACATCGAACCAATCTCCTTCTTCTGCGTACGTGTTTTTTCTTCTTCTTTTTCTTCTGAAGTATACAACTCAACATCCGACGAATCTCCAACCCTTGCATCTCAAACTGCTACATCGAACCAATCTCCCACTTCTTCTGCGTACGTGTTTTTTCTTCTATTTCTTCTGAAGTATAGAACTCAACATCTCAAAGTGCTACATCGAACCAATCTCCCACTTCTACTTCTGCGTCCGTATTTTTTCTTCTTCTATTTCTTCTGAAGTATACAACTCAACATCCGATGAATCTCCAACACTTGCATCTCAAACTTCAACATAGAACCAATCTCCCACTTCATCTACGTACGTGTTTTTTCTTTTTCTATTTCATTTGAAGTATAGAACTCAACATCTGATGAATCTCCAACCCTTGCATCTGTAACTGCTACATAGAACCAATCTCCCACATCTTCTACTGCGTACGTGTTTTTTTCTTCTTTTTCTTCTGAAGTATACAACTCAACATCCGATGAATCTCCAACCCTTGCATCTCAAACTGCTACATCGAACCAATCTCCTTCTTCTGCGTACGTGTTTTTTCTTCTTCTATTTCTTCTGAAGTATACAACTCAACATCCGATGAATCTCCAACCCTTGCATCTCGAACTGCTACATAGAACCAATCTCCCACTTCTTCTACGTACGTGTTTTTTCTTCTTCTATTTCATTTGAAGTATAGAACTCAACATCCGATGAATCTCCAACCCTTGCATCTCGAACTGCTACATCGAACCAATCTCCCACTTCTTCTACGTACGTGTTTTTTCTTCTTCTATTTCATTTGAAGTATAGAACTCCACATCCGATGAATCTCCAACCCTTGCTTCTGTAACTGCTACATAGAACCAATCTCCCACTTCTTCTGTGTACGTGTTTTTTCTTCTTCTTTTTCTTCTGAAGTATACAACTCAACATCCGATGATTCTCCAACCCTTGCATCTCGAACTGCTACATAAAACCAATCTCCGTCTTCTGCGTACGTGTTTTTTCTTCTTTTTCTTCTGAAGTATAGAACTCAACATCCGATGAATCTCCGACACTTGCATCTCGAACTGCTACATCGAACCAATCTCCCACTTCTTCTTCTGCGTACGTGTTTTTTCTTCTTCTTTTCCTTCTGAAGTATACAACTCAACATCCGATGAATCTCCAACCCTTGCATCTCAAACTGCTACATAGATGTGGCACCCTGCATTTTTAGAAAGAGTAAAAAGAGATATTCATAGAAATATGATTTAATTTTTATTCGGTTTATTAACCAGTTGTTAGTTATTTAGAAACGAAGAATAATTGAGTTTTGAGAATAATTCTCTAACTGTATTTAGGCGATCCAAAGAGAAGAAGAAAAAAAAAAAATAATAAAAAGAAAGAGAAAGAGGAATAGATAAAACAAAACCCGGTCATAAGTAAAACTAAGACAAGACAGGTGTCAAAATATATCAGGTCAAATTACCTGACCGAAATCCAGGGAAATAGAAATTGTTATATTTGGTTGAAGAAATAGAGTTTGGAGATAATAAAATAAAACAAAAAGAAGAGGAAAGAAAGAAACATAATACGAAACCAGGTCGTAAGCGAAAACACACACGTACGACCAGCACCTAACAAGTGTCAAAATTATCAGGTCAAGCACTTGAACTAATTCCATGTCCGCGTAGGATGGAAGTCTGTGAAGGTTGGCTGAAACAATAAAGATTTTTTAGAACAATGGAAACGAAATTTTAATCGGAGGAAAGGTGTTTTTTTTTGTGTTGAGGCGGTGACCGGTGGAACTGTATACAGATTCTGACCTGTTAAAAATTGGAACCCCACGATGATGAAGTGGAGACATTTTCAATTCAGATAATTAAGATTTTTGACTATCAGGTCTGACCAAAAACAAAGAAGGAAAGAAAACGATTGTCTCGGCTCACAGATAGCGCCAATATTCTTTCCTGAAGTCACATCTAATTAGCGGCAGGCTGTTTTGACAGAACCCAGGTGAGAAAAAGCCAAGATTATCATTTTTCGTACGTGTGAAAAAGGCCAAATTAGATTTTGTTTTTTTTAGAACAAGAACGATGTAAGCCACGCCCGATTGGAGACGGGAGGCGTCCCACCACAGTCTCATTAGCCGAAAGCGGTCACGTGATATGCGGAAAGAGGAGGGAGAATGCTCGATCAAGAACCATTGGTCGAAAACGGTCACCTGACATACGAGAGACCGGGAGAGATGGGTATGCGTCTTCCCCCCAGAGGCACTGTGAGGAAGTAGGGGTGAAAATAATAGCGATAATGGGAAATCAGAACTAATGCGACTTTTGGGATTATCGAGAGAGCCCTGACGCCGACAGACCCACCCCGGTTTGCTGCGGCGTCAATAAAAGCAGGACCCCAATCGACAAAAAATGAGTTCAGCCCCGGACGGCAGCGAGAAGAGATCACCTCGGACGACAGAGAGTTGCGGCTGAGTTGCGGCAAGAAATCCTTCCAGCCCAAGTCGAAAACAAGAAATCCTTCCAGCCCAAGTCGAAAACAAGAAATCCTTCCAGACCAAGTCGAAAACAAGAAATCCTTCCGGCCCAAGTCAAAGACAAGAGAAGTTCTATCTAAGTCGACGAAGGAGAAGATTACTCGAAAGCCGCGGAGAAGTTGCAGCCAAGTCGAAGACAAGGCCAAAGAGTTACTGGACGGAAGAAGAAGAAGAAGTTAAAATCAAGCCCAGCCGAGAACAGAATTCGACCCAACCAGATCGAAGTGAAGAAATACAACTCAAGTCGAAGAGAAGAATCAACTGCGAATGATTGATAGAAATTAGCCCCAGTGTCGAACTAAACCACCCTCCGACATACACAATTCTGGAGAGTAGACAATTCGAAATCGTTAAGTTGTATGATAGAAGCTTGGTGCCATAGTCCACAGAGCGGGTCGGGAATGAGAACAATTTTTCTTTATGTAACGGACATTAGATATAAAAGGTTGTCACCCTTTTTTTTATCAGTAATTTTTTGTCTCGTGAGTTTCTTTTTTCTTTTACTTGTGTTTTGCCACCCCCGTCGGACTCAACTTGCATACGGCCCAATCCCTGCTGGTCCCGTCTGTCTAAGATCTAAACACAGCGTGGGTAGACAGACCGGAGATCAGTACAGTTGCTTTAGCAACCAGGTATTGGAAGCGGGTTGGGAAAGGCGAGGCTGGTGATCATCTAACCAAGAGGTTGGAGCGGCACGCTTGGAACCAGGAGGAGCGACCAGGAGGAGCGACGTCACAGTTGGCGCCGTAACCAAAGGATTCGACCCTGGGCCAGGTGTGTACCCGTCACAATTGGTGCAAGTGACCAGGATCAACCCTGAGACAGCCGCGTCACGTCACATCGATCGACCGCCGTTGCTGAAAATTCAAATAGAACTCAAAACGACCGGGACCGAAAGGAACAAGAACAGAATCGTCTGCAAGGTAGGACACCTTATTTTATTTCCCAACCTCGATTGTTGCTGCATAGATTGTCTTTCTCTGTAGACATGTCGGACTATGATTCGGATAGAGCAGTGGGGGGTGAAGAGGAAGTAAGGCGGGGGTTGTCAGTGGATTTAAGGAAGCTGTTAGGTGGACCGAGGGTCCAAGTATTTGATGGCAGCGGGAAGGAGTTTAAAAACTGGCTGGCAATCCTTGAGAAGAGCCGAATCATCTACGAGCTTTCGGACCAAGAAACCCTGTATTTGGCATACGATGCCACAAAGGGAAAAGCGTCTGTGTTCGTGAGGGGGCTCTTGGAAAATCAACCCTGCTTGTCTTGGGAAGAGATAAAAAGACTGCTAACCAAAGAGTTCGCCGACGAAGGTACGGCCATAGAGGCCATGAGGGCCCTTTTAAAACTGACACAGCTACGGGATGAAACCCCGGGAGAATTAGGGACCCGAGCGGGGAAGCTATCATCGTTGGCATTCCCCGAAGTGGTCAGGGATAATGCAGTTATGCAGGCCCAACTGGCGGACCTGTATATAGAGGCGCTGAGCGACGAGCGTGTTCGTCACGACGTACTGAAGGAAGGACCGCTCAGACTGTCGGCAGCGGTGGAGCTGGCCAGGGAGAGCCAGGGCGTGTGGGATAAAGTGAAGAGGTGTGGGAAGAAGCAGATGCCAAGTCAGGAGGCTGGAAAGAGGGGGGTAGGCGGAAGACCCCCCGCGTGGAATCAGAGGGTTAAGGATGAGGTGGATCGGGCAGAATTATGGGAGGAGGACCCCAATAGAAAAGCATGGTCGACCAGGCATGGCCTTTATAAGCCCACGCCGGGTCGATACGGGCTGGTCTGCTGGACCTGTGGGCACGAGGACCACAGGGCGGCGGAATGTCCGACGAAGTGGGGGTTACCCCCAGACTTCGATCAGGACAGATGCACCAGGTGTGGTAAGAAAGGACACCTGGCCAAGTGGTGCGGGCTGAGGAAGGGTGCCCCACCGATATTAACAAAGAAGGCTGAGCCCAAGAGACCGGCCCAGGGAAAAGCCAGCGGGCCACCCCGGAATTAAGAGGGAGGGTGGCCCAGTTAAAAAGAAGAGAAATAAAAACTTGGACCAGTGGACGGGCGAACCGCTTGAATAGAGGACGGGTTCCCCCGGGAATAGACACAAGGCCAACCCAGTTGAAAAGGAAAAGAGCAAAATGTTGGACATGTGGTCGGGCGGGCCACTTTGCGGCAAGCTGTCCAACAAGAAGGTGCTGGTTTTGCAGGAGGCCAGGACACCTGAAGAGAAACTGTATCCTTAGAAACGAACGCGGGAGACCGGGAGAGGTCCGGCCGGGGTCGCCCAGGTGCAGGGGGCGCAGAACTCCACCTCATGAGAAAAATGAAGGTGATTTATTACTACCGGCAGCAATGGCTGGGTTGACCCAAGGGTGGAGACCCAGGAAGAAGAAAGCTCAAGTGTTCTCTTCGCTAACGCAAGAGAAAGAACTATCCTGTAGAGCAGAGATAGGGGGTAGGGAGATGAGGGCTCTGGTGGACACAGGAGCATCTGTGTCATTGATGAGAGAGGAAACATACAGGCGGGTGAAACGGAAGAGAAGGTTACGGGAAGCGGACATAGAGATCACGCAAGCAGATGGAGCCCCCCTGAAGATAAAAGGGATGGTGAGGCTCCCGGTGAGGATTGGGAAAGTAAAAAGCACCCAAAATTTTTACGTAACCCCCGACCTGTGTACGGAGGCAATCTTGGGAGAAGATTGGCTCCGGAGCCAGAGGGCCCAGATTGAGTTTAATCCTACTGTGTTGGTGGTGAACGGCGAGAGAACGCCATTGGGATGCCCACCAGAGGAAGAGATAACCATAGTGGTGGAGGAAGATGTAAAGTTACCTCCTAGAACCGCAGTGTCGGGAAAGGGTAGGTTAATGTCAGGAAAAAGGGTATGGAGAGGACCCCTGCAGTTGGTCCCTGTAGAAGGAAAGGGCCTAGAAGATAACGAGGTAACCCTGTGCGAAACGGTAGTGGAGGCAGCCGAGTTGGTGCCCATAATGATGGTGAACCAGGCCCAAAAGAAGGTTAGGAGAGGGGAGAAGATAGGGAGAGCACTTCCCCTACGAACTCTGAGTCGGGTGAGATTCGAGGAGGAACGAAGGAACCTAGTAGAGCAAACAGAGGGAATCTTAGATGAGGATATATTAGCACCGGATCAATTTAGAACCAGAGTGGGGGGTCTGTTAAGGAACAATCGAGATGTGGTGGCCCAGTCAGACAAGGAGCTAGGTCAGACCGACACAGTCGAAATGAAAATCGACACCGGAGACCACCCCCCTGTGAAATTGAAACCCTACCGGACACCTATACATAAAAGACCACTTGTAGAAGAGGCAGTAGAGGAAATGTTGGAAGCTGGGATGATCGAAAGATCGATCTCCCCTTGGAGCTTCCCAATAGTAATAGTAGGTAAGAAAGATGGCGGGCATCGTTTCTGTGTAGATTTTAGGAAGCTAAATTCTATATCGAAGCCGTTGGCGGTGCCATTGCCATTGATAGACGACATTTTGGCATTATTAGGGAAGGCAAAGTACTTCTCTACGTTGGACTTGAGGTCCGGGTATTGGCAAGTAGCCCTGGATGAGGCTGACAAGGAGAAGGCCGCATTTGCGTGTCACCTGGGACTGTTTCAGTTCAGGGTGATGCCATTCGGTCTAGCTAATGCCCCGGGAGTCTTCCAACAGCTAATGTCAATAGTGTTAGGAGGATACGAGAGCTTTGCCATGGCGTATTTGGACGATATCTTGATATTTTCGGAGACAGTGGAACAACACTTTTTTCATTTAGGACAGGTGTTGGGAAGGTTGAGGAAACACGGATTAAAATTAAAATTGTCAAAGTGTCAGTTTCTGAAGGAAGAAACTAGGTATTTAGGCTTCGTCATAAACGGAGACGGCATTAAACCCGACATGGATAAGGTAAAGGTCATAAGGGAAATGCCAGAGCCTAAGACAGTGAGACAGGTAAGAGGTTTTATAGGAGCTATAGGCTACTACCGACGCTTCGTCCCGGCATTTTCAAGAATTGCCATACCACTAGTAGCCCTGACGAAGAAATACGCTAGGTTCAAGTGGACAGAGGACTGTCAACGAGCATTTGATTCGCTAAAGGGACAGTTGACAACCGTCCCACTGCTGACGTACCCAGACCTCAGCAAGCCCATGATATTATACACGGATGCCAGTGAGCAGTGTGTAGGGGCAGTACTTACCCAGCCGTGTCCTGATAAGGAAGGACCAGTGCCTGGCATACCAGAGGAAGTACCGATATACTTCCTCTCCCATAAGCTCTCAGAGACACAACAGAGGTGGCCAGTAATAGAAAGAGAAGCATATGCCATCATGTATGCTCTCCAAAAACTGGACTACTATTTAAATGGTGCGGTCTTTACTATAAAAACAGACCACAAACCTTTGCAGTACCTATTGCAGGCAGAGTGGACAAATAATAAGAAAATTCAACAGTGGGCACTTAAGTTAAGTGGCTACCACTGTAAGATAGAGTATTTGGCAGGAAAGGAAAACACGTGCGCAGATTTACTCTCAAGAATACCGAAACAACTGGAAGAAAGATCTGTAAAGGTAGAACAGGGAGTAGATGATAAAGCCTATAGAATAGGAGTAATTAACTCTAATAAGCTAAAAGATCGCCCCATGTTAGAATCGGACGAAGAAGGGGACGCCCAGATAATAACCGATCCCTACTGGACAGAAGGAATTGAGAAGGAGCAAGCAGACAGTGAAATAGCTGCTCTGAGAGAGAAGGTGAAGGCAGGAGAGACCACCAAGTATGCCATAATAGAGGAAAGGCTGTATTATCTCTCAGGCAGGGATGAAGAAGTCAAGCCCAAGTTGTATGTGCCCAAAAGTTTAAGACCAGAGATATTGGAGCAGTGCCACGAGAGGTTGGGTCACATGGGAATTGATAGGACATGTGATCTCATAGGAAGAAAGTACTATTGGCCCAAACTGTACGGAGAGGTCACTAACTATGTTCGGAGTTGTGTAGTGTGCCAGTCGCAGAGCAGAAGGCAGGAAATGGCACCCTTGGAGGAAACAGACGTACCAAACTTTCCCTTCGAGAAGGTGAGTATGGATGTATCAGGACCATATGGAGAAACTGCACAAGGAAACAACTATATAGTGAGTTTTGTCGATTGGCTAACAAATTGGCCTGAAGCATTTGCAGTACCAGACAAGAAGGCCAGAACTGTGGCCGGGTTGATAATAAGTGAAATCTTCCCTAGGTATGGTGCCCCTGTGCAATTGGTAACAGACAATGGCACGGAGAATGTGAACAGCATCATGAGAGAAGTTTTGACAGGTTTGAATGTAGAGCACATAAAAACATCCCCATATCACCCCCAGGGAAATGCTAAAGTGGAAAGGTTTCATAAAACCTTGGGAGATGTATTGGCCAAGCTGGTCAGAGAAAACACTGGAAATTGGGACTTGTATTTGACGCAGGCTCTGGCGGCCGTGAGGTTTACGATAAACGAAACCTCCAGATTTTCTCCTTACTTTTTGTTGTTTGGCAGAGACGTGGTCCTGCCTGTGGATAACCTACTGAAGCCCCGAAGAAGGTATATGGGAGAAGATCATCATCAACTATTGCTGGAACAGCAACATAAGATATTTGTACAGGCCAGAAGAAGAATAAAGAGGGCCCAGAAGAAAAGAAATGAGAGGGTGAATGCTGAAAGAAAGGTAGTAGAATTGAAGGTTGGAGACCCTGTCTACTATAAAATCCACCAGAGAGAGGGAAAGCTGGACCAAAGATGGGAACCGTACTACCGGATAGTAGAGCAGACGGGCCCAGTATCATATGTAATATGGGATCAAGTGGCAGGACGAGCGAGGAGGGTTCATGCCAATGATCTGAAGAAGGCTGAAATAGCTAACCTGGAAATGAGCGAGCCGAGGCCTAAGAAGACAAGGAAAAGGAAAGTAACTCTGGTTGAACCGGAAGAAATGGAAACGGAAGAAGACTCCGAGGAGGATGCGGAGATAGGTCGACTTGGCCAGATAAACGAAGCAGTCCGAGTGACAGAGTTGGAACCCTCAGCGGGGATTGGCGAGGTTCAGTCGTCGACTGAATCGGTACAGAGAAGACCCCGTGAGATCGCCATCACACCCCCATGTCCGAAGAAAAGGAAGAAAAAGACGAGGAGGTCCAATCAAGCAGTCGAAGGCCCTAAAAAGAGGCACCCTGAACAGGACGAAGGATCCAGCGAGTGGGAGGAGGAGGATCGAATACCCCTTTCCCAGCTCAAGGAAAGGATAAGGAACAGGAGAAATTTAGACATAGAGTCGAAAGGTATTGAGGACATTCAAGGCGAAGACTCTAAACAGAAAGAAGAATCAGGAGATGAAGAAGAGGAAAAAAAAAAAACCTCCTGGACGGAAGTTAGACACAGAAAGAAGGTTAGGGGTTGAACAGGAATCACCTCAGAAGATGAGATCAGGGAGGGAGAAGAACCCCAAATCTCAGTAGAACAAAAGGGCTGTGCAGAATACAAGCATTTAGTGTCGACAGATAACGACACTGGCTCATCCAAAATCCTATTGGCTGACTATGGTAGATGTGAGTGGAGGGGATGGAGTCGCGGGCTGCACCTCACAAGGGACGGGAGAAGATCATTGGCATTGTTGATTGATCACCAGTGGTGCCATGAAGTACAACCTTTAGAGTGGGCGCCACGCACACCTGACCAGACCATTCTGTCCGCTAGAGGTTAGTTAGAGGAGGGAAGAGCTGAACTTAGTAAGAAGTTATAAAATAATTGAGTGATGAGTTGAGCGACACGAAGTAGTTGTGAAGAATAACAACAAAAGAATTTCGTTACCTTTCAGGAATGATCAAGATGAAAGAGTTGGTTATGACGATGATGGTGGTAGCCACGCTGATGGTGACGATGGCGAAGCTGGGAAGCGCAGCCGAAACACCATTTTTAAAAAAAACGAGCGAAGTAATAATAACCAGGTCTAAGTGATTGGTCACATTCGTGATAGATTTGAACCCGTATGAGTCGCTACTAAATAAGTTAGGAAACGAGCTAACGCAACTGGATGCAGCCCGGTTGAAAGTAGGACAAGATTATCCCAAGCAAAAAGGGTATCTCAGTTTATTGCACTCCCTAGAATCAGAATCCACTATGATAGAGGCTCAATGGAAAGACATGCAAAACTACCTGCAGGGAATAGAGTTACTGCAGACGCGGGAAAGGAGATCCGTAGTCCCGATTGTGGGAAAGGCATTGAGTGTCCTGTTTGGAACAGTGACTGAAGATGACGTTAAATTCATAAGAAGGAAACTGGGAGAAGTGGAGGTAAACCAGAGGACGCTTGCCCAGGTGGCAAGGGAGAGTGTGACAATATTAAATGTGACAAGGTTAGAGGTGTCCAAAAATAGAGCCAGAATCAATTGGTTAATAGACAACCTGGCGAGGTTGAGACAAGAGGTAATTAATAATACAGAAACTGTAATGATTGAATTACAGGAAATGAGCGGATTCATGCAAAAATATTTCCAGCTGATGACAATTACGAATAAGGTACGACAAACGAGTCAGTCGTTGACGACCTTGCTGGAACACGTGAGGGCGCAATTAGACATGCTGTCATTAGGACACCTCTCCCCAAGCATAGTAAACCCGGGTCACCTAAGGGAAGCGCTACTCGGAATACAGGCCGAGTTACCCCACCATTTAAGGCTGCCGGTGGACCCCACCAAAGAATTGTGGAAATATTATAATGCACTAGGATGTGTGACCTTGTTAGAAAATAGGCGACTATTGGTTGTGATATCTGTTCCGTTGTTAGATAGCGAGAGTGTATTCGAGATATACCAGGTTATAAACTTACCCATCCCCTACCCCAGAAGAGATCAAGGTTTAGGAATGATAGCAAGGTACAAGGTGGAAGCAGACTACATAGCTTTAAATTCGGGGAGAACGAAATTCATGTTGCTATCAGCTGAAGAAGCTGGAAGGTGTAGAGATGATGCTCTAGGGACTTGTACCTCGTTAAGCCCTATCTATAAAACTGGTAATCGCAGAATGTGCATACTAGAATTGTTTGATGGGAAAAGGGAAGGAATCAAAAGAATCTGCCAAGTGGAGGTATTAACAAACACGGCATTACCACAAGCTATCAGTGTTTCAGACGGGGTGTGGGCAGTAGCCACACAGAGACATATCAGCTTGTCTAGGGTATGTGGGGGAGAGTCCACAAGGACATTAAGAATAAGACCACC
Source organism: Acanthosepion lycidas (assembly GCA_963932145.1). NCBI lineage: Eukaryota > Metazoa > Mollusca > Cephalopoda > Sepiida > Sepiidae > Acanthosepion > Acanthosepion lycidas. The sequence goes on along the minus strand of OZ010576.1, from coordinate 119,437,804 downwards.
GTTATCCCTGGTGACGCTACCCATGGGATGTTCGGCGGTTGGAATATCCATTTCCTTACCCCCCTATTACCAGGAAGAAGAAAGATATGAAGAGAAAGATTCAATCATAGAGATGATTGGTAGAGGCTTAGTCAATTGTACAGAATTATGGGAGCCGATAGTGAAGAGATTCTCTAATGTTACCTTAAATAAGATGCCAGTATTAATGAAGCCAATAGAAAAGATCGATATGGATCAATTGAGAGACAAGTTAAGTGCGTTGGGAAACGAAGGTGTGGCTTGGGAAGACGATGAGCAGATCGCGATAAGTTGGTCAATAGTAATGGGTACATTCCTAGTTATAGCCATCGGGGGTGTATTAATATGGAAGGTTAAGAGTAAGAGGAGATTAGCGAACGACAATCTAGTGAGCGTGCAGCAACTCGAGAGGGAGATGCCGAGCAGTGTTCCTCGCTCAGACAGGACGGGCGAAGAAATTGCTGAAAGACCAACGGAGGAGGCTGGCGTGAGACCACCACGTGCGGCGGAAAAACCTCCCACAGCGGAGAGGAAAACATTGACCAAGAAGAACAAACCATAGTAAACACATCTGCACCCACAGACACACGCACATATTACTTTTGCATGTAGAAAAAAAAAAAAAAAAAAAAAAATGAAAAAAGAACATTACCCTTGCATGTAGAACAAAAGAAGATGAAAAAGAACATTACCCTTGCATGTAGAACAAAAGAAGATGAAAAGAACATTACATTGCATGTAGAACAAAAGAAGATGAAAAAGAACATTACATTGCATGTAGAACAAAAGAAGATGAAAAAGAACATTACATTGCATGTAAAAAAAAAAAAAAAAAAAAAGATGAAAGGAACATTACATTGCATGTAGAACAAAAGAAGGTGAAAAGAACATTACCCTTGCATGTAAGAAAGTAGAATAGAATTGCATGAGACAAATGCATGGTGCATGTTAAATGATGTAATTGGGTTTAGGTGTCATTTACGGGTAAATGACAAATCGGTTAGGGGAGGATTGTGGCACCCTGCATTTTTAGAAAGAGTAAAAAGAGATATTCATAGAAATATGATTTAATTTTTATTCGGTTTATTAACCAGTTGTTAGTTATTTAGAAACGAAGAATAATTGAGTTTTGAGAATAATTCTCTAACTGTATTTAGGCGATCCAAAGAGAAGAAGAAAAAAAAAAATAATAAAAAGAAAGAGAAAGAGGAATAGATAAAACAAAACCCGGTCATAAGTAAAACTAAGACAAGACAGGTGTCAAAATATATCAGGTCAAATTACCTGACCGAAATCCAGGGAAATAGAAATTGTTATATTTGGTTGAAGAAATAGAGTTTGGAGATAATAAAATAAAACAAAAAGAAGAGGAAAGAAAGAAACATAATACGAAACCAGGTCGTAAGCGAAAACACACACGTACGACCAGCACCTAACAAGTGTCAAAATTATCAGGTCAAGCACTTGAACTAATTCCATGTCCGCGTAGGATGGAAGTCTGTGAAGGTTGGCTGAAACAATAAAGATTTTTTAGAACAATGGAAACGAAATTTTAATCGGAGGAAAGGTGTTTTTTTTTGTGTTGAGGTGGTGACCGGTGGAACTGTATACAGATTCTGACCTGTTAAAAATTGGAACCCCACGATGATGAAGTGGAGACATTTTCAATTCAGATAATTAAGATTTTTGACTATCAGGTCTGACCAAAAACAAAGAAGGAAAGAAAACGATTGTCTCGGCTCACAGATAGCGCCAATATTCTTTCCTGAAGTCACATCTAATTAGCGGCAGGCTGTTTTGACAGAACCCAGGTGAGAAAAAGCCAAGATTATCATTTTTCGTACGTGTGAAAAAGGCCAAATTAGATTTTGTTTTTTTTAGAACAAGAACGATGTAAGCCACGCCCGATTGGAGACGGGAGGCGTCCCACCACAGTCTCATTAGCCGAAAGCGGTCACGTGATATGCGGAAAGAGGAGGGAGAATGCTCGATCAAGAACCATTGGTCGAAAACGGTCACCTGACATACGAGAGACCGGGAGAGATGGGTATGCGTCTTCCCCCCAGAGGCACTGTGAGGAAGTAGGGGTGAAAATAATAGCGATAATGGGAAATCAGAACTAATGCGACTTTTGGGATTATCGAGAGAGCCCTGACGCCGACAGACCCACCCCGGTTTGCTGCGGCGTCAATAAAAGCAGGACCCCAATCGACAAAAAATGAGTTCAGCCCCGGACGGCAGCGAGAAGAGATCACCTCGGACGACAGAGAGTTGCGGCTGAGTTGCGGCAAGAAATCCTTCCAGCCCAAGTCGAAAACAAGAAATCCTTCCAGCCCAAGTCGAAAACAAGAAATCCTTCCAGACCAAGTCGAAAACAAGAAATCCTTCCGGCCCAAGTCAAAGACAAGAGAAGTTCTATCTAAGTCGACGAAGGAGAAGATTACTCGAAAGCCGCGGAGAAGTTGCAGCCAAGTCGAAGACAAGGCCAAAGAGTTACTGGACGGAAGAAGAAGAAGAAGTTAAAATCAAGCCCAGCCGAGAACAGAATTCGACCCAACCAGATCGAAGTGAAGAAATACAACTCAAGTCGAAGAGAAGAATCAACTGCGAATGATTGATAGAAATTAGCCCCAGTGTCGAACTAAACCACCCTCCGACATACACAATTCTGGAGAGTAGACAATTCGAAATCGTTAAGTTGTATGATAGAAGCTTGGTGCCATAGTCCACAGAGCGGGTCGGGAATGAGAACAATTTTTCTTTATGTAACGGACATTAGATATAAAAGGTTGTCACCCTTTTTTTTATCAGTAATTTTTTGTCTCGTGAGTTTCTTTTTTCTTTTACTTGTGTTTTGCCACCCCCGTCGGACTCAACTTGCATACGGCCCAATCCCTGCTGGTCCCGTCTGTCTAAGATCTAAACACAGCGTGGGTAGACAGACCGGAGATCAGTACAGTTGCTTTAGCAACCAGGTATTGGAAGCGGGTTGGGAAAGGCGAGGCTGGTGATCATCTAACCAAGAGGTTGGAGCGGCACGCTTGGAACCAGGAGGAGCGACCAGGAGGAGCGACGTCACAGTTGGCGCCGTAACCAAAGGATTCGACCCTGGGCCAGGTGTGTACCCGTCACATAGAACCAATCTCCCACTTCTTCTACGTACGTGTTTTTTCTTCTTCTATATCATTCGAAGTATAGAACTCAACAACCGATGAATCTCCAACCCTTGGATCTCGAACTGCTACATAGAACCAATCTCCCACTTCTTCTTCTGCGTACGTGTTTTTTTTCTTCTTTTTCTTCTGAAGTATACAACTGAACATCCGATGAATCTCCAACACTTGCATCTCAAACTGCTACATAGAACCAATCTCCCACTTCTTCTACGTACGTGTTTTTTCTTCTTCTATTTCATTTGAAGTATAGAACTCAACATCCGATGAATCTCCAACCCTAGCATCTCGAACTGCTACATAGAACCAAACTCCCACTTCTTCTTCTGCGTACGTGTTTTTTTTTCATCTTTTTCTTCTGAAGTATACAACTCAACATCCGATGAATCTCCAACCCTTGCATCTCGAACTGCTAAATAAAACCAATCTCCTTCTTCTGCGTACGTGTTTTTTCTTCTTTTTCTTCTGAAGTATAGAACTCAACATCCGATGAATCTCCAACACTTGCATCTCGAACTGCTACATAGAACCAATCTCCAACTTCTTCTTCTGCGTACGTGTTTTTTTTTCTTCTTTTTCTTCTGAAGTATAGAACAACATCCGATGAATCTCCAACCCTTGCATCTCAAACTGCTACATCGAACCAATCTCCTTCTTCTGCGTACGTGTTTTTTCTTCTTTTTCTTCTGAAGTATACAACTCAACATCCGATGAATCTCCAACCCTTGCATCTCAAACTGCTACATAGAACCAATCTCCAACTTCTTCTGCGTATGTGTTTTTCTTCTTCTTTTTCTTCTGAAGTATACAACTCAACATCCGATGAATCTCTAAACCTTGAATCTCAAACTGCTACATCCAACCAATCTCCAACTTCTGGGTACGTTTTTTTCCTTCTTCTTTTTCTTCTGAAGTATACAACTCAACATCCGATGAATCTCCAACCCTTGCATCTCAAACTGCTACATCGAACCAATCTCCCACTTCTACTTCTGCGTCCGTATTTTTTCTTCTTTTTGCTCTGAAGTATACAACTCAACATCCGATGAATCTCTAACCCTTGCATCTCAAACTGCTACATAGAACCAATCTCCCACTTCTTCTTCTGCGTACGTTTTTTTCCATCTTCTTTTTCTTCTGAAGTATACAACTCAAAATCCGATGAATCTCCAACCCTTGCATCTCAAACTGCTACATCGGACCAATCTCCCACTTCTTCTACGTCCGTATTTTTTCTTCTATTTCTTCTGAAGTATACAACTCAATATCCGATGAATCTCCAACCCTTGCATCTCGAACTGCTACATAGAACCAATCTCCTACTTCTTCTTCTGCGTACGTGTTTTTTTTTTCTTCTTTTTCTCCTGAAGTATACAACTCAACATCCGTTGAATCTCCAACCCTCGTATCTCGAACTACTACATAGAACCAATCTCCCACTTCTTCTGCGTACGTGTTTTTTCTTCTTCTATTTCTTCTGAAGTATACAACTCAACATCCGATGAATCTCCAACCCTTGCATCTCAAACTGCTACATAGAACCAATCTCCAACTTCTTCTGCGTATGTGTTTTTTCTTCTTTTATTTCTTCTGAAGTATAGAACTGAACATCCGATGAATCTCCAACCATTGCATCACAAACTGCTACATAGAACCAATCTCCAACTTCTTCTGCGTATGTGTTTTTTTTCTTCTATTTCTTCTGAATTATATAACTCAACATCCGATGAATCTCCAACCCTTGCATCTCAAACTGCTACATCGAACCAATCTCCAACTTCTGCGAACGTGTTTTTTCTTCTTCTTTTTCTTCTGAAGTATACAACTCAACATCCGATGAATCTCCAACCCTTGCATCTCAAACTGCTACATAGAACCAATCTCCAACTTCTTCTGCGTATGTGTTTTTCTTCTTCTTTTTCTTCTGAAGTATACAACTCAACATCCGATGAATCTCTAACCCTTGCAATCTCAAACTGCTACATCGAACCTATCTCCAACTTCTGGGTACGTTTTTTTCTTTCTTCTTTTTCTTCTGAAGTATACAACTCAACATCCGATGAATCTCCAACCCTTGCATCTCAAACTGCTACATCGAACCAATCTCCTACTTTTTCTTCTGCGTACGTGTTTTTTCTACTTCTTTTTCTTCTGAAGTATACAACTGAACATCCGATGAATCTCCAACCCTTGCATCTCAAACTGCTACATAGAACCAATCTCCCACTTATTCTGCGTATGTGTTTTTTCTTCTTCTATTTCTTCTGAAGTAAACAACTCGACATCCGATGACTCTCCAACCCTTGCATCTCGAACTACTACATAGAAACAATCTCCCACTTTTTCTGCGTACGTGTTTTTTCTTCTATTTCTTCTGAAGTATTGAACTCAACATCCGTTGAATCTCCAACCCTCGCATCTCGAACTACTACATAGAACCAATCTCCCACTTCTTCTGCGTACGTGTTTTTTCTTCTTCTATTTCTTCTGAAGTATACAACTCAACATCCGATGAATCTCCAACCCTTGCATCTCAAACTGCTACATAGAACCAATCTCTAACTTCTTCTGCGTATGTGTTTTTTCTTCTTCTATTTTTCTGAAGTATAGAACTGAACATCCGATGAATCTCCAACCATTGCATCACAAACTGCTACATCGAACCAATCTCCAACTTCTTCTGCGTATGTGTTTTTTTTCTTCTATTTCTTCTGAATTATATAACTCAACATCCGATGAATCTCCAACCCTTCCTTTTAAAAACTGCTACATAGAACCAACCTCCCACTTCTTCTGCGTATGTCTTTTTCTTCTTTTTCTTCTGAAGTATACAACTCAACATCCGATGAATCTCCAACCCTTGCATCTCAAACTGCTACATCGAACCAAACTCCCACTTCTTCTACGTCCGTATTTTTTCTTCTCTTTCTTCTGAAGTATACAACTGAACATCCGATGAATCTCCAACCCTTGCATCTCAAACTGCTACATCGGACCAATCTCCCACTTCTTCTACGTCCGTATTTTTTCTTCTATTTCTTCTGAAGTATACAACTCAATATCCGATGAATCTCCAACTCTTGCATCTCAAACTGCTACATCGAACTAATCTCCCACTTCTACTTCTGCGTCCGTATTTTTTCTTCTATTTCTTCTGAAGTATACAACTCAACATCCGATGAATCTCCAATCCTTGCATCTCAATCTGCTACATCGAACCAATCTCCCACTTCTACTTCTGCGTCCGTATTTTTTCTTCTTCTATTTCTTCTGAAGTATACAACTGAACATCCGATGAATCTCCAACCTTTGCAACTCAAACTGCTACATCGAACCCACCTCCAACTTCTGCGTCCGTGTTTTTTCTTTTTTTTCTTCTGAAGTATACAACTCAACAGCCGATGAATCTCGAACTGCTACACAGAACCAATCTCCCACTTTTTCTGCGCACGTGTTTTTTCTTATTCTATTTCTTCTGAAGTATACAACTCATCATTCGATGAATCTCCAACCCTTTCATCTCAAACTGCTACATCGAACCAATCTCCCACTACTTCTACGTCCGTATCTTTTCTTCTATTTCTTCTGAAGTATACAACTCTACATCCGATGAATCTCCAACCCTTCCATCTCGAACTGCTACATCGAACCAATCTCCCACTTCTTCTTCTGCGTACGTGTTATTCTTCTTCTTTTTCTTCTGAAGTATACAACTCAACATCCGATGAATCTCCAACCCTTCCATCTCGAACTGCTACATCGAACCAATCTCCTTCTTCTGCGTACGTGTTTTTTCTTATTCTATTTCTTCTGAAGTATACAACTCATCATTCGATGAATCTCCAACCCTTCCATCTCGAACTGCTACATAGAACCAATCTCAAACTTCTTCTTCTGCGTACGTGTTATTTCTTCTTCATTTTATTGTGCCTGACACATCCCTGTTTTCCGTTTGAATTTTTGGTGGGACGTGTTGTCGTTGGTTGATTTTTTATGACGTTCGCTGACCCATATAAGCTATGTCCGGGTTCTATCAGTTACCGAGGATAGGAACAATAGAAGGGGGCTAGGGCCTGTGTGTAATAGAGAGAGAGAGAGAGAGAGAGAGAGAGAGTTTTCTTTTTCACTCTCATAGTGAAAAGGAAAGTGTACATTTCCATAACGTGTTAGTACTACCTAATCCTACTACAAACTTTAACATTAATCAGATTAATATATGTATGCAGTGACGAATAACGAAAACTTTCTATTCCTATTCCATTATGTTCAAGTTAGTTACTGAAGTCAGTCTTCTTAATCTTCAGGTTGTGTACGGTCGCGGCTATCCACATCTTCCTACCTTTTTAGCTCTTAGTAAGATATGTCTTTTTACTATCCCTCCCATTCCCTTTTCTGTCATCTATTGACACAAGCTCGTTAGGTAGGTTATTCACTACTCTGTTCCTCTTGCCTTCATTATGTCCTGGGGGTGTCAAATTCTCCAATCCCTCTTTCCTCATCATATGTCCGAGTAATTTTAACTAAGTATAAGTGTCCTTTTTGTTTTCATTTTACTCAAAACTTTCACGTTATGCACATGCTCAAACTGTAGTATTTTCAGTATCCTTCTGAAACACATTTTTGTTGCCTCAAGTCTCCTCTTCATCTGGGAAGAGATTGTTCGGCATTCAGTGCCATGATGGATAACATCAGCACTCTTTTCTTTGTTTCTAATGAATTTTTCGCTGTCTCTTAATACTTTGCTTAACTTTTGGAAGGCATCTTTCGCTATTCTAATGCATCTTTGGATTTCTGTGTCACATTTTTCAAAATTTTAGCTCGTCTTTGAAGAAATTTACCCAATGTTTTAAAGAATTCATGCTAATATTTTTCTTCTTTGAAATATTTTGTTTTAGGAGAATTTATTTTTTCGAAAAATTTTATGTACATATTTTCCATTCATTGAAGAATTTATGTTAATATATTTCTTGTCTGAAGAATTTTTTCTCTATATATCTTATTTTTGAATAATTTTATACATATAATTTACTATTCTAAGATTTTTATGTATAAAAAATATGTACCATTTTTTTTTGTTTATAAATTTTTTAAGGATATATTTTTATTGAAGTATTATGTAAATATTTCTCTCTTTGACTAAACATTATTTCATTGTTATTGGACCATTTTATGCAGTCTAAGAATTTTTGTCCGAAATTTTTTGTCTGACGAATTACAAGCACAGTTTTTTTTCTTTTTTACTTATTTTTCTGTCTGAATTAGTTTATGTACTTTTTGAAGAATTTTATGCTCCTACTTTTTGTCTTGTATGTGAAGAAATTTGTGTATATATTTTTGTTCTCTGTAAAAGTTTGTGTTGGATTACCAAATATTTGTTAGGTGGCCTTGGAAATATCTGACCGTTGAAAGCAGATAATTATTCAAACATTTATAATAAAAAAATAAAGACGACTAAGAAGAGTTCAAAAAAGCATAAATAAAGTTTTTATTTTCTAAAAATAGAACAGACTAAAAAAAATACAGAAATATGTTATATGCCTTCTCTCTGAACCTGAAAATACAAATTAGTGGACATTATAATAAGTTGTCTTTACTCACAAGCCTGACACTTTATGCCGAAAAAGGCTTGTCGGGTTACCTCCTAATTTTCGAAACCGCTACTAGTGGGCGCTTCCCGGCACTATAAATACTCTGTAGAATGTTAATGACCGCATAATCTATTCTTTAAATAGAGACAAAGATGCTTTAGTGATTGTAGGGAGCACTAAAAGTGTGTGTCAATTTTTACTGTAGAAAATTCTTGCTGAAATTCATTCATAAGTCTTTAGAATTTAGAAATACCAAAATTTACAACTTCTAGAATTTTAAAATGGGCCATAAAACTCATAAACTCTGATTCTGAATGTGTTGTAGCAGAACGTGTCGGTGATGTTGAGTAGAAGTAGATGAATACACGTGGGTAGAAATTTCCTACTAGCCAGTCCAACTACATGAGAAAGTTGGACTTTAATTAAGTCCAAAGAAGGCAAAGAAAAACAAACACAAAACCGATAAATTTATGTAAACAAATATATGTTTTAATAACAAGAAAGGTTACAAGTTACATGGACAGATACATGGACAGAGTGCGTGTGGGGAATATTATGTGTGTGTATTGTGGTGAGTGTTCGTACGTACGTGCATTGTTCTTAGCGTGTTCCCAGCATTTGGGAAACGCTGTATCTATGAGCGTTCACATCTGCGAGGTGGTAAGGCTGAAAGCCTGAGTAAAAAGAGATTTACCTTAAGGTGGCGGCCCAAAGGCCTGTGGGAAAAAGAGGAAGAGGCGAAGGGTCAGCCAGTATTTATAGACAGGGAAGAGAGACCCCTGTTGAAGGATTAAGGAACTAAGGAGGAGCTAACTCCGACAGTGTAAAAGAAAATACTATTCATCATGACGATGCATTATCATGATTAAAAACGTTTAAGAGACTGTGTATCAGATAATATTGAAAACTAATTGAAACTGATATTGTACCTCTAAATTGCTTTGTCTCCAAAACATTACAAGATCCAATATTAATTAAAATTGCCACAAAAATATAAAAAGAAACACATTGTTGGGTAACCTTTTTCTAATTTTTGAAGCCGCTACTAGAGGGCGCTCTCTGGCACTCTAAATACTCTGCGATAATTGTTCGCAGCCTCTTTTTACTTTTTACGTCAACATGTAAATTTCTCGCCGAAGAACGCGATTATAACACGTTCGCTTTTGAGAAACGCATGAACAATACACACGCACTTACGTACGCACATCCACTCACTCCACATACTTTGGACTAAAAACTTTCCATATTCATTTGTTACACACATTATTGTCTTTGTCACTTGTAAACCTTATTTTTCTTTGTTCATATACATCAGTTCTTGTTGTTTCTTTACATTTCTTTATGTGGACTCATATCCCAAGTCTGTCATGTTGGTTGTGGGCATTTCAGCAGACACACGTGTTTATCTTTCAACGCGTGCGCCGGCACGCAACAGGCTATGTCTACTCACAATTTTGGGGGCAGATCTTTTCTCAGTGGAGGGTACCAGAAGACTTTTGTTTCCGTACAGACCGGTGCATGCTGATTGCATATTGTGGGTCACATGACCGAGCATGCGCGGCGCATACTAATTAGGGAAGAAACTCGTTCCGAATTTAATGCCACCTATTATGTTGCCAACGACGTCAAAGGTTGATGTCAGTGGTGTGGTAGAACTTTCTTGACAAAACCAATCATATTTTCATCCTGTTAAAGATAACAGCTGACCGGTAGTATGGCAAAATATTGCCTGACACGAAGATACACATGAAATAGCTGTGAATTCCTTCATCCAGAAAAAATGCACCTATTGATATTCAACGATAATTAAATGTTTACCGAGTTTATATACTGGATGTAGGCACAGTTTGGCGGTGGATAATGCGTTTCAGTTGATTCAATAGCAATGTGTGTGACAACAAAGTTTTGTACATCGTTGGCAAAAATACATAACCAATAATGGTGACTATGTGAAAAATAGTGTCTTATAGCTGAACATTTGCTCTATCCAATTGTATTATTTTGTTCCTTACATCGCTTGGCTCACACTCCTCCTCGGTTATTTAAACAAGAGTAGAGGCTTATTCCTTGCTTCCTGTTTAGGGATGGGTTTCCAATTCCTTCTAAATTTTTCTCATTCTCTTTCATTCCCTGTAGCCCCTTGCGTCTTAGTGGCATTATCACCTTGCTTGGGGTAAACTGACCGAAAAAAATTCTTGCACTTTTTATTCGTATATTTTTCGTCTTTGAAGAATTTGATAGACATATTTTCTTTAAAGATTTTTATATCCTTTTTGTCTTTGGGGAACTGATGCACATGTTTTTTTTGTTGTTTTTTTTACTTTTGCTGTAGCATACCCACGGACGATAATGGGTATGTCACCATTCACATAAATGCAGTAGTAAATACTGTATGTTGGTCTGCAGTTGGAAATTCATAGTAGAATTCACTTGACTCACTTCTAGCAGTTGACTACTTCTTTTACGAATCTTATATGTTTTGTTCGTGTCCTAAGTATTATCGTTCATTACCAACCTTCGTGTGATTATTCTATTTAGTAACATTTCCTAGGTTACAACAACTTTATAGAATATTATTCGTATATTTTTCATATTTGAAGAATTTTTATCTAGTTGTCATATACTTGAAGTATTTTATGACCTATTTTACGTGTCTGAATAATTATGAATTCATTTTTCTTGTTTTTGAATAATTTTATGCATATATTTTTCTTTTCAATGAAAAATGTTACGCTCATATTTTTCTTGAGTTTGAAGTATATCGAACAGATATTTTTCGAGTAAGAGGTTTATTTTCGTTGCATTGTGAAATGTGCCTTCTGCAAGATAAGAAAAGTATTAAGAAAAAGGAAAAATGAATGTAGTGAACTGTTATGGGTACTTATATTTAATATCAGAAAGAGACAGTTGAAATTTCTAGAGTATATAATGAGGAAAGAAAGCTTGGAAAATTTAACACTCATAGAACATATTTAAGGCGAGAGGGACAGCGCATAACCTACCTAACGAGCTTGTGTAAATAGATGACAGAACAGGTTTTAAGAGAGATAGTAAAAAGAAAAAAATACTAAGAGTTACAAAGGACGGGAAATTGTGGAGAGCCATGACTGGGTTAGGTTATTATAAATATAAAGAACAAAAAGGTAATTTGAAGCTTAAAAATAATCTTAGTGAGTGTGAAATAAAACACAACTTCTGAAATACGAAATATAATAAGTTATTAAAATTCGAATACTAATTCGGTAATTGGTAGTTATGGCAGGAACGTCCGTTTATTTGATTTTCATGAATGCTATAAAAAATTTTATTAGTTTCAAATTGTATTAACTTGGTGGAAATTCCGGTTTTTGAAAACGTGACTCATTGCTTCTCTTGAAGAAGCATTGCTGACATCACGGCCTATCAGCAAGCAGTCGCTTGACCCTTTCGGTATTTTCGGCGGTATGCCTACGTGACTCATCCTGGCGTCCGAAGGCTTAATTACATCGCCACTCCCTCCGCTAATCAACACCCAGAACTTCTGCGAATTTCCTGGTTTAGTATGAAATCACCACCTGCCAATCACTTTCTTCAAAAATATTGCCTACTTAAGGAATTAAAAAAAAATTACTACACGGAGTAGAAAACTTTTACCTTTAAGATTCATTGTCGATATCAGTCTAAATTCCTTATCCTGGGGATTCAAACTCGAATTGTTACCAGTGGTTCCATAGACAAGAAATTCACAGTCGCATCCAACTACTAAATATCAATGCCAAAGAAACTTAATCTAAATACAGCAGCGATACGGCAAAACCCTTTTCAAAGTGAAGTTTTGTTTTTCTTACTATTCCGTTTTCTATCCTTGGACCTTTTCGGGTATTTACCGAAATTGAACAATATTGTATAACACTCTGTATTAATGCTTTTGTTTATGCGTTTCGGAAACTTACCTATATTCATAACAAACTTTACATCCACCTGGATTGTAATGGTTTGTTTTTGAAAGAGTATTTCTGTCGCTCAAGGTTATTTTAATTTATGTTGTGCTATTTGTAACGAAAATATATTTTTTTTATTTTTGCAAAGTACAGGGTATAATCTTTTTTCCTTATTTGTCGCCCTCTACACCTCACTGGTCGTTCAAGACGTCCAATACCGCGGATGATCGATGAAGTGATCGCTTCAATCCCGGACCTGCCTTATCCCACGTTTTGATTTGATTTGATCATAAGGGGGCCAAGATTGAATCGTCGTAGGTATCTTCGTATTGGGCTGGTCCAAGCAGGGCGAAGACACACAGGAAAAAAAAAAAAGGAAAAAATAATATAAAAGTATATGTAAGTCCTTCTTACAATAGTTGGTTAATTGTTGTTAGAGTCTAGGAGCTCGCATGCAGGCGTTTATCAACCCAACACGCTTCCTAAGTCAGACGCGACCCTTTTGTTAACTTGGTAAAGTATATTTTTGCTGACTTGGTAAAGTTTGTTTTGCTGACTTGGCAAAGTTTGGCACAAGTTTGATGTCGGAGGTTCTCGTCGGCAGATAGCCACTTTTGTTGTCTCGTGCCCGGTGGCTGGAACGAACTCTCGGGACGAACTGATCTCTTGCTTGAGTCATTCGTATTTATTGACTCACACCAAAAACTGGTGGGGCAGGAGATGGTTATTTTCTCTACTTGTCACAAAGAACCCTTTCTCCATTGTCTGGGTTCCAAGAAATTAATTACTTCCCAACTTGGAAGTCTCCTCCTTTCCCCTGGTGACGGTCGTAGGCATTATTCCGCCCCACAACCCCTTCTTCCTATTCTTAGCATCTCCCACTAATACTCTTCAGTGGGCAGCTCCCCCACCCTCCTTGGTGTCTCATCTACGCCTGCTACTTCAGTCTCCCTCCGACCAGCGAAGATTAATTCCAAGTTCGTTAGTTAAAAGAAATTATCATTCCAAACTTATCATCTCATAAGCAAACTGACACCAGTGTTGGGTTTTCCTGGTCTTAAAGGTGAACAAAAAGCAGATGGCCTTCTCCCCCGCCAGATACATTCTTCAAAAGGAAACCTTGATCTCCAGATTATATTTTTCTAAATCTTATCCGATTCTTCTCCACCTCTGGTTTCGTGGCTAGCACTCATGGCGGCGGTCATCCATCAAATGTCAAAATATCGCTAGATGTCCCTGTCGTAAAAATTAAGTCAAGGAATTGTTATTTCAAACCTGTCGCCTTCGTAGAAAAATTCCCCATATCGGGTTTATATTTTTCTCGTCCGAAATCAGATACAGGCCAGATGGCCTTTCCCGTCAGAGACATTCTCTGAGGAAACCTTTATCTCTGAATTGTGATTTCAAATCTTATCTGGTTCTCTCCACTTCTGGTTCCACGGCCAGCACCCATGGCGGTGGTCATTAATCATTGATCAAAATATTGCTATATGTCCCTGTCGTAAAAATTAAGAGTTGCCACCTGCTTCTTTTAGAAATTTTGGCTTTCTGAGAACGTGGTAGTTTATCAGTATATCGTTCTTGGTATCCAAAAACCTTATTATTCATGATAATTTATCAGTATCAAATAGTGTTACATATTTCGTATCTTCTATAGGTCAAACATTTCATATATTCACCACACAATGCACTAACATTGTACAGGCTTAGCGTAAACATGTTATGATTCGTGTCTCGACTCGTATCTCCTCCACCCTCCTTGGTGTCGTATGTGCCGTTTGTGTTATTACTCCTCATCACGGTTTTCTGTTGCAGGGTTTATTTTAATATTTTCCCCAATAATATTTAATAGATTTGTACTGTTTTAAGTTACGCCAATAGTCAGCCATCATTCTTTTGTTCCATCTTCCTTGATACTGTTCTTCTATAACTTAAATTTCTTGATGGAATCTTTAACTTTGCTCCTTACTAAAATCACCCGAGTTAAATCATATCATGGACAAACAAATATTTGATGCGGCCAATGAAAGGAGTTTGTATTGTTTCCATTCCTAACTTACAAGTATACTGTTATTATCTATATAATACAAAAACTGTAATCTTCTATATGTGTATGTGTGTTCCCTAGATACAGTTTAAACTTGTACCTTGAGGGCATGGTAATATTTTGGTGGGGCATGCGTAGGATGTTCACGGCTTACTATACCAACGGGAGCTTAAAATTTCATTTTGCATTATTATTTCATGATTAAAATGATCAAAGTATATTACAGAATAAGATTACATTCAAATATTTTATATTTCTACTTTTCAGTTCTCTATTATATGTTTTGAAACTATATATATTTAACTGTCTTTTTGTTTTTTTAAATTTTTCTCTTTCATGGACGCCATGGTCTTTGAAGGCTCGTTTAGAAACCAAGTTAATGGCCTTTCAAGCTTCCTTCACGTGATTTGAAGTAAAATTTTGAATATGTAAGAATTAAATATTACAGGGGGTGGGGCACCAGAATTTTAGCAATACAAAGTGAGGTATGACCCAAAATCTAATGGGAACCACTGGATTAGAGGTTCTTGAGCTAGGGGTGTTTTTACGGCATTTACAATGGGAAATTCAGCAATTATTTCGATACACACTATTATATCAATTCCCGTTTATAAACAAACACTTGCATATTAAATTCCAGCGATTATGTGTGTGAAAATAATAAACATGCATAATATTAGGTTGGTGCAAAAACAATGACGTAATAATGTCGTTTTTTGACGTTAAAAATACGTCAAAAAACGACATTATTTCGTCATTATTTTTGCACCACACTAATACATTATAACAACATTATTAAATAAATTTAAATATGCATAACACAACATAATTTATACAATTCACTACACTACACTTTTTTTATAAACAAATATCGCGGACATTTTCTGTGTGAAACGAGTCCTATGTATCCGAAGAGACGTCTGCAGCCACAGCAGACTAAAATAGGCGGGTTCAGGGGATGTAGAGCTCCGATTTTACTTTGGGCTGTCTTCGTCTTTTTCTAATAGTTTTCTCATGTTTTCGAAGGATTTTGTTTTTTCATGGATTGCTCTTCTCCAATTGTTTCTTTCTGCAGTTTCCGTCTCCTAATTGGTTGATTAAGAAAGTAAGAACTTTAATAAGAGATGCTGAAGATGTCATCAGACATAAACAGTTGACAATCGCTGGTATGAATAATTTGAAGAGGGTATGAATTAGACATGATTGTATTAGTGGAAAACATCGATTTAAACTGTACAACGTGAAAGTAAAACCAGTATTGACATAAAAATGCACTAAATGTGGAATGACAACAAAGAATGAGGAAGAAACTTGATCGATTACATCAAAAATGGTTAAAACATCCAAGTGGCAAAAGCTACCTAACATCATCATCTCCAATTCTAAATTATACAAAAGATGCAAAACATACCCAATATCGGTTTTCATTTTCCGATTACAATAAAAATTATCTGGATATGTGCTGCGATTAGATGTGGAATCTACTATTCATAAAGCAATGCTGTTTGATTTCGAGAAGAGCAATGTAGCACACTTTTGCGGAGGACCGCGAACAACTATAGTTGTATAACGACATTAAAAGAACGTCAATGAAATTCCATCATTCCCCGTAAAGGCCTTGAAGAGATTGGAAGACCTACAGTACTTTTGGGAGTTAGCATAGGGCCAGGAGGTTTGGAGAGAACTGATAAGAGTTATTTACAAAGTTACTGAAGATAAGAAATCACACGGCTTTGAACTACACCAAGTCGAGACAGCTCTGCTGCTGCTAATGATGATGATGATAGCATCATCATTATCATCATCATGTATAGAAATACAGGCGGAGAAGATAATGTCTTCACCGGTTGTCAAGCTTTAAAAGTTGCCAACCTCTTATTTAAAACTTCGTAAATGCCCCCATTTTGTTAATAGACTCGAGAAAGAACAACGAGAAAAGAAAGAAAAGCAGGAATTATTGGCTCGGGTTGTTGATAGTTAAAACATTGATGTATGTCGTCTCCAAGAAACCAAAATCAAAGAAGGACTTGATATTAATCTCGTAGATAGACAGCATATGTTAATAGCTTTGGAAACAGAAATGGTTTTGTCATCAATAACAAATGGAAGAATAATATCCATAGACATTGGAAAGTCTCAGACAGAATATCTGTTTTTGCACCTCAGGGAAGGAATATGAATGCATTCAGATTGAAGGTATGAATCTTAAAATAGATAGAAGATAATTCATATTAAGTAAAATGAATACCTTGAACAACCATAGTATACACACTGAACAGCGATATTAAAAGAACTATTTATAAAATTCTATCATTCATTGTAAAAACTTTGACATGCACGGAGCTTTGGAGAGGACTTATAAAAGATATTTACAAAGTTGCTGAAGATGAAAAATCACATAGATTTGCAATGTGCTTTCAAATCGAAATAGCTGTGATGATGATGATGATGATGAGAAGAATGGGAAGGAGGAGGAGGAGGAGGAGGAAAGGGATAGCGATGATGATGATGATGATGATGATGATGATGATGATGATGATGATGATGATGATGATATCGAAAGAAATATCTTTTTCTGGAGCTTGATGGTGATCTTTTTTTCTTTTTAGATCACATGCATCGACGAGGAAAAAAGCTGTTCTGGGCGGCCCATAGACAGCGTGAAGAGAACGCCATTAAGGCGAGAGACGAATAAACATGGCGGTTTTAATTACTTCCCAGAGGTCGGCCTTACTGTCATATTGTTTGCCACCGTCATATAATTTCATCGTTATAATTAACCATAGATTTTCGATCGGATTCACATCGCAACTTAATGACCATTCCATTATGTTGTCTGCTTGTAAAACTTTAACACTCAATAAACTCATAGGTAATCTTAGATACATAAGGAGCATTACCATGCATAAATACAGACTTCACTTTGAAGCTGTGATGTTGGAACTTTTACCATTCAAAGAAAGTTTTGTCTATGAAATTGCAATAATTCTGTTTCACTCCTTCATCGATTTTGAATGATCTAGTAATAGTTCGATCTATAATTCTACCTGTTATGGACTACCGGAGCACCCCCACAAGATGGACTGATCTAAAAAGATAAATAGCGTGCTCTCTTACTGAGAGAGTGGAAGTTGAACAGTACTTCTGGTCGACCTCCCTGCCTCCGGACAGAGATGAACCCTGTACAAATAGCTTGTTTCTATCCCCAACTATAGAACAGCCAACATAGAGCTGCCCGTCCAGTTACTTTCAATGATTTTCCTTGGGACTTATTGATTGACATTGTATAGCTCACTTCTCACGGGAAATTGAAGTCTTTTGAACTCAAAAGTGTCAATGGAAAAGTACTTCATACTTACTTTTTGAATTTCTTGGTAAAGTTTCCTGTTGATGTTATCTACAGTTTGATTCTTGGGAGCTAATATTGTGACACTATGAGTTGGATATATGCGCACGCGTGTGTGTGTGCGCCCGCACATCTGTGTGTGTGTATATATACACCCACACATCTGTGTGTGCGTGCGCGCGCACACATATGTGCGAGAAGATTAGTTAGATTTGACCTGGGTATCAAACTTCAAGACCCAATGAGTAGATTAGGAATCTAGATAAAAACATGTTTTGGACATATGGCCAAAAGGGTAGATAAGTGTTAAGTAGTTGTCAAAATACGAAGATAGTTAAAAGACCGGCTTTGGCCAAAACTTAAAAGGGTCTGAATTTAATGTCCCTGAATCGGAGTCAGCTAGGCTAAGAAATATTTTTATGTCCACTTTCTTCAAAGGGAGAAATGGACATGAAAAAGTTATGGGTTTATTCGTGGGTGTCCCTTTCTCGGAAATGATGAAAGAGGACTCTGCATATATACGGGAGCGCTTTGGGTTACGGACAGTGAGACTTAGTTTAGGTTCGAGGAAGGTTGATTTAGGCCGGAGCAAGTAACAACGAAGAGCGACACATTAGCAGCCGGACATTGTTAGTTAAGGAGATATATTTTTTTTTTTTGACAGCCGAGAATCAGCCCAGAGTTAATCATCCACAAAAGGTCACACGCCCTCCCTCCTCTTTTCGTCCTACCCAAGTTTGTAGTTGTGTTTTTCTTTCGCCTGTGAGCCTACCTCTCGCTCGATCCGCCGCACAGAAATTCTACGACGTGGGGTCTATATCTTTGTGCAACGAGTTGCAGAGGTGGGCAGTCTCACAATATGGCGATCACACAAAGCCAGTTTGAATCCATGAAATGGTTTTTAATGTTTGGATAAACATGGTTAATCAAGTCTTGGATACTTGAAACTGAAACTCCACAACCATTTGGGAGTGAAATATCTCCATTTTGGTCCATTTTGATGGTTCCATTGCCAAGCTGCAACAACAAAGGAGCAAATTTTTCTGCTTCAAGGTCACCTGTGATTCGAATTCTCATGTTTGTTTTCAGGCTGAATCTTTGAACATGGCTCCAGATCTAAGAATTTTTCAGGCAAGAATTGCTTTCATCAGCTGGATTTCCTCTTGCAATGACTGGTAATGTTTGTCTGAAATCACCAGAGAGTAACACAGTGATACTGCCATAAATTGTGAATTATATCTCATGTCGCTTATGTGTCATGGTACATTCATCCTAGACAATGAAGCTTGTTTCCTCCAATAGCTTAGCCAAGTTGGTTCCTCTTTTGATGTTGCAAATGAGGGTTTCCTCATATTTCAAATTTAATGGAAGTTTGAAGGTGCTGTGTGGTGTACGCCCTCCAGGCAAGAGAGTAGCAGCAATTCCAGATAATGCTATTTCTAGAGCTATTTTTCTCACTGCAGATAAAAGAAGGTTAGTTACAAAGGTTTTGCTAGTACATCAGGTTCATCCAAGAAGAACCACGCCCCCACCATTGTTGTTGCTGATGTCATCAGGAACCTTCTGATACATTTGCTGTTGGTTTTGGCTCAACAAGGGCTCATTGTTTTGAACACATTGCCGCAGTTCTTCCATGTTGTATCACGTTTCTCTCAAAATTTCTCTGTTGATTTGTCCAGTTTCTCTATTATTATTTTTGTCTATTTGGAATTCATTGCAAAGCTGCATAATAAATACCATTTTTGGTTTTCTCATTCTGGGTCAATACAAATAGCTTGTTTCCATTCCAAACCCTTGAATAATCAACATAGAGATGGCCGCGAGAAAAGCAGGCTTCCATCAGTTGAAGTCCAGTTACTTTCATTGATTGTCCTTGGCACTTATTGATTGGCACTGCACAGCTCACTCTCATCAGGAACTCTTTTGGATAATTCACTACCTGCTCTTGTTCAACCACAGAGTCAATGGAAAAGTACTTCATACTTTCTTTTGGAATTTCTTGGAGACGTTTCCTGTTGATGCTATCCACAGTTTGATTCTTGAGAGCTAATATGGCGATCACACAAATCCAGTTTGAATCCATGAAAAGGTGTTTAATGTTTGGGTAAACATGGTTAATCAAGTCTTGGATACTGAAATCCCACAACCATTTGGGAGTGAAATATCTCCATTTTGGCCCATTTTGATGGTTCCGTTGTCAAACTGCAACTACAAAGCTTCCTGGTGCAAGGTTACTTGTTTGTACGGTTTATTAAGTTTTGTTTTTGTTAAAGGTCACCTGTTTTTGCACGGTTTCTTAAGTTTCGTATAATATCTATTTTGTAATAGTTAGGACATTCACTTTTATAGTTGAGAGTACAAGTGTTTATGCTAGTTAAAAATAGATATTATAAGAAACTTAATAAACTGTACAAAAGTTAAAATTCTGGAATATAAATCTTTACATAAGAAAACTGTGTCCAAAAATAAAGTCAAATACGAGTATAGCAACAAAGTTCTTAAACATTTGCAGCAGCAATGTTTTATATAAAAATACTAAATTAAAATATTATAATTACAAATCTTTTTTTTTTTAATGACAAACGTTACCTCCCTTGCATAAGTGAGAGAAAAAATGGATTTTGAAACGCTGTAAATGAACAGCGAAAAAATAATTGAATTTACGGAGTTACTGTTTACACATCCACAGATATTTTAATCTCCTGAAGATCGTCTCAGATGAAATTGAAAGTACTTAGGATAAAAAAAAATAACTGAAAAAAAATTTTGGTATTTTTCTTGATCGATTTTCTACAGCCAGCAAGAAATTAATTCGTGGACTTTAAAGGATTAAAACTAAAATAAATTGACATAATACGTCTAAATTATTTAATCAAACCTGCTTGAATCAAAATATGCTGCCTATATATATATATATATATATATATATATATATATATATATATATATATATATATATTAAATTTGTACTTGGGCCAGCAAAACTTTTTTTTTTATACAAGTTTCATTAAAAATGACTTATAAGGTACGGCGTTTTTATTTTTTTTAATTAATTTTCATTATGTTATAATTTTCTTCTTTTCTGGGCGTAAATTATGTATAATTGTCCAAATGTTTTGTATGTCCGATCGCTTTCGTTTATACTTATCAATGATGATTTTATTTTTACTTTTAACTGAATGTATGGATTGTTTTATGTGTGTATCTAGAGGAATGTTTTATTTTCCAAACATGGTCAGCATATTGTGGCCATGTTGATAATTGATATTACTGAATGTTGGCTTTTTTTTTTCTTTTTTTTTATTAATAATGACTCCATTATATCTTAGCTATTTTTATATGTGGATGTGGCTATTATAATTATGTGTCCGATTTTTCAAAACACACACACACACGCGCGCGCATATATATATATATATATATATATATATATATATATTACACAGCAAAAAATCCAAAGTTACCTCCTGTGGCTATAGCTTGTTTCAGCCAGCGCAACCTTGTGTGGAATTGAAGGAAAATGGTCTGAATCCACAAATATTGGAAAATTTTAGGTTTCGCAAACACCATCAATAGAAAATAGGTGCACGCTATGCTTGGAGGAGAAAATTAGGATAAGAAAATACAAAAATCAATGTAAACTATTAAATCATCTGAAAGAGCTAATTAAGAAATGTAGACATAAGAACAGATTCAAAAATACACAAGAATATATATATGTATGGGGGCGTGTATGTGCGTATGGTTACTTATATACACGTATGTGGGTACACATAAGTGTATGTATGTGTAAACGCACAGGCACGTGTATGTTGGATAGCATGATGTATTCCATTAAATATCCGGGTATTACCCACAATCCATCAGTCAACTAATTTACCTAAGTTTAATTGGTCTTAAGGTTAAATTCCACATAAATTATTAATAACATTAAATCCTTATGATCTAAATACTATTTACTCTAAATACCAGGAAAACACAATTGTTGCTTGTATACGGAGCACCCCATAGTGAGAACCGAAATTTAGTTACAGACAACGAAAGGCTCTAGCCATAAATAAACTCCAATCCCAGACTACTTCCCCCGTAATGAGATAATTCAGCCCCCATCCCAGTCAGCAAAACAACCCCCATATAAACAAGGCATCTCTCGGAGGGGAACTGATATTGAAAATAAATTCTAATCCCTCCCTTCCAAACAAACACTTAAGGGTTGAAGACAGCTGGGTTCAGATCAGCCAGACTATAGACAATTCTCATGCTAAGGTAATTTTGTTTTTTACCGTAATATATGTGTGTGTGTGTGTGTGTGTTGCGTTCGTGCTTGCACTAATGTAACTGGAAATAGCATGAATCCGCATCTTTTCTCACCAGCCAGAGTTATAGAGCAAATAACAGCGTAAACTGGACTCTCTAGAATGTGGTGGCAACTATTCTAAGAAAGAAAAAAAAAGAAGGAAATCCCTGAATTTCATACAGTAAAGCAAGCAAATGGAAGCCATTATCTTTCATTAGAAGAGATTTGTGAAAAATAATAATCTACTAAGTCCTGAAGAGACATGGTATTCTTACTTATATATAAGAATTTACAGAAGACACAATTTTACATGAAGAAGAGCAAAATAAATCGACCGAATATGAGGATAATAAATAAATAAGAATAAGAAAGAAAAGAAAAAAAAAGCTGATTAAGCAATTGCTATAATGAATAATAATTCACTGAAAGGCAATGTGTTAGGGGAGGTAACTCTAGTAATTTTAAATTATGCAGTTATGGATTTCCATTTCCGTGTGATCTGTACCTGCAAGTATCTGTAGCAACTTAAATCTAAGTTGTCTGTATTTTCACACAGGAAGAAGAGTAAAAATAAATGCTATAATAAACTTAACGAAACGACTGACAAAAGCCATAATTAAGTGTAATATTCTTTTTATGGCGTGACAATAAAAAATGATAATAAATATTACGTGAAGGACTTGTTTTTTTTTTTATGTTCCTTGTTAAAAAAAACGAAACCCAAAAAAAACAATGTTCCCGGTGCTTTTTTAGTATATTTGTTGACCTACTTACCATAATGAATTTGAACCGTAATAGCCTCTTCAAAAACGTAGTCGTAAAAACGAATCTCTTTTTCATAATTTTATTTTCCTTAGTATTATTATTATTTCTTTTGGTTTCTGGTGTATATTCATTTTTTCCGTGTCCCGACCAGAGACCTAAGGTAAAAAATGGCATTATGATATTTTCCCCTGCGCAGTTTTGAAAAAATATCGCACATAAAAATACCTTCATAAGGTGTGGACTGTACTTGTCAGTACAAATTTTTTTTTGCATTTCTTTAAGGCATGGGCAACCAGGGATTCCTTCGGTGATTTTATTGGAATATTTTTCAATCAATCTGAGGGCTTCAGCTACAACTGGAATTATCAATGTTCTTATGTGCCACATTTTTGAGATTTCGATTTCAAGGTCTTTGTATTTTGATAGATTTTTTAAGATCTTCAAAGATACATTGCATTCTGAAAGGACTGCTATATCAATAAGGAGGCACATTTTGTCTTTGCGGTCTCTAATCACGATATCAGGGCGATTAGCTTTGATTGTTCTGTCTGTGTGTATTATAAAGTCCCATATTATTATTATTATTATTATTATTATTATTATTATTATTATTATTATTATTATTTAAATCTGGGATATTGCAATGTCAGGTAGAGTGTGACGTTTACGTTAACATCACAATATAAGCATTACCATACACGAGATATAAAACACTTTTTCTGGGTGAAAATGAAAACAAACCTTGTATTGAGTGAATTTTATAATTGTTTGAGAGAAAAAATATTTTATACATATTTATAGAACTTGCATGTCACAGATTTTTTTTTTTTTTTTTTGTTCAGGCAGTGAAAAATTGCATATTGGCTGATATGAAAAAGAAGTGAATTAAGGTCTTACTCGATAGTTTGACGGGGTCACCATTGCGTCCGTTATTTGGCTTCGGTCATAAAAAGCGAGAGAAGATAGATGTCTCTAGAGTGTTGTCGATCAGACGAAGAGACTCCAATAAAGAAATAAGTGAATAAAAACACTCTTTCATTCATATCACACACTTCATTCACCAAAACCGTTTTAATTGTAACCCTCTACCGTGAGTAACTCTCGAGTCTTGTATTGAGTGAACTTTAGCATTAAAAAATGTCGTGGTGCCAGTGCAAAATTTTTGTACAATTCAGGTGGAGTATGTAAAGGAAAGAAATTGCTTCCTGTGTCGCATTGCCCTTGAAGCAATAAATTCCTTCGGGGTACCTCAAAAGATTCGCTAAAAAATGAGCATATCACGATGAAAAAATGCTTCAAACTTAATAAAAGCAAAATTTTATCGCCAAAATCTTTATGTTATTAAGAGGAAAGATCAAAAGATCTTTTTTTATTATTGAATTATATTTTAATTCTTTTTAAAACCTTCGAAATTTTAGTTAAATTGTTTTTTCTCCCGTCAACGAGTGACCATAAATTAGTATGGGAAATTTGAGCGTCTTTTTGCGGTGAAAAACACATTGATTTTAGAAATTATAAAAAAATCAGATTATTGTTGAATTTTAATTAAACTTTCAGAACTTATTCACAAATTAATTAAATTATAGGAATTTTATTTTTAGAAAGTTTTGGTAAAAATATTTTTTCTAAATTTGTTACCCCATACTTATTTCATTTTATTAAATTTCGAGAAATTCATTTTTGTAGTGCTTAATGTTTATATCAGTCATAAAGACAAGTCCTTGGAAAATTTTTTCTGTCTATAAATATGTCGATTTTTGTAAATACGGACGTCCATACACGACATTATCAGAAAATATGTACGGTAATAGTAAACTTAAAATTTATTGCTAACTCTCTAACATTTCTTCAGCAAGAGTTTTCTAAAGACTATAAATCCAAAGTACCTAAAATTCAATAAAATACTATATTACTTTAGGTATTTTCCTAAATTTTTAAAGTTACTGGATAATTAAAAAATTATATAAAACGTTGAATTCATCAAATTATTTTTACAGTTATGTGCCCTTTACTTAATAATTTAAAACATTAAGCTACCGTAAATTTGTCAACAGCTCATAAAAATACCCATCTTCGTGTTAAAAATGTTTTTCTGAGATATTTTAAACTAAAGATAAGTAATATTTGTTTTAATTCAGATTAATTAAGCGTCATATCAGTTAATCTTCTTATATTTTATTTTTGAAAGAATTTTTTAAATAAAGAGAATTATTTTGTGTTAACAGATTTGTCAATATGGCCAATTTTAGCAATTAAAAAATAAATCAATTTAAATTCGGTTTGAAATAAAGAAAAATATTTTGCTTATTGGAAATATTAAATTTAATCTATTAGCTTGGAATTAAAACTAAAATAAAAGCTTCAAGAAAGATTTTTCATTTTTAAAATGCATTTTGAACCATAGGTATCGTTTTTTCTTGTTTTTTTTTTGCGTGGGTAGGTACCTAATTTTGCCTCTATTTCTCGGACCCAGTCATTGTCTGTGAGAATTTTTATGGGAGCGGAAAGCTATCTTGATGCCCTTTAACACTAAATGTCTGCAAATGCCCTGCTATTTAATTATAGCTTGCAGAAGATAGCCTTTCTAAAGGATATTAGTGTGAAGTGAACACAAAATATCCCAGATGGTTCCTTTCTAGGTATCTCCACTATCTTTTCTAGGTATCTCCACTTTTTCGCCAAAAAAACATCATAGCATGATGCAAAAGTCTTCAAACATAATAAAAAAGAAGTTTTATCGTCAAAATGCATTTTTTTTTTCATATAAAGAAAAGACCAAACTATTTCTTATTAAATTTTTTCAACCTTTCTAGCACGTTCAAAATTTTGGTTAAACATCTAATTTTTTTTTTTTTTTTTACGTCAGCAGTCGACGTAATATTTACCATTAGTTTTTTCGCGGCTTTTTTTTTCAGGTGAAAACACGTTTATTTGGAAATTCTTGCAAAAATCAAATAATTGTCGTATTTTAATGAAACTTTCAGAACTTATTCACAAATGAATGAAATTATTTTAGACATGTTTTTTAGAAAGTCTTGATAAAAATATATCTTTTTATATCTGTTCCGCCCCCCCCGAAAAAAATAAAACTTTACTTAATTTTATGAAAACTCGAGAAATTCGACGCTGTGCCCTTTAGTGATTATACTAGTTAAAATCAGAAGATTTTAAAGAATATAAATCATCGATTTTTTGTAAAATCGAAATACACAGCTATCGAAAAATTCAGTTGTGAATTGTAAAATACAAAATCCAATAAAACTAAGACATTATTTAATTAGTAAAGCTTTTAATTGCTTTTATGAATAATATATGTTAAGAACAATATTTTTTTGAAGTCAAAATATTTTTCCGATGAAAAATGACTTTTTGCAAGAATTATTTTCTTTTTTCAATTTTAAATACAAAATGTGATAAATGCGTAAATATATTAAAAGTAGGTTTTAATTAATTCCCTTTAGAAAATGCTATTATTAAGTAGATCTGTTTTTACAGATCATAAATTTGAAAGCTTATTACCATTACTATACACAGGTATTTTTAAAATATTACAAATAAATAATCATAAATTAAATAATCATAAATTAAATAATGGTAATAATCATAAATTTGAAAGCTTATTACCATTATTATACACAGGTATTTTTAAAATATTTTAAAAAAATTTTTAAATATTTTTTGAGTATGCATAAAAAGTTTTAAAAACGTTTTTTTTACCAAATATATGGATGAACGTGTGAGGCATAAATATCAGGTGTTTTAAGAATTGTTTCCCCTGACAGCAAGAACACATTCCCAGAATGTTTTGTTTCTCTTCTGGCGTGCAAGTGTTAAATTCTCTGAATTGACTGACAATCATCGTCACATTTTTACAATTTTTAATTTTCTTTTCTGCATTCTATTTCCCTAAATATTTTAATTTAATTTTTTAAATATAATTAATTTATTGTTTTTCTAGCGAGAAACATACTGCAATTATTAATTATTTTCTTCTTACTTTCAATATTAGGAACGGATATAGTGCAGGTTTTGGACATATCTTTGTTAAAAAAGTACCTAAAAAAATTTATAAAATATTAGATTTTTGAAAGTATTTAATTTTATTTTTCCAGAAATCCTCTTCAAGGGCTATACAGCTAAAGTGTCTAAAAAAGAATCAATAAAATATTAGACTTTTGAAAATATTTAATTTTTATAAATTACCGTATAGTTAAATAAGCGTGTTCACTTAAAATTCGAAAATATTGTCACTTCTGATCTTCCGTCCGATAACTTCCCCTGACATAAACTGTCGATACATCGATGTAAATGTCAATTCACTCCTCCCTCCCAAACAAGTCACCACTGTTAGACATGATTCTCTTATTTCTAACTAATTTTTTCTGCTCAAAAATTAAGTAACGTTTGTTTCCCGTTATATTAAGGAAACTCTAAATTTTCTAATTTTCCCCAAATAACTTTTGAAGAAAGTATAATTGATTTTTATAAAGTTTTTAAACAGAGAATTTAACTTTTGTTTACAAATTTCTCAAAAATGGCTGATCATCGATTTTTGAAAATTTTTTGACTCAAAACAATAAGATTTTTAACTAAAATTTCGGACGTGATAGGAAGGATTAAAAAATGTAAAAAAATAACCAAAAATACTTTGGTCTTTCCTCTTATTAATAACATAAACATTTAGACGATAAAAAATTGTTTTCGTCAAGCTTGGGGCCTTTTTTCATCAGGGTATGCTCTTTTTTAGCGAATTAGTGGAGACGCTTATTCCTTTCTATGTACCATTATTAGGACACTCGCAACGTCCGTAGTGTGTGCAGTGTAAGACGATCGGCAATATTAATTTCTTTTATCGTTTAATTGTTTTTCCAACTGGTATTCATTTGATTTTGTAACATTTCGAATTTGTTATTTTCCTTGGTCTTGTGTTATTATTTCCGATTTAAAATCTTTCTGGATGTTTTATTTTTTTTTACTATTAATTTGTTGCGGTTGCTTGCTCTTTGATCTTTAAGAAATTAGTTTAAAAAGAAAAAGATGACATCTTTTTTTCACATTTAACATCTCGTCCTATGTTTTTACACAACTTTTTTTTTTTTTTACAAATGACCCAATTTCTTTTCTAATCTTGACATTCACACATTCAAAGAAACTATAATTTTAGAACTTTTCTTCTTGTAGATTGTACAGAGACACCACCATTTATACAAGGTAGAATGAACCCATTCTGCCCCTACCCCCAAATGGTGCAAATGAAATCGAGACTCATCAAACCGGGAAAAGTTTTTCCAATCTTCTGTTGCCCAATTTTTGTAATCCTTAGCAAATTTTTCTCCCAATTTCTTATATGACAGGAGTAGCAACCAGCGTGGTCTTTTTCTGTTGCAGCCTATCTGCTTTAAGGTTCGTTCTGTTGATGCTATTTTGTCTATTTCTGTTGTAAAGAGTGGTTATTTGAACCTTTCTGTCAGCTTGAATCACTCTGACCTTCTACAGTCTTCTTTATCAACAAAGAATTCCCGTCAACAGTATTGCTGCTCACTGAAACCTTTTTTGTCCATTCTCTGTAAATCCTAGAGCTGGCTGTGGGTAGAAATCCTAGCAGGTCATCAGTTTTTGAAATACTCAGACCTTCCCGTCTGGCACTAACGACAATTCCTCGTTCAAAGTCTTTTATATTACCTTTCTTTCGCAAAGTAAGGCAAGAATTGAAATGCAGCAAGTTGCTATGACCAGGTTTAAATACCTATACCCATTATATTGCTGTGACATAATTGGCTAATCAGCCAATGTATACTTATCGTGTCCGCACTCGAAGATTCACGGATATTACATGGATTCGTCGCAAAACTCAGAATAGGAACAGTGTAAGTAAACATTTATTTGAATAATGAAGCAATGACGTGACAGAAATCTAATGAATTTAAACATGGTCAAAGCGACATGCTGAATTTCTTTTCATACTATAAGGAAGAAAGTTGATTAAGTTAATGGGGAACATAAAAAAAACACGTCCTTCATGTAATATTTTTTTTTATTGTTAAGCCATAAAAAGAATGTTCTTATTTATTAGTCATTTAACTTTTGTTAGTCGTTCGTTAAGTTTATTATAGCCTTGCTTTTTCTTTTTTCTTTTTTTTCTTTCTGGGTCAAAATACAGAAAAGTTAGGTTTACCGTTTAAGTCGCTACAAATGCTTGCAAATACAGCTCATTGGTTTTGACATATAATCGGAAATCTATAACAAAAGAAAACTGCTGATCTACTAGTATATATATATATATATATATATATATATATATATATATATATATATATATATATATATATATATATGCGTATGTTTTGGCAGCATATTTTCGTTGAGATATGTTTCGTTGAATAATTTACACATGTTCTGTCTACTTATTTTCAACTGGATCCTTTCATATTCACGGATAAGCTTTTTCGTGTGGTTATTGAAGGACTAGAGAAAATCGCCGAGTTGATATATATTTTTTGTATTCCTTTTATTCCGACTACTTTCAACATAGTACAATGTCATCATCAGGGTATTATTGTTTATTACAAAACAAATATTGTAAACTAAAAATTCTCGAAGTTATTTATATTAAAAAATTGAAACCAAACCTTAATAAAATTAATTAGGAATACTCCATAAATATTTTTAAAAGTGTATAATAGATAGTTTGAAATGCCAAGGTTTGCATTTATAGTTTTTTTTTTTACTACTTATTTCGTAAAAATCTCTTCACAACCATACTTAGTTACCTTCCCTGAAACGTTGTCAGCGATCACGCACTGGCTCAGCGTTCCTTACTCCACACGTAAGAAATTTAACTTTCAGAGCAACACAACAATTTTCCTTCGACAATAATGAACGCTACAATAATTGCCTTGTAATACTTAGTTACCTCCTATGAAACGTTGCCAGCGCTCACGCACTGAATCAGCGTTCCTTACTCCACACGTAAGAAATTTAACTTTCAGAAGAACACAACAATTTTGTCTTCGATAATAATGAAGACTACAATATTTGTCTTGTAATAAACAATACTCTGATGATGACATTGTGCTATGTCGAAAGAACTCCAAATAAAAGAAATATGTATCAGCACGGAGATTTTCTCTCGTCCTTCAATAACGACACGAAAAAGCTTATCCGTGAATCTATCTATCTATCTATCTATCTATCTATCTATCTATCTATCTATCTATCTATCTATCTATCTATTCCGATATTTTTTCTTTTAACTCTTTTACTTCGTGTGACTGGTTGATAGATGCTACGCAGGGTGACGAATCAGTATTAAAAATAGTATTAGATGGCTGATTATCAACGATCTTATCAGCTATTTCTGCAAGCCTCGGAAGTTCGATGTCGTCTGGCAGTGACACTAGAATTTGGATGGTCTGCGCATGTAATTTGTCCATCCATAGTTTGCGTAAAATAATATCGGACATCGTGTTCCCTCCCAGCAATGCTCTCATTTTCCTTAATAGTTGGGAAGGCTTATTTTGTCCAAGATGCAAGTTATTGAATAGGTCGTGCAGCCGTCTCTCCTCTGATTCGCCTGTGCGGTGGATAATAGCCTTTTTAAGTACATCATAAGGCTTATCGGCGGGTATCTCACTGAGGAGGTCGGAAACTTCAATGGCCACATCAGTAGGAAGCTTCTCGACTAAAAGGGCGAATCGAGAATTCTGTGATGTTATTTTCTTCGCGTTGAAAATGGCATTTAACTGGGCGAACCACACTTGCACATTAGTTTTGACTTTTGTTGTATGTTGGTAGGTTGATAGATATCGCTGCCTCTGTGTGTGTTTCAGCCATGCTCGTAAATTGAAAATGAGAACTTGTATAAGTTCTGGCGTTTGAATTTGGTTGTTTTTTAAATGTGCTTTTATATTCCTTGAACGTCGGGTCACCAAAATTGTTGTGGCTGAAATCACGTATCACGTCGAACGTCGGGGTCGCCAAAAATGTAGTGGATGGGTTAATCATGTGGTAATATTTGTTGAGAATAAGTTGCGTGTCAATTAACTATTTCCACTAACATCAAAATAAAATACAAAATTCAACTGAATTATTTTATTACGTAACAATTAGATTTATTTAGGTTGGTGTACAACATGCAAAGAAAAGGTAGGACAGAGTCGTGTCCCTTTGATTTGGAAATATTTGTACCATAGTTCATATTACGAACAAGACATATTAAATCAGAAACTAATAACACATTCAAAACAATGTACAAGCAGAATATTTGGTATATGTTATGTTGGCAAATATGTATGATGTTTTAGGTTTCAGAATGTCTTTCTTGTAATCGTTCGTTAATGTTAATATTAAAGTTGTTAATATTAAGTGTCTTTTAAACAGAAAGTTCTTAAGAAGTAATTTACCTTTTACTGTAATATTGAACTTGTAATTCAGAAGAATAAAGTTTGGAATTGTGAGTTCTAAAGTTGATAAAAGTTCAGGAGTGATTTCAGAGGTTGGTGAATGAGTGTATTGGAGTTGTTTCGTGTTAAATAAATTTAACTTTGTAACTTCAAAAGTATAAGTGACGTGGAGTTGTTTGGCGGTTGGTTATCCGTCACGAAGCTCACAATATTTATTTGTATGTATATATACAAAATGTGGCACAAGGCCTAAAAGGGGGATGGGGAAGGACGGTCTTCATCTGTCTTAATTCTAAACTTAGCTAGTCGCAGACACTGACCCAATCAAGCCAACAATATTCCAATCACCAAAACAACACATTCACTCCTACCTTTCTTACTACGTCCACCATAATACCTCAAATTCTCTATGATGTCCTAACTAGACCCCTCACGAAGCTCA
Organism: Acanthosepion lycidas; assembly: GCA_963932145.1. Lineage (NCBI taxonomy): Eukaryota > Metazoa > Mollusca > Cephalopoda > Sepiida > Sepiidae > Acanthosepion > Acanthosepion lycidas. Next base: position 119,405,806 of record OZ010576.1, on the reverse strand, counting down.
CTGGTAAACCTGTGTTCGTGCATCGTATTTAATTATATCTTTCCTCGAAAACTGTTATTAGACAGGGTGATTTAAAAGTAACTCCTTATTTTATGTATGATGGACTCTCCTATCTAAATATAATGTTTACAAGATGGTAGAGTCCAACATGCATAAAATAGGGCGTTACTTTTCAATCACCTTGTATATCGTTATCCCACATACATACATACATACATACATACATACATATATATATATATATATATATATATATATATATATATAGATAGATAGATAGATAGATAGATAGATAGATAGATATACGTATAAAGTGTGGATGGTTCTACACAAGCCTTCACCACTTTAATCAAATCACTTGTGTGGGTTTTTCTGGCGGTTTACCTTAACTTGTCAGCAGTTAATATACCACATAACGCCCTTCGGCACTTAGCTTTGGAGCGGGTAGAATGGAGATCAACGTGTTTTAGTGGACTCAGCAATTTTCAATCTGTTTGTCAGAATCATCTTCAAGAAGCGAAAGCAAGATCTAAAAGGTCAGCCAATCTAACAGTGATCTCATCTCACAATTCTCACACCTGCTCCATATGTGGCCTCCTTTGTAAATCACTAGCGGGTCTTAAATGCCACTTAAGATTATCGCATAATCTTTCATAACTGAATCAATAAGCTGGCAGATCCTCATAGGTCGAAACCCACGAGAGAGTCCATTATTATTATTATTATTATATGTATGTATAAAGATAGATAGATAGATAGATAGATAGATAGATTATAGTTGTTCCAACGAGAGAAAAATGTATATTTTAAAAAATAAAAAGAACATAAGGAAAATTTATTCCTTTTACAAATGTATTCCTTTTATTTGCACGAAGAAGGTCACGAGACCGGAAACAGAAACATGAGCAGAAATATGAAGAACAAAAATATAATATATATATACTAAAACAAATCCACATTATATCCAAAAACGTTTGCGGTTTCTCTTTTTTTTTAATATATATATATATATATATAGAGAGAGAGAGAGAGAGAGAAATTAATATATAACATCGCACATTGAGTGCTGGTGTTAATTAAATAGAAGACTGCGTTGTGCTACTGGTGAGAAATATATATATATATATATATATATATATATATATATATATATATATATATATATATATATATATATAAAGACATTTTTATGTTTATACATTCTTTTTATAGATACAAATATTTAAGTAAATGCTCTGTCTATAATAAACAGTATTAAACAACATTTACCGGCCTGACGTCCGAGAAATTTTTATAGAAAATATTCGCCCTCCGACAGGAATCGAACCTGTATCCTATACGGAACCGTCATATAGCCTGACGTGCCATAACCGATTGGGCCACAGAGGATCGTAAATTCGACCTTGCTAACCGAACGATCCACCTGACCTGGCATCTCGACTCTAGTCACTTTTCCACCGCTCTGACGTGATTCCTCTCTATCTTTTCTATAAATATTTTCATAGTCATTGTTCTAATGAGATCTCCCTCAACTGCGTGAAATTAATCGTACTACCAAAATGGAAAATAGGTCTCATCGTTTTACTGTTAAAGTAGCTACATATAGCCGCAAATTCTATTCTAACTGTGTCTTTTCTCGTACTTCTCACAAGTGGAAATCTTCCGGTTTCTTACGCCCCTATCACATAAATATTAAAAAAAAAACTAAATGCAACGTCAATCACTTTTATCACTTTGAACCCTATTCATTATTGTACTTTCTCCTCACTAAAGTACCATATATATATATATATATATATATATATATATATATATATATATATATATATATATATACTTAATTATTTTAAACTGCAGTCTTATTGAATTAACAATAAATAATAAAGTAATCAATAATGAATAATGAGTAGAAAATTGACAAACAACATTATAAAATAGCTATAAATTGCAGCAATAATATCCACAATACTTTCTAATCAATACCCTCTAAATAATTTGAATTATAACCATTACCGTCTACACAATAACCGTTAAGATAATACAACAGACTTTCTGACCATAATGCACCATTGACTAGCATATATAAATAGTCGACCCAAAACACAACTCACATGGTCTGAAGATTTCGTTTAAGCATGAAACAGACTGTCGCCGTTGGGTGTTGACCTCAGTGTATTTTCGGTTATGAAGGATGATCGTGTTATAAATCAGAATTTTTTTTATGTGCTCTTATAGATATTTATGACACTTTGATCATGTGAGTGACATGTGAGGCGTCTACTCAAGGAAGCAGTGGTGTTACCGATATAGCTAATTTATTTTTGACAAGAAACACAGTCTTTTATTGGGAAGTTAAATTGATACACTATATTGGTCATTGCTAGTTTAGATTTTATAGAGTTGCTTTGATTAGTGACGACGAAGTTGCCGCTTTTCCATTTTCTGTTTGCAGGGATTTAAGGCTGGATATGGTATTTAATAATTCGTCGCATGGCGAATTCGTCCTGTTTGTAATTATTGTCTATATGGATACAGCAAAATATGTTTTGATCTATTGTATTTTAATTTAGTACAATATATATATATATATATATATATATATATATATATATATATATATATATATATAATCAATTAGAAATCATACAACAGTCTGATATTTATTTAATAGACTTTCCTCCTTCGTCTTCTATATTGGGAACTTTCTTTCATCGCCATTTCCATTCTCGAAGGGCAGTTTTACGAATTCAACCAACTTACGTTTGCTTCTTAGATACTGAAAAATTCTTCCTTATGACTAAAGAATAGGCGAATAAATAGGTTGGATATTTCGAGTACTAAGAATTTATCTCACGTAACACATTTAATTCGTTATTTTATTTTCTTTCTTTTCGCTTTTTGTTTATTTGTTATTGAAGCCCAGTTAGTGCTACATCGCCCAAAGACATTTAAAATAAAAACTCGATCCTATTAGTCGTGAAGGCAAACAAGTCCAATAGAACACGCACATTTAAATGGTGTTATATTTTTAAGAGTCAATGCGCATGCGTGTACGTGCATGAACACTGATTCCATATAAACATGGAATTGATTTTAATCAAAATTTGTTTATAAAGTTGGGGAAGTTCTAAGAAGATACCATGTCCCAATCTTTGTAAAGAATCTCATAGTTATATTGATTTCTAGATAAAAACACCCATTGGCTTGATATCTTTGGATTGGTATCGGCTGGAAAGAGGTATTATCAATGGAAGGACTATATCAGTGATCTTATTCAGCCTGGCCATGAATATGGTGTGTGTGTGTGGGGGGGAGTTCTATCCTTGGAGTTATTTTTTATCTTCATCAACGACCCTCCCGATGTCACCACTTCCCAAGAAGGTATTTTTGCTGATGACACAACTATTTATTCTCGTTTTAATAGTAATTCCAATAGGTTCGACAAAATAAAACTGGCAATTGTTCTCGAAAATTACCTCCAATCAATTGTGGACTGGGGTAAGAAATGGCTTGTAAATTGTAACGCCTCCAAAATGAAACTTCTATCTTTTAATCCTTATTGATTTCTAGATAAACACATCCATTGGCTTGATATCTTCCGATTGGCATCGGCTGGAAAGAGTTATTATCACTGGAAGGACTATGTCAGTGATCTTATTCAGCCTGGTCATGAACATGGTAAAATCAACAGAAGTTGAGTGTCGAGGTCCATTTATCAGAAATGGTGTACGACATCTTATCTGTGAAATGAGAAATGGTGTGCGACAACCTATCTGTGAATATTTTTCAAATTTAACATTTCAAAATATTAAATAACTGTCGTAAATCTTTACACCCATGGTACCTGATTGTCATTGCTGAAGAACATGTGACAGCAAACGTTTTGACTACTACTACTCAACACCGTTTGATATATTTGATATATATATATATATATATATATATATATATATAGATAATATTAGTGGTAAATATACATATATATGCAAAATCCACAGGTGCATATATACACATGTATATTTAGAATAAAAAATTTCCGAGAGGATAAAATCCAGGTAGAACTCAATGTCCAGGACAGAGTAAGGATATAATAAAAAGGCTTAAACACTAATATTCCATGGTCATAATTTATTCCATTGGAATCGTAAATACGATCCAATTCATCAGACCTACAAATTCAAAAAGAAAACAGAAAAAAACCTACTCCGGAAATAAAAATAGAATTTAGAGAGAGAGTAATTATGAGAGTGTGGGACGAATGTTAGTTTATAAGAGAGGGGTTTAACAGAGAGAGTTTTATTTAAAATTAGGTGTGAGTGGAAGGGGGAAAAAGACTGTTGACGGATGTCTAAAACAGTATAAGGATACACATCGACGTGACAATACACACACCATGGCCGATCAAATCTTAAAGAAGGAGGGAGAGGTAAGGAAGGAAGTGGTGGGGAAGAAAGATGGGGCGGGTGAAATTAAAATTGCAAGGGACGCTGTGTAATTGAGAAAATTTGACAAAAATAATATCGACTGCAGGTTACAAATAAAATATTATAAACAATAAATATGACGATTATCTAATCTGGCGAGGACCTATTTATGTTCAAAACGCATGCAAAACCATACATACATGTATATACTACACACACACACACACACATATATACATATATATACACATACACACATATACATGTACACACACAAACACATATAAATACATACACACATACACATACATATACATACATATACATACGCACACATATATACACGTATATCCACCTATACCCTATACACACATTTTCCACATACATATACATAAATACACATGCACCCACAACCACATATATACATACACACACATACAAAAACCAGATATATATACGCACACACATATATATATATATATATATATATATATGTATATATATATATACATATATATACATACAAAAATGTACACACATATACCTACATATACACACATACATCCATAGGCATCCACTCCTTACCCATTTACCCACACTTGTACATATGAACATGCGCATAAACATATATACCTAAAACCTTACATTTCTAACCAATTAAACAAAAAAAAAACAAAACAAAAAAACAATGTATCCCTATATCTATCCGTTTAGCTATATACATACATACACATATACACGCACATCTATACCCACATACACACATATATATACACATACATACATATGGGTACATATATAAACTTTCTGTCATTTATGTCAGTTCCATCTTGGTTCAAAACATCGGGCATGACATTTTAACGGAATGACTATTATGTTTATTTTGTTTATCTCTATATAGATCATTGTGTGTTTTTGTGATGCGCTATGGTTTTTTTTTTTTTTTTTTTTTTTTTTTTACGCCCAAATTGTTGAAATTTTACTTAGTTCTTAAATTCTAATTTATATGTATGTATTTGTACGTATTTGTATGAATGTGGGTATATGTGTATATATAAATTGTTGAAATTTTACTTATTTAGTTTTTAAATTCTAATTTATATGTATGTATTTGTATGTATGTGGGTATATATATATATATATATATATGTGTGTGTGTGTGTATGTGTGTGTATGTATGTATGTATGTATGTACTTGACTACGGGTATATGTAGGTATATATTTAGGGGTGTGTGTATTTGTATATATGTGTATGTATATGTATGGATATGTGTGTATGTGTATATATTCATGTATACGTATGTGGGTGTAGGTATATATAGGAGAATATATATGCAGGGATGTGTGTATATGTATATATATATATATATATATATGTATATATATGTATGTATATGTATGTGTGTGGGTGTGCGTATGTGTTGGTGTATATATGTACCCATATGTATGTATGTGTATATATATGTGTGTATGTGGGTATAGATGTGCGTGTATATGTGTATGTATGTATAGCTAAACGGATAGATATAGGGATACATTGTTTTTTATTGGTTAGAAATGTAAGGTTTTAGGTATATATGTTTATGCGCATGTTCATATGTACAAGTGTGTGTAAAATGGGTAAGGAGTGGATGCCTATGGATGTATGTGTGTATATGTAGGTATATGTGTGTACATTTTTGTATGTATATATATGTATATATATATATACATATATATATATATATATATATATATATGTGTGTGCGTATATATATCTGGTTTTTGTATGTGTGTGTATGTATATATGTGGTTGTGGGTGCATGTGTATTTATGTATATGTATGTGGAAAATGTGTGTATAGGGTATAGGTGGATATACGTGTATATATGTGTGCGTATGTATATGTATGTATATGTATGTGTATGTGTGTATGTATTTATATGTGTTTGTGTGTGTACATGTATATGTGTGTATGTGTATATATATGTATATATGTGTGTGTGTGTGTGTAGTATATACATGTATGTATGGTTTTGCATGCGTTTTGAACATAAAAATATAGGTCCTCGCCAGATTAGATAATCGTCATATTTATTGTTTATAATATTTTATTTGTAACCTGCAGTCGATATTATTTTTGTCAAATTTTCTCAATTACACAGCGTCCCTTGCAATTTTAATTTCACCCGCCCCATCTTTCTTCCCCACCACTTCCTTCCTTACCTCTCCCTCCTTCTTTAAGATTTGATCGGCCATGGTGTGTGTATTGTCACGTCGATGTGTATCCTTATACTGTTTTAGACATCCGTCAACAATCTTTTTCCCCCTTCCACTCACACCTAATTTTAAATAAAACTCTCTCTGTTAAACCCCTCTCTTATAAACTAACATTCGTCCCACACTCTCATAATTACTCTCTCTCTAAATTCTATTTTTATTTCCGGAGTAGGTTTTTTTCTGTTTTCTTTTTGAATTTGTAGGTCTGATGAATTGGATCGTATTTACGATTCCAATGGAATAAATTATGACCATGGAATATTAGTGTTTAAGCCTTTTTATTATATATATATATATATATATATTGAAGGGGATTTGTTTTGTGAGCTAGATCTGAATCTCATAGCCCCCCCCCCCTTTTTTTGCTTCCTTAACGACAATTTTTTAAAATTGGCCGGTGAAAATGATCATTCAGTAATGGTAACTTAATTCAAATTGTATGAAACATTTTGCTCTGTTTAATGAAAATAAACATTCAGCGCTCTTTGTGGGTCAGTTTTAGCATTTAATATTCTATATTGGGTTAATAGGACTCGCTTGGATTACTACCTATCTATCTATCTATCTATCTATCTATCTCTCTCTCTCTCTCTCTCTCTCTCTCTCTCTCTATATATATATATATATATATATATATATATATATATATATATATATATATATATATATATATATATATATATTTATATATAATCAATGAGAAAGCATACAACAGTCTGACGTTTATTTAATGAATTTTTCTCCTTCGTCTTTATATATTGGGAACTTTCTTTCATTGCAATTTCCATTCTCGAAGGACAGTTTTACGAATTCAATCAATTTACGGTTGCTTCTAATTGAATCAGAAATAAATCGTTTGAAGCGGAATATAACACTGTTACTAAATAGTTCCAAATGGTGACAGCAGTCATTTTTATATACTGCTTTGTTTTTGTTTTTTTTTGTTTTTTTTTGTTTTTTTGTAATTTCTCGAGTAAGGTCAGGTCTCGATATTCAGCTAACTTGTCAGTCTCTTTAATTTCACTCTGTAGGCTTTTCTTGGCGTAATGTTTATCGACGCAGAAAATAGAATAGACAAGATACGATCAAATTCTAGCCGAGATAGTTCCGTTCACTTTCAAAAAATACCCTTTGAAAAAGTATGAATCTATCTCTTCTCACTCAACACCGGACTATAGCGTAAATAGCAGGACTGTCTGTACGCCTTTGTTTTATAATAGTAGTCTAAGTTTAATAAATAAAATAAAATAAAGATATTTCTTAAATTCCCTGAAAAGTATCATCTACTTATTATTATCTATTCAATACCTCATGAACTTTAACAGCAGCATTTTTAAGGACAGGTCAGTCATCTACGTTTCTGAAAGCAGATATTTGGATAAACGAAACCAAAGTTCAAATACCCAGTACAAATGTGAAGGACAATCCACGAATCACTCACCGCACTTCCCAAGGAGTTACCGACCTCAATATAACACCGCACTCCCCACCCCACCAAAAGATAAATAGACATTAGTTCTCTCTAAACCTTTCGCCAGAAATCGGGATAGTCTGGTCCACTCCTCTGATCACGAAAAAGTAATCAGGACGACTACTTGCTACAAAGGAGGAGAGGTTTCTCTCTCTCCCTCTGTTCCAAAATACTGTGAGCTATGAACATTGTCGAACAAGAAAGACACCAAGTTTTATTTGTATACAAATGAAAATAAACCTTTCAAAACGACGTTCGCTCAAAGTTAATTCATTTTGAATGTAAAAGCCAACATTCTGTACCAACCATCACACGTCACAAGCAGTCTAGAAGAAGGACAAATCTGAAGTGGTTAAGGGTGTGGGGCGAGCAACACTTTTCCGTAGAACCAATTTGTTACAGAAAGCACAGCAGCATAATATTGCGTGATCTAGTTGTAGCCCTGTACTTCGCATGGAGTCTACAAGGTCAAGAGGTGTAGAAAAGACTGAGTGAAAAAAAAAATCCTCAAAAACACCTCATGAAACGCGATTGCAGACCCTCAAACAGGCAAATATACCGTTTCAATATTTTCAGTTAAAGCATTGCACAATGTATTTTAATATCTATAACGATTTAATAAACGTAGCTTAGATGTGGCCTAAGGCCGAACATATAGAGCACCCAGTCAAGATCGAACTCACTACTCAGTCGTAATTGATCTAGCGAGACAAGCTTGCTAACCATTACACCACGTCGAAGTTCCCTTTACTAAGCGAAGCTTAGATGTGTCAAAAAACAGAAAGTAGGGAGCACCTAGTGAGGTTCGAACTCGATACTCAGTAGTAATTTATATAACGAGGCAAGCTTGATAACCATTGCACCACATCGATTTTTCTTGTATCAGGGTGGATCCCTTTTTGCCTATAGAACGACTTCAGTTCTTCTTGGCATGGATTCAACAATGTTCTGGACATCCCTTTCGAAATTTGGGTTCGTGGTGTTATCATTACATCCTGCATCTGTTCTAGATTGGTTGGCCGCACACCCAGGGTTTGCATATTTTATACCACATATCCAATGTGCTCTATACGATCGGAATCTCTTGAATGTGGAGGTCGCTTTAACGCAGGAAACCCATCGCCGTGTTCCATGAACCAATATTTTTTTAAATCGAGTTCACCCCAAGCAAGGCAGTCAAGACAAGGGATTACTGAGAGTGGAAGAATTAGAAAATAGGAACATTACAAATGAGCGTGAACAAAAGAAGAGCAATCAGGAAAACAGTAGATAACAATTGGCATTGCATTTAAATTTTTGAGGATTAAAGTTGGCTGGAAAGCATGGAGCCAGAAGGGAGTTCCATAGGAGAGAAGTGAGAGAAAAGAATCTGTTATCATAGAAGTTACGGTTACATTTATCCAACACAACTGTAAATTGATGAGACCTAACCGTCAGTCTAGTACTGCGCTGAGATTCAAAATGTCTAAACACCATAGCGAAGAGCTCATCCAAATAATTATCGTGAAAGTATTTATAGAAAAGGCACAGGGAGGCAACCTTACGGCGGTGGGAAAGTGACGGAAGTTGAGACGCCAGATCAGGACCAATATTATTGCTGATTTTTCTTTGGATTTTCTCAAGGAACTTTATATAAATAGCAGGAGCAGCAGATTATATGCGGCAGCATCATTTTACGCATGGACGAATCGTTGACTTATAGATATGTAAGGTAGACCGCAATTATCGTCAATACATCAGCAGTTGACCTGGAGAAACGAAAGCCATACTACTTGCCTGAAAAAGGGCCATGCGATGTGAGATGCTGAAACAATTCAGTACTGATTAGAACCTCTAGAAGTTTCCCAGAAAGAGGTCAGAGGGCTAATAGGGTCATAGTTGAAAGGATTAAACGGTATATTCAAGTTTTTACAAACTGGAATAGCAAATGATAACTTCCAGCAGGCAAGAAAGTATAAAGCAGCGATTCATTTATTATACAGTTTAGATAGAACAGGGACCAGTTCGGGAGCACACTTCTTAATGACTATTACATGCATACCATCAGGTCCACATGCATTGTGGGGATCCAGGTTAGAGATGATAGCAGAAATCATAGAAGGGATTATATGTATATCACTCAACAGAGACTCAGTTCTAAGTGCGAAGATAAACAGTGATACTCCAAATGATTCAAGAACTGGGTTTAAGGAGAATTTACGGGCGAAACATTCAGCTTTATCGGCAGATATTAACACCTCAAATTGATTGAAGAAAGGAGGAATTGAAAACTTACACTTATTTAATACACTGTTATAGAACCGACAGTAACAACGAGAGCCAAAGTTGTTAGCTGCAATGCGGTGCCTCATTCTCTCAGCAAACTTAGTTCCTTCGAGCACACGTTTTCCTTTATTACGTGCAGCTACGAATAGACATCTTATGTGATGGGAACTGTCATGCTGGTAAAGCCGAAAATAGTGGTTCCTGTGGGCGATAGAGCATGCTAGTGTGAACCAAGGAGATGTTTGAGGTTTCATCTGGTATTTCCGAGAAGGAATGAAAGCATCCATGATGGCTTTGACCCAAGAAGAAATTTCAGTGGTGCAATTCTCAATTTGAAGGTTAAAAAATGTCAGTCCATAGGGCGTCTCGAAGAAAGTCACGAAGTGAATCCCAATCAGCATGCTAGTAGCGGAAAGAGGTCTTATGAATAGGAGGTTCCTGTTTAATAAATGATTGGAACGAAATATCAATAGATACGGACGATAATGGGTGTGTCCCTATTCACATAAACACAGTAGTAAATACTGTATGTTGGTCTGCAGCTGAAGATTCATTGTGAAATTCTCTTGCAGCAGTTGACTACTACTTCTACGCACCGCTGGCGAATCTTATATGTCTTGTTCTAGGATACAACAGAATGATCCGAGTTTCCAAGAGTTGCGAAGCTCAGCAAGAGCGAGGAGAGGAGAAACCTGTTGCCCGGGTATGCTAGAGAAACGGGTAGGGAAATGCACGATGTGAGTAAGAGATTGAGCAATGGAAAAATTTAATGTCTGAATATCCGTAACATCGGTAACATTAGTCGTGGTTAGCATTAAAATTACCGAAGACAAAATGTTCGCAGATGGATGGAGAAAGAGTGCCGTTTCTGTACTGTCAGAGATTATGTCTACTATACTGCAGTCCTGAAAAGAGGGAGAGCGATAAAGGAAAAAAAGATGGCCAACAGAGTATAATAATGGAAGTAGAAAGCATACGAAAGAGTTGTCTGGGGGCTCGAGTGACAATTCACTTGTCATTGGAAGATTATCCTGGATGTAAACACCAAGGCCATACATCGGCAGAGTGGAAGATAGTCTGGAACAGAGAATTCATTGGTAGCAATGAATGAGTTTAAGTTGGTTTCGCAAAGTGCAAAGATACCCATTGACCATTCCAAGAGAAAAGATTCTATACTGCTGAAGTTGGAGCGGATACCACGAACATTGGAGAAAGAACGGTTGAGGTGGGTAGGTAGTTTTTTATTTACTGGTATTTCTTTTCATGGTATTTGTCATGAGGGGAAAAAGAAAAGCAGAAGGCAAACATAATTATCGCTGTCATCAATGGCAATTCAGACTAGCCAGAGCGTGTCTGAGACCAGAGCATAACGTGACCTCAGGGTTGCCCACCGGAAATAGATAGAGGGATAACTACCCTTGCACTACAAATACCCCGATATTATGCGACTGTCAGAGCAGCCTCTCGGGCTCCTTACTACCAGTCGGAAACAGGAGTCAGCAAACTGCCAACCAGTACCTTCGTAATGGAAAGTCGCAGCTACTGATTAGTTCGATCAGCAAAAAATTAAAACATTTCATCATCACTTTGGAAGTAGAAGGAATCGGTAAAGTATATCCTAAACCGGGAATCTCTTCTCTTGTTCAATAGGCATGGAAGGAGTGCGGGCCCACGTTAGGTGAGTCCCATCCCCACAAATGTTGTTTTTCACTGGTTTTTAGGGAAAAAAAGTAAGAAATTTTGGTTTAATCTGGTTCACAATTCAACAAATGAACAATTTCTGTTTTAACAAGACGTAGACATATTTTACTTTAATTTTTAAAAGAAATGTTTAAATACGTTTCTTATCGCTTGACAAAATGTCGTTGGTTGATGACTGGAAAAGTGAAAATTCGTAATTTTGACGTAATTTTGTCTTTTACATTCAAAATGAGTCAACGCTTAACGAACATTGTTTTGGAAGATTTATTTTCTTTTGTATACAAACACAAACTGGTATCCTTCTTGTGAAAAAGTTCGTAGCTCGCAATATATTGAAACAGAGAGGGGGAGAGTTAGTGTGAGATGGAGTGAAAGAGAGAGAGAGAGAGAGGGAGTGAAAGAGAGCGGGGGAAGAGAGACTCCTTTTTTGTAGCAGGAAGTCGTCCTGATTAATTCTTTAATGGTTAGTAGAGTGGACCAGCTTGTCCCGCTTTCTGGCGAAAGGATAAAGAGGACTTGACCCTCTTTTTCTTGGATTTATATTGTAGTTGATAAGTGGGCGGGTAGTGCGTTGTGTACTTATGAGTTTACTCTTCCCTTTTTGATTGGGTCTTTGCTCTTTCGTTTCGCTTATCTAAATACCTGTTTTCAGAAATTAACTTAGCTGATTAACCTGCACTTAAGAATGCTAGTGTTAATGTCAATGAGGTTTTAAGATGATAAATAATCTTGGTTTGGTTTGTTTTGTTTTACAGCATATCAATCTCAATAGTTTATTTAATGCCGACAAGATTTTTATTGCTAGTAATATTTTTTAAAAAATGTGTTGCTTCCAATATTTCCTTCAGAAACGTATTGCTGGTAATATTTTTTCTTCAAAAATGTATAGCTGGTAATATTTTTACCTTAAAAAATTTATTGCTGGTAATATTTTTTTTTCTTCAAATATTTATTGCTGGTAATAATTTTTTTTCTTCAAAATTCATTACTGGTAATATTTTTACAAAAATGTATTGCTGGTATCAAAACCCGTTTTTACACTTTCATAGTGTTTTGGCCCCAATTTAGGGGTTAACTATTTTGACAATAAGTTGAAATATCAAAGTCAATAAACTCTTAACTTTCTACACCTTCCATCTAAATATAAACAAGAGCAAGAGAACGATTTTGTCTAATTAACAACTTCTCTTTGTCATAAGCGTATAATGAGATTTCTTCACTTCAAACCGCCAGGTCCATTTGAGTATTGACAAAAAAAAACCCCCAAACAATACAATCTTTATTTTTTGTTTCATCCCAGACATCTAATGGTGACATATATACGTCCAAAATAAATATGCATTCTTTTACATTATTCGGACTATTGTCCTCATCTTTGTTGCCATATTTATCACAACGTTTCGGTCGTTGTAGGCTCCGGCCTTCTTCAGGTGGTTGGAATGTCGAACTGAACCCTTTATTTCGCTCGCTGGGGTAGACTGTTCTAGTTCCACGTGCCATGTTTATCTCCTGTTAATTTCCCTCTCCAAGTCCTCCACTGACTTAACCAGGTATTGAACTCACAACTCTTTGGGTCCTGTCAATGGATCTAATCAAAGCCTTTATGGATAAAGGATATGAATGGATAAAAGATATGAATGGATAAGTGTATAAATTTCTGGTACTTATAAACTTAATTGTTTCAGTAACCATTTTTACCAGTGTTCATATTACAATTTTTGCTGTTATCATTTTATTTATTTATTTTTTTTACCAGAGCTCATATTGCAATTTTCGTTGTTGTTATTTCTTTTCTCTGACACTCCTTATTACTGGTTCCCATATTGTATTCATTTCTATGCTTGGTCGGCTCAGAAGATTTTTGTGGCCTAGTATGTGTACTGATTCATTGAGTTTATGAATTTTCCAATGATGTTCTTTGTCTATGATTTCAACCTGATCTCACATAGGGCGGCGATCTCTCCTTTTTTTCTCCTTATGTGATCAGCCACGTCTGATTTTTCCACTTCCCCTCGTGTTACAGTTTTTTGGTGTTCTTGAAGCCTACCCTTAAGGGGGCGGCCTATTCCCCCTTTATATTTCTTTCCGCAGCTGCACGGGATGGCGTACAAATGTCTTTAATCATATTCTCCTCTATGGGGGGGTCTTATTCGGGAGAGGTATCTGCGAAGTGTTGTCCAGCTTTTAAAAGTTGTCCTGATGTTATATGGACCACAGATCCTTTGTATTTTCTCCGATAACCACTTCACATTAGGCATGCAGACTGTTTTCTTAGTGTTGTTGGTTTCCTCTTGTACCCGCCTATCACAGTTTATTGGAGCTGCTGCCATGTACCCAGTACGAGTTTAGCCCCCTATGCATGAGATCGATATGCAAGTCTCAATCTGACGAGGCTATTTAAGAACATGACTCAAATTTTTAGGTTAACGTTTTGGTTGTGTAGCAATTGGCGGTGTTGGGCGAAACTATCACTAGCACAGCCTTTTTATGTTCAATTTCCTTATCTCTTGTACTAAATTTGTCATAACAAATCCATATGGTTACACTAAGCTGGGTTTTCAAATACTTCAGAATATTAAAAATTGACGAATCACTGATGAAATTTAGAGCTAACTCCATGAAAAACTGGGAAGATAAACTGAACGCCGGATAAAAAAATCTTAGCAGAGGTAAATATATAAAAAAAAATGATTTTTCAGGGAGATTATAATACAAATGAAACTAATTAAAATACTGCAAAGGAAACATTTTTTTTACTAATGTTCACCAAATACAAGACTCAAGAACCACTCAAGTAGTATGGATGTCAGTGGTGGAAGTAGAAAGTGAAAATTGTGAGCATATGGAGGATAGATAACAATTGACCTGGACTTGAAAAGGATAAAGGGAAGCATCCATGAAGTAATCTCTTCCATAATATAGCGTTTCTTGTGAAGAAGTTGAGTGGAACTTCCTTTTTTACAAAAAGAATGCGGAGAAAATGAGAGTGATTCGACTTGGCGGATATGAACTGGTGGTAATAGCAACATGGAGCTCGTCAGAACATTTGCTGTGAAAATAATTACAGGGTAGCGATAGACTTGTGACTTTACGTCTATGGAGAAGTACTCCATTTTTGGTCTTAAAGGAAAAAGTTAATCACCTCATGTGTATAGTGATTTTCTAAGCGTAGCTTAGATATGACACGAGGCCTAAAGTACGGGGCACCCAGTGAGGATCGAATTCATTATTCAGTCGTAATTGGATCTAGCAAGACAATCTTGCTAACCATTACGCTACGTCGACGTACCCAAATGATTTTCTAAGAGTAGCTTTGATGTGGCACAAGGCCGAAAGTGTGGAGCACCCATTAAGAATCGAACTCATTACTTAATCGTAATTAATCTAGCGAGACAAGCTTTCTAACCATTAGATCAGGTCGAAATGCCCAAATGATATTCTAAGCATAGCTTAGATGTGGCACAAGGCCCAAAGTGTGGAGAGCTCATTGAGGATTGAACTTACTATTCACGATCTAGTGTGACAAGCTTGCTGCCCATTAGACTGTATCGAAGTGCACATCATCTCATGTGTATGGATGGCATTGAATTTGCCAACAGCGTTAAAAGCTTCAGAGAATTTGAAAGAGAGAAATGCGCAATGCTAGTAAAGCACAGGAGAAAACCTGTAACAACAAGTGCAATAGACAAAACAAGATAATAAGGACCTTATCAGCATAGGACTACTATATTATTCCTTGGAATGCATGAATGTGACTCAATAGATCATGAAGAAACTATAGAAAAATAAGAATTAAATATTTTATGTGGAGAAGATAAATACCTTACACCAAGCTAAATAATAGAACCATTATAAACGTGATGAAGATTGGGGCAGTATCGATGGTGATACACGATTACACAAACTAAGAGTTCGAATCACTGGTACAACGGGTTAAAATAAAATCATGATCATACACAAAATTTTACACCACAAAAAGAAAAAAACGGACAGAAAACGAAAGAGAATTCATCAGTATCCTGAACTGAGTTCAAATGGCTAAAATACCACTGGCTAGATACATAGTTGTTATACCGTACTCACTACCATCTGGCGCCACTAAAATTTCTACTTTTGGATCGTAGTGTGCTGAAGATAATCTGACGTAAGTCTTTTCTTTATTTCGCCAAACGCCTTTTGACAGTTATTATTCCAGTTACAATTTATTCCCTTTTTAAGTAGATCGTTCAGTGGAGCACTCAAATTTTGCATATTAGAACATATATTTGATAGTAATTAGCCAATCTTAGAAAAGCTTGTAACGTAGTCACGTTTGTTGGTGGAGGCATATATTTAATTACACTTGCCCTCAACAGATCTTGTTGACGACTATTTTTATCAAGGTACTTAATTTTCGGTTAAAACAATTCGCATTTTTTTCTTGAATCCGTACTCTCTTAGTTTTTCCAAAATTGTTTTCAAATGCCAAACATGTTGTTTATTAGATACACTTTTGATTAAAATGTCGTTCAGATAACCCACTGGGGAATCGCAATCCGCAAGTATGGTACCCATAGCTTGTTGAAAAATAGCTGGTGTCTCTTTTATATCAAAATGAAGTCGGTTAAATTTATATAATCCCCTCTGCGTATTTATGGTCGTTAATTCAGAACATTCGTTTTCAATCCGAACTTGTAAATACGCTTCAGAAAGATCCAGTTTTGAACATATTCTTCCGCCGTTTAACTTAAAAAATATCTGTTTAAACCTGTCGAGAAATTTGCGCGAATTTTATTTTATTTTCTTTACATACACCGCTGTTGCAACTTATTTCGAATGGTTATTTTTTTTTATTACACCAATTCTTTCGAGTCTGTCTAACTTTGTGTTGACTTGTTCCAATGCTGCGAATTGTAAACTCCGTTTCGGCTTAAATACTAGCGTTGAAACTTTTTTTAACTTTAAAATGCGCCTTGAATGTTGAACACTAACACAGTTCATTTGACATAACATCTGGAAAACTTTGTTTTGATTCTTCTTTAAGATCTTTGCTCTGACTTTCTTTTTAATTGGTCGCTTATCCATATACGTTTTTATGATAAACGTTTATCGGCAAATTCCAAAGTTCAAATAATTCCATCCAGTCAGTAACGAATAAATTCGTAAGATTTTTTAATACATAAGCTTTAGTTTTTACATACTTATTAAAGAACGAGAGATTACAAGTCATTTCTCAAAAAGAAAAAATCTCACCAGAAACAGAAATCGCGATTTTGGAAGCCCTTTTTAGTAAAGGCTTTCCATTTTCCTTCCATGTGGTTTCACTGATTATTGAAATATTACTATCAGTATTCAGTAGCATTTTCACACCCACATTATTCATTTACAGTCAAAAATTTCCTTTTGTTTTCTGCGACCATTTGTCCGTCGCAATAATGTGTACGAATTTCTTCCTGTGAGAATTTTTTCTTGGTTTGGTTTTACAGTGTAACTTTATATGTCGGCATTTACCACACTTGTAACATTCTGTATTTTTAAATGGACAGTCTTTTCGAAGACCACATCTGAAACAAGCATTTATTCTCTTTTTGTACATTTATCCTTTGCTTGAACTATTACTGTCTTGTTCAATTTTCGTTAAAATTTTCGCTCGTATTTCAGCATCTTTTTTAACTATTAAATTTTTAACGAAAATTAACTCTTGAAACACATCTGGAGTCATTTCTTTTGTTCTAAACTTTTCACATTCTTTGTTGACGATAGCAGCATCCTCTTTTTTTGGTTAGAATCATGGACCTCCAACGAGCATTAAACAGAGAGTTCTTCATTAAAGATTTTCGTTAGAAAGTGTACCATGTCTTCAAATCCGATTTCACTTGGTTTTGTCGGTAATATGTATTTGCAGTATTTTTCATACTCTATCGGAAATATTTTCCTTGACAACAATCTCGTTTTTCTCTCATCTTCCTAACTGCTGCATTCCTGACTGAATATTTGTTCATATCTACAAAACTACATATATAGAAAAGCAGAAAAATCATTCCCTCATCAGGATTATTTACAAATTCTGATGTGTTTTGGACAGCATCTGGCGCAAGAGACGTTGATTTTTTTTCTTTGGATTTATAATTCTTGTTGCTGTTTTTGTAGTTATAGCAACTATTGATTTTGTTGTTGTTGCTGTTTCTGTTGTTGTTGTTGAATCTCAGCTATCGAAGCCAAAATTTACTCCATATTCACAAGATCATGTTTTTTTTCTACACCCATGAGTTTTTTTTTCTTTTACACAACAAGAAATGTTGTTTTTTTGTTTTTTTTTAACCCAATGGAATTAAAATTTTTGAGTCACCCGTATCTTTGTTCCTGAAGCAACAAGTATATTATTTCCATCCTTATTCACTCAGTATGAGTTTCCATAATCCTTGTAACTTCATTTACAACTCGTACGAGTTCCTGAATCCTCGTTACTTTTATAAGTCATAAGAGATCCGAATTCTCGTCACAACGGTTATAAATCGCTTGAGTTTCGAATCTCTCGTTGCCATTGTTATAACGCCCTTCGTAACGCTTATAATATAAGTAAAGCTTCAGCTACTTGCCGTGGCGCTTGTATTACCTCTGGCCTGGAGTGCTTTATTTATAGTTATGGGGGTGTGCTATTTGCACAATAACACAAAGAAAATATAAAAATGTCTGAAACAATTTGACAAGAAATAAAAGAACATAAAATTAAGAAAAAAATGAAAACTGCAACAAGGAAAGAAAAATAAAACGGGGAAATCACTGTACGGAGAATTCAGAATATAGAAAATATTGTGGACGTAACTTCATGTCACTGGATACGCAGTGAATAGCTGTAGAGAAGTGGAGAACCCCACATCATTACATCACAGGACAAGCGTGTTGAGAAATGCTACTTGAAAACGATGATTAACAAAACCCAGAAAAACGGCAGATGCTGCTTTTGTAGAGAAAGATATGAAAGATTAAACCACATGATGAAAAGTTAGTGGAATTCGTCATGTGAATTCTAAAAACAATATTTAAATATATGTTTATAGATTTATTCAACCCCATTGGTGCCATGTTGTCCCACTACCTTTCGCCATCTGTGAGGCAGCATCATGATTCCTGAAACTTGCTGGGTGGTTAACTGGTGTAAATGCTTTTTACAGGCTTCCAAAGAATTGAAATTTTTCCATTAAGAGAATTTTGTAGGGAACAGAACAAATGGTAATCTGAAGTTGCAAGTTCAGGCAAATATGGCGGCTGTAGTAGAACATCTCAGTTAAGCTGTACCAATTTCTGCTGGAGGTGCAAATAAACGTGAGTTCTGATGTTGTTCTGATGCCACACTCTTACGACTGGCTAATTCTAGACACTTTATATTGATTACTACCTTTAATCGGTCCAGTTCTGAACAGTACTTATCTGAATTATTTAATTTTTTGGAAGCAGTTCCTAAAACGCATTTCACCCCAAATCACACCAGATACACAGCATGACTTCATTTTGATGCAAACCGGATTCTGAAGTGATTAACTTTGCCATATTTTGTTTCCTCCACTAACCTTTTCGTCCCACACTGGTGTTCTTGAAGCCTTACCTTAAGGGGGCGGCCTGTCTCCCCTTTATATTTCTTTCCGCAGAAAGCTGTAACACGAGAGGTAGTGGAAAAATCAGGCGTGGCTGATCACATATGGAGAGAGAAGGGAGATCCCGCACTCTGTGAGATCAGGTTGAGATCATAGACAAAGAACACGATTGGAAAATTTGTAAACTTAAGAAGTCGGTACATATGTTAGGCCACAAAAATCTCCTGAGCCGACCAAGTATAGAAATGAATACAATATGGGAAACAGTAAGAAGGAGTGCCAGAGAAAAGCGATAATAACAAAGATTGCAATATGAACTCTGGTAAAACATGCAATGATAATAGCAAAAATTGCAATATGAGCTCTGTTAAAATATGATTGCTGAAGACATTAGGTTTATAATACCCAGAAATTCATACACAGGTGTCCTCAAGAACATATGGCACCATGGATGAAGACGTTAGTTAGATCCAGTGACGCGACCCAAAGAGTGTGAGTTTAATATCCGGCTAAGGCAGTGGAGAACTTTCAGAGGGAAACTAACAGGAGATAACTGATAACTGACATCCGTTAAACATGACACTTGGAACTAGAACAGTCTACCCCAGTGAGCGAAATAATGGGTTCGGTTCGACATTCCAACCACCTGAAGAAGGCCGCAGCGTACAACAGCCGAAACGTTGTAATAAATACGGCGACAAAGATGAGGACAATAGTCCGAATAATGTATATAATATACAGTTTTCATCGCCTGCGATCTTCCTGTATTTGAACATAGAATCGCAGATGGAAAATTAGGTCCATTATTTTTTCCGCTAAATCGTGATTCACGTAGCCAAATGTTTTCAACAGTTTTACAAAGCTCGTATGAGATATGTAAAGTGATGTTCGGTGCCGTGTGACCTGGATTATTTTTAATCAGCATTTCAAACTGGCCATCATCGCCTGTACGCCTTCCGGGACGTTCTCGGTCTTACGGATGGAAATCTTCACTCCTGAAACCCGTGAACCACTTACAAGAGGTACTCTCAGCTATGGCACCATCTTCATAAACGGTACATATTTTTTGCTGTTTCAGAAGCGTTTTCCTCCTTTCCGAAAATACAAGAGCCTCAAATGAAAATGTAGCTCATTTTCTTCCATTTTCATTTTTAACGAGCAATCCACACATGAATCCTATAAAAAACGCGTTGAAATATCACTTTTCCGAATATGTATACATATCATGTGTGAAATTAACCGATGTTTTCAAACGTCACCTATTGAAAAATGCTATTAATCTAATGAATACCAACAGATTTCGAATGCGATTATCTCCAAGCCGTTCAGTCACAAGAGAAACGCAGGCCCCTGACCATTGTGGCCAAATCGCTTGGACGGGTTATGTATTGAATTACATTCCCATTTGTCTTTGTCTGCCAAGTGGACGTTAATTGGGCTTTCCTACGTACCCTTACTTCCGGCACTCTTGACCTTTGTTACTTCTGGCTACAACAGACTCTTATCTTCCGGCATTCCTAGCCTTTGCTGCTTCCGGCTACCTTACTTACTTGCTGATCGGCGTTGATAGACCTGCTTACAACAGCCCTGAACTTTTTGCTTACACTAGGTCCCTGTTTCGGGCTTTCCTGTCAACCTAAATCAATTGGTTTAGGAAATTGCTGCATGCATACCGTCCAGACTCAAACAACCCACTCCGTACACTTCGGTCAAAATTCTACTGAAGGTTGATCATTGGACTTGACCAGCGACTAAGCAACGTCAGCACCAGACATTGGATTTGACCAGCAACTACGCAACGCCAGCACCGGACATTGGACTTGACCAGCAATTACGCAATGCCATCACCGGACATTCTATTTGATTAGCAACTACGCAACGCCAGTACCGGATATTTTTAAACTGAACTTTCTTCCTTTTGGCTATATCGTCCATACTTCAAATTTAATAACCTATTCCGTACACTTCGGTTAAAATTAAAATACTACGGAAGGTTCACCATTAGACTTGACCAGCAACTACTCAACGCCAGCACTTTCGCCGGACATGTGAACTCAACTTACAAGCTGTTGACTTACATGCTAATTTAACCTACAAGGACTCTAGTCTATATTCTAAATAAATTTTGTATTAAATTTTAAGTTTGTCGTTTGTTGTCCTCTTGTTGAACAGCCAGCTTTCATGTTTTAATTATAAATGTTAGTGGGTCTCTTGTGACTCATTCCTTATTTGGGGCACACGGGGCCATATTATATCGCACCCCCACCTCCAAGGAGTTCACTACAGTCTTGTAACCATACTTTTTTCATTGGAGAATTTTGAAATGTAACATTCAGGAGTCTGTCAAAATATTAGCAAAATCAGTTACACTTCTTGCTTGTTTATCAATTATTGTATGCTTTCTAGATTATGAAATTAGAGTGTTTTAAGTGATTTTTGTAGTTACGAACTTATTTGCACTGATGGGTTCAATTTAATGTTTGCAACAATCATGTCAGTAATCTCACCTCTGAACTCAGAGTGGGGCGTCTGTAGCCATTCAAGGGAGGTAATAAGTTGTCACCTGAAAACAATGTGAGTTATATGCTCTTGTTTGCCCTTGAATTATAATAGCGAAGCCATTATACATTTTTTTTTAATCAAGGTGACCACATGTTGGCCGGATGAGAAAAAATAAGAAAATGTAACATCGGCACTCCATTTTAGTAGTTTATTTAAAAGAATGTAAAGTTGTGTAACGGCCTTTTAAAGAATGCTTTATGTTACTTAAATACATGATTGATAGATTTTTTTTAATCACACTTATTTTAAAAGGTAGTTAAAAAAACACTCATTTTTGTCGTTGCAATATGAGAAGAAGGTGATATAAACGGACAACAATTCTGGAACTGATACAAGTTTTCATATTGTGTTTATGAATCTAAGAGAAATATGCAAAGAAAAACGTCCATTTGAATTTATGAAGAAAAGTTAAAAAAAGGTAAGATCGAATATTTTCTAGAAACTAATGAATGATGCAATCAATCAATATACCTTTTTCAGTTAATGTAAATTAATTTTAACATTGAAAGACAGTTTAAACAAAGTTAAAATGTCTATTTGCATTTTTTAGTTATTTTGCATTAAAGTTTAAACACTACTTTCTTTCATTCTGATTAAACAAGAAAACAAAGCAAAAGAACAAACTTTGCCACGTGGTTTTCGGTTTAAAAGCGAATTGTTTGTCAATTGTCTTAAATTTCGTTTCAAACGGTTTTTGTTTTTAGTTTGAAAGAAAATATAATGATTATGTTAAATATCACTCCACCTACGATACATTAAATTTTTATTTTTTGCACTACTTAAATTAACTTTTCCGCTCGTAAAAACAAAAACAACAGGGGAAAATTTGGGAGGATATTTTTCTGTCTGTTATATAACCAGATCAGTTAATTTTCAATTCATACCTATTTTTTTTTTTTTTTGTTTGAGCTACCCAAGAAAATGTAAGGTCCGTCAAACAAATTGTTCCTCGTACCTCCTAAGGTCAGCCCTACTGTTTTTAATTTATGCTAATGTCCTTGCAAAAAGGCATGAACTTCTTGTCATCAGATTTTGACAAAACGTCTCATCACAGAAACGACTTTCCAATAACATTTACCTGTATATTTAAATTTTAGTTGTTACTTTTTTGTTTGATAAGGTCTACTAGTGTTTTTAAATTACAAGAAAAAACCCCAAAGCAATAGAGATTGAGCAACTAAGAATGGGACTAATGTACAAAAAAACTAAAAAAGTGAACCTGTGCGCACGTGTTGGTGCGTAGTTATGCTTTGAAAACATTTTTCTTCACCTCTAACACACACACAAATTATCATAAAAAATTGTAAAGTTTAAAAATAACAATTTATGGCTAAGAAGAGTATTAATGTTAAAATTAACACGTGTACATGGTCCCACTTACATGTGTACAGTGGCACCAAAATGCTTTATCCGTAATTAATTAATTAATAATACAATTCAATTAAACTTGCACGCAGTTTCGTAGGCCTTGAGTTCTGCCCTCTCTGTGTGTAAACACAGTGATGTAGGTGAGACTAAAAAAAAACTAAAATGCTACCATTGTATCAATAATTAATTAGTGTTTTAAATTGTTTCTTTCTCAATCAGTTTTTATTTTTTCGTTATACAACACAACAAAAAATTAAGAACCTTATGTTTTAAATACTTTTGCGTTGAATCTTTGAATTCTTTTTTTTTTCTTCAATTGCATCAGAATTGTAAGTTCATTGTTAATCAGTAATGAATGAACTTATGGATTGTATACCGAATATATTAATTTAATAATTTATTAGAAAACTAGTGCAAAAATACTTTTTAGTGGGTCGGTTCAACACCCCGCCTCGGATATGTCGTGTGCTTTTTAAATTGGGGGAATGTTCGCGAAATCTTCTTTTTTTTTTTTTTTCTTTACGGCTATAAAGAAATCCTTGAAGATGTTATAATTTCAGCAAACAATAAAAAATGTAATATCAAGTGTGAACGTATGAAAAATTCACCCTGACCCCTCCAAAAAAACTCAAAAATTAATTTTCTGACATTTGGTGCTTTACATAATTTAAAAAAAAAAAATAAACACATTGTTTTCTTTCAGATTGTACAGGGAAAAAAAGAAAAACTTAAAAAACGCTACACGCTTTTTTTTTTTTAATATTTATTTATTTCAAAATAAAAATATCTGCAATTTTTCACTGTAATTTTAAAATTCATCCCATTGCGATCTGCAACAAAAAGTTATGGCCGTTTGTGAGTGTGACTGTGAACCTATTTTGAAAGATTTTTTTTTTTTTTTTAGCGACTATAGATTATTTTTTGTATGGATGTTCAAAGAATAAAGGCTAAATTATTGCCTTTGATTGTATACACTTACCTATCAGAAAAGTATAATTAATTAACTTCTAAATTCAGAATAATTAAAAAAAAAAAAAAGGAAAACATTGGGTGCACTTAAATACAAGTAAGAAAATAAGCAAAACATAAAAAGCAATGAATTAAACTCAAAAGTATCATTTTTTAACTAAAATAAAAAAAAAACTACTGATCTATTATCATGGTGCAGTACCTCTGTTATTTTATTTTCCACTTGTTTGTTCCCTTTTTAATTTAATTACATTTTAGATTGTCATCATTATAGATCACTTCCTGTTTAACCCTTAGGGAATACTGGAATTGACACAATAAACCACAGGATCAAGCACCCAGTTCCTACCTTCGTAGATTCCTAAACCAACCTCAATGATAGCATCACCGTTTCACTCTTGACTTTCAATAAATCTGCTGATGAACAGGACCTTGCCGAGTTTTGATTGCCATGATGCATCTATCATGTATGAAGTATACACATTGTCTCTAGAGGCAAAACAGTAAAACTGTGGCTTTCTGGTGAGTCATGATAGCATTACACACCATTTCTGGTGAGTCAGGATAACATTACACACTATCTTAAGACATTGCTACATCAAATCACCATGAAGGCTAATGATAATATCCTAGTGTCTTGCTACTACCACCATGACTGAAAAATCACCATCACTTAGAACTAGGTCACAAGTTTTGTGTTACTTAAAGGCTTCAAGCAGGTCAACAACTACTGGTACTGTTGTGGCTTGAGCTGAAGCTGCCAAGTCACACAAACAAAGAAATGAGGATGAAAATAGAAAAGGCCAGGTTGGAAGCATCAATGGATATATTATCTATGGCAAGCCCCAGCTACAGTCACCCAATAGTACTTGACCCCAAGCCCTGAACTCTGGCATATGTAGTAGACCAAAGGAGCCAGAAAAGGGTACAAGAGTCAGAGTTCAAGTTACTCTCTAGTGAAAGCATACAAGTGCACACAGGACATACCTCTGGGCTCCTAAAGCAGATAGCCATTCATTTTCTGAATGTTACGACCGCCAGCAGCCACCACTCACAAATTGCTGATGCATCAAACCTCAAACATCCAAATATTTCTCTCGTGTCAACAGGGTGACAGTGTGATGGTCATACAAAAGATACATATAATAACCTTTAAGACATGCCCCAACACATGGCTGATTTTTATCAGATATCTTGCTTGTCTGGGACTGGTAATGATGGATCTACTCCAATTCAATTTATGGCCTGAGAGCCATATAACTTGAAGGTGCTACAAGAGGACTCTACCTAACTCATAGTGAAGAAATAGATCTTCTTTAAGATGAATTGGAAAGGAGTCTATGAAGCATTCCAAAAGAATCAAGAAAGAGGGACTAAGGATGATATGATCAATAGTGCACTCTTCAAATGTCAAGCAATGTATCCTTGAAACTAAGGGAATTCAGTGACCTCTTTAGGGAGCTCCAGTCTACTAAAGAAGATAGACTTTCCTGGACACAGCTCTCTAGTGTAAAAGCTTTTCTTTAACCTCCCAAAAAGTGGTTGTTCTTGGCTTTCCATCTACAAGCAACAGTATCATGTTCCTCTCTCTCCATTTTCAGTATTTGTAGACTTTGTGAGTCAACAAGCTAAGATCAAAAATGTATCAATCTTCGTCTTTATACCTTATGTAGAAAAGGCTTCCTGGCAGCAGAATAAAAGTACACGAGACCAATGTATTTCCCAAGATTAAGTAAAGGCATAAGACTTAGGAAGCTGGTTGTCAATGATCTTGTAGCATACCTACAGACAATAATGGGTATGTCCCCATTCACATAAATACAGTAGTAAATACTGTATGTTGGTCTGCAGTTGGAGATTCATTGTGGAATTCACTTGACTCACTTCTAGCAGTTGACTACTTCTACTGGTGAATCTTATATGTGTTGTTCTTGTCTTAAGTATTATCGTTCATTACCAACCTTTGTTTGATTATTCTATTCGGTAGCCTTCCCTAGGTTACAACAGATCCTTACACAAGAAACCTCACACCATGCAGAAATGACATGCTTTTTATGAGAAAACCCTGGAAGAAGGCAAGATGTTCTTAAGAGAGAAAGCTATCTACTTTATATATTGTGAATCTACGTAACATACAGCAAAAAACTGTTGAGCTAAAGTCTGATGCACAGTATGAGTAGGGCCCCTGATTTTCCATTTCAAATTTTCCTTGATTCCATTTCCACTTTTGGGAAATTCCATTTTTTTTTTTCATTTTTACTTTTGGGAAATTCCATTTTTATAGCATTTTATGAGGAATTTTCAATACATTCTAAAACTGAAAACAAAAACATAATTCAAATTTTTATTGCATATAAAGAAATAGCAAATATCTATAAACCTTTTTTAAATGTTAAAATCCAAGTCCAAAAATAAATTATTTGTAAAAATAAAAAAATGTAAAATGACTAAACAATAAAACAGTGGAATGTTACAGTGCATAATTATCTTTGAGGAGGAACTTTTAATCAGAGCTTTGTTCTTTAAGAACACATTCAAATTGTTTTTGTTTTTTTTAAGTAAAAATATTTAGATTGATTTAAAATTATTGATTCATAATATAAAAATCACATTTAAAGTATCAACAGCAAATAACTTGACTCTCAATAATAAATATCTGAATAAAGTCAAACATTTTGACTAAAATTTAAAAAAAAAGTAATTAAACCATAACTGAATCTTTGTAACAAAATATCAAAAAACAAATTAGACATATTAATTCAAAATTTAAATAAAACAACTTATCCCAAGTTGAAATACAGATCAAATTTAAAATTGCTAATTTCTTAATTTGGGAAGTATCTAATCTTCTAATCTCTTCTCTAAATCTCGGTTGTAATACAACCTTGTGAGTTGCTTGGTGTTCTCAGAGGTAAGACTTTCATGTTGTTTATTGAGTAAGTGTTTATACTGAGAAAATGAACATTCAGCATCTATGTTGGTAACAGGCATCCATATGACATTATTGGCAATCTGTTCCAGAATAGAAAATTTGCTCTTATTTGCATTCCAACATTTAAATTTCTTTTACAATGGTGAAGCACTGAAGATGATGCAATTATTAACCCGGGAAAATTGCTGTGTGAATGTAAGCTTTGGAGTAGACAAGCCAGTCGAGCATAGAATGGTGTATTTTGGGCAAAAAAATGTTCTTTATTTCTATTGTATGGTAGGCATATGATAGTTTACTTTTCTTTCAAAGTTACAAGTTGTTTAGAATCTCTTACTTACAAACTGTGTGAGGCCTTAAAAGAAATGAATTTCTTAAACTTGTTGGTTTGATCTTCGTCTCTTGCTCTCCTTCCAATTTTGATATTAACTAGTGTCAATTTCCCCATTTCCACTTGCTTTGGAGCTTGCCTTCCAGCTTAGACTTGTGCAAGCTCAAGATGTCGAACTCTCTACTCTCAACCTTCTTTAAGCTTGTTTGCTAAATAGATTTTTTTAGAAAAGTTTTAAGATATTTAAAAATAGACTAGCCAACATATTTTCAGAAAATCGACGAACCAGTTTTCTTTTTTTGGTTAATTTGCAGTTTGATCACCAAAAGCCCATTGTAATGAAAATGTTCCATTCTGGTGTGATTACTTCGAAAATGACATGGAAAGTTTCCATTCTATTACTGTTTAGGATTTATTGACAATGTAAGTTTGATCTCTTTCACATTGTCTGACTGCCATTACTGGCGTTGTTTACATACTTTTGCCTGAGTAGTAATGTGTGGAAGCTTACTTAGTTAAAAGCCTTTTTACTGCTTTTCATATCTTCTCATTCATCTTGATTACTGTGCAATTTTTACAAAATTTATTTTAAAATGCACTTCTTTTTTTTTTTTAAATGAAGCTTTAAATGAATATTTTTTTTTTAATTGGTATAAATTCCTTTTTTCCAATTAAAAGTATTGTTTCTTTGTAGAAGTGAAGATTTATTAACTAATGAATACTTTTTTTTTTTTTTTATTATTAAATTGGTTTAAATTTGTTATAGAAACAATTGAAAGATTTTTTAAATGACATGGGTGAACCCTTTTTCTAAAAAAAATATTGTTGAAAAAGGAAAGCATCGTTGTTTTTTACCTTTTTCAGGCACATAATTTCTATTTTAATTGTCAGATTTTAAGGAAACTTTCACGACACAATTAAATAAAAAAAAAAAAGGAAAAGTTCGATTTTTTTTTTTTTTTTTTTTTTTTTTTTTTTTTATTCTTCCAGGAATGTGATTTTGATTTTATTTTTTATTTTTTCATTTTTACTGTTATATTTGCACATTCATTTTAAACTTTGTGCATTGCACAGTAATTAGGACAAGTGAAGCTTCTGCACATGACTTCTCAAGGCAAACGTATGTAAACAAAGCTGGTAATGGCAGCCATTCTGTCGATACAACACAAAAGAAGTCAAACTTACATTGTCAATAAATCATAAAGGGCAATAGAACACAAACTTTTAATGTCATTTTCAAAATAATCAGGCAATTTCACACCACAATGGAATATTTTCATTACCCTGGGTTTTTGGTGCTTATACTACAAATTAACCTGTTTTTTTATGTAAACATTTTTGTTTTTAATTCTTTTGGGGGTTTTAAAAGGAAAAATAACTACAAATATTTGTTAAAACAAATTTTATGGAAATATTATTGTTAATGTTATATTTATTCAAATATTTAACAAAATTGGAGAGATAGTTATTAAGTTTTGAAAGAATTAAAAAAATTAAAACAAAAATTAAATTAATTTATTTATTATTGAAAATTACATTATAAACCCAAATTCTGTTTAAGATTAATGATTCCATGATTCTGTGATCGCAAAAAAATTTGTACCCCTATATGAAACAGTGGAAAGCACAACACTGCACTGCACTCTGAACTAGCACCTTGGAGAAAGGAAATAGATCCTACTCGAATGCACTATACCTGCTGCAAATGTACTGTCCCAGTGTTACTATTGTGAAATTTGCCTTCTATCCCATAGGCCAGTAGTAAACGGCAATAAGGTAAACGCTATCATCAATGAAAAAAGAAATCAATCCTTGCTCATTTGGACTTCTTCAGAGCTTTTAATGATAACAACTACACTTACTTTCTTAAAATTTTTTTTGGACTAATGGAGACTGCTGGAAGAAGGGCCGGGAGACTACCAAGTTGAATCTATTGATGAATGGGTGAGTCTTTCATTTCCTAACTTTATTGAATGCAACAAGGTTCTGGATAACAGATCTAAGATTCCAACTCTGCTACCACTACCCCCATTTACTGGCAATAGCACATCTGATCCTAGAATGAGAATTCAAGATGTTGATCATGCTTCTTCTCAGTCAAGACCTCATCAGAAATCATAAGGTCTGTAGACAAGTCAGCAGCTTTTAAAACACTCCCATCTAAGAAGCTTGACTTATAATGGGTTATAGTAGGCAAAATTTGTCCAAGAAGGACTTGCAAGCCACCCACTGTAAATACGTTCTACACTAATGTCTTTGAAAACAGTCACCCTACCATTTTTGAGCTAAGCTTAAACATTCTCCAAATGAAAGAGATTTATTAGTAATCAAAACCATGATCACCCAAGATACATCAAGAAATCCATCTACAACAAAATGTGGCAAAGTTTTGTCGGTACAGACACAAAAGAGGCCCTGGATCATGTGTGAACATGTTTGTCACCACCAGTTACATCTGAGTTTTCCCTGTTAGCAGTGGGACAGCTTGGCATGTCTAGATCCAGGTTTTTGTAAGATGCCTCATGCCAATAAAAGCAACGGAAAACCAGAAGTCAGCAGTTGGGAAGACTTGTGTCTTGTGAAGTTCGTCTCATGGGCATTTTGTTCCTAAAGTTGCTGTGGTTTCTGAGACAGTGTTACTTTTTGTACCTCCTGTCTCTTTCCCTTTTCTGCCTATTACTCCCCATAACTGCTGAATCAGATGTTTCCTCCAACATCAACACACTCTTGCTGCACATTACAACACAAGGAGAGAGGTCACTTAGGTCATGTTTTGATGAACAAAAGATGACAATTGCCTGGCACTCTCTATTGAAGATATTGTCTTTATGGACATCATGGCATAAGAATAGACTAAAAATGAGTCTTAACAGTTGGTTAGCACCACTACCTTTCAAATCCTCATGATCATGTGAATGATCTGGAAGAATTGGATTTGAGCAAAGATCTGTTAACAAAATACAGCCTGGGCCTCAAGACAGACAGATTCACAATCAAGGTAGATAATATTAACACGCCCTTTATGTGAAGGGTAGTTCTGTCGACTCTAAATAGCCTTTACAGTCCTTGCTGCTTCAGTGACTCTTCAGGGGAAATTTATCCTGAGGGTGCTCACTATTGAGAAAGGAATTGCTCATTCCCAAAAGAAATGTAAGAGCCTTGAGTTGCATTGAAAGTCTCCTTAAAGGAACTGGACAATCTCCAAATTCTAAGAACTCTCACTAAAATATCCCCTTCAAAAGTTTCATATGAAAAAGTACACATTTTCTGCAATGCATCCACTAAAGCTATAGCTGTTATTGCTTAGCTCAAAGTAATTGACAGCAATGGAAATTAAGTAGGCTTTGTTATGGGAAAGGCAAAGATGGCTTCACAATCTGAACACTCAATTTTCAGAAATTGATATATAGACTGACAACATGACTATCTACACTGAAAGTAAGGTGATCATTGATTACATCTATATAATAAATGTGAATGTCAGTGTGTCACACTTTTTCAACTTTACTCCTAGAGGCTGTAGTACAACGCATCATACCATTTTGGAATCAGGCCGATTCCGTGAGCAAATTAAAAACATTCTGGGCCAGAACCAGACCTGCAATCCTGAAATTTTGGATTTCCAAGTTTTCATTACTGTGATTGTTTTTGGATTCCACCATCTTGGGTTCTACTGATAAAAACAATTAAAGATACACAACTCTCTAACTTTCAATAGCTCATGTTCAAATGAAAAAATTACTGTTCTTAAATTACTGTGTTTGAAAATAAAATTGTCTGTGTTTTCAACTTTAAAACTAGAGGCCGTAGCCCAACATATCACACCATTTTAGAATTAGGTTGACGTCATGAGCAAATTAAAAACATTCCACGCCAGATCCAGACATGCAATCTTGAAATTTTTGATTCCCAAGTTTTCATTACTGCAATTGTTTTTGGCATTTGGAGGCGGGGGGTATTTGATTTTTTTTGTAACAAATTCTTTTGTATGATAACAATTTTTATAATTTGGGAATAATCAAAATTATTGCAAAAATTGCAAAATCCAGCAAAAGTCACCCATGAAATAAAAATAATTGTTTGTATGGAAAGTAAGGACTTACGTACATCAAATTGTTTTTAGTGAAGTAGCAGCAGAAAAATTATCATTGAACTTTTAAAAGGTAAGCTAAAATTTTAATGCAATACTTAAATGCACCGATCAGTTTTAAGCTCTTCTATAATTTACTGTTACCTATCGCATCTACTCCTCCCTACCTATTGTAACGAAGGCTCAATCTAGAGTCCTCTACAAGATCTAGCTTAAATGCTGCCTGATATAGCAGCTATTAAGCTAGTCTACAATAAAACTAGGCACTTTTATCTCTACATTAGCAACTGAGTTTAGCATATATGAGAATCATACCACCCAGAATAGTGTCAATATGTGTGTGTGCTGATAGAGTAACACAAGAGACTGCAGCATATGGTCTGCCCTACTGTTTACCCCTCAAATATCACTTGGATATGGTTGTCCAACATTCCTGTCAAATCCATCACAGATAACCCTCCGTAAAAATGTCAGCTTCGACCTAGTCAACCAAATCTCAGCTACAGAGATCGGAACCTATTTATCAATGAACACTGCCTTCTGCTAGTTGTGCCAATTAGTGTTTGTGTACTTGTTAACTATTGTGGTCCCAAATGGATATGTTGTTACACTAGAATGTACTGTTATCAAACATAAGTTGCTTCTATATTCTCAAAAGACCTATAAAAAAATGAAATTATTTTAAAACAATTCCAGTCAGTAAAATAAATAAAACAGTTTGTTACGGGAAGTTTGTTTTTTTTTTTTTTTTTTTTTTTTTATATATAGATTGGCATTCATTAGACCTTGGGCCACAACACTTGTCAAAATCGCAAATATTTTTTTAATGTTGTTTTTAGCGTTTTAGAAAGGGGGTTCTGTTCATAATATCAATACAGTATCAAATTGTTCTATAACATACAGAAAAACTGGTCCACTTGCAAAAAAATAGTGAAATGTTTTTCAAGAAATAATTTCTGTAGATTAACATTTTTTTAGATCATATTTAAATTACATTTGTCAGAATAAAAAAATATTGATTTTTTTTTTCTTCTTCTTTAATTGATTTTTGTATGTCAAATCTGTTCATAATATAACTACAATCACAAATCAATCCCTAACTTTTACTGTTAGATGAAGGAGGTTGTGACAAGGGTCTTAGACCCTTACACTTTGGGTGACTTCTATGGGGCCTTCATGAAGTACATTGAGAGTCCTAATTTGAAAGAGAGTTTTGTAGTTTGAATTTAATATTGCCTGAAAAAAAAGTCTCAGAATTTCTGGAATGCACTTTTATATATGCATTACTTATAACCATAAAGGTTTTGGACCCTATTTACTGTGGATAATAGAATTTTATTGATTGTTCATAAGTTGAAAGTTTGAAATTCAGTGTTTATTTTATTTTTATGATCTGTTGACCTTTTGCTATAATTTATTTTTGCTTAATGGAAAAGTTTTACGTAACAAGTAAACAAGTATCAACTGATGAGACAGTGAAATTTGAATTTGTTTGAGAAAAAGACATTGTTTAAATCTAAAATCTACGACCTGTAGCCAGTGACATAACATACAAGTCTGCATGTATCATTAAATTCTTGTCTGCAGGCCTAAACATCTTTTGCTGTTAACCAAAATTTTTTATAGTTATAAGCAAAAGCCAGTATTTTAAAGAAAATGTAAAATCTGTTTTGTTCTTTGAAGATTTTGTCAATCCTTTTCACAAAAAATGTGGAAATGTGTTTTGTATTGTTTTTTTAGTTTTGTTCTTTAATTTTTATTAATTAATTTCTTTAATAAAAGTGAATTTTCTTAATTATTGGCAGGGTTTAAGAAAAATGGTTGATATCACCTCAACAAACAATATTTCTTGTTTTAATTGAATTTGTTTTTTTTTTTTGTTTTTTTTTTTTTTTTTCTCTGTCATTATATAATTTGACAAGATTTGTTTTATATAGAAAGTTATATCTATAGATATTTTATATAACAAAGATTTGTCTTTTTTCCAGATATGAACATTAAATTAGAGAAATTAAATTTAAAAAAGAATTCTCTTGTGAAATGGAGATGACAATAAAAAAGGTGAGTGTGTGTTTTTTTTTGTTTTGTTTTGTTTTTTACAAGTAAAATAATCTTTGGTCTTATGTCTGCATCCTGCTATTT
Organism: Acanthosepion lycidas; assembly: GCA_963932145.1. Taxonomy (NCBI): domain Eukaryota; kingdom Metazoa; phylum Mollusca; class Cephalopoda; order Sepiida; family Sepiidae; genus Acanthosepion; species Acanthosepion lycidas. Next base: position 119,371,720 of record OZ010576.1, on the reverse strand, counting down.
TTTTATATAGCACACAGACATCATATTGTGTTCTTGAAAATAACTGAGATGTTTGAAAGTATTTCAACAAAACAACACAATACAAACGTCAAACACTTTCACCACAATTTCAAGTTCAATACTCAGCACTTTTGATGAATTAGAAGTCATTGTTAACGTGGATGTCTATATAACATGATCAGAATTAAAGAAAATTTCCAATGAAAAGAAAAAAAGGTCAAAAAGATGAAACAGCAACAATCATACAAGCAAACAAACAATATAGTTAAAGAAAATCAAAATTGATATGAAGGTAAAAGAATTCACAAACGAGGAGTTGGTGTTTGTAAACAAAAGCAATGTCAACCAGGTGAACACAGTATTCCCCGTAGACCTCGCATACATGGGGCCAGGCTTGTCTACCTCCCCAGATGTGACTCTCCCCAAAGGAAAGTCAACAAGTCAGCCATGAACCACCTGAATTGGCAGATCTGTACTGTCATGTCAAAACTGTACACTTTATTGGCTAAGAAAAATATCCCAGCATGCATTCTGTGTCCTTCTGACTATAAAAGGTTGGGGGTGAACTTTTGCAATCATTCCCACAGGAAAATCACCCCCGCTTCCTTCAATCTAAATAGATGAGTGCACTCATAATAGCCCCCACCCTTTTCTATGGGGCCAATAAATATAAACAAAATAGATGCAAAACATTTACAAATACACATACATAATTTGCATACATCATAAAAGGATTTTTTTATATATATAAAACAAGGGAATAAATAAAAAAACTGGCAATTAAAATGCCAAAAAATATATGTTCAGTATAGTGTTCCATTTTGAGTAGTAAGAAATTTGTTTAATTTTATTCTGCCAATAGGTTTAGTAAACAAATTGGCAACATTTTCTTCCATTAGAATATAGTCCAATTTTATTGCACCTTTTTGAATTTCAGTTCTTATGAAATGGTACTTTATGTGTGTGCTTTGAATGTTTATGGTAGACTGGGTTTTTAGCTAAAGCAATAGTACCTTGATTATTGCAATAGATTGTGGCTTGGTTTTTAGTTGCATTATGGTGGCTAATAATTGAATAAGGAATTTTGATTCTTGTATTGCAGCCACCGATGCCATATACTCTGCTTTGCAGGTTTATAATGCAACTGTAGGTTGCTTTCTTGTTTACCACAAAATCATTGAACTGTTTGGTGATAATTGGAAACTGTATCCTGTAATTCTACGGCAATCTTTTGAAATTCCCTAATCTGCATTACAAAAACCTCTTAAAGTTATGGGGCTTATTTGATTTATCAAACACTAAACAGTGTGTTTTTGTCCCTTTCAAATAGCACAAGACTTGTTTGACTCTCATCAAGTGATCCATGATTGGATTTAAAATTATTTTGACTGTTTTGTTACCACATAACTAATATCAGGACGAGTGGTAGTCATAACGTACATAAGACTGCCAACTCTCTCTCGGTAGTATTTTCTGTCTACTGGTTCAGCATTTCTCTCATCTATTAGATTGATATCAATTTCACAAGGCATTGATCTAAGTTTACAATTTTGCATTTTAGACTTGGTTAGAATATTTTCAATATGTTTTGTTTGATTCATTTCGATATGATTGTTTTGAAACTTAAACTGTATTCTAAGAAAGAAAGCTTTTCAAGATCAGTCATTCTGAATTGTTCACTTAAATGTGTTTTACATTATTTAATGCTGAATAGAAGTGTTTTTTGTGTAAATACAAGAATCTGTCAAGGATTGAGAGAAACCTTCACCAATTAAATTTGTCCAATTTCATTCTCTTAAGTCCATATAAGGATTTCCTTAATCTCCATACAAACTTATTGTTTTTGCTGTGAATGCAGTAGACCTCTGGTTGTTTGATATACACTTCAGTCAATCGGCGCATTTAAATATGCTGTTTTACATCCATTTGGTGGACAAATTATGTTGAACAGCTAATTGCATTAAAATTCTTACTGATGATAATCAAGCTGTAGGGGAGAAAGTTTTGTAATAATCTATGCCAGGTCTTTGCAAATAGCCTTTTACAACAAATCTTGCTTTGAACTGTTCACTAGTGTCATTTGTTTTAATACCTACAACAGTTTTACCGGGTGGGAGCTCTGTTAATTCATACGTATTATTTGCATTTAGAGCAACTATTTCTTTTTCCATGGCCTCTCGCCATTTTATAGTTATCTGAATTAATAGCTTCATCATAATTAGTGGGTATATTTTTCACCAAACAATATGTTCGGATTTACTTCGTCATCTAAATTTTTAACGTAATTTTGTAAATATTCAGGCATTTTTCACAACCTGCTTGGGTATCGTCTCTCTGATTATTTCCTGTATTCTTAGTTGAATTTCTTGATTGTGCTGGTTCACTTTATTTTGTTCCCTCCCCACAAGAACTTTTCCACTAATAGTCATCAAGTATTGCACCATTTTCTTCAACTGGAATAAAACAATCATCCAATTTAAGCTTTTCAAAATTTTCAGTAAATTTTAGGCTTTTCAAAGTTTTCAGTAAATTTTAGGCTTTTCAAAGTTTTCAGTAAATTTTATACACCTGAATGTCTTGATGTTCCTCATTTCAGGTATATATATATATATATATATATATATATATTACATAGGCAGGAATAGATTTATCGTAGCCCATCAAAATTGCTTTTTCACTTTTAGTGTCCAATTTCTTTCTATGGAATGTCTCATTTGCAAAAGAATTAATAAAACAATCCAAGCAACATCATTTGATAGACCAATAAAGCCAATAAATATGTTATTCGTGTTTTTATATATCTATATATATATATATATATATATATATATATATATATATATATATATATCACACATCTACTGTGAAAATAGTAGCAAAGCTTTCAAGTGTTGCAATCAGATATTGTTTTGGATCAATGCCTTTTTACCATTAATCAGGGTACCATGACAGATCTATGCAGTCTTTGTCTGTTGTTAGAGCCTCTTTTCTGTTAGAAAATTTTAGTTAGATACTAGCTGAAATACCCACCCTTTGCTGTGTGTCTTTTTTTTTTTTTTTTTTTTTTTGTAAGAAAATGATGATTGATTTTAAATCCTTGTTATAATTTGTGGAGAAAAATTGCATTTCAATATTACTCAATTATCTTGCCCATGTGACCTCCATCTTCTTGCTTTCTCCTTCTATATTTTGGATAGGAGTCATTCCCTTGTTAAAATTTAATTTAAATCAAAGGGAAAAAATTTTCAGTGGGGAGTGGGAGTCAGAGACAACTTGATCTGACCCATTTGATATGTATTTGATGCAATACTTGGATGAACTGATGAGCAGATTTCAACATTGATATGACAGTTGAAGTGTCATAACAAATATGTGTTGTAAGGCACTACACACTGATTGGGGATTTCTTGCTTAACTTGACATCCATATTGTCTCATTTTGATCTTGCCAATGTGACCTCCATATTCTGACTTTCTCCTCCTATATTTTGGATAGAAGTCATTCCCTTGTACAAATTTAAATCGAAGGGAAAAAATTTTCAGTCCAGACAGATCTGAAACAGAATAGTCAGAACAGATCTGTGAAAAAGGAATGGTAAGTAAACAAGGCCCAGCCTCGACACATGTTACCATGACAATGCGTCAGTCAGCGATGATTTTCCTACATACAAAGCTGTGGTGAAGTAAGTGTTGTATCAACTCTCTTTGTTCCCTGTATTTTAAAATTACTGCTATCACATGAAATTGGTCAGCAGTCACACAAATTTCATTAGCATGTGCTTCACGCACAAATATTGGTGTGTGTATGTATTACATTGAACTTTGCAGACTCACTTGCAACAAAATAACCTCAAAGTTTTCAGACTCATTTGCAACAATTTGAACACTCAAACTATTGGTTTCTTTGTGACCACAACAAAGACTATTGAATTCTAATATGTAAATATGCGTATCTACTGTATAAATGTTATTGTCAACATTTGTCAACTTGGTCTTCCTTTTCTGTGAAGATCATTACTTTGTGTTGTTTATAATTTTGTATTGTAATTTGTAAACACGGCACACAGATTTTATTTTTCCACCTAAAATCCAGGCAAACATTCTTGCAACATAATGAAGTAGTTAATGTTACAACATACATCTCTCTCTCTCTCTCTCTCTATATATATATATATATATATATATATATATATATATATATATATATATATATATAAAAATGCATGTTTCATTAAATAATATAGACAAGTTTTGTCTATTTATTTTAAGTTCCTTTCATATTGTCTGATAAGCTTAATAACATTATCATTGAAAGACGAAAGGAAATCACCATATTGATACATGTTTAAATCCAATCTAAGCTTTCGGCTTATGTAATGAAACATGCATTAATGAAAAATTGCTGCCTAAATATACACTATATATATATATTAAAAAAAATGAAAGAAAGAACAGATGAGGTAAAAATCCACAGTTTGTAACATTTATTTTTAAAAAGTGTTCAATACAAAATAGAGCAAAATATTATAATGTTTTTATTATAATAAATTACAATAAAAACATTTTACATCGCTATGCAAAACTTTCATGTTTCGGTACTGAGATGGTAGATAACCAATCATAAAAATAATTTATTAGGGACATTGAAAAAGCAAATTATTATCTCTTTTCATAAGTTAAAGAGAGGATCATAAGGTCAGGGTTAGAAATATACTTATGGGTATGTCTAGATTAACCTATGAACGTCATGCCTATGTTAACATATAAAAAAAAAAAATATGGTCAGAATTACACTCTCCCAAGCAAATGTACACAACTGTTTCAAGAAATCAAAAGAAAATGGTTGAATCCATCAACACAACAATAAAAACAATATTTCTACACGTGATAGTACTTGACGTAAATTTTCAGTTGACATTATGAATACAATAGTAATTTTTTAAATTCTTCTAGTTATTTTGTTTTGTTGTTAATAGTTACTTTGTTTTTGATAAATTCATTTCATTTTTGCCTTGGTAAAGTTCACATTGGACAAAAACGTGTCGGCTAATAATACAGTTTTCCTATTGTCTTTTACCTTTAAGTTTGATTAAAATAAATTGCAAGGTCTGTTTGTTTGATATTTTATTGTAATTTTCCAATTTTCGAATAAAGTGTTGAGTATTGTGCTCAAAGTTGTGGATAAACCGTCCATAGTTAATATTTTGTTATTGTAAGTTTATTAGGTAGGGTTACTTGCTGTCTCTGTTCCTTTTGCCTTCAGTATGTCCACTGAGTGTCAAATTTTTTAAGCCTTCTTTCCTCATTGTGTCCCAGAAATTTCAAATGCCTCTTTCTAAGTATAAATGTCCTTTTTGTTTCCTTCAAACTTTGTTGTTACTCGCATGCTCTATGGCATTCTCAGCATCCTTCTGTAGAACCACATTTTTGTATTAAGTCTTTTCTTCATCTGTGAGGCAATTGTCCAGCATTCACTGTCATATAGGAGGATTGCTAGTAGTAGTTAAACACTCTTTTCTTTTCTTTTTTGTAATGAAATTTTCCTGTTTCTTAATACTGTCATGACAGCTTTATTAAAAAATATATATTTTTTTTAATACTTTCTTGTATGTTCTGAGAGAGGTGCAGATACAGAATTATAGTTTCTGTTACAAACAGTTTGTTTATCAAAGGTTGATGAAATAACAACCTTTACAAAATAGGTATAGTTAAATTATCAGCAATTGGACCCAAGATAATGATCTATGTGCCGTCTCCTGTCAGGACGTGGGCAATCATGCCTCTCCTCAACTTCCTCTCCTTTGTACCTCTTAGCAAATTTTAACTTTTTAATTATTACTCCTGCTCTCTGTTCTGCAATCTATTTACACAAAGTTATTGAGTAGGTAACTTGCTGTTTTCAGCTGTCCTATGAGTGTCAAATTTTCCAAGCCTTCTTTCCTCATTGTGTCCTCTCTTCGGGTAAACATGTATTAATATCACATTCTACAAGTCACAAAGTAGGTGACCAGTTTCCTATTGTTATCAAGTAATAAACAAAATCCCCCAGGATTATATATATATCAATATACCTGGAAAAATGTATCTAAAAGCTCATATGGAAAAAACTAATAATAATGACTTAATAAAATATGCCATCACTTTTTTAGGACCTGAATAGACTTATGTTTCTCTAAGATTCTACTGGACATAAAGTAGGGGGTTAGTTTTCTATCATTATCAAGTAATAGACTGAAACCTTTTTCTTTTCTTTTTTTTTATTAATTCACCTCAAGCAAGGCAATAATGTCACTAAGATGCAAGGAGCTAAAGGGATAAACCTCTACTCTTGTTCAAAAGACCAAGGGCAAGTGTGAACAGTGTAATAAGATAATATAATAACATGTGTTGTAGTGTAATTGATATCGACATGGAATGAGGAATCAGAGAGTTGAGGTCATTGCATTTACCCTTGGGAAAGGTATGAATTCATCTCGTCTCCTCCCATCTATGGGTTGAATAGCAGGACAGACTGGGTCCTATAGCCTCAGTTGGCAACCAGTTTACGACAGAAAGAAATGGCAAACTACTTTGGGAAAATCTTCTGCCTGATCAATCATGGATCAAAAGAGACATGGTCACCCAAATGTATATCACATATGGTGCTTAACTGACTGACTGAATAACATTTAAGAATTCACATGTGAAAACCAGAAACAATTTATTTAAAAAAAAACAAAAACAACAACTATGGCCTTTTACAGAATAAGTTTTCAAACCTTAGAGCATCATCCTTTCCAAATGTTCTCAAAAATTAAACATGGCTGATATACAACTGTAAGAAAGTGTCGAACAGTGTAAACATTGCTGATGGATGTTCGTTTTTGCTTCAAATTAATCCAAGACTATCCAGTGAAAACAAAAGGAGTTATCTCCCTTGCAGTATAAAAGATTAACATTTATCACTCTGTATGTGACTTTATTTGCTGTACAAAAGGTATATCCTGTCACTGAAGGTGACTCCGATCCCTGAACAATAGTGTTTGAATTTCATAGTTGTGTTGTCATACCCTGCTATGGCAACAGAAAACAACTTTGAGTGAAATTAACTAAGGATACTGCAACTGAAAGGCCTTGAAAAAAGAATGCAGTAGAAAGAGAAGTAATATTATTAATACAGTGCTAAAGATTTTAATATTGAACAATTTTTACAAAGGTTATAAAGGAGGACAGTAACTTCATAAAACATTCTAGGTAATCAATATTTGATTAATAAGTATGAAAATGTTTATTTCTTCTGCTTTGAATATACGCTCTTTTAGCGCTAGAGGGCGTCGTCAGTGATGTTCTAGAAAAGGATCATTGGGCAGTTTCGGGTCTTTCAAACATCATACTGACCTCACCAAATCGACCCCTTCAGAGCTGATCAGACTCTGAAGCGCCCTCTAAAAAATGCTTAACACTGACTTTTATAAATATACCCCGTAGTCACACATTTGTTTATACTTGAAACATTGTATTGACTGAAAATGATGTTTGATAGGAATTATTTTTTTATCATCTATGTGATGAATCCCTTCAGGGCGTGGGTGATCATAGCTCTCCACAACTTCCTGTCCCTTGTAGTTCTAGACAATGTTTGACTCTTTAGCATCCATCATTGTACCTGTTCTGCCATTCATTCACAAAAATTCAATTAAGTTGCCCACTGTTTCCCCTTTACTCTTCCTTTCCTTAATATATCCAGTGAGTATTAGGTTTTCCAGTTGTCCTTCCTCATAATGTGTCCCAGAAATTTAAATTGTTTCTTTCTTTATTTTGCATATAAGTGTTCTAGTTCCTATTTTCTATAGAATTTCCTCATTGCTCACATGTTCTGTCTATGGTATTCTTAGTATGTGTCTGTGGAAATATTTCTTTGTTGCCTCAAATTGCTTCTTCATCTGTCCAGTATTCACATGCCAGATAGGAGGATAGAAATGATATAGCAATTTGCTCCTCTTTTCTATGTTTCTAACAAAGTTTTCCTATTTCTTCTTACTTCATTTCTAGAAGGCATCATTCACTTTTCTAATGCACTTTCAGTTTTCTTTGTCACATTGTCCATCACTTGTTACTACACAACCCTGATAGTTAAATTTCTGTAAGAATACAAATATATAAATAATAGCTACACTTACAGCTTACGGTGGAGTAATGGTTAGCAGCTTGGATTGAGGAATTGTAGAGCCGAGTTCGGAATTCCAGTCAAATCCATTACATTCACTTACATGCTAATACCCTTGGGAAAGGTATGAATCCTCTTCTAAGCTATGGGTAAATAGCAGGACAGACTGGGTTCTATAGCCTTGGGTGGCAACTGGTCTAGGAGAAGGACAACTGACAAACCTGATCCTCCACATTGGACATTATGCAGAAGGCTAACAACCTACTCACTTTAAAAAAAAAAACTGGCTCATTACAGAAACCGCAATGATATTGCGGCCCTATGTTCCTCAAGGAATTTAGAGGCATGTATGTGTATATATATATATAGCTAATTGATATTTGATTATTAAGAAGAAACATGTGTTGGCCAAAACACCAATAGTAAAAAAAATTAAATCCTGATTGGTCAGAATCCCAACATGGAACTGAATGAAAATATATCATTTGTGTAGGCACAAATATTGTTACAATTCATGCACAAGCTATGCCAGAATGCTAGTCAAGAAATTATTACTCTTGGCTGGGCCCATGGGAAAGAAAGTCTGATGTCATGGAGGCCCGAAACTTTCTATGACCGCAGAATAGATGTCACTGAGGAAACATTCTGGTGCACATTATATGCATATAAAATTTCAATGTTCTCACAAAATATTCCGGTTGGAAGTGATTTTGTTTATTTCTAAGAGTACATGGATATAATAAATAAAAATAATATATAATAAATATAAATAAATATTATAAATAAAAAGTACAAAATAATAAATAAGAGTACATGAAAAAATAACTAAGAGAAAGATAATCGAAAGTGTTAATCTTTCACAGATATTTTACAGTAACAAATATTTAATAAGCGAGTTATTCAGAGCCTCTTTAATTTTGAAGAACAAACTTCTTTTTTTATTTTAAATTTATTTTTTTTTTTAATATTTTTTATTTTTTCCTTTCTCTACAGATTAGCCAGTTGCAACCTGATGAAGTTTTAACTTTACTTGGGACCTTCAGCAGATATCAGCAAATTATCTACTTTCTGCTCTGTCTTGTTATATTTCGAGGAGTGTTCCCAGTCCTTGGTATAATACTGATTGGCAGAGATCCTGGCCATGTTTGTGACACTACCTTTTATAATGACAGCCTTGCAACAAATTCTGGTCATGAAGGATCTTCCCAATGTTATATACACACCATGCGGAAAGAAAAAAATGTCACAATTCCCTGTCCTGGAACCTGGAAATATAATACAACATTTACATCAATTGTCACAGAAGTAAGGATACTTTTTATTTCTATATTGAATTTTCTTAACTAGGTTTGTTTTCAGGATGCATGTTTTCAAGCGTATTTAAGTGGATTATGGAAAAAATAATTAAAAAATGGACTAAAAAGATCTAAAAGAACATGAGTGGGGAGTTACTCAGCATTTTTTTTTTTTTTTTTTTTTTTTTTCCTCCCAATTGACATAACATGCCTTTCTGTTTTTTTTGTTTTTTTTGTTGTTTTTTTTGTGAGGAATATGTGTCTATTTAATAATGGTAGGGTGCCAGCTGTGATATTTTGTGAGGAAAGTTCTATTAACAGGTGTATTATAATTTACTGATTTTTATGTATTTCAAAAAAAAAAAAAAAAAAAAATTTTAGTCTTTTGACATCTGTTTTTGCTAATAAATAACTTACAGAATGTGCCCATCAAATAACATGATACTTAAATATTACATTTTTCAAACTTGTAAGATATTTTGACAGAAAAATTAAAAGCATTAAGTTATTTTAAAAAATTGCTTTCACCATAGATTTTTAATACTTTGAAATTATTAGTAAACTAGCTTAAAAGTCACACTCCATATTAGACCTTTAAGCTAGCTCCTGCCGAGGTCTAATTGGGCCTCTGGTTCAAAACTAAAGGAACCTCTGGTCCAGCTTAAAAAATAGCAATGATAATTTTGAAGAAATAACTTTGAATTCCTCAATTCACTCCATAGAACTTTAACTCTGATTTGGGCTATAAGTCCAATTCTGACCAAAACTCCAATTCTAATTAAGGCCGAAAATTGAGTTCTTCAATTCACAAAGTTTTGAAGATATTTTAAACTGACTTTGAAACAAATATTTTAAATTCACAAAGTTTTTATGTTACTTTAAACTCAATATAAATTAAAAACAGAGAATTTGCCATTTATTTATTTAGAACATTGTTTAACTAATTAGAGATTTTGCAGATATTTATTGAAATGCAGGATTCGGCAGAAATATCTCCCACATAATGGTAAGACATCAGCTAAATGAAGACACTGTTAATGTCTTACCATTGTGTGGGAAATATTTCTGCTGCACCATATATTATAAATTTTACAAGTATATGACTTGAGTGTTCATAGAAAACTCCAAGAATACCTAACCTGATCTTTTAAAGATATGGCAATATTATGTTGAAATACTGTTTCTTGTTGATCACCAAAGTTAAGCAACATTGAACCAGGTCAATATCTAGGTGGGTAATCACTTTGAGAATACCAGGTGCTGTAAGCTTGGATGTGTGGATGGTGTAATGGATAACGCCTCAGAAGTGAAAACAAGAGAGCCAGGTTTCAATTCCGATTGGTGTTCGTTATATTCACATAAATGCCCTTGAGAAAGGTATGAATCCATATCTTCTCTCCCCAACTATGGTTTAATTATTAGGTTGGTGCAAAAATAATGTTGTTTTTGATGTTCAACTTTATGTGAGAAAACGACATTATTTTTGCACCAACCTAATAGTAGAACTTGTCTCACTAAAGATCATTATTATATCCAAACAATTCTTACAATCAAAAAAATATTTTCTGGCTCGAAATTATATGCAAAATGTTGATAAGCTGTAAAAACAAAACAAAAAAAACAATCAATTTTACAGAAAATACTCAACCATCAGAAATTATTTATAAATAAAATTAAAGGAACATTAATCTATTCACATGTCCTACTCTTGGGCTTTTTGCCTAAGTGTTTTCCAGGGCAGGGACTTTAAGTTTAGAGGGGCAGTAAGAATTTACACACTAAAATTAGTTTGTATTATGTTCATGGAGGTAAGCACCCTGTCTGCATACTGTATAACTATAGTGCATAATTGTCCTTTGTAATTTTAAAATTTATGTATACTATAAGTCAGTATTAGTTAAGGTAATATTAATTGAATATTTTTAGTGCTGAATCAGCCATTATGATTAGATTACTTACAAATTAAAATATTACCTGAAAAAACCATAGCATGTAAATAAATTAAAAAAAAAAAAAAAAAAAAAAAAAAACTTCCTAATAATTAAAACTGGTTGATATTCAAAAGCACTCGAAAGGTTTTAACAAATCAGATTCATGGCATCAGGTTGATTGCAGCATATGTAAATATTGCTTTTGCTATTTTGGCTGATACTTTAATATTAATTGTCATATAATTATATATATATATATATATATATATATATATATATGTTTTTTTTTGTTTTTTTAAGCGTTTCACTCCAAGCAAGGTGAGAAGCCACTAGGACGCAAGGGGTTACAGAAAAATTTCAAGCAAGATCAGATAGGAGTGATAGAGGAAAGGATGAGGAGAAGGGTAGTGGATAGATCAAGGCAACTGGAGATGTCGATTGACATTACATTTGAATAGCTGGAGATTATAGCTCTCAGGGAAACTGGAATAGGGAAGGGAGTTCCACAGGCGAGAGGTGCGAGACATGAAGCTATTGGAGTAGAAGAGACAGCTACATTTAAGAGTTTCGACAGTGAAAGGGTGAGAGTGGGATGCCAGCCTTGTAGGGCGCTTGAACTCATGAAGTCTGGGAACCAGCGAATGCAGCTCCACGGAGCAATTGCCATGAAAGTATTTGTAAAACAGACAGAGAGAGGCGACGGTGCGTCTGTGAGAAAGTGACTGTAGACGAGATGCCAGAGCATTTCCCGTAACAAAATATTTAGGAGACATTTTACCATAAAAGACAATACTTCGTTAATGAACAAGCAATAAATTCAAACTCAACAAAGACATAAAAAGATTATAAATTGGTTTCAAAAATGAGGAATAAATGAATATAACGCCCCTTGTGAAATTATTTCATAAGAGTTTCTTGATTTCAAAATTTTTATAGTAATATGGAATTTAGTGTGACCAAAATTTGGGTTGCTACCTGTCCACACATAAGAAAATGCTCATCTTTAAATCTCATGTTTCAAGTTATCAATATTTTGGTGAACTGTGTCATGATTAGTTGTATTTGCTTATAAAAATTCTTTTGAGCTTCTTTTTGTGAAATATATTGTCTTTTTGATTATAAGTTGACATTCTTTTTGCTTTTCTTTAGTTCTTGTAAATTTTAAATGTAAGTTGTTCAGTTTTGTGTTTAAAGTGGTTTTTAGTCTCCAATTCCATTAATTTGGGTGATATTTAAAATAGTTCCCCCCAAACCTGACAATGACTACTGATAGCTGATATCATCAAGATAGATCCTTTTTTCCTCCTCTCTCTTTTTTATTTATTTATTTATTTATTTTTTTAATTGGTATCATCCCAAGCAAGGCAGTACAGCCACTATGACACAAGGGGTTAGAAGTTGTGGAGGAATTAGCAACAAAAACATTAATAATGAGGGAAAAGGGAAAGAAGTAATCAGGGGGACAGTAGATAGTGATTGACATTGCATTTAAATTTTTGCAGATTAAAGTTGGCTGGAAAGCATGGAGTCACAAGGAAGTTTGACAAGTGAGAAAAGAAACTGTTAGCACAGAACTTATGGCTACATCTAGCCAGCTCAAATGTGAATTGATGAGATCTTTCCACCAGTCTAGTACTGCACTTAAATTCATGAAGTCTAGGTACCATAGCGAGGAGCTCATCCACACAATTACCATAAAAGTATTTATAAAAAAGACACGGAGAGGCAACCTTATGGTGGTGGGCAAGTGACTGAAACAGAGCCGCCAGATCAGGACCAATAATATTGCTGATTTTTCTTTGGATTTATAAAGGAGTTCTGGGTAAATAGCAGGGACACTGGACCATATATAGCAGCAATATTCTAAGCATGGACAAATGGTAAACTTATAGATATGTAAGATAGGTTCTGAAGAGAAAAAAATTGTCTCACACAACACAGTGAACCAAATCTTTAGCATTCAACCTACCCAATAAATATTAGCTCTCAATGTTCAACATGCTGTAACCTGCCCCATATATACTCTGCCATAATATATGGTGACATCATTACAAATAATGTGGGAAATAACTCAAACAGTGAGTCTTTGAGAGCTGATATTTACTGGGTGGGTTTGAGTGTGTTGAATGCTAAAGAGTTAAACTACTAATGTCCTATCCATACCAGTATTTATAGTAAATTAGTCACTATAAATTGCTATGGCAAACCTACATATTTTCGTTCTTTTTACTGTTAATGTTTTTTTCCATTATCTGACAGGGATAAATAAATATTGATGGTTGGGGTTAGTAGAGAATGATGTTGCTTGGATTAAGGGTACAGGGGTTCCAGTTGTACTGAAATCTTGAATCACTTAATTATGTTATAGGTGCCATTTTGAATTTTTTATATTTGAATAATTTATATGAAAGTTTTAAAGATGAAAAAAAAAGAATGACAGTTTTTTATTTTGTTCTTTTCAGTGGGATTTGGTGTGTAGCCGGGCTTACCTGGTGGATCTCTCTTCAACTGTTTATATGATTGGTTGTGCCTTTGGATGCATCTTTTTGGTACCATTTGGTGACAAGTTTGGTCGTCGCTGTGTCCTCCTCATCAGTCTTGCTTGCATGATCATCCTCAGTATTGGTTTGGCATTCAGTAATACCATAATACTTTTCATAGTTTTACGTTTCTTTATTGGAATGTTGAACATGGTAAGTGAAACATAAATAGAACAAGAGACAAATTTTGATTTTTCTTAACATGATTCCCCCCGCCACCCCTCCTTTTTTTTTTTTTTTTTTTGTAAAGAAGAGTAGTAAAGAAGAATTGCTTGACAACCTCGTCAAGAGATGGGTGAAGCAAGGGCAAAGTGTACCCGGAACTGTGCACAACCCAAGATTTCTAAAGAAATGTTTAATATTAGCATAAACCCTTTTACCGCTGCCTACACTTGTTGGTGTAACCACATTTAGTGGTCTGGTTCTCAGGGTATAAGATGACATTTTAACCACAGGGCTAACTCTGTGTTGGCCCAAGCTGCTTGTTGGTTGCCGGCTACTTCAATATATACCAACTTTGCCCATGTTGTGTTCTTCTCAGAGCAGTGGAAGATCAAATGGTGTAGTAATCACAACGTTGGTTCAAGCCATGGTGTGTGCTATATTAAGGAAGAAATATCTTCACAACAAAAAATAAAAACGAAAAATTCATTGGGTTAATCTTCAATTGGTTTATATAGTTTTTGGCACAACAAAAATTAACCTTTCTGCATCAATCTCTATAGTGACACTGCTTCACCTAATAATTCGGGGTTCAAAGTTCTTTAGAATCAGGAAATCTGGTGGCAGCTGACATGGATTCCAGAGACACTTGATGCAGGGTTCTCAGCCCAAGACTTCAAGCTAACAAAGCTATCTGCTTATATGCACTTTGGCCCAAATCTGGTGTGGGGGCCGAAGGGTTCTTGGGATTTGTTGATTCTTCAATTTCCACACTAATTCCAATAAACGTTCTTTGTTCCCGACATCTGCTTTCTCTCCAAATTTGGAAAATTATCCACTTTCTTGGGAGTAGTTACAGGAATTGCTCTTCCCCTAAACTCCAAATTGCTTCGCTTCATATCTCACACTACCACTCCATACAGGTGGTGCCAAATTCTTCCTTTTCCTCCTTTATAAGCATTTCACTTCAGCCTACCTCCTAGGGCAAATATAACTGTTTTTGTGACAAATCTAATTTTTAAATTGCGTAAGTGAAACAGCATAGTTTATTCTACTCATTAATTTTAATTCTTTTGTTTCCACAAAGAAGAGATAAAATTATTTTTTCATTCTTGGACTTATTAATGTCTAGTGAAAGCATAAACCAGATCACCTGCTCAGCAACGACAGGATCTGTTTTCATAAATTCAACCCTCAAAAAACGGTTTCGTTCTTTGTTTACATTTTCCAATTCATTTTTGTCAATGAAAATATAAGCTCTGTCTGTTTCTTTTGTTAATGATATTTGTTTGCCTAAATTCTCAAGGAAGAGATAAAATTGTTTCTCCATTCCTAGGTTGATCTCTGTTTAGTAAAAATATAAACCAAATCACCTGCTCATCACCCTCACAATGTGTTTGTTTAAATTTCCCATTTCGTTTTCATCAACAAAAATATAAGCCCTGTCTATCTCTCTTCTCATTAATGATATGTGTTTTCTTAATTCCAAAAGGAAGAGATAAAACCATTTCTCCAAATCTGTTTTTGTCAATATGCCAGACTCTCGATACATAAAATAATAAACTTTAGGAACGAAATTCAGATGGTCCCATTTTCACCAAGGAAAAAGTTTCTACTCTATCTCTGTCTTCCAGCTTACATTTTATTTTGGGCTTAACACATTCCTGCACAGAATTAGCATTTAACCACTTCGAGACCTCAGTGTCATATTACTCCCTTTCCCTTTTTGTCATTTACTTGTATATGACATCCAACGCCATCTTCCCTAAGTGGAGTAAAGAAAAAAAAATTAACCAAAAATGTTCTTCATACATAATGTTTTTACTAAACATGCAGTAGAATTAAAAGGTCCTTCTTCTTTTCCAGTACATGAGTATGCATTTTCATATTGGCAGCTCGTGTCACCCCTTACGAATTAATCATTCAACCTGGGGCTTGCAACTCCCCTTACTTTTGTTTCAATTGAAACGTTTTTATCTTTTTACTGGTTTGTCCTTCTTAGTCAATTTTCCTGTTTCCATAATAGTGGGTTTTGATTTTCCTTCAACAACTGTCCATATTGCTTCCAGTTCTCTTACTGAATTCATCTTGGATTCTTTCTCCAAGTTTGAATACTAAATGGTGTCCCTCACTTATTCTTATGCACACTTGCCAACACCTGTGTAAATTTCTTCCTGTGTTTTTTCAGCCTCCATATTGCCGCTGTTATGGTGCCAATAGCTATCAAAGTGCCTTACATGGCAGACCAATTCGTTATGGTCTCTTAATTATCTCTCCAAATTATATTCTCTTCTCCAATGGTACCCAATTTGTCTTTCAGTTGGTTCAGAATAATTTTCTCTGCTGGCCTTAATAACTTTGGTTTCTCCTTTAATGCAACTTCAGGGAATTTCTCTACCACTGGTTCCCATAAGTCTGTCTTGGAACCATTTCAATCAACTTCATAAATCTTTTGCTTCATATTCTTTAGTTCAGCTCCTTCCCAATCATCTACCTCAGCTAATTTTAGATTGTTAGCATGAGTACTTTTAACTTCTCCTGCTATTTGATTCCAGATTACAAACAATACCAGTCCTGTCTGCTCCACTATTCTGTAATAGGGTTCCAACTTCTATTAGTCTAATTTACCTGTCACCATATTCATTAACATCTACAGCATTACAATCTAGTATTCTTTTTTTCTCTCTTTTCCACATGAACACAATAAAAGTAATTCCCTGATCACCACCCTTTCTATATATTCTCAGCTGTACTACTATTTGTTTCTATTATCAATATGATCTTGGACAATTTTCTTCTCCTCAATATGCATTGTATTTCATTTCTGTGACTCACTTTAAATTCATGGCCCATTCATCAGAATCAGACAATTCACTTCACAATAAGCCATTATTACCAAGATATCTTCCCATAATCTTCCTTAATTACCAATTCTTTTGCATGATACACTACAAGTCCATACTACCTGATACTCCCAGCAATTCGTTATCACCAATTTTCCAGATCAATCAAAACTAACATCTTCACATCCCACTGGATGGATGTCTGGTATTCATTTACTACCATTTCCTGCTACAAGTCAGTACTACCTGGTACTCCAAACAATTCATTATCACCAATTTACTTCATTAATCAAAACCAATATCTTCATGTCCAACCGGACAGATTCGTGGTGGTTGTTTATGACAGTTTCCTTTCTTCTGTTTAAAACAAAAAACAAAAAAAAACACATCATGGTGGCTTTACAGTCTAACATTATTACACCATCTTGACACCCTATGAGCACCCACCAAATTGGCGGCTAGAATTTTCTGTTAATGATCAGCCTTCACCCAACAACGGGTGTTCTATGACTATTATTAATCCAATTATTAAACCAAAACTGATTTTACTACAGTGACATGTTCAGATTTATCCAACAATCAACCAACAGAAAAAAACACAGTCTATTTATTCCCTCATAATTTTCCACAAAAATCAAAAGTGACTAAGCACTAAGGTATATTTTTGCATCTTTTTTTTTTTTTTTTTTTTTTTTTTTTTTACTTTAAATACTGGTGTTTAGTGAACTGCACCAAGCCCTTCCCTTTATTATCTGTCTATATTTCTGAGATGAGATATTATGTACATTATTCGGACTATTGCCCTCATCTTTGTCGCCATATTTATTACAACATTTCGGATGTTGTACGCTCCGGCCTTCTTCAGGTGGTTGGAATGTCAAACTGAACCCTTTATTTTGCTCACTGGGATAAAACTGTTCTAGTTCTACGTTTCATGTTTAATGGATGGCAGTTATCAGTTATCTCCTGTTAATTTCCCTCTGAAAGTTCTCCACTGCCTTATCCAGGTATTAAACTCACACTCTTTGGGTCCCGTCACTGGATCTAACTAACACCTTTATCCACTGTGCCATGTGTCCTTTGAATAGTCCAAATAATGTAAATAATGCCCTTCCTTTATGATTACTAAATATAGATTTTATGTAAGTATATCACTCGACCAATACAAATCAACACAGAATTTTAAAACTCTATAAATTATTCCATTCAAATTCCAAAGAGATGAAAACAATTCCTGCAAATACTCAGTATTCATCAAAAAAGTTCTTTTTTTTTTTTTCTCAAGACAATAGTGTCCATAATCTTATTCACACA
This sequence comes from Acanthosepion lycidas, assembly GCA_963932145.1. NCBI lineage: Eukaryota > Metazoa > Mollusca > Cephalopoda > Sepiida > Sepiidae > Acanthosepion > Acanthosepion lycidas. Next base: position 119,353,490 of record OZ010576.1, on the reverse strand, counting down.
ACAATCAAAAAGTTTCCCTAATTAAATAACCTATTAGCTTTATTGCAATTCTTTTTTTTTTTTTTCTCTCCTTTCCCTGAATACAATGCTGGCTTTGATGATTGAAGAAAGAAAAAATTATTAATTACAACTTGATTGAAGAGATAATATGCAACCATTATTAAGGCGCACTAATGAACCTTTTCTAGAAAGCATCATTACCAGCAAGGGAAAGTGGGTTCATTCAGTGAAAGAGACAATGATCACAACACATCCAGAATAACACCTGGAGATGGTAATGTTCTGTTTAGTGGCATATGAAGGGTGGTGTTTATTATGAAGTCAATTTTGAGAGATTTTGACTTTAAAACTCTACCAGTCTTTATTGTAAAGAGTGAGCGTCACCAAGCAAGATAATGCAAGGCTATACATTGTAAAACACACCCAGGAAAAGGTTTTGGCTCAGAATATGCAAGTTTTATCTCCTCTACCTTCTCTCCTAATCTTACTTATCGTCTTTTCGGATCATAAAAACGTTTATTGCTGGCAAAACAGAACCTGAATTTTGAAAAAATTAAAAAAGTCATGTATTTTCTGTAAAAAACATAAAAAGTGTATACTGGAGACATTAAAAAATCTTGCATACTTGGTGAGATTATATCATTTAAAATGAAGGAAACAATTAGCCTGACATGATTAATTGCTCATTAAACATAAATCAGTTATTGTCTGAACAAAAAATGCTACAGCTCTTTCTAACCAAATATTTAACTTTGGGTTATTTTAATAGGGCACATTTACATAGTGTTGTAGCATACCTACAGACGATAATGGGTATGTTCCCATTCACATAAATACAACAGTAAATACTGTATGTTGGTCTGCAGTTGGAAATTCGTCTCCAGTTGTGCTGGCCAAACTCTCTGCCTCCAGGCACAGAGGATCTCCAGACGAGGCTATGTCGAAAGGGCAAAGTCTAGTCTTGGGAAACAGCTACCTGATCCTGTTTTATATGAGGTCTACGGGAAACTTTTGGCCGAGCCTATGGGCTTGGATACCCAACATTAAATTTGGCCTTGCGCCACATCTGACCACATGGGGTGGTTGGTAGATATCCTGCAGTTGGAGATTCCTTGTGGAATTCACTTCACTCCCTTCTAGCAGTTGAATACTTCTACATGACGTGAATCTTATATGTGTTGTTCTTGTCCTAAGTATTATCATTCATTACCAACTTTTGTGTGATTATTCTATTCGGTGACCTTCCCTAGGCTGCAACACATAGTTTATGTTCAATATAATGCCACATTCTATCTTCAGAAGTATAAGTACAATAATTCCACTTTTAATTTTGATAAAAATATATTTTGTTTGCATCTCAGGTTTTACTATATGTTCAAAAAATTTTTATTTTTCAAAAATTCTAACCCTGTAAAATAAAACACTTGTATTATTTAAAACAAATGGATATAGTTTCCCCTTAATCTCCCTCGAGCTCTGATTAAGAATAATTTTCAAATATTGGCTAAGGGAAGTAAATCTTGTTTTGTCAGTTCATATTTAACAATTGAAATCCAAATTGTTTTTTGCATAAATTGGGTTAATTTTTTTTGGAGGTGGGGTGGAAAGTTTTATGAAAAAAAAAAAAAATTGGTTATGTGCAATGTTGGATGATTTTTTTTCTTTTGCATTTAAAAAAAAAAGAAACCAATTGAAGAGAGTTTGATTGAGAAATGGAAATGTTTTTATTCTCCAAGGTTTATCTTGGTAATTATTAGTAGTAAAGAATACAATCTTGGCTTTTCTAACTGCATTTATTTTCCCCAGAAAAATGTCAGACTAATTTGTACTTTATTAAAAAATAAGTAAATTTGCAATTCCAGTTATGGGTTAAATAGTAGGGTAGACTGGGCAGTCTAGTCTTTAATGGCAACTAGACTAAGATAAGAAGAAAAAAAAAACTCAAATCTTGGAGAATGTAACAGGACAACCTCTCCACTATTTTTGCCAAGAAAAGATGGCAATTCAGAAATAGAAAAAAGAATTTGTGGCAAGTCATGATCACTTGTATCCTGAATGAACATGACATTTAAAAAAAAATGTAATTGCAGTATTATATAAATGATGTATTGACTATATTTTATAAGAAAATGATATTTGTACACATTATTCTAGATAAGATTTTTTTAGCATTGTACACATTCATTCAATGTAATGAAAAAAAGATTTTCTTTATTCATTTGTTTTTTCTTTCAGACTATCACTTTGAATGTTTACTGCATGATAGCTGAATTCTTACCTTCGACTCATCGTACTTTGCCTGTTATCGGAGCTTCTTTATTCTGGTCTTTGGGCATCATGGTTCTAGCACTTGTAGGATATTTCATCAAGGATTGGAAGATTTTACAAATTGTTACCTCATTACCCAACCTTGTTGTTCTTCTTCTGTGGTGGTAATAACTTTTTTTTGTATACTTTACAAGTTTTATTTTGCAAATATGTTATTTATAATTCTGAGCCTTATTGTGTTTTAGCAGTGTTGTTATACAAGAAACACTTTGTGTTTAAACAACAACCACCAGTCAGAAGTGTCTAAAAATGTTTGCAGAGAACACGAACATTGCCAGAAGTCAAGGGGAATAACTTTAGGAAAGAGCAGAATTTTTGACTGAAAACATTTTTCACATTTTTGTTTGGCTGAAAACAAAGTCTTTGACCTCCAATGATATTGTTGGACAATACCACCTCCCTCATCATAGTTTTCTGCCCATGTTGCTCTCACATACCAAGCAACCTCCAAGAATGTAATTGTTTATTTGGCATACTATAAACACCACAAACTAATTTGACCGTTTAATGACTTTTGAGGTCATCACAAATATCTTCTCCCCCATTGTGCTAGAAATTTTTTTAATTTGGCCAAAAATATTATTCTTTTCATGACCTCTGGTTAATTTGAATTGCCTTTGCCTATGTTTTTACATGTGGCTGCCCAAGCAAAAAAAAAAAAAAAAAAAAAAAAAAGAGAGAGAGAGAGAATTACATATACAGGCAGAAGCCATTCATTAATATAAGTTTTGATTAAAGATGATAGACAATGACTGTTTTAAACATTTTAATTCTGTTCATTTACAAGAGAAGAGGTGTCTGGATTCAATCAATATTGTCCAAACATTTGATACCTAGCACTCTTGAAGATCAAGTAAAAACTCAGTGTGTGAGCATATATATATATATATATATATATATATATATATATTTAATAAGTGGACATTGAGATCAAAAACCAGCAATATTAGCATCAGACAATTACATTGTGCATGAAACTCAGAGATTTGTGCTACTGGGGAGGTAAAAAAAAGAAATGTATATTTATTATCCCCCACCCAAACAAGGCAATAAAGCCGCTAAGACAAAAAGGAGACGTGTGAGAGAGATAATATCAGAAAAAAAAATCACTATTAAGGAGAGAACAATAAAAGAACAGGAATAGCAATTGACATTGCATTTAAATTTTTGAAGATTCAAGTTGACTGGGAAACAAGAAACTGGAAGAGAGTTCCATAAGCAAGAAGTATGAGAGAAGGAACTGTTAGCATAGAACTTACGGTTACATCTAGAAATTGCAATTCTAAAATGATGAGACCTAGATGCCAATCTAGTACTGCGCTTTAATTCATCTAAGTCTAAGTACCATAGAGGAAAGTTCATCAGAACAATTACCATGAAAGTATTTATAGAAAGGGCTCAGGGAAGTTATGTCACTGCAGTAGAAAAGTAATTGAAGTTGAGATGCCAGATCAGGACCAATATCATTACATAATTTTTGTATTTTATCAAGAATCTCTAAATATATAGCAGTAGCACCAGACCAGATGTGGCAGCAATATTCAAAGCTTGGACGAATGGGGTGTATGTATGTATTAATATGCACACACACACACACACACACACTTATTTAAAATCTATTATATTTATAGAGAAAGAATACTTAATATCAGTGGTAGAGCATTTGTAGACATAGGAATCAACACTCCATAGTGACTGTCAACTTCAAGCAACCATTAGTTCTTGTTCCTTTCTCCACACTCTGTCTCTCTCTCTCTCATCTTTATATTTTTATATTAAAGGTCATGCAATACATGGCTCAAGAATCACTCAAGGTAGAATCTTATTTTTAACATGTTTATATGTGATATTAATGAAAGAGCTAATGGTAAGAATTGAAGATTATGAGAATAAGGCAGACAGATGATGATTGATACTCAATTTGAAGAGATTTAATTGTAGTATTCAAGTAATCATCTATGTGGGAGCCTGTTCTTGGAGGCGGGGAAACTGTCAGAGTGAAATTTTTTCTTACATTTGAAATGTGGAGGAAATGGGGGTGGTGTGTGTGTGTGTGTGTATATATATATATATATATATATATATATATATATACACACACACACACACACACTGATTGCATAGTTACTCCAGAGTTTTTTGTTCTTGCATCTGATTTCGTCCTTGCCTCTGCTTATAATTATTTATTTTATAGTTTTACTTTTGCCTGCACAGAAATATATTTTTGTTCATCCATTGCAGGTTCCTGCCTGAATCAGTCACGTGGTTGTTTTTAAAGGGAAACTATCAAGAGACATTAAATATTGTTCAGTCTGCAAACAAATGGAATAAAAAAAAACTTGGACCAGACTTTTTTTCCGATTTTCACAATCAAAAAGAAGTTAATTCTCAAAGTTCAGAAGGTTCAGACTCCCTCCTGACCTCTGGCCGTGCCAATCATCATGAGCCGTCGTTGCCTTGTAACACACTGGAAGTATCTACTGCCATTGACATTAACATGTTAGAGGACAATAATAAAACACCTCATCTTTATCAGAAAGAAAATGGCCTGACTAGGTCTAATTCTGAAGATGTTCAAACATTCCAGTCAACGAGTTATCTCACCAACCGTAAAAACTATGAAAATTGTTCACAAGGGCAAGAAGCTTTTCCTGTAGAACTTCTTTCAGTCACTTTATCCTTCTGTTCATTATTTACAACACCCAGGATGTTACTGTATACTCTCATCACTTATTACCTCTTGTGAGTTATCAACAACTTAAAACAAATCATAATTTGTTTTTCCTTTTCTAGATAGTGATCGCATCTGTATTGTTTCTCTTGTCTCCTTTTATATGCCGTGTTTTTTCAGGACTTGGGTGATCATGGCTCTCCAGAACTTCCTATCCTTTGTAGTAATGTTTGTCCCTTTACTATAACCCCCCCTCTTGATGTTATGTCAGATAACACTGGTTTCCCTATTTTCAGTATGTCCTGTGAGGGTCAAAATTCATTTTAGCCCCTTTTTGAATAATTTCTTTTTAACATCTGTAAAATATTCTTATTGTTAAATTATATTAAAACACGTTAATAAATATTTCATAACCTTTTATTAAAAAAAAATGTCATGTCCCTTCAGGATGTAGGCAATCTTCACAGCTTTTTTTCCATTATTATCTGTGAATTGGCATGTTTTCTTGGAGAAGCTAGCAGAGTGGTTTCCCATTGCCTTCTCAGTGGATGGGAATTCAGATTTTCCTTCCTTTTAGACTAGGTGCCATCAGAGACTCGAGAGCCTAGACTACTTACCTAGTTAACCCATAACTACAGGAAGATGAAACAAATTTATGCCTTCCCCAAGGGTGTTAGTGCAAAAAGCATTTCATAACTGGATTGTGCTGAAAATGATAGATGGGAGCCAATTAGAATTTTTGTAAAAACACATGGGAATAGGAGACACTTGTATGACATCATGTTGGCAAGATATAATTCACTTCTTAATGATTGCTTTCACTGTCTTATAAATTGTCTGGAATTAGTGTCTCATTCGGTACATGACCCTGCACAAAATAATGACTTCAATTATTGACTTGTAACTATAGTGCATGAAAACATTAAAAGATTAAATATTATAAATCTTATTGCAACTTTTTATCCAGCATCTATTCTTCTTCCCACTGATTCTAATAATATATAAAATCTGCTGAACTTTGATAGAATCACATTGCCATTATAAAGAGGATTATAAACCAATGAAAAATTTCTTTTCTCCCAAAATATCATTGAATAATGGATGATCAAAAGTGTCTGACAACTTTGAATTCTACCTTTTAATATTTTATCTAATCATGTAATGTATTTATATTTTTCATCCAATAAATTGTAATTAATAATTATCAATAAAATCTAGCCTTTATTTGAGCCAATTGAATTCTTATAAAAAAACCACAGTTAATTTCAAATTTTAAGTCTGGTTTTCATTCAAAGTCAAGCATTTCTAATTTCTCATTTATTTGACTTTTCATCTCAATTTTGGTTGCATTCAGTTTCTATTGCTGAATGGTTGTTTGACATAAGCCCATCGTAGCAGGCTCAACTTCTGCTGCTACCTCTTCTCATATGTACTAAAGGAAATTGACTCTTACACAATATACACTCACAAATTACTTCCCTTTTATCTTAGCTTACTGCCATACATAGGTTGAAACACTAGTTCTTGTATGATCACCAAAGTTAAGCAACATTTATCTGGTCAGTACTTAGATAGGTGGCTGCCTGGGAATATCAGGTGCTGTAAGCTGGGATATGTGGGTTGTGTAATGGATAACGGGTCAGAATGAGAAATTGGAGAACTAAGTTCTGAATCTCTTTTCCTCTTACCTATGGGTTAAATAGTATTATTTGTATCAGAAAATCATTATCTTCAAAAACATATTACAATCCAAAAATGTTTTAGCTTTAAGTAACATTAAAAAGGTTAAGCTTTAAAAACAAAAAAGTCAATCTCTTTTCTCTTGAGGAAGGCTACTGAAGTCCTGAATCAGAAATAAAACAAAACCTTTGTAAAGAAAGGAGACAAATTTTCTGAAATTATGAATTTTGGCAAACTTTGACTTTTGTGACTGCAAAGAAAAAAAAAATGAAGTGTCAAAGGGATGTATCTCCCCCCCCCCCCCACGAGTCTGCCATTATTTTAACTACCTTCACTCCACGGCAATGTTTATTGTCTTAAAAGTCAATTATTAAAATAGTAATAAAGCCTAAACATATGATGAAAGTGAATTTAGACTATTAAACACTATTTAATAGATTGTTTATTTACAAGAATTATTTTATGTTTACGACATTTTAAAAACTAATACAAGTAAAACTAATGCAGTGTAATTTATCAATTTATAAAAAAATAAATAAGAAAACAATTTTTTATACATAAATTTATAAATATTTACTAAATTATTTGTGAAGCAACTATGAGGAAATTCTTATAATTTTCCATTTTATAAAGTTCAAATCAATTGGCAATTAGCTGATGTTTTGCCAACCATTCCAAAGCAATAAAACACTAATGAATAAATAGTGTTTATTATTTTTCTTGTCTTTCTCATAAACAACAAAAAAAAAATGTATAAATTCACTTTCATCATGTATTTAGGTCTTATTAGTTCTAATCATCACTTTTTAAAGTAATAAACATTGCTGAGGAGTGAAGGTAGGTAAAAAAAAAATAGCCATGTCGGGGGAGAGGGCATCCATTTGAATTTTTTTTATGGGGCACCAAAGTCCAAGTTTGCCTGATTTTTAATTGGTTATTCTTTTTATTAAGCTTCCGTTTTTCTGCTGTTCTTGTTTTGCAGAACTGTTGTTAGTTTAAGTTATTTTGGCATCTTACTGAATACACCAGCCTTACCTGGGAACATTTATATCAACCTGTTTTTTAGTGCTGTGGTTGAGATTGCAGCCAATATCGTTGTCATGTTTATCATCAACAGGTAAGTTGGCTTAGTTCCAATATTAATCAAAAAAACACTATTTTTTACACTGACTCTCATTGTTTTAAAAATTTTATAAAGATTTTTTTATTATGAAATAATCTTTATAAAGAATTTCAGCTTTACCAGAGTATAATAATAGGAGCAGTTAGGTTTGCCTATTGCCCGGTTCACTCTCCTTCCCAGCCTTCTGAACAGGAGGAGATGTTTATGCATTGTTTCTGGTTGAGGATTGGGTTTCCATTAACTTCTAAAGACTTTTTATTCTCTTTCACTCCCAGTAGTCCCTTGAGTCTTAGTGGTATTATTGCCTTGCTTGGGGTGATGTGATTAAAAAAAAAAAAAAAAATTCAAAACCAAAACCTATCCCAAAAAATGAGCAAAGTAATGTAATTATGAAACTGAAATTGGCTGCTGTTGATGTATGTATACATTTTCAAAGAACACTTATACATGTTTATGAAACTTACATTGCTTGCTGTCAATGTATGTATACAATTTTAAGGCACAGAAACTTTATGAAATTTTCAAGACACACACACATATATTAGGTTGGTGCAAAAATAATGACGTAATAATGTCGTTTTTTGACGTATTTTTTAACGTCAAAAAACGACATTATTATGTCATTATTTTTGCACCAACCTTATATATATACACACATTTTCAAGATAATGTGAAATGTTTTTTAGTATTTATAAATTAACTAGTGCTTAGTGCTATTTCCAAACCAGTGTATAGCAGTGTACAGTATGATCCATTATGTTGTCTTGCTTTGCTGTGCTGCTCAGTTTGGGAGGAAAATAGAAAATTGAGACTTGAAATAAATGACTCTAAAGGCACTGACAGCAATTTTTCATGGGTGCCACCATTTTGGTCTTGATCAGATACTCTACAGATTAAGTGATTTCTTAGACAAAAATCTCAAATTCTAGGGATTTCTTAATTATGTATGAAATCTACATCTGCATACACTCCCACCCATCAGAGATTTTTAGCCCATTAATAAATATTTAAAATTCTGTTAAAATCTAAATTTTTACTGTGCATTTCAGTAATTCCTTCTCTCTTTTTTTTTTTTTTTTTTTTTTTTTTTTTTTTTTTTTTAGAATTCTAGATTGGTCAAAACTGAATTAAAAAAATTATTCAAACCTTAAAATTGTAATGGCAATTTCAAAATTTTTTTTTTTTTTTTTTTTTATTGCTTCTGCATTTATTTTGTTTATATAGCAGCAACAAATGCTGCTTACACTGCTCTCTCAAAATATTCAAATAAATTATTTTCTCTTTCTAGGCACAACTTTTTTTGTGTTATAATGACATTTTTTTTTTTTCTTCTATTTTACCAGAGTTGGGCGTCGTAAACCAATCTGTTGCTTCTTGTTAATTTGTGGAATATCAAATCTGATCTCTTTAGGAATTTTTTATTCTGGTGAGTAAAACACTGAAATCAAGAATAGCAATCGATTTTCATTTATTTTTTTTAAGTTTCTGCCAACGTTTGAATTGCTAACAATTTTTTTTTATAAGGAATTCTCAAAGTTTTTAATAAAATTTTTCTATAAACATTATCTTTAGCAATAATATTGATTTTTAGGAGGGTCTTTTCATAATGTAAATGCAGTGCTAAATCAATCTGATTTTGTTTTTTGTTAGAGAGTTATCTATACTTGAATTTTATTTATCCTAAATCCTGAACTGTACCCTACATGTTAACTTTTATAACTTTAATAGATTTTAAAAGAGTTGTAGTTAAACAATTTCTTGTTTTTATTTTTTAAATAATTTTATTTTTGTTACACAAAATTGTTTTAAATATTCTAAAATAAATCACAAAAAAATATATACATTTGTCTTTCATTTAAGATAAATCTGTTTTGCAAAAACTAAAATAAAATGAATGCATGAAGTGCATTTGTTTATGTTACTTTCCTATTTAGATGAATTCATGTCATAGAAAATATGGCCTGACTCACTATGATATCTTCAATATCTTGGACAATATAACCAGACAATGCCCTACATTTGAACCTTGTCTAATGAATGTTAATTTACAAAAATTGGTTACCAAAATATCTTTTCCTATTTTTTGAGTGGACCAGTTTCTCTTGGTAATGCCTTTTCAGGTGAACTATAAAAGTGTTAAAATGAAGATTTAAACTTTTGCAAAACCATATTTTAAGAAAAATGCATGAAAACCAGGAAAATAATTTTGTATTGCATTTCTAATATAATTATTTAATTGTTTTCTATTTTCATTTGTAACACTTCTAGGTTTAAAAAAATAAGCTAACATAATAACAATCTTAATAATACCTACTTTATAAATATGTATTCATGCATTTCAAATTCATCATTTTTATTTATTTTTTCTTTCAGAAATACAAAACAAATTTGTTTTAATGTTGATTTGGTCCATGATCGGAAGATTTGGTATTTCTGGATCTTATAGCATGATTTATTTACTTTTAGCCGAGATCTTTCCAACAGCTGTCAGGTGAGCAAATTTCATAGGGTTTGATGGATGAACAGGAATTCTTTTAAATTAGACTTGGCAAAATAAGGAGAATTAATTTTTATATATAGGGTGTGTCAGAAATACTTCACAAATAATGGTAGGACATTAGCTAAATGAAGAGTGTTGCAGGTATTTCTGACACATCCTCTGTGTGTGTTTGTATACTTTTAAGATATTACATCAAAAACATGTCAAAAAACGATTTTTTCAACGTTTTTGATGTAATATCCTAAAATAAAGAATGCTACTTTGCATTGAGCTCTCCTGTAAATTGAATGGAATTGTACTTTATTCGTTGTCATTTTACATGAAAATATATATATATATATATATATATATATATATATATATATATATATATGTGTGTGTGTGTAGTAATAATGTTGAATCTCTTATTTTATTTATTTGTCAATTTCACTGCTGCATTGTTGCCTGGCTGTGCTGTCCCATTTTTTGGGTAAAAAAAAAAAGAAAATGTTATTTTCTGGAAATGAATGACAATAAAGACACTGATGGAAATGCCTTGTGGATGTGCTGTTTTGGTTTCAATGGGATACTCTTCAGTAAAGACTAAGCCAATCAATACTTCCAACACACACAAAAATACTGCACAAAACAAGTTAGATTGTACACTACTTTATGCCTCTGCTGGTTTGGAAATAACAAAAAGTGCTAGCTTTTAACATAAATGTCTTGTAAATGTGTATATATGACAGAAAGCAATTGAAGTTTCATAAAGTAAAAGTGTTTATTTCCAGGCAATTATGCAGATTATTTTGGTGGGCAAAATCACTTAAAAAAAAAAATATGTAATAATGGCATAGACAGATTTTTTTTTCCCCCACCTTTTTTTTTCTTTCTCATTGGGTAGTAAAATCGTGTTGATGACATTCACATTCTTCTGCTAATTATGATAAAAAAAAAAAAATAAATAAAACCATTAAATGATTTGTTACACTTGAATATATTTCTACAAAGTTCTAATGATTTTTTTCTTTTTCTTTCGGATTCAGCAACTTAAATCTTTGGCAATTTCAACCATGGAAAGATTAACACTCAATGTGTTAAAATTTCAAGAGTGCAACTGGAAAAATTGTAAATTCAAAGAAACTGGGTTGGTGGCAGATGTGAAAACACAGTTGCATGCTCATTTATGCAGTTTAATTGAAAACATTGCTGCCTTGCATGAGAATGTGGCTGAAAATCCAGACACCTCTATTCGTCATCGTGTGCAGGAACTGCACCTCTCCACAACATTACATTGTTTCCAGTTGCACTCTCGGTTGATCGATTATGTTGACCAAAAAAATTGCAAAGTGTGAAATAGGTTTCGATAACTTTAACACGTTTGATTGTTAATCTTTCCATGGTTGGAACTGCCAAAGACTCAAGTTGTTAAATCTGAAAGAAAAAGAAAAAAAATCATTAGATGCTTAAACTTAATTTATATTTAAAATTGGTCCAAGTTACTGGAACACCCTTTATTTTGTTTGGATTAATTGCTTTTTATCTGGGTCAGAAAAAAATATGAAGACATACTGAACAAGGAAAAAAAAACAAGTGTAAAAGAATTGTTTTATTTAATTGATAAGACATGGATATTGTTTAGAAATTTGATATTTTTTACAAAAATTACCTTTCATTAAAATAATGAAAATTCAAGGAAGCATGAAGCCATTATCAAAAAAAGTTTATTTGAATTCATAGTAAGTGCATGGAGTTCATCAAAGACACTTACTTTGTGTAGTGTAAGAAATTTATTCATTCACTGTTGCTTGAAGTTCTTGTTTGTGCCATTGAAACATTTGAAGATGCATACTTTTAATGGCATCAACTGCTTCATATTTCATACCACTGAAAAGTCACAAACCATCAACAGCTTCAATTAACCCATAGCACTCTAGGTGACTATTTTGCCAAGTAAAATATTAGTCCTGCCAATGCAAGTTGAATTTGAATTTCTTGGTTGTGTGGTCATATTGTTCTATGTCAACACCTAAAACAATCTAGACTAAAATTGAAAGCCAAGCTACTGCAATTTCAAATTATATAGAACACTAATTTGAAGGGATTCTATATACAATAAAAGGGGAAGTAGTAATATTTACAAATGATGCAGAGTGCTAAATGTTAATGGCAAATGCAGGAGAGCATCTAACTTTCCTTATTCTTTATGGTGTCTCTACTTACCCCCATTGTTCTTCTGTGTCTATATTGATTGCTGAATGTCATTGTCAGTGATCTCCTGCCTTTATAGTCTTTTCTAATCCTAGCTGTCTGCAATTTTGATCACTCTTTTCTTCATTTAAGTAACAGTTGATGCTTTGGTGTTCTTCCAAGTGTCAGCAATTATGAACTAAAGCATCCTTCACTTTGTGATGGTCTCCATAATTTGCAACAATCCTTCACCTTCATGGAAACCATTGATGACAATATACAATGTGTTAGGACAATATCTCAAATTTCAAGCTGTCATAAAACTGAAATGGTGTCCAATGAGAAAAACAATCACTTGTGAGTTCTGTTGATTTTAATTGGCAGCCTTTAATTCTGTGCTGTGATCAGTCACAAATTTTTCAGAAACCAGGATGTTTTGTGGTTTGTACTTCATGGATGTCTTGAGACAACAGAGATTAGCATAATGATACAGAAATGTGTTAATTTATGACTGTTGGGGGCATTGATGCAACTGTGTGTGTGTGTAGCGGAGTGAGGAGTAATGTGATTCTTTTGCACTGGGGTAGGTTGATTGTAAATTCCCCTCTAACATAAAAAGTAAATAGTTATTTTTCAAAGTAAGGCACACTATAGTTTTTGCTTTTAAAAAAAATGATTAAATTAAATATGTTTAAATATATTTTAATTTAAGTTTTACTTTATTTACATGTTTTTAAGTTTTACTTTTAAACATTAAAGAAGCAAACATTTCTCTGCAAATGAATTTGATTACTATTTTGAAAGAGTAAAAGCAAGATACATTAAGAATTTAGTTTTGAAAAGTGATTATGTTTAATTTTAAGTTATATTTGTATTTAAAAAGAAAAAAAAAATTAGTTGAATAAAATTTAGGAGAAACAGACATTAGTCATGTTAAATATTAGTTTTATGAATTAACTATATTTTATTTAAATTAATTTTTGAAAAAATAAGGCTCACTATAGTTTTTTTTGCTTTAATAAAACTAATTTTAGAATTATTTACTTGTTACAAGCCAAAAAAAAAAAAAAAACGAGTTTATTTTTTAAAGATTGAATAAAAATATTTTCCATAAGATGGCAAAAAATATTAATAAGTCAATAACACACACACTTAATAAATATTAAACTTTTTTCAAATAATCATATTTAATATTCTTTTAAATTTACTTGTTTTAATATTCATTTTTTTTAAAGTTATGCTTTTATTTACTATGGATGTGAAAATAAATTTAAGAATAAAGTTTAATAGATGTAATAGTGTTTCAAAAGTATCAGCAGAATTAAAAAGGAAAAACGAATGGTAATAATCTGGAATAATAATAATGTTTGTTTTTATAATACTTTTTATTTCTGAGAATTTCAAATGCATTTTAATTTAAAAATATCTTTGCAAATACAAATCATACAATGATTTGTTTTAGAAAAAGCTGGCTTGGGGGATAATGTGTGTGTATGTATATATATATATATATATATATATATATATATATATATATATATACATGTGAATTGTCAATTTGGCTGGAAACTCCTAACATCTTGATTTTCAGTTGTCAAGGATGTTTCCTTTCTCTTTACACAAAAAGCAAACTTGTAAAGTGAATGGCAATACTATGGGAGTCATCTTTTTTTGGTGTGTGTGTGTTGCAACTATTTAAACACTGTTTAAAGTGGTCGATCGTTAGAAAGCTCAACTGTTTTCCCTGTGCAGAATCTGGAAGTATCAATAAATCTGTACTCAGGGACTAAGTCATAAAATGAAATGTTCATAGGACTGACATTTCTGATGTTCAACTATAACTGAAATTCCAACATTTTCTTTAGCCAATGACTTGTTTCTCTGTGTTCACTTTGTTAAATGACCTTTACTTAATTATTATTCTATATTTTTTTAGAAATCAGGCCATGGGATCTGCATCCCTGTTTGAAAATTTTGGAAGCATTTTGGCACCACTTGTTATGTTGTTGGTGAGTACAAACATCCTTCTTTACACATAATGTCAACAACAAATTTATTCATACACCAATCAATTTTGAATATTTTTATCCATTTCTCAGAATCTAATGCATGTGCCAGGTTCTTTAGTCTCATCATTGTTATTCTTACATTAACAACACAATGGAGAAGACAAAGGTTGACTTGGGACAGAGAATTAATATCCATAAGTTGGGAAATAGTTAAGCACTATTTCAGACTGGTCAGCTATCCGTTATAAAGAAGCTTAAATAGTTTGGCACAACAGAATTTGCAGGGGCGTGGAAGAAACCCAAATTGTCACCAAGAAATGCACAAAAACTGTGTCACAAGGTTAATATAAACCCAAGAGTTGTTTAGGAAGACATTGCCAAAAGTTTGTATACGATGGGTATAAGAATAAGTGCTCGCACAATACAACGCTGTTTAAATAGAAACGGGTTGTATGGAAATTGACTAGGATGAATCTCTCTTCACAAACCATGTCACATTGGTGTTTGGTTTAATTTTGCCAAAATGTTGAACGAAGGAAATTGCTTTTGGGAACAAGTACTATGGAGTGATGAAACAAAAATTGAGCCTTTTGGACATAATGATGTACAGAAGATTTTGTGCAAAAAAAAGTGAGGCTTTCCTCCCAAAGAACACAGTGGCAACATTAAAACATGGAGGTAGCTCAATGATATTTTGGAGTTATTTTAGCTCAAAGGGGACTGGACAATTAATTGCAACAAAAGGAATAATGAAATCTGCAGACTATATTAAAATTCTGGATGAAAATCTACAACTATCAATACAAAATCTTCCTCTAGGTCGGTGATTTAATTTTCAGAAAGATAATGATCCCAAACATATCTATATCCATGACTGCATTGCTTCAGAAAAGATTAGCTCTGCCACAGTCTTCAATGAGTTCTGACTTGAATCCTATTGAAAATCTATGGCAAGAATTGAAAGTTTGAATAAATCATCAGTCACCAAAAAACCTTCAGAAATTAGAATGTGTAACCATGGAAGAAAATTCCAGAAAGGACTTGTTCAAATCTCAACTTTAGAAAATGATTGCAGCAAGTTATAAAGATGATAGGCCATGCTATTGAGCATTAACATTGTGAAAATGAGCACCCCCCCATAATTTGCCTGCCAAATTTGTATTTAACCGTTTGTTCTGAAAATAAAGTTTTATATATTTTTTTTTTTGTGCTTATTAACATATAAAAAACCTGGCATCATACAGGCATTAGATTCTTAGAAATGGAAAAAAAAATATTCAAAATTGATGGGTATATGAATTATTTTGTTGACTGTATTTTTCAGTTAAACCAGCTTTGACACAAAGCTTGATTTAGAGAATGCTCAATGAAGTTTGTTTTTAAATTAAATCCATATAAATGTCAACTTATTTTTAAAGCAATCAATGAATTTGCCTCTTCTAAAGTTCTATCTTTCAAATACTTTTTAAGAACATCAAAGAGATAAAAAGTAAGGTAATATCCATTTTTTTTTTTTTTTTTTTTAAACATCTTCCTATTTAAAGAATTATTGAACAAAACTGGATTCTTTCACAGGACCACAGACAAGAATTAAGTTGCCTTGAAAAAAAAGAAAAAAGTCAGCTGAAGTTAAAATCAAAATCTCAAGTTTTGTCTTGTGTTAGATTAATAACTGTTTATTAGCAAGTCTGTAATAGATGTGAATATATTGTCCATTGATTTTCTTTCAGGACTCAAATGATATTATACTGCCTTTATCAGTATTTGGAGTATTAACTGTAGTTGGAGGACTATTAGTGCTTTTGCTGCCAGAGACTCATTTAAAACCTTTACCAAACAGTGTTGGGCAAGTGGAAAGTTGGTAATGACTGCTCTAAAATGGAATTAAATTTCATGATACAATGTGCTTATTTTTATAATCGGACATGTTTTCTGTTCCAGTGATAAAGTTCAGTGAACCTGACTTGAATTTTAAATACATGTTGAATGTGGTTCCAAAATACAAATGTTTATAAATTATTCTTGTTCTAAGAAATGTAACATTTACCACAAAACTTCATTAGCAGATTAAAAAAAAAAAAAAAAAAAAAAATACTTTTAGGAAAGCATAAAATACCTCAATGTATTCTTTTTACAATTAAATTTTAAATTAGAAAAATTCTACATTTGTCTTTTATAATTGAAAAGAAAATGAGTACTTTGAAATCTTTTTGATCATAATGGTTTTTTAATTAAGTTTTTGAGTTGATCTCATTTATTCAAGGAATAAGAACTAAATCCAAAAAGAAAAACACACAGAGACATGGTTGAACATACAGTGTAACCCAGATATAAGAGAGTTGTCAGGACCGGAGAAGTTATTTTGTTTAGGTAAGTATGGGAATAATTTGGCACCAGAGAAAATCTCTTATATCTGGGTTTCTCTGTACATAAAAATTCTTTTTGTGATTGTGTAACCACTATAGATCTATCAAATGTATTTCTAAACTAATTTCTGCTCAATGGACAGAGGAATTACTTCAACTCTTGCAACTGATTTTATCATTTGCTTGTGATAAAAGTGAACAAATTATAGAGCTACTTGCAATTAGAAATTTTTTTTTTTTTTTTTTTTTTTGATTTTAGCTGTGAGAGCAAATTAAATTTCATCTTTGCTGTTTGGACATTTTATCACAAACAAAGATCCAACACTTTCTTTAAGATAGTTTTAAGAAAGTTGCCATAATTAAAAGAAATATCTTAAACAATTAATTTGAACTTGACAAATGAACTGAACACACAATATGATTTCACAACCACATTACTCCAAATAATCTTAGACAATAAATTTGTTCCAAAAAGCAACTTGATGTATATGCAGTTATTCCTACATTGGGGAAGTCTTGGCATGTTTGTTTAAAGGATTAATTTCCAATTGATCTGTTGAACAATCTTCACTTTTCTAAATTCATTTAATGCAATGAAGATCTTAGTTATACAATTTCAGATGAGAAACAGAAAATGGTTCATTTCAAACATGGTTGTATGCACTCTTTTGAATGCGTTTTGTATTTATATATTTTTTTTTTCTCTCCCTCCTTATTTGTCCCAAGTAAGAGGAGCTCATAGCAATGTGCTGAGATAGCCCCTATTCTGTTGTAAAAACCACCCTGTCTGCTTGGTTTTACTCAGTCTCAATTCCCATACATTTCTCTGGTTCCTTTTGGCAACATCTGTTCTTCACAATTAACTATTGCTATCCTTGCCATCCCAAGCAGGCTCTGAATAAAGAGGGGCACCTGTACAGCAAGAATCTTTCTAGCAAAGGCCATGAAATGACAGTCAATCAGTGTAGACTTCAGCCACCTGAATGCAAGAATCTTAAAAATGCAAAACACACCTTTGTTCTGGGCTGAAAGAAAGTAAAAAGAGATAGAGAGAGAAAAAAAAAGTTTTCTTTGTTTAAACTTTTATTGATTATGTAAAAAGTACAAAGACAATACTTTGAAGTATTTCATATACAAGAGTTTGTAACAGGTAATACAAAAATATTTTGTTTTCCTCCTCTTTTGTAATATTTCTCAATCATACTACCATCAACACAGGCAGGTGGCAGCTGAACCAATGCAGAACAAATACAGGGCTTATACAACTCGCTCCCAGGCAATAGGGAAAGTCAAAAGGGGTCTTTGGTACAACTTGTGACTAACACCATGCAGTCAGTGTTTGTCACCAGAGGCAAAATATTTAATTCCTTATTTGGTGAAGAGAAAAAATAAAGTTGGGTATGACTGGTAGTATTGTTTGGATAATACTACCTAAGAATATCTATCTATCTATGTCTTGGATCTAAGTTAGCATTTAAAATTTACTAAGTAAATATTTAATATTTTCCCCCTCCTTGCTGATTGTCAAAGATTTCTAGAATCAATGGATTAAAAAAAAAAAAAAAGTCTGCTTGAATATAATGTTGGACAGAGAGGAGGGTAGGAGAAAAAAAATGAAATTCACTGGTGTACAAATTAAAAATGTTTTTAAAATAAAAAGCTAAGTAGCACCCCCTATAATTCATCTCAAATTTTACAGTATAAGAAACTATTTGCTTAAAATTTAAGCTAACTGCTTATCTTTGTTAAACTGAATGGCAAAAGCTAGTTTGATTTTACATGACAAACTGGCAGAAGTACTCTCAGCAGCAGCAATATCTAATAGAAGCTCATCATGAGGCACTTAAGGTAAATAGGATTGACTTTATATATTAACTACATGTGAAATAATGAACAAACATTTTAAAAATAATTGTAAATTGTTCTGCATTAGCAAGAGTAATTTTAATTTACTGTTTTAACCTTAAACCATAGTTAATACAAATTTTGTGGAATGGAGAAAAAAAAAAAAAAAAAAAAAAAAAAAAGGCTGAGATGGTTTATGTCAGGAGTTTTTAATTCCATAAAACTTAAACCACATAAAATAAAAAAATGATAGGGCTTCACTTTTTTTGTCTACTTGAACACAAATTATACATACAGGATTAAGCATGAGAGAGAGAGAGAGAGAAAAAAAAAAAGAAAAAAAAGAGGATGGTTAAGGGAAAAGGAGGACAAAATTACTAACTGCATTCACCAGCTATGACTAGTTGTGTAGGTGGTAGATATATCTTCATAATTCCCACTAATCCATATTATATGAGGTGGGTTGTGGAGGCTAAGAAGCCTGGCCTAATTTTGAAATGACCCCAAGGAGAGGAAAAAAAAAAAAAAAAAAGGAATGCAATGGAGTCAATTACCGTGTTAAAATGACCACAGTACACTATTTATGTGACTGCAGATGGCCAGATGGTTAGTGATATGTATAAGCATCCACAAGTCAAATGTGAGAGAGAGAGAGAGAAAAAAAAAAAAAATGGGTGGGGTAATCCACAAAGCAAAGTGTTCTAAAGAAACTGACACACAGTAGCAGAACTGTAAAAAAAGGCAAGTTCTTTAGAAACAACTCATTAAAACATGAGAAATATTTTTTAATTTTTTTTTTAAAAAATTTTATTTAATTTTTTTTTTTTTTTTTTTTTTTAAAAACATACATTTTCTTTTATTCACCAATCCCCCCTTCCCTGGCCCCAGCCATTTTGTTTGAAGTCAACTATGTACAATATGTACAAAGCTTTAATTTTTTATTATTATTAAAGTCCTGATGTGTCCATATACTGCCTACAGTAACACAGCTAAGGATTTATAGCAAATCAATCACAAGTCCTATGTACTGTGACCAAGTTGAAGTCACTAGGCTCCCCAATTATTTAGAAGACAAGTGATGAGGAAAGAAGAAAAAATATCTAAATTCATGTATTTAAGGGAATTAAAAATGCTTGGATTTAAATACAGCCTCTTTAACAGTCTAAAGTCAAATATCTATTCTTTTAGTATTTTGCTAGTTCTAAATTTTTATTTATTTTTTTTTTAATACATAAAATTCAAATCTATGCAAATTAAATACAAATCCCAAACATTATTTTAAAATAGCTACCTAAATATAAAAATAATTGGGTGCTATAAAAACCTTGAAAATTTCCGAGTATAACCTCTTTAATTTATCCACACAAAAATGTTGTGCATTTTATCATCTGGAAGTTATGTCTACAATGTATTCTGCAGACGAAAAAACATCTAGTAAATAAGGACTAAGTGTTGTGATTATAAATAAAATACCTGATAAATAGCATCCCCACAAGTATATTTAGAGAAAAAAAAAAAAAAAACATTAACTTCTGAAAATTTAAAAGAATGCTACTTTTTAGACACCCATTATAAATACCTAGAGAATTGAAAAAATTGGAAATAAATTAAAAGCATTTAATTAATGATATGGCACTCATGCTATTTCAGCTCATTACATATGATTAGAACAGAGATATAGACTATCAGCCAAAGAAATAGTCATTTTTAAAGAAAACTCGAGAGTGAGAGAGAAAAGTGTGTGGTTAAGTAAAATTCATAATATTAATGCTGAGTTATAAAAAATGCAACAATTTTTTTGTAAGAAACTTGTCAGTGATTAGTTTGTTATTACCAAGTTTTAAAGAGGCTCCTGAGTCAAATTTTGGCATCTATCAAATAAAAAAAAAAAAAAAAAAAAAAAAAAGCAAAGAATAAGGAAAAATCTGAGGAAAAAAAAAAAAAAAAAAAAAAAAAAATTGATAACATGATTCAGAGAGAGGGAGGGGGTGATTTAAATCTTTAGATAAAGTTCTTAATTGATGGCAATCAACATTTTTTACATTTTTTTTTTTTTTTTACAGTGTTGAATTCTGTAACTATAGCTTTTTTTTTTTTTTTAAATTTTGTATTTTTTTAAAAATATAAAAGTTAACACACATTTCTTCAATGAAAAGTAATCCCCCTGCCTATGTAGTGATTATAAGCTCCAAGAAGAGCTAAGTGTTGTAGCATTCAGAAACAAGCACTACACTCTGACTTAGTTGTGATAAATTGAATTAACTCAAATTCATTTCGTTGAAGTATGCAATGGCAAATCAATGCAGTACTATATCAAGAAAAGCATACGACAGCCAAAGTGAATTAATACAATCACATTTGTAAAAATGCCTTTTCAAATATTGTAAGATAAATAATCTACTTAGTAGTACTCAAAGAAACCATTAGGATTATTAACAAGTCCATAGTCTCAAAAATTAGATAAAACATGACTTAGATGAGTTTATTAAGTAGAAATTAAAACAATTCTACTTATTTCCTTAAGCAATATTAGTTATTAGTAAAAGTGTCAAGACTTGTTCAGTTTTTTCTTTAAATTGTAAAGCATTATAAGTCTTGGAAAAAAAAAAAAAAAAAAAAAAAAAAAATCCTTATGCTTTCAATCTTCAAATGCATCAGATATTTTATGCACAATATTTGAATCATTTAATTTGTTGAACTGGATATAAACTAATATTTAGCATACATTTTTATAATTTGCATAGAGGAACAAATTCTTAAGACTAAGACATTTATAAATGAATATTCTTGGACTGTATGCATAAGGATTACAAACATTATTATTAATAAAATGGAGAAAAGAGAATCTAAAGAGCATACCTCAAGTTTTACATGCAGCAATTCAGGATCACAAACTCATCTGTAAGATAGGAGCTCTTCCCATCCAGCCTTGAAAAAGATTTTTGAAAACGACTTTTTTTTTTTCTTTTTTTAAATTATTTTAACACTAATTAATGCATCACTAATAAACTTTTTCCAAAGACCTAAAATATTCTATTGCATCCATTTTACCACACACATTTTTCTGTTAAGTGAAAAGAAAAGAAAATGCATAAGCAAAATTAACATTTAATTTTTTTTTTTTTTTTTTTTTTTTTTAAAATCCCCTTAAATTGAGTTTCACACTCCATGCAGAAATCTGAGAGTTGCATAAAGCATTGAACTTTCGTGATAGACCCTTTTTAATGTAACAGATCCTACATCAAAGGTATTGCATAATGAATTCATGAATTGGTCACAAACCAACCAGATTTATCACAGCTTTTTAAAATAACACAGACATTACAAAATATTTATATAGAGATGAAGCCTAACCAAAATATGAGTGAACATGTAATCTTTGCTATGGAAATATTTTAAATGTTATTGAGGTCTTTCTAAAAATCTGTGCAGAAGGTGCTGAGTAAATCAAAGAAATGGAAATAAAATATTGGCAGGCCACAAGCAATTGTGACGCTGTTGATTTTGCATGTGCGTATTTGAAGAGGAGGCAGCTAGTGGAGATCTAGTTCACGTCGGAAATTTTTCATCAGGGAGAATAATTCCTAACTGACACTCGTACATATTCTATTTTGTTGTTTTGCAGAGTTAAACAATTTTTGTTTTTTTTTTTTACTTGTGCTTTAAAAATAAAAGTCATTGCTTAGTTCTTACATGTCAAGTATTGAGGTAAAGAGCATTTTGTTACCACATGAAAGAATTAAAATCAACACTTAAATTATTTGCAAATTCATTATTAAACACATGGAAACTTGTTTTGCATTCTTAAAGTTTATGGATGAAAATTTGTTTTGTCTAATTTTGGGCTTAATAGGAGGGACGGATAAAAATGCGACCAAGGAGCTGAAAGGGCCTTACAGAATTGTGGATGATAAGATTTCAACAAAATCCAGGAGAAAACAGCAAGTTCAAATTGGGAAAGTAAAGCAATTAATAATGATTGAGAGAAATGCAAAAATAAACACTGAACAGAATGAAATATATAAATAATCATGAAGAAATGAATAGTTAAAAAAGTATAAAAATGACCAGTAAAAAAACAATTTTGAAATTACTGAATTTAAAAATTTTAGAGAAGAAAAAGAAAAAAAGCATGTTTAATGTTATTGAGCAATTTTACAAAGATGTGTGCAAGTGTGTGTGTGTGTGTGTTAGCTGACCAGCCCTAATTCAGCTCCTTTAGCTTTTCAAATAGACAATATTTAAAAGAAAAAGAAATGCTACTAGTAACAAAGAGGAATGTTAACATGCAATATAGTCTATTAATAGACCAAAGTTAAAATGAAAATATCAAAAAAGTAAAAATAAGAATTGTTTTAAAAAAAATTAAATAAAAATAAATAAAATATTCACAAAGTAATTCAATTAGATTGACTAAAAGAATCATTTTTAAAACCCAAAAGTGATCAAAACAATGTCAATTAAAAATTTACAAGATGGAATCAAGCAGGCTACATCCTACCTGAAAGTGAGAGGGGAAAAAAAAAAAAAAACAAAAAAAACGGTGATCTCAACAAGGAAATTTCTTTGTCAAATGGTATTAAATGATCTGAGTGAATTAGGAAGTGTGTAAGTAAAGGAGTTGTTACTTGTCCTATCGTAACAGGACCCCTCCCACCAGTCCCCACGTCATGGCCTATTTCTCTAAGTTTATTTATAAGAAATAAGTGTTATTTGTGAAAATCCATAGCATATTTCTGTTTTTGTTCACGAATATTTTTTTTCTGAATATCTATTATTTGTTGTAGTTGCAACTGCAACTCGTCAAACTGTTCTGGCACACTACCTGCAGAAGATGCTGTAGCAGAAGAGGACATCCCAGTAGAAAGTAAATTTGTAATCACTTGAGATGGTCCACTACCATTGGACTCTAAGTTATGAGAGAGTGCTTTATCGTTATCCATTCTAAGATCAGAGGAAGGCTGCTGCTGATGATACGAATTGTACCGCATTGATTGGGAGCTAGTTTGAGGGTGTTGCTTAGGTCCAACTTTGTATGGATGAACAGAGGGACATGCTCGAGATCTCTTAATTTTGTAAGGAGAATCATATTGTACATCATTTGAGACACCAGACATAACAGAATATGCATTATTTTGATATAAGGTGGACTTACTGGACGTAGACTGGCCGCCAGGCATAACATGATCCATAGAAGGCATTCGGCTGCTCCCTTGTTTCTGTAAATAGTCAGAATGACTTTTCAAGTTCGACATGTGATTAGAGTCTTTCATTCGATCTGATGGTACATATTCTTTCATATTGTGTGTTTGTTTAATAGTTAAATTAGAACCTGAATGGTTATCAAGTTTCAAGCGGTTGGAGCTCTGATGGCTCCATTTGGTAGACATCTGGCTGGAACCAGACATCTTGGCATCCACATCAGATGGAGCCATCGGAGCTTTTATAGTTAATTTTAGGGGTGCATTTTGGTGGTGATGCACCATGTGTGAATGTCTGTCAGGAGCCTTTGTGGTAGAAGCCACCTTCATGTTGACAGTAACTTCCATACGTGGAACTGAAGAGCTTTTATGCAGCTTTTTGCGTTGATCAATCTTCTGGTTGCTATAAGAAAGTCCTGACGTTGCTGATGATGAATGTGAACCAGAAACACCAGCAGCAGCAGAATCTGGAGGAAAGTTTGTTTTATCAGATTGGGATACAACTCTCACAGGGTTTTCCAGTTTAAATCGAACCTTTCTGTCAGAATCGGACATGCTGACACCTGCACGCTCTTTAGATGGGTCAGCTTTTGCAGCAAGAGCAGGACTGGACGTGGCAGGAGTAGAGCTGGAGGGAGGCCGTACATCAGATCGAGCCTTCTTTTCAGGAGGGCCTTCTTTATCTTTGTCTTCATCCTTATCACGCCCAGACTAAAAAGAGAAAGAGGGAAAAAAAGAAAAAAAGTTTCAAATCCCATTTTACATAGGTATTTTATATTCATTTTTTTTTTTTTTTTTTTTTTTAAATGAATGAAAGAAAAAAAAAAAAGAAAAAAAGAAAAAAAAAAAAAGCATCAGCTAATTCAGAGTAGAATTAACAGGGGAATTTAGAAATTTTCTTCAGTATTCCAAACTGGTTTACTGTGTTTTTTGTTTTTTTTTAAAGATGTTTACAGTCTCCTTGGTACTCTTATAACAATGTGCACTTATTTCATTCCAAAGACAAGAGAATCTTCCAAATTTCTATTCTCAGTTTTTTTTGGGTTAAGTTGAAGAGAAAATGTTAACTTACCCTCCATGTCATAATCCTTTTCTTTAATCGTGTTGGGCAGCCATCAAGAACCTCCAAGAATTCGATTGTGAGTTCTGGGAGAAAATTAAAAGTATGAAAGTCCCTGCACACAATATAATTAAAACTCCTAGAAGTTTCCTGGAAGGTTTATGGACCCAATATGTACAATAGCACTTGATGTATCATGTTGCTAGAATAGAGGCATGGATCACTTACTTGAAGGGAACTGATTAGGCCTTATAGCGTAGATGCTGTATTACTGCAATAAAGTATGGTAGTGAAGGATTAATTATTTTGGTTAAAGAAACAGTATTGTATTACCTGATCAAAGGAACTAGTTAAGAGTAAAACATAAAAATGGTACTTCAGTTCCTTTTATTGTCTATGTACTGTGTATAAGACACTTTAATTTTTTTTCATAAAAATTCAGGAAATTTTCTACACTTTGAACCTATCTTAGTTGGGAAAGATTCATCCTAAGTTTAACCCAAGACTGATCTTTACTGCATAAGAGTGTGTAATTTCAAGGACAGAACGGTGTGTCATATGCTGCAAAATACAATATATAGAAGTGCAATTTATCTTAATATAAATAATTTTGTAAAGAGCAGACAAACCATTGTCATGCAACCTACATGACCAATACATATTTATACACACACTACTGAAATATACCTGACCTTAGTAATGTCTTCACCAGCTGTCCCCAAAATTAGAAACCACTAATTCAGGATGTCCCACCAAATCTACAACTGATTCTCTGAACAAAGCCTTTTCTTGTGAGGCTGAGAATGTTAACTGTGAAAACCAAACAATATAGACTCAATTTTAGCATTTTCATCAAATTTTTTAAGATATTTTGAGGATGAAGTAGTTATATAAAAAAAAAAAAAAAAAAAAAAAAAAAAAAAAAGCTCTTGGAAATGAGATATTGAAAGTTATTGTATTTTTTTTTTTTTTTTTTTGTATTCTATCACCCAGAAGCTCATTGTAAGAAACTTACTTCCACAATAATTTATTAAAACTCTGTTCAATGTACCAATAAAAAAATGTAGATTTGTTACAATTGGTCAATTTACAAATTCCCTGTCACACGGTAGTGTTTAGGATGAATGTAAGAAGTGAGTTCATAAAAAAAAAAAAAAAAAAAAAAAAAAAAAAAGTTAATTTCATGCTGTTACATTGTTATCTGCCACTAGAATATTTTTGGAAATCAAACTTTATTCAATTGTAAAAGCTCTTGTGGGGAAAAAGAGTGTAATAAACCAGTGGATTTCTAAGTAGATTATACCAGTTAGCAAGTGTTATCTTGGTTTATTGTAGGTCTGAATGTTTCTGGTCTCAGGAGAGAAGGTTTATCAGACCTTTCATAAGAATTAGTAGAAAACAATGAAATATCCCCAAATATTAAAAGCAGACTTATCTTCATCTCTCTAATTGTAAAATTTAATTTGCATGTTTTATGTGTCAGTGATTTCATTCATCTTTAACAATTATGACATCTACATGTCATCAGCTGGATTTCTTAAAGGGCTCAGTGTTGTATCCATCACTGATTTATAAATAATGTAGAGACACTGGTCAGTTACCTGGCAAATTGTTTTTTCTTTTGCACAGAAGAATAGGTAACATTATTCTGAAGTTTACTCGATTTTACGTTTATGGAAAATTTCTTGAGCAAGTTTATTGCATGCCGTTCTGGAGGAAAGTTATATAAAGTGTCATTTATAAAATCTTTAGTCATTAAAATGCCCAAAACATCATTAGTAACACGAGGCAAGAATGACAGCAACTGTCTCATAACTGCACATTAGGATCACAAGTAAACTGGCTTTGAGTAAATAGTTTTGATGCCTTGAACATCACTTATGAACAAGATCAGAATGACTTTCATAAAAGCCAAATTCTTATAATCAGAAAACAAGAACATAACATTTCCTGAAACAGTACAGTGTGTAAGGTGATCACATCAACTTGGTGAGTAACTATTAACTAGGCATGTCCACTGTTTTCGCGGAAAAACAGCATAGCGTAAATGAAAAATGCCACAAACTTAAAGAAAAAGTATTATCGTCAAAATGCTTATGTTATTATTAAGATGAAAGGAAAAAGTATTTTTTAATTATTTTTTGAAATTTTTTAATATTTTCTAACACGTTCGAAATTTTGGTTAAAATCTTTTGTTTACGTCATCGCGGGAACGTTAAAATAACAGTTTTTTTTTTTTGCGCTTTTTTCCCCCGTTGAAAAGACATTGATTTGGAAATTCTTGTAAAATTAAAGTAACTGTCCAATTTTAATGAAATTTTCAGGACTTATTCACAAATAAATGAAATTATTTTTGAAATATTTTGTTTTTAGAAATTTTTGGTAAAAAATATATATATTTTTAAATATGTTACCCCCCACTTATTTAATTTCATGAAATTTCGCCCAAAACCTTTTTGGCTCCTCAATTTTTTTTTTTGTTAAAAGGAGGAGTCTTTGGAGATGATAAATAACCTACTTTTTTTTTTTCAAATTTGAGCTATTTAACTGAAAATCTTGTCTGAATTGAAAAATAATGAATCCAATAAAACAATGATATTACTTAATTAGAAAAGTTTTTAATTGCTTTTGTTAATAAGTAATATTAAAGACATTATTGTCTGAAGAAATAATTTTTTTCTGATGAATAATTAATTTTTACAAGAATTTTTTCGTTTTTTAAAAAATTTTAATTATAATAATTTAACATCGTGTAAAGCTCTGTATTAGGAGGGCTCCTCGATATTATGTAGTAATTAAGTAGAAAAAAACTTTACGAATCCAAAATTTAGTTGAGCTACTTTTTTTAAAAATAATTTTTTATGTTGTATATTTTTACTTAATACATTCCTTATTTCCGTGTATGATATACTGAAATTGCCAGTATTATTACAAGGTCACGTGATTTAAGGGTTTTGTCCCTTTACGTGGCCTTTTCATAACATTTTTTATTTTCCATTCAACTTTAAAAGTGTAAACTTTAAATTTTAAAGTAATTTTTCTTTTTTTCATTTACTATATCACTAAATTTTATTTTATGTACTGTATTTCCATTAGTGTGGGTCATACTCAAATAGAATAAATTTTTTTTTTTAACTCAGACTTTTAAAAATTATGTCATTGATGGTAATCCGTAGTAGCCGTCATCGCCTCGTCATTCAACAATCCATCAATAGGTGGGTCAGATTAACAGGATCGATCGTTAATAATTGGTTGTATATTATTTTTTTACGCTATAAGTAAGAAAGATTTCTTTCAAATCAGATTACTTTAACTTTAAATTTTTTAATTTTACTAAAATAACGTGTCAGAAATTTTTTTTAAATATTTTAAAAAAAAATCGATAAATTTGTGTTTGTTTACAAATTTCTTAAAATTAAGAAAATGGCCGTTTTTAAGAAAATTTAAAATTAAATTTGACAATCAAATGTATATAGTTTCTATCTGAAATACACCAGAATTGTTTAATTAATAGAAATCGTAAATTTAATCATTAAACTTTCAATTAAAGCTAAAATGAAATCTTCAAGAATGTTTTTTCGTTGTAAAAAATTAATTTTAAACTTCAATATAGAAAATTTATGCCGAAATAGTGGAGGTACCTACTATTAACAATAGGCCAAGGGCGAATGTTTAAAAAAAAAAAAAAAAAAAAAAAAAAATCAACTACCAGTAAGGTATTAGGCAATCAATGTTTATTAACAAGTGAATGGAGTTTTTCCCTAAGAGCTACAGTGGCACAAATTTCAGATAGCTTTATAAAGGAAGATTGAGGAAGGAATGCATCACAGCACACAATATGTTGATCCTTACTGCATATCTGCAGGCCAGAACACCCACGCTAACCAACAATTGTCAAAAGTATCTTCACATGGCATATGATTGACTAATTGTTTATTTGTTTTACCAGCATATCAACTCCTGTGGATCATTTAATGCTGAAATTGGATTTTTATTAAGTAATGATTCAAAACACTTTAAGCAGTTGCGAGGTTTAAGTGTTTCCAAAACATCACAAGCTGTATAGTTCAAAATGTCTCATGCTGCATGTTTTGGGAGTATTTCAAAACTTAAGTTGTATGGTTCAAAATCCAAGCTCTATTTTCTATAAAAGTTGGAAGTATTCTTTTTCCCCTCAAACATCCTATTATTTGGGCAGTGTGTACTTTTTTGAAGAGTATGCTTGGCAATATGTATTTTTTTTTTGTGCTTCTTACATTCTCTCAAGACATGTTTGACCATGAGAAATTGATTGCAGTGGGTACAACAAGGCCACATGGTATGCGAGTGTTGGAATTGGACCTTCAATGGAAGGTTACCTTGTCTTATGACTTTCTCTTGACTAATGTTGACAGCAGGTTATAGTGTTTTATTCATCTTGGGAACATTCCACTCTGAAACATTGGGCCTTATCATTCATGAGGAAGGTATATTAAAAATACATTGAAAACCAAATACAACCATTTATAACATCAGTGGCATCATTCACTAGGCCAACATGCTGTGCCACACTACACAAGTTGTACAGAAATGGTGCCAATATGCTCTGACCACCAAACTTCAAGGACTTGCAGGATATTTTGAACCAACAGGTTTTCTTCACAGAACCCCTATCATGTAATTTGTAACAGTGACCTGCTATCAGCATCCTGGTACCAGAGCCTAGAGGAAATCTTGACAGGTCTTGTAGTGTCTATGCTTGATACAATAAGAGTTGTTTTGCAGGAAAATGGAAGACCAACACCTTATTAAGTAGGTGGTCATGTTTTAGTTGCTCAATGTAGATGATCAGAACTTGACAATATTTCAAGATAAGGAATAAAACTGAAAATATAACTTACCAGTATATGATGGATCATAATTCATTTCCTTCTCCAGTGATAGGTCTTAAAAAGCATTTTCCCCTAACATGCCAACTGAATTTTGCTTACAGTTAAAAATCTTGACAAAAAACCTCACTTCCAGATGGAAAAAGAAAATTCATTTGATGGAGTTAAAATTGAGGAATGTAACTGTTTTAATCAGATCTAATTTTTTTGAAGTTGTAATTAAGAGGGAGAGAAGTTAATTTTGATTTCATTTGAAGTGGTAATGCTACATATAGTACAAAGGAATATTCCACGCTTACAATATTCCGATACAATCCAAACAAATTAGAACCTTGAGAAAGAGACTGTGAATGCATGTAACAAAAGAACACTCAGATTTTTGATAACAAATGATCAGCTCAAAAGAAGCTCAAAGCAAATTCATTGGTTATCTGAAACTGAAAATAACACCAAAATAAACATGGAAGTGTTTTCACAGCAATGTACGATGCTAAAAACTGGAACAAACACAAACTATATTGGCAGAGTTTCAAGTGTCTGACCAGGTGAAACACAAATCCTAAGTAATGTGAGTTTTCACACCAAAATACCTTC
This sequence comes from Acanthosepion lycidas, assembly GCA_963932145.1. NCBI lineage: Eukaryota > Metazoa > Mollusca > Cephalopoda > Sepiida > Sepiidae > Acanthosepion > Acanthosepion lycidas. The sequence goes on along the minus strand of OZ010576.1, from coordinate 119,323,076 downwards.
AGATGTGAAAAAGTTGGATGGATTTGGAATGTGGTAGTCATTTTAAGGGAACTACTATGTGCAAGTTTCATAATTTCTGGAAGATTGAGAATTGGCATAAAAATAAGGGAAAGTATTGCTGGATCAAAGGTAGGAAGCCACTGTAAATTCCATTACCTTCTAGAAGCTCGGGAGTTACAAATTTATCCACATATGAATACCATGGCTTTCCTTCAGCAGACGATTGGAGCTGAAAAAGAGAAAGATTTAAATAATTACAATAAGTTTCAATTGCTATATAGCATTCAGAAGAAATACTAAATTATATAAGTGCCTTTAGAAATAAAAATTTACTAAAAGCATTTATAAAACCTATTTTTACACATTACAAAATTTACTAAAAGTATAGACTAGATTTTTATGGTTATTCTGTAATGTCAGGCTTTTCAACATTTGAATTATTTTTAAACAGACTTCATATAAACAATGATAAATTCTGGTGAAATTCATTCCTAGCAGAACAGAGACAAACAAAGCTGTGTATAAAATGCTGATATTGCTGTTTCATCCAATAAACCTGACCTTCAGTTACACTAAAATTAGATTTTTTATGCAGAGTTAAAATAGAAATTTTGGTGTTTCATAACAATTCATCCAAAGTAATACATTACTATTAGTTTCAGGCAAATATTAAAACTTAACCAGATACACAAAAATAAAAAATACTAACCTCCCAGTTGCCCCATTTACTGGCCAAATGAATACAGACACAAGCAACAACAGTTGGTCGATATTTTAAGCACATTGTAGTCAAGTGCAAGCTGTAAAAATACAATAATAAAAATAAAAAAAAAGCTTTCAATGCAAATTTATTCAAACAATTAACCAACATCAGAATATTAAAAGATATACAAGATATTCAGTATTTTGATTACCTGTTAGTTGCCAGAAAATAGGAGGTCTGTGCAAGATCTTTGCTGGCTAAAGAGAGAAAAAAAAAAAAAATTAATACAAGATTAAATTTGCTCAAGCAATCACTCATGCCTTAAAACACACTTAAGTAGCATAAATATTAATATATTAAGAGCCTTTAACTATCAAGAACACTGTTTAAACAAAAAGGTTTTCAGTGAAGTTTGCATTGGGCCTATAATCAATTTTATTTTGCTTGTGGTAACATTTCATGACATTCCATTTGCACATAAAAACACAAAGAAAAAAAGACACTTTTACAACAATGTGATACTATACTTTATTATTAATATCACTGTATCGATGAACAGTTTAATAAGTGAACAAGATTTTATATTGAAAACATTTTTGCCAGGAAGTATTTCTAGCATATATATTTCTATCTTCGTTCAGACATCCCTCCACCGACTATTTATACTTATCCAGATCTAAATACCTCTTCCCACCAGACAGATCAACCTCCTTCAATTCATTATTTACATTATTCGAACTATTGTCCTCATTTTTGACGCCATATTTATTACAACATTTTTCAGCCCTTGTACTCTTTTGCCTTCTTCAGTTGGTTGGAATGTCGAACTGAACCCTTTATTTCGCTCACTGGGCAAAATAAAGTGTTCAGTTTGACATTCCAACCAACTGAAGAAGGCAAGAGATTACAACGGCCGAAATGTTGTAATAAATAGGGCGACAAAGATGAGGACAATAGTACAAATAATGTAAATAATGTACATAATACCTCATCTCAGAAATATAGACAGATACTCCTTCAATTCAACAACAGAACTAAAATTTCAGACTTCTAAGCAGGAACAAATCATTTTCAAACCAACAATTAACTCAAACGATAAACAAAAACACTGAAAATCTTCATTTTATTAAGAGAAGGATTAACCATCTAACTTAATGTTTAACAAATGGGCAGAGGAAGAGATACAAGTAACATATACTGACATACCGAAAATGTACAAAGTGAACAGTAGTTGGTGTCACCGTACCTTGATATAATTAATGGAAGTGCTCAGACCTATATCAGATGTATTCTAACATCTGATGTTTCAGTGTGAACACTATGTTACACATAGCAAAACAATGTGAATTATTAGATTTCAAACTGTGGATATAATAGTGGGGGCATTATACGTTTTTGATCTATGGTAGTCATGTGCAAATCATGGCCCAATTCATTTTCTGATATATTTTTTTCTCTGGAGAAGAAACATACTTAATAAAAAAACTGTTTGTATACTCAAATGAATAAATTGGAGCCAACTCACGCTTTTCATCAGGGATAATATTAGTTATTTAATTATAGAAATAATAATAATAATAATAAAAAAAAAAAACATTTCTATGACAGATGCTTATGTGTATGATCATGTGGCAAAAATGTACCATCAATAAAAAATAATCAGCTTGAATCCCCCCCCCCTAGTAGTGTGCCCTTCATTATGAACTATATCTCATGCATCCCAGTGCTTGGAAAAAGGTTGCCCCTTACCCGGTCTATGGTATCATCCATGTACTGGGAACACCTGATGGAAGGCATTACCATCATGGATAGTAGGGTAAGTCAATTTTTAAACCAGACACTTGGTTTACATATTTGAGGGATGATATAAAACCCACACACAAAATGTTTTATGTTAAAATTTCAATTTCCTTTGAAGAAATGCAATTAAAATCAAATTAATTAATATCTGAGACTGTTGCAGTGTTAACTAAAATAAATAACCAGTCAAGATTGCTCCATGCTATGAAATAAAATGAATATAAATTAATTTAAAACTGAGGTTTAATATTTCTTTAAAAACTGGACAAAATAAACATAAAATAGTACACATAATTATGTTATAAGAAATAACACACTTCATAAATTTTACTTTAAAATAAATTATTTATGCATAGTTAAAAAAGGCAATACTAATGCATTCAAATTGCAGGTTATGTTCAGATCAATTAAAACCTATTTTTTTAGCTTATTTTTCTGAAAGAAATTTTTTCAAAATGAATTCAGTAAAACCATTCATAAATCATAAACATGTCCTAATTTATTTTAAGTGATAGTTTTATTTTGGAGAAAAAAACTAAAATACTACAAACACCAGTTTCACTTTTTATTTTAATGAACTGGATTTAAATATTGACTTTACACTGTTATATCACATAGGAAACTTAAAAAATACATTGTAATAAAAAGATATTAATGTAAATTTTTTTAAGTAAAATATAAATTGTCAGTAAAGTTTAATTTATTATTCTTTTCTAAAGAAATATTTTTTCAAATGTTTGTGATATTAATCTAAAAAGAAAGAAAAAATGTTTACTCAAGAGACAGGAAAATTCCTGACTCATAGAATAGTTCCAACTACAGGTGCCACTGGTGTTATTCTAACAGAAGAAGCTTTTAGGGTTTTGGAAGAATTTGATAGTATAGACAGCCTTAAGGCTGTTCTTCTGGATAACACAAATATAAATACTGAATGTCAGGCAGGCCTTGTAACTGCTCTGGAGAAGTAACTCCATTAAAAATTACATACAAGTGGCTGTTCATTAAGCCTGACTGCTTTTACAGGCCCACTAAGGCAAACTTGTGAAAAGAGCTATCATAATTTGCCACAAGTAGAACTGATGAAAATCAGTGGCCCTCTTGATAATATGGCACCTATAGTAAAAATGGGCTCCTTTTGGAATATACTCTAGGGATTCCCAAAGGTAAAGTTAACTCTGCATTTGCTGTCTGAAAAATTGGAACATTAAGTAATGCAACATAGTTAACTTTAACAACCAGGCTAATGTGTATGTGGGTCAGAGGTACACACCCTTCAGAACTCCATGACAAGCTTCACCAACTTATTAAATTCATTATTGAAGTGCATGCAGTTAGCTGATTTGAAATAAAGGGGGATGGCAAATCCCATAACCAGCAGCTGTATATATTCAATATGAAGCGAAAGATTAAGAAATAGTCTGAACATATTCAGAATATTGTATTCAAGAACATCCAATATAATGTTTGCTCCGTTACCTGAGAATGTGTTGTATTCGATGAAGTCAGAAGAATCGGAAGTGAAAAAAGTAGCTAGAGAAAATTCTGTCCATTAGATAAATAAACTAATTTATCTAGATTCAAAGGATAGTTTTTAAGTTCTATTTGTTGGTCATGGATTGTTTAATTAAAATAGAAATTGATTTTTTTTATCAATTTAGAAGTGGTTGAATAAATTATCAGCTATCAATTTTGAAGCCTTGCATTAGTCAGAAATAATCAACCTATTCCAAAATGGAATTTGTGAAAAATTTATCAGAAAATGAAACTCGAGCATCATAAAGAAAAGAAAATTAGAGTTGCTTGATTTTCCTCCACATTCTCAGTGTTGAAAGTGCAGTGAAATTAACATCAGAATTTTCTCATGTTTACGTATTTGAAGCAAGACAGACATTCTTGCAAAAACTCATGTCATCAATTAAGACCTTTCTTTGTTTTTAAAGGCTCTTACATGGAAAATTTTGATGATAGGATTATTTTAATATTTGAATTGATTTAGTTTTAATGTAATCTAAAATTTATTTATTAAAATAGGAAACTTATTTACTGTTGAAGTAATCACATTTTTCAATCAATGAATGGCTTTTTAAATGCCTTTTTAATGCTGATTTTTGATTCCATTTCCTCATTTAGTTTAAAGCTAGGAACCTAAAATTTGGGAGTTTTTATCTCATTAAGTCCCAACTATCTAGACTTGTCCAAAGTTGATTTTTTTTTTATTGGAATAAAATTTACCTGCTCTATTGGACAATGTAGTAGCTTGGTCTTTAATGATCATGATCACATGGGTCTAGTTAAAATTGTCTAACAACATATGTAAAACTGGCTGAAATATCTACTTGTAATGGAGGAGCTACCAAATGTATTTCCAAAAAGTTCAACGTTCTTTAGCATTTATGATATATGGTAGCAAACAACCCGTTAGAGAGCCCCTAATCATCATCACAACTAGGACCACAGAGATAATGAGGCCATAGAAGACTGGCAGCAGGTGATGTGCCTATGTGTCATAATTCCAGTTGCTATGAGCTGATGGTAAGTTCTTGGTGTTTACAAGGAACCATGCAGGATGGTGACAGTTCTATAACGGTGTGGCATTATATTCACATGACATAGGTTGAGTCCACCTGACTACCTAAACACATCATTAACCAGTGACTGCTATTTTACAACCCTTCATGGACTCCACATATCCCAACAAGGATGGGTTATCAATCAAACATTCATGAGATATGATGAAGTGGTCTATTCACATATATGATACTGCACCTATAAATGTTAGAGAACATTAAACATATCTACATAGGCCTTTTAACCACTTGTGGATATACTGTAATTTCAACTGATACTTGGAATCTATCCTATGATTTTTGACATGCCAGTGTAATATCAATCTTTTGAGGAAACTCTAATGGTCTCCAATTTTAAAAATTAAATATAAAATATTGCCAAAAATCAATTTTAGTCATTTTTAAATTTCCATGAAAAAAAAAAAAAAAAAAAAAAAATTCACTTTTATTAAGTTTTCACATGAAACAGATTTTTTTTTATGCCCACATTTAGAAAAACAATTTATTACTTGAAAAAAGTACTAATATACTTAAGATAGGAGGCATATTGTTTGAGGGAAGAATGGGTTTCAGATTTTGAAATCTTATAATATTCACCACTTACCTTTTATCATTTGACAGGTTTTAACCACATGAGTATGTGGATGATCAACCATCAAATCAAATCCTGAAAAAAAAAAAAAAAATAAAAAAAATAAAAAATAAAAAATATATATTCAATTAGTATTTACATTGAAATATAGAAACAGGCTATATAGGTAATCCACTGAAGAGTGTAATATTGCAAAGTGCAATGAAAATGATCACCTGAACAGTAGTTATAGTGCCAAAAGAAGGAATTAATTGCTATTCATACAAGTAGTATTATTTAGTATAGATATAGCTTTAGACAATTTACATGCATTTGCAAAATTACTTTTTATCATCTTGAAAGCTATTCAGTCTCAAATATTTAGTTTCGATAGTAATATTTGAAATTTAATATTAATCAATACTTTAAAATCAAATGATATGCACTAACAATAATAAAAAAAAGTTTCACGAATATAATAGGGATTTTAAATTATTACAGACCAAATCTCAATCTTTTGAAAAAAACAAAAAACATCAGTAAAGCAAATGACGCACCATATATTTACAGAAAGAAACAAGTACAGCATAAACAATAATGAACACTACATACCTAGAGTTGGCAGCAGAATATTTTCATTTTTAATTAATTCAGTGCTCAACATTAAATATGTCTGGAGAGAAAAATAAGGAAAGATAGAATATTTGAAGTTATTAAATACACAAGGTGATGAAATTCATTACATCATTGAATTTTATGTTCTGGTATGTTCAAAGTTGAAAATGTATGTGAAGAGAGACAGCAAAATAAGAAAAAAAAATATTGCTTTTCCCTGGTGTGTGTGTGTGTGTGTATATATATATATATATATATATATATATATATAAAGAAATATAGTCTTAAGGTGTGCTATATTTATGGAATAAAGTGCTCAATATCAGAGATAGAGCGTGTGTAAATATAATTTCAATTTCTCTCTCCACGTGGCTTGACGATTGCATATAGCATGAAACAGACTGTCGCCTCTAAGTGTTGACTTCTATGTTCACATATTCATATATATATATATATATATATATATATATATATATATATATATATATATTTATTATAGGAATGCCCTGCAAAGAAAAAACAAACAACCCCCAATATAAAGCTGCTGAGTGGTGCCAGTGATTGGAAGGTTTCAGTTGATTTAAGGATATCCTTAAAATTTCCAAAACACATCGCACAGACAGACAAGCGTCCCGACATTGTGTTGTGGTCCGACTCTAAAAAGACGGTCTTCCTAATAGAACTAACAGTCCCTTGGGAAGAGAACAGGGTGGAGGCACACGAACTAAAGAAAAACCGGTACGAGTCACTGCGTGCCGAGTGTATGGAAAATGGTTGGACGTGTCACGTGATACCTATTGAGATTGGGTGTCGTGGGTTTCTGGGACATTCGGTCATTTCTTTCCTTTCAAAAATAGACATCATTGGCCGTTGGTTGAAAAGCGTTTTGCATCGCCTTCAAAAAACTGTTCAACACGCATCAAGTTGGATTTGGTCGAGATCGAAACAAGCAAATAAAATGCGCGCAACATCACAACCTAACATGCGCAAGTGAGATATTTGCGTGGTCGTCTATAACGTCTTTTACGAGCGTGTCAATAACGGCAAACGCGTTCAAGAAATTTTCATTGCAGATAGATTTTACTTAAAGGAACAATTAGTTAGCTTATCTTCATACCCTACCTGGTGGCAAATGCTGCTGGTGGCGCCTGGGGTGGCGGTCCCGCCTTAGCCACCGAAACCGTGAGATCACCCCTGGTTGGCGGCTGATGAAGACTGGGTATCGAATGTGATAACACACGTTGTATGTTTAAAAAATATATATATATATATATTATATATAGATATGTGTGTGTGTGTGTGCGCGCGCATATATATATATTATAAAATGAGAGAACTACCTCAATACAACTTTAATCTCCAAAGTACAGACCAAACTCAATTTATAACTAAAGAGTATAAGGTTTTTGACATAAATCAAAAACAAATCTATAAATTGATGCTGGACTTCATATTAAAATAATGGTTATTTTAATTTGGCCCCTTTTAACAACTTGCACAAAAATTGCAACTGAATTTTAAAAAAAAAATAGCTCTGAAATATTGTTGCATTTATATATTGTATGCAAACGATACAATGTAAACCAGTAAAGACTGACACATAAACAAAATATTATTTCATCCACCAGAGAACATGAATGAAATTATGGCACTGAATGACAGTTCTTAAGAAACTGATTGAAATAGCACAGTGAATCTTTTTTTCTCTGATTTCAATTGCTGCTTTTGAACATTGAGGTCAAAGGGTTTTATCACAATATAATAAAATAATGTTGACTTATGGTGAATAAAAAAATACTTCTTCCAAAATGCACCCCCTCTTTTTAATGCTTGGGATTACTTTCCACACAACTGTATTAAGATTAACAAGTTAATGCCATGAAAAGATGAGTGGGGTGTGGGAAATAGCATCAAGTAATTTTAAATTGGAAAATACAATAACCAAAAGTACTTTTGGTTTCGTTTTACTATACAATATTGTTTAAGGAGTGTTCTTATGCAATTTGTTAATACTGCATACAATAGCAATCTCATGAAAGCAAATAGTATTAGGTTGGTACAAAAATAATGACGTAATAATGTCGTCTTTTGACATTTTTTAACGTCAAAAAACAACATTATTATGTCATTATTCTTGCACCAACCTAATAAGATCTGACATTACAAAAGCTAAAGATAATATGAAGTTACAGAATAAACAGATGGAATTTGTTAAAACACATTTAATGCAGATTATGTGCTTGACTGCAAAATATGAAGCAACAGAGAAAAGAGATGGAATCAATTGAAGTAATTGGAAAATTATAGTGACAGTAACATGTAATGAAGTCTAAAAACAATAGATACTGTAAGTATTCACAAAAAAAAAAAAAAAAAAAAAAAAAAAAGCAATGTCCATTTAAGAGGCTTTATAAAAATGAAAGGTTTCTAATGAGCTAATAAAAAATAAAAACACAAATTTTCTAATTATTAATGGCAGAAAGCTGTCTGCAAAATTGGCATTAATAGCTTGTGAGGAACAAAAAAAAAAAAAAAAAAAAAAAAAAATCATGTATGATAAAATGAAGAACATCGCTTAAACAGAACAGTTTATAATAAATAAAGCTCAAGGGAAATTTTTGTATCCCTAAAGATGAAATACAAATAAATGATAGTAATCTTGATTACTATTAAAGAGAGAGAGAGAGAGAGAGAGAGAGAAAAAAAAAATTTATAATCATTATGATTTAGCATAAAACTAAGAATTGTCAACAGATACGTTCAATATAGTTCTGAAAAATACTGCAATGATTTGAAATACTTTGTGTATAAAACAAAAATAAATCAAATGTGCTGAGAAAAACAAGGATCATAAATTAACATTAAACAAGAGACCTGCACAAATTTCTATCAGAATTTTGTATATTTTTAAAACTTTCACTGCTGAGTGACTTCTTTTTTGCATGTTAAAAAAGGTTATGAAAGCTTAAAAAGCAAAAAGACTTTATTGAAATTAAACAAAATTGTCATGACTTGCCTCAATAACTTTTTAAGAGGTTCAAAACTCATTTTTTGACATGCAGAGAGAGAAAAAAAAACAAAACAACTTTAACACAGACTAAGTTTCTTCTCTTTGTTAATTCACATTCATAATTTTACATGATTATTTATATTTATAGTAACTTTGTTTTTTTTTTTATAATTAGGGTCCTGAGCTCGAATGATGTATCTATACAGATTGTTGTTTTGTGTCACTTGATATGTTAGGATAAAAAATTCCAAAACTTGTTTTTGGAGCATGCTGGGTACATCTGATTTGAGTCTAAAACTTCAAACAAATAAACTACAATTTGTAAATAAATTTTAAAAAATTGCATTTGTGATTATTATCACAACTGCACTTTTTAAAAATTTGTTCAATTTAAGTGTATGAAAGTTAAACCATTAGGTTTTTTGGAAAATAATGTCCAATTTGAATTAATGTATCTAAAGTGTTTAAATCAATGTAGAAACCCTGAATATCTATACATTTCTGTCATATTTATACATTAATGATAAAACTCAAAAAAACTTTGATGCTGAGAAATCTTTGAATGCAGGTTCTAAATCTTCCTTGCAACAGGATATCTTTCTGTGTATTAAAAAAAAAAAAGGGTGTGGGGGTAAAATGCTTGAAAAGTGGTAGTCAGTGACCAAGAGATGAGGATAATATGGTGGATGTAGTAGTCTTGTATCTTAAGTCAGTGAGCTTTTGTAGTGTCAACCTGGCAACATGTGATTGAGCATTGTTATGAAGCGGAATTGGACTGTCAATCAGTGCTGGCTGCATTTTACTTAACTAGCAATAAACTTCAGCAGTGATGCTCTGGTTACATTACCAAAAACTATAATGGATAACACCAATTGTGGACCACCAGACAATCACCATAATCTTATGTTGTTGCAATTTTGGTTTTGGGAAGTGTAAGGGTCTTTTGTCACAATCAAGTCAATGAACCGATTTTTTTATGATTGGCTAAAGAATCCATTTCTTGTCACTGTTCAATCAAGAAATGAATAAATTGAATTTTGCAGATGCAGGCATCGAACACACTTCAAAATATCAAGCTCTTTGACTCTCACTGAGTTTATATGGAACACATTTGCAGAGTTTCTTCACCTCGCTAATTTTCTTGAAATGCTCCGATATTGTTGAAATACCAACACCTGTTAAGACATTTGACACTTTGATGTGGGTTTTATTTGACTAGTATTTTCAGATGTTGATCGCCTGTTGCAGATGGACAACTACTAACTTGATCTCCAGTACACTTAATGCTATGATGGAACTTTAGAAACCAACGCTGTACTCTCCGATCACAAGTGGATGCCTTGGTCCATGCTCTGTTTATGTTGGTAGCAGTTCGAGAAGCATTAATGACCAAGCTTGTGCAAAAAAAAAAGTAAGCACTTTTCTCATGTTCAAGATGAGGGGTATATAATGTTTTAAGTTAAATTCAGAAAGTTTGACATAAAATTAACAAAAGAGAACACTTTAACCATTAGGAATGAGTAATATATGTTTGTGCAATTATTATATTAATATATTAGAACACAAAAGGTTTCTTCTAAAATTGAATATTATTTTACGAACATAATATGACTTAATCAGAGATGAAGCCTATAAAATCTCAAGTATTTTACTAGGTATCCCAAACTTCTCTACTTTACACTGCAAAAAAGGGTTAAAATAGAGAAATTTCACTCCAGTTCAACTAACAAGATCTTGCTTATTTCAATAAAATCAGTATGCAAATAAAATTCAATATCTTTCAATTATGTCTATTTCAATGACAGGCACTTTCCCCATATTTTCAAAGTGAAAAATTTCATTTTGGTGTTCTTAAAACTTATTGTGCTTGGAGAATTGTATCTACCTACACATACCGAAATACTTCTATTTTAAAGAAAGAAAGAAAAAAAAAAAAAAAAAATGAGACATTGTAAATTTGGTGGGCTTAAGTTTTGGAGTTGTTCTTCAACGGAAATTCTGTCCAAACTGTCATGCTCAAACCACTTTTGCTTTGGCTGTTGTTTTAGTGCATTTTCTTAAAAACATTAAATTAAAATAAAAATGAAATTGGACATATTTTCAGTTCTTTAAAATTTTAAATTTAAAGAGTATACAGTTTTCCTTTTAAAGGTCTTCATTTCAGTTACATTTATCGCTATTAATATAACATTTTTTCTCAAATTAATTCTAAGTTTATTTACATAAAAGGTAGATATACTTTATAAAAAAAACTGGATATGTTTTAGCTTTGGTGCATGAGGATACAGTGTAACCTGGATACAAGAGAGATTTTCTCTGGTCCCAAATTAGAGCCAGTGCTAATGTATATAAATTAGACCAAACCCGGATATAAAAGATTTCTCCTCCAGTCCCGACAACTCTCTTATATCCGGGTTACACTGTATAAAAAACTGAATTGTAAGTTCCTGTTTTTTTTTATTATGATAGGTTATTTATTAATTCTAGGTATTAGGTCCCATTATGGAAGTTATTAGGTTGGAGCAAAAATAATGTCGTTTTTTGACGTTAAAAAATGACATTATTACGTCATTATTTTTGCACCAACCTAATAAAAAGAAAATGCTAGATACATGCTCACAAAAAAAAAAAAAAAAAAAATAACTCGTGCACTTCTGAATATATATTTTTTTAAAAGTTGTTTTGCAAGATAATATGCACAATGCCTTTTTTTTAATAGAGGATCTGCTAATTTTTGTTTTTATGTATGAGTGTTTTCTACACCATAGACCCCCACCTGGGTTTTTAAGAAAAATTTACATTTAATCATTTATTGAATGGATGATGAACTTCACACCCTGATCCCAAGAGAATTTTTTTTTAAGTGAAGCAAAAAAATCCAAAATTCCTTGCAATGCATGAAAAAGTTGCTAATAGTTAAAAGAGACACTAAAGTCATGTAAATTTTAATGGAATCTCTACCCCTAAGAAGGGAGAACACTAGAACTTGAATTTTAGTGCTGTATGTACTCAAGTATAGTGCAAGTTTTTTTTTATTATTATTATTTTCTACATGCAAAATGGTGGTTGCACTGTACACAAATTTTTTTCTGGAGGGGTTAAAATTGATGCAGTTTCGGTGACTGTAATGTACCTAGTAGGCACACACTATCATGGTACCTTTGGATAACCTTAACAGTAAAGCTCCTTTAGCATTAGATATAGGTAATCCTGGCAAAAAGGTTGTCACCGGAAAGGCAATACCTCAGCAATACAGACACTTTTGAAACAAAGACGAAGACAAATTTGAGATAGGAAAAATCTATTAATTCTTTATATACAGTATTTGATTTTAAGTGGCCTACACAGTGGATGACTGGCTGGTTGATTTTGCTTAGCAGCATATCAACCTCTATGGGTTATTTAATGCTGAAATCTAAATATTTTGAACAAAATTTTATCGCTTCAACTAAATATATTTTGAATGCAATTGTATATGCCTCCAACTACAGATAAAATGTATTGTCGGTAATTCTTTTTATAGGTACCTCCATGAGATCGCTAAAAAAGAAAGAGCACAGCATGACGAAAAAGATGCCAAACTTGACGAAAACAAAATTTTATCGTTTAAATATTTGTTATTATTAAGAGGATAGATCAAAGTTTATTTTAATTTTTTTTGTTTTTTTAATTTTAAAATATTGCAAAAATAAAAATAATTGTAGGATGTTAATGAAACTTTCAGAAACTATTCACAGATGATCGAAATTATTATAAATATGTTTTCTTTTATTAAAGTCATGGCAGAATTTTTTTTTTTATATTACCCCACCCCAACTAATTTTATGAAAACTCTAGAAATTCAATCGAGTCCACTTTAGTAATTACAATAGCACAAGGCTTTGAGGAATGCAAATGTTTTGTTTTTAATTGGACCTCCCCACCTGAAAAACAGCCCTGAATTGTAACATACAAAACTCAATAAAACAAATATATTATTTCAAATGCTTTTATTTTCTTTTATGAATATGGACAATATTTTCTGAAAGCAAAACATTTTTCTGATGAAAAATGAATTTTTAATACATTTATTTGTTATTTCTTTAATTATAATAGATTTTACATTTAAGTTGTTAAAATATAAAATTAGTTAAAAGCCGCATCCACTTTTGTAAGTGTCCTTATGAGATAGATCGTTTTTTTAGCGCATTGTAAATTGTATCGTTTTGACTAATCAGAAGACCTGCAGTAATTAAGAAATGTAATTTTGTGTTTATAATCAGGCTGTAATTATGAAGTACAGAAAACCAACCAGAATACAATTAAGTTGGGTTATTTCAGTTAAGCATTGTTCTCTGCTGTTAAGGCCTTTACTCTTGCAAAACACTTGGAGAAGTTAATTTGATTTTTCAATTTCAACTGAGAAGGGTACCTATAAGTATCAGTATCATCTTATGAAATTTATATGATCTTATTTTTATATTAATCTCAGTTATGATATTTTTTCCATAAATGAAATATCAAAATAATAAAATGAATGGAAATACAAATAACACAGTAAAATGTAGTAAAATGTACATAAAATTATAGTAATTTATGTACAATTCTGATAAAATGTCATAAGAAAGGTAGCTATAAATTAATTAGATACCTTTCTTATGAAATTTAATCTCACTCTTAACAGTCTTATTTCTTTATAATATATTTTCCATAAAGCATCATAAGCGTAAAGGTGAAAGCTAAGTACAAAAAACAAAACATTAGAGTGATGAAAGTTTTCCTTAAAAAGGTAAATAATTTGTTCACTTAAATCTAAATAATTTGTTCACTTAAATCTAAATAATTTCATTTTTCTCCTTCAGTAGAACAAATTATCCTCATGTAATCCATCAATATGTCATTCATCACCTATCAAGTGATGTGAAAGGTTATGACGAGCTTTGTTTTATTTCCAAATTACATCTTTTCAGTGCAGAAGCTAAGTTAAGCTTGGTTCAAAATATTTTAAATAAACAATTTCTGATTTTCCTAAAATAAGTTTTGAAAAAAAAATGGTTGCCATGATCAATTCTCAGTTATTTTTGCTGAATAAAAAAAAAAAAAAAAATTTTTTAACAAAAATTTCAGACATGCTAGGAACAATTAAAAAAATGTAAAAGAATACCCCCAAAATACTCTGATCTTTCCTCTTAATAATAATAATAATAAACATTTAGACGATAAAATTTTGTTTTTGTCAAGTTTGGCATATTTTTAGTGATCTTGTGGAGCTACCTATTTTTACAGTTTCATAGTGCTCACTATTTGCCCATAACTGGGGCCATACCAGATGTTGCCACCTTTGATCAGCGTGGACCTGGGAACAACAGCAATTACAATGTAGTCCCAACACCCCTCAAAACCATCAATCTCCCAATCAGAGGCCTTGCTGCCGGATGTAGTTTGTTATACCTTGAACTATATGGTGGACGAGATTTTGGTCTTCATGTACTAACAAAAGGGAAGCCCAGAGAAAAAGAGCTACTGTAGTCAGGCATGAACAAAAACAAAAGTATGGTATCTAAATCTTTGTATCAGATATCCTATAGTAGGTGGGTTTCCTCACTGTTTTGGGATAGCTTTATATAAGATCATTTATTTGCTACATGTTCATGACGATGTCCAGTACTGCAATATATGACTATGGTAGACCTACGAGTATTGCTCAGATTCCAAGCTATATAGAGGAAAAAAGAAACAACAAAAAAAAAAAAAACAAAAACAAAAAAAAACAGGGGATTGCACTATACATGAGTATATATGATATTCAAAATCTCTAGGAATTGTGATTAAGAATCACCATCTCATATCATTTTCAGTTACAAGCATCAAAGGCCAATAAAATTGTAGTGTAATATGACATCAACTTTTACATTGATAAAGTCACTGATATTACATTGCTGTCCAGTGCTGTAATCAAGTTTTTAGCTCCAAGAGGCAAAATTGACGATTTTTGATGGCTTTTTTATTTATTTTTTTTGATATTATGCAAGTAGAGTCAATATTTGTTTTTAGATGGGACATTGATATCATGCTACTTTCAAGGGATGAAAAGGTATGGAGTGTTCAGGAATATTGGCTATAATAGAGAATAAACAAATTCAAACTGCAAATCAACATTAGAAGAGCAAGTGCAGAAAGGATCATTTCTTTCTCTCCAGAAAGTAAATATCATAAGTCCCAATAAATCATTTTTTATAATTTTTTTTTTTTGTTTGAAAATAAATAAACATAAAACATTATAATAAGCATGTTTGAAGGATTGACCAATAATTTCTTTCATGAGACTAATTTCTAGGTTTTGTGGTCAGTACCGTCCTTTTTTGGCAAGTCAAAAATTGCACGATGTCAAATTCAGGAGGGTATATTAAAAAAACTATTTCATTTTTGATAACAATTTTCCACAACTTTTAGTCTTATTCAGTCTAATTACCGATTCCATTAGCATTATTTTTCTTTTAATTTAAGACTACCTACCGACGTTACATTTATGATTTTTCATTTGTTTGAAGCTTGCATTTTCGGTTATATGTATATATTATATAATATATATATTATTTTTGCACCAACCTAATATATTGGGTTTCTTGCCCAATAGTATCTAGTGCTGGAATAGTTTGAATGATCATAACTTCTTGTTAATTGAGCGACCAAAATAAATTTAGTACCATTTTTTTTTCATGTTTTGTCAATCTGTTCAAGTCTGTGTTACAGGTTTTTAAATATTAAAATTTTTTAGTTTAGGATAACTAATTTAACATTAAATTATACAAATTCAATTTTTATGCTAAATTTGTTGATAAAAAAAAAAAAAAAAAATTGGTTAGGAATAATGTAAAAATAGGAAAGACTGCAAAACTAGCAGTATCAGTAGCATACAAAGAAAAAAAAAATTCTTTATGAACAAATCTGCCACTTTCTTTTGGGTTCATATCAAGAGGAAAATAAGTCTTGTAAAATATTTCCTAGTTATCTGACTTGAATGTATATTTTTAATTATATCTGAGTAGCTTTTAGAATTTTAAGGTATTGTCATTCACATTTTCAAGTGTGATTTTGTATACAGGTATAAATTGTTAAAATAAAGCTTACTTCTCCCTTTGTGTCTAGAGGACCATCTCTATGTTGCAACATATAGGCCACTTTTGTTACATGCTCCAGTTTACGGGGCTGTTCTTCGATTTTGGCAGCCAGGTACAAACAACCAGCACCTATATGCTGTTTGTGGGAGAAGAAAAAAAAAACAAAAAAAAACTGCATGACAAAGAGATATAGAGATATGAAAACAGATTTTTATTTAAATATAAATGTGCGTATATGAGAGAGAGAGACATACACTCATGGAAAATACAACTGCAACACCCTGAAAGATGATACAGATTTTGACCTATACATGCTAGATAGTAGTAAGTATTCTGACAAAACAGAAAAAAAGTCTTTGACCATTTTATGACCTAGTAACTCTCATACTAGTGTCCCATCTGTGTATGAACTTGAAAAGGTGACACCAGCTACAATAAGGAATTGTGCTATGAAGATGCAAGATATTCCTTTTGTTCAGCAAGAGCCAATTTAGAGGGGGTTGAGCTTTTGCCTATATCTGTTGACCCAGTTCTGCAGTCATATAGTATAGACACTTGCCAAGACTTACGTATTGTAAAAGCAGCAATGACAGATGGTAGAGCGCTCACATCTCAGTTTAGTGCAACTGCAGACCAGGAGAGTCTTCAAAGATGGCTAGCAAATATTTGCATGTAGCAGGATTACAGGTCCATCATGTCAAAAAAATTTTTGCGCATATTTCTAGCGAGGAGAGTAGTTGCTACCATTATGCAAGTGATAGTTATCTGACTGTTGCCCCAGGGAACCACATTATCAAATGTGTCTTCACTTATGACACACAGGCCCAACACAGAGCATCATGGTGTAGGGTGCCATAAGTCTTGCTTGCATTTGGAGTATATGGAAGAAACATTGAATAGTAGCCAAAATTTATTTGCTGCCATTCCTGTGTTCCAACAGGATAATTATCCTTATGCTACTTAACTTGTCCTGCAAGATGTTTGACAAATTCTCTGGTCAGCGCAATTACTAGACCAGTCTTCATTGAACATGAATGGCACAAGCCCTGCTCATTCAATTAATCCACCTATAATATTTGTAAGATATCAAAAGGTGCTAGAGCTTTAATATATTGCAGGATGATAACCCACATCTATATAATTGTATGCTTGCAATAGCACGGACAAGAACAATATAAATGTATTAATATGTAGTATACAGTTGATTTATTCCTTATTTTGGAGCCTGTTTTGTGTATTTTACTATACATCCACTATATTACCTATATGTTTAACCATGAGTGGAGCAAACATATTCAGGGTGTCACAATTTTATTTTCTATCAATGTGTGTGTACATGACAAAAAAAAAAAAAAAAAAAAAAAAAAAAAATCACTAAGCCATGCACATGAATGACACATAGGTTGAATTTAATGAAGATATTTTCACAAAATAGTGAAAGTTATTGGTGTTGGGAAAATAATGCATTTACTGTATCACTGATACAAGCACAACTTGGTCATAAAACTAACTGACTTATTGGACTTCTTTATGATAAAACCCTCATTCTGCAACACTAGCTTACTGTCTGGAGATAAAAAAAATAAAATAAAAAAAAATATAGATGAACAGACACACACGCATCTGTAAAGCATTTCCTAAAACTTATGGAACAATAACTATTCAACTTTACCTGTAAATCTACTCCCAAAATGTACATGTAATCTAAATTAATATCTATAAGTCTACACCTGGTGATACCTGAACCTGAGGGAGGTGCTGAGAAGAGGATTGATGTTGGTAATCCTCCAAAATAGGCCTTGTAATATTAGTTATTTCACATGTTTAGCTTTTCTTGTAAGTGTATCCAAGTGAATACACTAGTCAGTTGAATTATTTTTTTTTTTACTTCCCTTTTTATCATGCTATGTA
This sequence comes from Acanthosepion lycidas, assembly GCA_963932145.1. Lineage (NCBI taxonomy): Eukaryota > Metazoa > Mollusca > Cephalopoda > Sepiida > Sepiidae > Acanthosepion > Acanthosepion lycidas. The sequence continues at coordinate 119,304,799 of OZ010576.1, read as the reverse complement.
TTCTGATGACTGTTGTTTTTTTTTTGTAACACATTTAATAAATTTCATTTTGACTGATGACTTGAGCTTCCAAGTCAGCATTAATCAACTTTTAGGTCATTCTTCTGTAGCATTTCTGTTACTTTTGATGTTTTTAAAATACAGAATAAAGAATCTGTACAAATCTTACTGTACCTTGTTATATATATATATATATATATATATATATATATATATATATATATATAAATATAAAAAAAAAAAAAGTGTAGTGGCAAAAACAATATTTTTGCAGAGACTCATCTTTAAAATACATAAATTACCTAATTAAAAAGGAAATCATGTAATAAAGAAAGAACAAAAATCACAACTCTGAAATTTGCATTAGAAATGCAGCTTACTTTCTGTTTCTGGTTAAATTTTTTTAGTGTTTCCCCAAAATATTTCTGGTTACCAGACAACAAATATTAGAATTTTCCCCAAAGCACCATAAAAATGGACAAAATCAAACTTTCATATAACTGTTTCCCCCACCTCAGGTATTGATTCGCTGTCAAAATTATTTTGTTCATACTGATAAAATAAATGCCAACAGATTCAAATCATCACCCCAAACATTAAAACTACCAAGTGAGTTAACCCCAGTAGATTAGCTAAATTCAACCATATATATATATATATATATATATATATATATATAGCAAGCAACATATAATTCAGTGAGACAGGCATACAAATACACACAGCAAGAGAGAAGAGAGACATTTTATATATTTTTACAAAAGCAGTCTAAAGAACATTTAAACACCACATATGCAGGTTCTTTTGTTTTTGTTTGTTTTTCTATAACACTTATTTCTTCATTGGTCTCATTCAGAAATCCCTTAGCTGTTTGGATACTTTACATGTATCAAAAGTGATGTGACACTTGATTAGGCCAGATATAATATTTCTAATAGATAGTGATGAAATTGCAACAGTTAAAAACTGTTTTCCGAGGAAATTACATGAAGTACATATAATAAATTAGAAAATATTTTTCTTTATTTTCATTTCAAAATAAAAAAAAAAAAATAACTATACTTGAGGGTCTCTTTTTGTTTTAAAATGAAAGTAAACATTTGATTTATGTTTTGAAATTTAAAAAGTATGTGTTTACTGTAGCCTGGTGGCTAAATTCATTTACATTTACCAACTATTATACCAGCCAAACATTTAGTTTACACTAACTACAAATGAAATGAAGCCTCCTATATGAAAGGGTATTCAGCAATGATGCTATGAACCCTGATGAAAAAAAGATAAAGAAATTCATCAAATATTTCTCTCAACATAGCAAAAAAAAGAAAAAGACAATTAGAGTAGTGATTATAATATCATTAAGTAATTAAGTACTGGTTGAATCTATAATGAAAAAAAAAAGAGTGAATCTGTTTGAAACAGTGCAAAAATGTATTGATGAGATGGCTAAAGTTGTTGGATCAGGGAGACCCCTGTATCTGAGTTAAAGCATTTTCCATTCTATTTTATGAGTCAACTTTTGGTAGTTCAAACATTTTTATGACCTATATCAAGTATTTTAATCAAACCTCAAACCAAATTATTGAGTTTACAAGTTATCTTAAATACAATGTAAAAGGGGATAAAACATTTTGAATACTTTGAGGAATGTTTATATAAATATGATATTCCACTGAACAATATAACTGTGGTGACCACAAATGGTTCACCATTACAAAGGATTTGCTTCCTTTCTTTAGGGAGAGGTTCCCAACATGCACACTATGGTGTATGACACAGACACTATCTTGTGGAAAAAAATCTCAGTAATATTCTATATGTGTGTATCAGATTGATAAAAAAAAATTCATTTTAATTTAAATTTTAGTTTGAGAAGTTGTATAGATAAAAAAAAAATTAAATAGTAAACTAATTAGTGTTACATATTGCAGTAAATGTGCTAGCTTGCAAAGGCATATCAAGTTGTGCAACTATTTAGTTTCATACAGGTGTGGATTCTGTTTTCTGGTGATTTGAAAAGAACTGTCTTTTCAATTTGGCAAACCTATAATTATGTTAAAGTTTAGCATCAAAATACACCTTTTTAAATAGTCATTGCTAGGAAGAAATTTTCAGTAATTTTCCCACATAAGCCAAGTGGAAAATGAAAATTTCACTCAGAGCTGGATAATGAGTATACCCAGCAAGATGAACTTGAACTTTCTGAAACTTCTACAGACCTGAATAACTGTTTAAGCAGACAAGAGCCTCTTTAACTTCAGGAGTAAAAATAAATATTGACAAGTATCTCAATCTCTGTGTAAAGGTATTTTTACCTGTATTTCTATGTGGTTGAAGTTGGTTTTAGCCATGGAAATTCAGTTTTAACAAAGCAAAAGAACAAACTGAACTTAGAAGAATAAATATATACACACACACATACTGAAGATATGGCTGAAATATTTGGGGAACATAACGAGGAAAGATGTACAGAAGAATTTAACATGCAGAAAACATTGAAGAGATGGAAATAGTAACCCATTTAATGAGAAGGAATGGATGATAAAAAGTCAAAAAGTTACTTAAAGCAACAAAAAGGCAGAAAGATGTGGAGAGTCATGATCAACCAAATCCTGAAAGGACACGACACATCATATATTGCATATAGATTGCGTGCACACACAGATAAAGAGATTAAAAACAGTCATACTTTGTATTGAAATTGTAAATTTAGAAATGTTTCATATGTAAGTCATATTACTTCATAATCAGTATATGTTTATGATATTATGCATCTTAAAAGAAACATGCAATCATTAGCCTAAGTATCTTAGTACTGAAACTAAAATTTTCTATAAGCTATGAATAATCCAAGTTATTAACCATGGCTCATTTTGAATGATTTTACTAAGTCAACAGGACATGAGCAAAAGTAACATTTCCATTTTAGATATTTGTAAACTGAATGATGGATAGATGTGAGGAGAGGTCCAATTGAGTAAAAACAAGATCTAATATTGGTAGAGAGTTTTAGCAATGATACAATTCCTCTTCACTGATCTTAAATATAAGTGCACACATTTGTTGTCAATGCAAAACAAAGAGTAAAATAAAACATACTTACATTCTTATTAAACCTTTGAAAGCGTTGGAACATGTAAAATCGATGCATGTACACAATTGCTGTGTTGATACAAAGTTGAGTACTTTTAGTGTTAAAGGTAATAACAAGCCAAGTAAACAATGAAATGGTGGAAATAGAAAGGCATGCGCATCAGTTAATCACAGAAATCTGCATATTACAAAAAACAGATTAACAATCAACAGAAGACAATTTATGTAAATCAATGCTTCTTGAAAATGAAAATGCTTTTAAATTTGAAGTATTTATTGTTTGAAAATACAAAAAAAAAAATTTCGCCACTATAATCATAAAATACTGAAAATAATGTGTGTGTGTGTTTTAAATACTACATCACCTAAACCTAATGCGTTTATACATTTTTTTGTGTAATACTTTTTCACAGAGCATGCAGACACACACACCTGTGTCAGTTTATGAATAAAATAAGCCTGTCAATTTTTACGGGTACTATTCTGGTGTAATTAATAAAAAGTGTTGAAAATGAGATGAATTTCCCATTTCTGCGAAAAAACAAACTTAAAGTAATTTATTTACTTAATTAGTAGCTAGTTATCGTGATGCTTGTTGATCTCAAATGGTCAGTCAGCATGTCACAAAAACGGAAAAATTAACTCGTAAGAAGCTGAATGAAGCCCTAGGTCAGTTCACAAAAATAGTAAACTAAGGATGTTAAAGCAATCCCTACCCTCCATTGTTAGGGTAGCCTGAGCTAGCCCAATAAAGAAAAGTAGCTGACCTAAAATCACCTACATACATGTATGCCCCACCAAACCTTACAAACTATCCTTTCTATATGCTTGGCTGGCTTCAGCCAACAAGTACATGGGAAAAAAATGACCAATGTGGCGTTTAGTTCAGATTGAAGTCGTAATATGGCATATTTTCCCCCACTTAAAAAGCTCTTTTCCTATATTCTTTTATATTAGAAGTTAAGTTACAGAAAACAAATATTTATAAATGACGGTTATATCTATGATCGAATATTATTTGTACATTCAATATTTTAAAGAAACTAACAAAAAGCATTTATCGTAGTCACGTGTTTTAGTTTAGAAATGTACGTTGTAATCAGGCAGAAAAAAGAACATGTCACATTCACAATAAAGATAAAAAAATCCTTATTTTTTTTCGAGAAGAGTCTATTAGACAAGCAAATTTATGGGGTAATTTTAGCTGTTGAGTAGTAAAATGGATTGCCAGAGAAATAAGGGATTTCCTATTGAAACATTTTGAATTAGAAAAAAAAAGTAAAATTAGTGGAGACTGCAGGTTTTGAATTGTTATTCAAGCAATCATAAGTGTAAAGCGTAGGCAAAAATCTTTCCCAGAAAGTGTGGCAATTTAAGTTTTGCGTTTTACTAAAACCAAGAAAGCTTATTTCTACACAAACTAAAAGCCTTTTTTTCAAAATAAATGCTACTTCATTTAACTATTCTATACTGAATATTATTTTCAGATAATTTTTTTTATAAGAGGGAACATTAAACCAGCCTTTCAAAGAGTATCGTAACGTTTAAAAAAGAAATAATTTTCCTTTAATGAAGCTTTCACTACAAATTTACTAGAAATAAATATTGTAAGTGATATCAGGCTAACCAAAATTGTTATAGTTTTTAGGACTTTACACTCATGATCTTTCACAACTTTTAAGAATTATCAAATTTTAAAATTTTCCTAGATACAATAAAAAAGTAAAACAGTCCCGGCAAAACTTACATAAAAATAAAAATGAAATCTTCCAAAATTCAGTACAAACCGTTATATGAAAAATTCAGATTTACTGTGAAATGCATGATAGAAAGCAACAAAAATTTATTAAATAAAATTACATTTGTTTTTAATTTACTTCTGAAAAATGTGAACAAGGTGTGAGGAAAGCCGAGAAAAATAATAAAATATTGTAATAAAATTAGGTCACCAAAACACAACCATTTTCATATTCCATTGTTGATATTAATTGAACAAAAATCGGACATAATATTCTTTTTATTGGCAAATTCAGATCTTAGGGTAAGTTATGGTAAAACAGTTTTGACGACTAAATTACTCTGCATTTTTGCACATGGAGAATTGTTGAGGATAAAATGAATATATGTGACCGCCATATTAACAAAGTTAACATTTCGTAAGCATTTACAAAGTTCAACTGTTAAAAATGCTTGATTGCCCAAACGAATACCAAATTCTTATTCTATCCCTGCTAAAGCATTCATATGTTACATGCAATGTACAAGAAAGGAGACTAAAAGGAGAAAAAGCAATACAAAATTAATAACATTTCACTCATTCAAGGTAAAAAAAGGATACACCTGAAGCTTCTGGCCCATTTCTTGAATAAAATTCGCGGTTATCTGGCGAAAGTGTAATTCTCGTTTATGATCCATTGGATCTGGGTCTTGTGTACTTGGGGCATTGTAAATTGCAGCTTTGCCAAATAGCCATCGTTCATCCTTGTCGGTAGTCGCCATCGTGTAGACAGTGTGCAAAGTTCAATAACAGAATCTCGCATCCGATACGGACCTACACTTCCTAGAAAGTGAACTAGCGTGAAAAAAAAAAAAAAAAAAAAAAAAAAAAGAAAAAAAAAAAAAACGTCACGCGAAATCGGCTCAATGTCTCGCGAGAGTACGGCGAAAAAAAAAAAAAAAAAAAAAAAAAAAAAGAAAGATACGAAACCACAGGTCACGTGACTTAGCCAACCCGGCAACTGACGAAGACAATGTCGGCGTTTTAGGAATAGGTTAGCATAGCGCAAGCTAAATGCGAGGAAATTGAAATGGTGTTATATTTTCTATATACATCCATATATTTTATACATATGCATACAACTAGGTTGATAACAATAAAGATGGCGAATAGTTGAAATGGGATTGGCTTACTTCATATAGAAAAGAGGCTGAAAACAAAAATGGCCAATAGACGGAACTAAATTGGCCTTCCTATCATAGAAACGAGGCTGGGTACAACTAACAAGATGGCGGGTGTTGAGTTTGGAAATGTTTTGTTTATGCCGTTAGCACATACCAGTTTAATAAGATAGACAAGTGTCAATGTTGTGGGATTATTTTTTTTAGAATAATAGTGTAAAAGATCAAGTTCATAATTAAAAATAAAATTTTATACTCGATTGACCTTGGAATGTGGCAAACCGAGAAATAATTAAACTTAGAACGTCTGGTGGATGTCATCCAGTGTTGTTACTCAAGTGCAAGATTTATTCCATATCCGAGAAGAAAGCATGGTTGCAAATAAATATGCTGCTTCCTTCGATACAAATCGAGAAATAAAGTGTTGCAAATACATCGTGAACTATTATCTTTGTTGCGTAATTCTGAGAAGGTCAGTCAGAATATATTTCATTTGTTTAATTGTTTTGAAAATAAAGTAGGGAAGAATACAATAAAAAAACTGTCGAATATTGCAATTTTAAGTAGAGTTGATTCAAAATTTATTTACAACTAAATTATGTTATATTGTTATAATTTTAAGTTTTTACGGTATCAGTCAGTAAATTATGAAATTACCAATTATGTTTTTTCTTTTTCTTTTGCATTTCGACCAACAACAAAAAAATTACATTTAAAAAAATAAAATATTCCCTTAGTCAACAAAATGAAAACGCGTTCATTGATTATGATAATATCAATTCAACATTAGATTATATAAGACAGGTGTTTGTCTTTCATCTGGTAACTTTTTTCATTATTTACTTTAATTACGTGTGTGGTATCCAAAAGAGAAGTTTTCTAAATATTGTCCACATGCTTCACTTGTATAATCCACGGCAACTATTCAAGATAAGATAATACACTTTCCAACTATTACTTGATGTGAAGAACCGATTTGTTTGGTGAAACTGCTGTGTAAAATAAAAAATGTTTTACTGACTAAAAAAACATTTTTTTTTTTTTTCTGGCTTGAAATAATTATTTTTAGTTTTCTTTAGCTAGGTTTGGAAAGAAAAACCATCAACCCAGGACCATTGGATAGAAACGGTGACAAAAGAAAACTGCGTAAAGAGGAAGAATCAAGCTGTCTAATTGAGTGATGTCAAATTCTTATCTAACAGGAAGTGACGTAATTACGTCATACTATATAAAGCCTTGGTGCAGCCACTAGTAGATCATTACGTTTATTGACGCAGTTTTATGGAGTAATCTTAGTATAACGGACTAGCAGCAATAACATGTGAGTACTGTGGAAGATACACACACACACACACATTATGCAATAGGTGCTGTCTGTTTAGTTACTTATCCTAAAATAATTATAAAGACTTGCAGATTATTAATTTTGGCTCATGTACTTGAAACCTTTTTTTAAAGAAAACTCTGCATTTTTATTGCGGAAGTTTGTTTTTTTTTTTTTTTAAATCTTATTTGAATAAATTGAAAGTTAGCTTTAAATCTCAACTAAGTTTTTCTTTCATTAAACCCGAAACCATAAACGTATTTAATTTAAATTTGCTTTTTAAGCTTCAAAATGTTTTGAAGTTATTTTTACTGTCCTCTATTGCAATATAGCAAAGTTCTGACTTGACTTTACCAATATTTCGTCTATCAAAAACCAGAGTGAGTAAAAAATTCTATTTAAAAAAATTTTTTTTTTTTTGCTTTGCAAACCAAATTCCCTTAAAAATGCATTTGTAAATCAAAAACTTTTAGTTTTATTTGATTTGTATTCGAACTTTTTTAGTCCAGTTCATTAATTTCATTGCAATTAAATTTTTTTGTAAATGATTTTATTGGTAGGGGGGGGGGCATTTATTTTTATTTATTTATTTATTCTTTATTAAGTATATTTTATAGTTTCGTGTCTCTTAAAAATTAAAGAACTTGTTTAATTTGTGATTGTTTTCTCTCTCTCTCTCTCTCTTATAACACCTACTTTTCTTTACTTAAAGTGCTCTAGCAAAATGAAAAGGAAAAATGTTCTGTTAAGTCAGCAGCTAAAAAACAAACGGAAACCCAATTTTTCTTGATATGACACTGGAATAGCTTTCATGTTAAAAGAAACTAACAACAGTAGCTATAGATTTTGATTAAGGCTAGAATTTTCCCTTAATTATTTTCTTTCTTTTCTATATGTAAGCTAATATTTCTCATATTTTATTATAATACTCCAGAAGTGAAGGGAGGGATGTTCATTTTGCTAGGGGAGTGAATCCGTAGTTTAATGGTCGCTGCTCACTGATTTATGCTGGAAGACTGCAATACAAGGATGAGCTTTCATAGGTAAATATTCTTGATTACCAATTTCCTATTCTTGTTTCTAAATTACTTAAGGTTTATCTAAAGAATTTGTATCTAAATATCATTTTACTTTTTTTTTTCTTTTTTTTTTTACTTCGAATTTTCTTTTATCATGTTTAATGTTCTCAAAGATTCGTCATTACAATATAAAATCACTGTTCTATTTTTTTATTTTTTTTTTTTTTTTTACTCCCTTTCTCGAAGAAAATTCTTGTTGAAAATTTCAATTTAATAAAACTTTGACATGAAAAGCAAACATAAAATTTCTAATTGTCTTAGGCCTTTTTAGAGGACTACTTATTTTAAAATGCAAGTAGAAATAAATGCAGAATTTTAATTACCTAAATTATAGTTCAGCTTAAATGATTTCTAAATGAACCCGAAACTCATCAAGAGATTTACTTTTTTCATGTTCATTTTAATCTGTCTTCTTCCTATAAGATTTTTTCTTTTATTTGAAGTTATTCCAATTTTGAATTTTTTTCTGTCCACTTTTTTGAAAGTGAAACATAATTTCGTTTGTGCCATTTTTTTTCTCTCCTAAAATCTTCAATCTATCATCTGATGATTTGTGAAGTCGAAAACAAATATTTCCCTCGTATTTCGGCTTCGTTAAAAATAAAATAGAAAAGCAGAAAGAGCTTTTTAAATTTTATGGATTCATGTTCCTACTGTACAACATAACGAAATGTCTTGTCAAAATAGATTTCATTTTGCTTTTATGGAGTTGGCTATATATACGATATTTTTAATTGATTTTTACTATTTTTCGTTAAGTTTTCAATTGGGTTCAAGTGTGAACAAAAATGCAAAAATGCGCACCCATACACTTAGCCTTGAATTTTTTTTTTTTAAATAAAAAAAGAAAAAAGAAGCTTTTCTCTTTCTTTCCCAATTTTATAAAAGCGTCCCTTAAATAATGTCAAAACTCCTTATGGGGTTTTCCATCTCATTAATTGAGGAGCATTATACGAGCACTAAAAATGATTATGATTAGTAATTTGTTTCAAATTAAACCGCGATGTTTTTATTGTAGAATATTTTTTAAATTTTCAAAAAAAATATGTTAGTGTACATGAATTTAATTTTATCACAATAAAGGAAAAGCTTTACTTTTTTTTTTCTTTCTTTGGCTAGTTAATATGGCGGAATGATAAGTTTCTCTGAATCCTAAATGAAAACTTCACTCATACAAATCGTAAACATTCCAACTCCGTGTGGATCTTTTACCCTTATTTTTCCTTTATTTAAGAAACTAGTGGTATTTTATGTTCTCTTTATTTACTAGTACGAGGATAAAGAAAGAGGCATTATAGCAAATTGTCCTAGCTAGAGAGAAAAAAAAAATAAAATTATGACTTTTAGTTTTGTTTCACATTTACAAATAAATCACTTACCTCCGATTTCTTTTTTTATGTATCACTCGAATTATCGAGAGAATTTGAATAAAAAATGAAAGTAGGTCTGATGAACAGCCATTTTTACTAGTCTTGATTCCATTCAGAGAGAAAATTCAGCTGTCTAATATATTTGAAAAATCAGAGACCGACTTGAAAATTAAGTTAAACATAAATAATTTGTTTGAATTTCAAAAGTTCCATTTTTTTTTTTTTTTTTTTTTTTTTTTTTTAAACACTCTTCGTAATAAATAAATGGAAAAATTTGCGCATAAAACTGAATTTGTAAAATTCTTTACGGTAAATTTCCTAAACAAATAAAAAATGTCACCCCCTCCTTCTATCTCTCTTTCCATCATTTTTAAATGTTTTTCATGGTGTTTAACTTAAAATTCTCTTCCTGCAGGTTAGTCAATGGCTGTTACAGTGAACGGCAATAAATCGATCAACAGCAAAATCTATATTCGATTTTACTTCTCTCTTAAATTTGCTGTTTTATTTGCAATTTATAAACAAAAATATTTGAATGTTTTGGTCTGGATCTATATTTTATTTAGAATGGAGATCTTTCACTCTTTCTTTTTGCCTTTTATCAAATCAAATCACAAGGATCATCTGCTGATCTATTACTTTCTTATATCGTCATTATTCTGTTTGAAAAATGAAGTGACGATGTTTTCTTTTCAATTTTTCACTGTAGTGTACAGTTAAGACTTGTAAAAAATTTAAATCACGATTGGTAACATTAACAATGTTTAAGTTTAATTTTGTGAAAATTTAAGAAATTCTCTAAAATCACTTTTTTTTGTGTGTGTGATTAAAAACAAAAATATTCACACCAAACATTCTCGACAAAAAAATTTTTTTTTAAAGAAAACAGAAAACTGGATCTACGATAATTTGATGTACTAAAAAAAAACTTAAAATTCGATTTTTAAAAAAATCGAATACTTTGTTTTTTTTTTTTTTGTTTTTTTTTTAATTAAAAGAAAATCTATCATTTTAATAATTCTCAAAATTAGTAATAAGTAAAAAAAAAAAAAAAAAGCTTTTAACAACATTGGCACGTGTTCACAAACCGGAAACTATTTTTTTTAAAATTCAATTTTGTTTTTATACGAATGAAATGAATTCTTTCATTAATTTTTTAAAGCCTTTTTTTCCTGCGTGTCTTTAACAATGTGCCTTTTTTTCTTTTTTATTTTTTTTCTTTAATTACAATTATTTTTAAACTCGAATCACTTCGATTACTCGTGCATATCCAAAAACTTAAACTTTAAGAAACAAATCGAGACGTATATTGAACATGAAATTAGGCAAAAATAGATTTTTTATTTTAAGTATCGGAATCGTTTACAACTATTCTTTTCTCTTCTCAAATACAGAAAGAATGGACGCAGTTCTGTTTTACACTGCGATCAGAAATTATTTAATTTTTTTCTTTTTCATAAATATTCCAGTAGTGTAGTAGTTACCTTCACTCAGTTTCGATACCTAAAAATGAATTTTTAAAATGAAAAAGCCTTCTTGACGTTTTCATTTTAGGTTTAAAATTGAAAGCTAAATGATTAAATTTACTATTTCCAGTAAGCAAAATGCTCTGTATTTCAAATAGAAATTATATTGATTGGAATCTCAACTTTTTGGTTGCTTTCAGAACAACGGCCATTTTTGACACATTTGTTAACAAGTTATTTCTCGGTTTTAAAAATCTTTAAAAAAATAAAATATACTTTTCTGAAATTTTATTTAATGGGATATTAACTGATTTAAAGCATAATTAATCTGATTTGAAAAAAATATTCACTTTAAGACTTAAAATTAAAAAGTAATTAGCAGAAATGTATTTTTAAAAAAGAAACAGTAGTGAGTAGCGTAATTACGCGCTGTTCACTCGTCAGTCACTTGAACACTCAAAGCCTAAGGTGTTGACATGTTTATTATTGTTCTACGGTGACTTTGTTAAAAGTAAAACATAATTTAAGAAAATGACTGGTGAGCGCATTAATTTCAAGAATGTTGAATTTAAATTTACTATTGCTCTTATTTTTTGATTGTCATGTATGGTCGACCATACTTTCAGACAGGAGTGTTATGTAATATTTTATACATAAAAAAGTCTTATCACCCCCTTACCTCTCTTTCAAACTGTAAGCTATCTAAAATAGAAAATTATATTATGTAGGGTTGATAAGACTTTGGACCACCCTGTAGTGTACATTAAGGTTGCAATCCCATGTTAAAGAAAGCCCCAAAATGAGGAACCTGATATCCTGTAAATGTGCTGCATGGCATTTGTTCAGAGTACCTTTTCCATCTTCACTATAATCTGCAGTGACAGAACTGTAATGTCCAACAAAATAGCTGAGGCAATTGATAATCTCTTGCATATTTCTCACCTAGCATTCATATTTGTGGTGACTAATATTCACCCCAAAGAGTTCTTAATCCATTCAAACAAAATTAATGAAGAATGCAGGTATGGCCAAGACTTCTCAGTCACCTACAATCTGATACAGATAACAGAACCCAATCATGTTCCCAATGCAAAAAAGCACCAGATGAGCCTCCTAGATCTCTTCCTCAAATACTGCCCTGAAAAATGCTCCACTGAAGTGTTACCCTCCCTCCCTCCCTGCATTTCAGGGCACTCCAGACCATTCAAATTTGGTGCCAAACCAAAGGTATCTCTTGATGTGCTGTTCTATAGGATAATTCTTTGGCACACAGAAGCTGACTGGGACAGCGTCATATTCTGCAATGCTGAAGTTCCTCTTTCAGTCTTCAAACATGTGCCTCTAACTCCATGTTAGATGACAAAAGCCATCCTCTGCTCTCACTGAGCACAAACTTTAATATCACAGCCCAGGAAGTCACAAGATTTATAAAAAAACAAAAACAAAAAAAAAAACCTTGAACCTAAGAAGGCTAAAGGTTGAAATAAAATTTCATGTGTCCTTAAGAATATTAACCCAGAGTTATTCTCAATCTTTACAAAACTATTCAACTGATGCTTGAAGGAAAACACCTTCCTAAATCTGTGGAAGATGTCGAGTGTATGCCCTGTTTTCAAGAATGTGGGTGAGTGCTCATCCCAATCTTAGACCCATCAGCCTCCTCAGTATCATTAGCAAACTCTTTGAGACTATAATCAATGAAAAGGTTGTTGATCACCTCAATAGAGACAACCTCTTGCACAACAAGCAGTATGGATTTTGGTTGGCTCTATCCACTATTTATATACTGTCATGCCTCACAAAATCGGTGAGGCACTAGATAAATACAAGTCTAGGATGATTGCATTAGATATTTTTGACAAGATGTGGCATAGAGGATTGTTGCACAAGCTCTCCAGCTATGGAATCATTGGAAGTCTTCTCAATCATAAAGCCCTTCTTCCTAATAGGCAGGTCTCTGAAGATAGTTGTTAATAGCTAGTATGCTCATATGATCATGCCTATATGATCAAAGCAGGTGTCCCCAAGGTTTGCTTCTTCATCCAATTCTCTAAATTACCTAAGAGTATGGATCCCAAACTGGAATCTTATTTTCAATATATCTAAAATTCTTTTTATATAAATATATCAAAAAAACCTTTAATACAAGTAAATAAGCAACAAAGGTCTGACCATTCAAAGTTCAATGTGCTATTAGACAAAAAGCCAATTTTCAGTGTATAACTGAAGTTACAGGCTTCAAACAAGTCTAAAAATTCATAAATGTAATGTTATATAGGTACTCTTGAAGTAAGAGATAATGCTAATAAAATCAATAATTCTTAGATCAGGCTAGCCTAAACATTGGGAAAATTTTGTTCTCAAAAATAAAATACTGGAAATATGATACAAAGGCAAATATGACTGATAAGTTTCATTTCAACAGTTAATACCTTGCAACTTCCTATATTTCATAGAACAACAGATGAGGCTTCTTTCCTTTTTTCTTTTTCTCTCTCTCTCTCTCTCATAGTTCAATAAACCCTATATTTATCTTACATAAAAACAGTCAGAAGCACAATTTTACAGTAGGGCAAATACAGATCAGAAGTATGCTATACTGAACTTGTTATAAAAAAAGTATCCATTAGGAGTACATGCCTGAAACTTTACTGATTTTGCGGACTGAATTTTTTTATAAGCCTCTCATATGCCATTATTTCTGGAACACAACATATGCAGACATCACTTGAATTGTGTCAGTCCCATGTAAAGACAAATGTTGATTCCATTTGTGCAATATCTGACAAAGTCCATCAGAAATAATAATTCCTGCTCTTTGTTGAAGCTAAAAACTTTATCACAGCACTGACTGGAGATGCACTATCAATGACTTGACCAATGTAAAAGTTGGTCATAATATATTGCAACCCATTGGTTTTGGTTGCTCGTAACTGAATGCTATCTGAGGTGGTGGTTCTTCATTACAACTGCTACAGTGACTACTACTTTCCTTTGTCTTAGAGGTGGAGATGGATCAACTGATTTTCCTGTTGCAAAGAGCAGCTTCCAGTTGAGATTTACTACCATTGGTATTGATCTTGACACCTAAGAGAACCTTCAGCTAAGTTAAAATAACTTAAAACTCAACAGACACAAAGGTAACAGGATTGTTATTGCAAGGTGCAAGAATAGACTTCTACTACAATTATCAAGTGAGGAGAGAATGAAAGAAAAGGATGGGAGAAACACTGAAAACTCGTAAAATACTCAAATCACCATTTTGCTACCTAGACGTGGACAGAGCACGTTTGTGTCATATTTGTCATCGATAAATTTAGATTTTCTGGAGTGGTTGTTTGTGTTGAAGAAATCTTCTGCCTAGCTTTGACATTGAAGGCCAGCTTTTAGGATCATGTGAGAAACCAATTCCCATGTACCTCAGTGAGTTAATCACCTTTCCATGGGGGACAATCATTAGTTGGTCACCATCGAAAAACTGATTCCTTTCAGATAGTGTGAGACAGACACTTACCCATGTTTTGATTGCCAGGCACACCATGTGTGACTGCACTGCCCCCACCCAACAATTTTTGTCAATAAACAATCTAATAAATAATTAATATTTTTGTTGTAAATTCTCCAAGAATAAAAAAAAAAAAAAAGAATGTATAAATTCCCTTTCATCATAGGTTTTATTCAAATTCTAATTGTTGCTTTTTTAAAACAAACATTGCTGAAGAATGAAGATAGTCTTTCAAAAAAAAAAAAAAAAAAAAGGCTGTCATGGAGGTGGGGACATCCCTTTGACACTGTCTTATTGCAGGCAAGTTTATCCATGTTTGCCAAAAATGTTCTTATGTCATTAGTGTCCATAATGTCATTCATAAAAGCAATTAAAAGCTTTTCTAATTAAATGCCTTAGTTTTATTGTTCATTTTCTTTTGAACCTATGGAAGTACCTATTTGTAAATGATCGTTAAAAGTTTTACTTTAACATTTTCTGGGCAAATGAGAATGAACAAAATTTAAAAAACTAATCATTTTTTTTTTTTTTTTTTTAAGATGAGACTCTTTCGATATGTGTGGAAGAGTGCGAGAAGTTTTAGGAACACAACTATAAAATTTTGAAAATATGGGAAATCACCGTCATTGAAATAGTGACATAATTGAAACCGACGTAAAATGAAAACTAATCATCACACAATGGAATGAATTATATCTTTAGAAACGAAAAGAAAAAAAAATTGTTTACATACTAATTTTATCAAAATAGCTTTGAAAATAAGATCAGAAATGGAAGAAAATTTCACTATTTTGACAAGTGTTTGTACTGTAAACTAAGGCAGTTTGGGATATCTACACTGATCTTTTGTGGCTATCTATGTTGATATAACTATGTGTACACTTTCAAAATTCCAGAGCCTGATCTCTTCTCTGACTTAGCTCTAACAGCTTAGTCGGGGTGAACTAATAATGTTCCATCACAGCAGGCCCTGAATTTTCATCTATCATGATGAACAGGCATCGTCTTTAAGTACCTATTAGGACTCAAGTTCACACTAGACCTCAAGTGAAACTTGTACATATGATCTATAGCTAAAAATGCTGGGGGGGGGGGATATTAGGTTCCCTGTACTATTTCAATAAGTACCTGACTCCTGCTATCCTCTGACTTTTTCAAAAGTCAGATCAGGCTAAAAATAAAGTACTGCTGCCCAGTCTTTACTTTTCAGTTTTGATAGTCTAAAAGTATTTATATGGTTTTGTGAGTAATGAATTGTTTCTTACCTTTACAACATTTTTCTTCACAGATGAAACATTGCAAGATTCTCTTTACTTATCGTCATGTGTATATGGAATGTGTTCAGATGAACTACATTTAGTTCTAACCTTCATGCTGCTTTGTGGAACTGACTCCCAAGATGATGCATCCTCAATCACTACATTCATAACCTGCTCAAGTCTAGGGTTAACAATTATCTTTCCCCACATGTCCTCATAAACTGTGCTTCTTACCTCTTATTCTGTAACCTTCTATCTTGAGTGGCTCTTGGAATTTTTTTTTCCTGTCCAATCTGAAAGAAAGTTTTAAATTAGACATGCATCAACACTCAGAAATTTTTTTTTTTTTTTTTTTTTATCTTTGGTAATATTCAGGGCAATTTTTTCATGTTCACACTTGATATGGCATGAATTTCTTACTGAAATAACATCTTTGGGAATTTTTTAAGTGCAGAGACTCCTCATCGCCACATTAAAAACTACATGAGATATTGAAAAAGTGGTAGTGAAACAGACCCTACAAAGATATTTACAGAAAGTTTACTTATAAAATAACCTATTCAGTACATAATTCACCCATACTGAAAATTTTGCTTAAATTTGATAATTCCTTGATCTTTGAAAAAAAATTTTTTTTGAAACTCATCAGTTTTGGTAGTATCTAATAATTTAGAACATTTTGATATTTTTAATATAGCTTTCATTATTCAAACAAATTTTTTTTTTTCTCTTAAAAATACTGACTCGGTGGTTATTAACCTCTGGTAATAATAATTTGAATATTTAGCATTTTAAAAATTAAAACCTAAATCTTATATTCTTGATATGCGGCCCAAACAGTCCTTACTAAGTATCCCCTCTAGACTTCAAAATTGCATTATAAATAATTTAAATGTTAAATTTTGGTTTTATTTTTATAAGCATAAATGTAATGTGTTAAAAATAATTTGACATTCAAATGAGGTTTTTAGACTTTTAAATATTGATGCAATGCTTCTCATTTGATCACTGAAGTTAAGCAACGTTCGGCCTAGTCAGTGCCTAGATGAGTGACCACTTTGGAACACCAGGTGCTGTAAGCTTGAATGTGTGGGTGGAGTGATAACTGTTCTAAACAAGATTATGGGATAGTCGAGTTGGTTATATTCACATGTGTACAAATACTGCATGAATCCACTTCTCTTCCCCACCAGCTATGGGTTAAATAGCAGAACAGATTGGGTCTTGTAGGCTTAGTTAGCAACCACTCTACTGCAGCAAGTAATAGCAGATTTGGGAATTCTTCTACCAAGTCTGTCATGAGAGACCTGATGGCACAAGAGTGCCTTGCATATTGCACCTACTGAAGAATATTTGCATGGTCACTCACTCATTGAATCTTTATTATTGATGAAAAGTGAAAACTGTATTTAAAAATCCAACATTTATTCTAGATTTGTTTCAAAGTGAATTTAAGGATTAATTTTTCTTTGGTTTTTAAAATGTTTTTTTGTTTTAGCTGTCCTGAACATTAGAGTTGAATAAAAGTAGGGTCATACAGAAACCCTAATATTTATACAAATGTACATAGAACTGAATTAAGTAGCGAGGACTTAGAGACTGGTATTGTTTAAGTCTAAAAAATAAATTCTTTAACCATATAAAACCAATTTATGAATATTTTTTTATTCTCTAGTGGTTTTTATGAAGCTGAGTAGAATGAGTAATTTTATTTTACAACAGAAGTATGAAATGAAATTCATTAAAACATATAGTTAAATGGTATTTTTGAGTTTTTTTTTTTTTTTTTTTTTTTACTAATTGCATTTATTTTTATTTGATGTCATAAAACATTTACTTTTAATGAGGTATTTTGGTTTGAAGGAAAAAAGTTCTCAAAGGTTCTTAAATGAAATAAATTTATTTAGAACTTTCTGCACAACTAAAAAATTATTCAAATCTTGGCACACACAAAAAAAAAAATCATTGATAATGGCTATTTATAGTCCCAAGATTTTCTTTTCAAATTTCCATGCAAAAAATTAGAAAATCTAACAGTTGTAAAAAGTGAAAAAAAATTCTTAATGTTCACTCAAAAATGGCATTAAACAACTTTTCATTTTTGAATTCTTCAGATGTCTTTATTTAATAAAATTTATTTTCAAAATAGCACTTGGAAAAAAAATTGCGTATTTGGACAGCAAGTTAATTATTACAGCTTTTTCAAGTTAACAAGGTAATCAATAGGACACTTAATAGAACACTGATCAATTCAAATTTATGAAGTAAATAAGGATAAAATAGATCAGAAGAACTAAGACATTAAGTCTGTAGAGGATCTGCTTTCTCAATCCTAACCATTAACTGAAGCTCTGGTTATATACCATTATTGAAGCATCACCAAAAGCCATATCATTGTCTACATAGTTTATCCTTATCTCAAAGAAATCACTGAAGTACTAAATATTGCATTGGATTATACCAACGAAAACTAATCCCTTGTGCTCACTCTCATGAAGTTGCATGCAAAATTTCCTCTTTTCCAAACTGAAGTTTTCAGATGTGTCAAGCCAGACCCAATCAGCTATTGAATGATGCAATTCACAAGCAAGTGTGTTCAGCAGTAAAACAACTCGTATCAGCGACATCCTCATTTGGCAGGCATTTTCTCTTCTGTTCCAAGCATGTTTTCTATTGGGAATGACCAGCTGGGTGTTGACCGAGTGGCGACATTCCCTGAAGTGAACATGGGAATACATGCAACAGAAAGTAATGATGATAAATTTGAAGACGATCACAGTCCCTCAAATGTGTGTTTGTAACATGGGGGATATGTACACAAATGGACTGGATATACTCATTCATTCTCAACTGAGAAAACATCTTTGTACAAAGAGAGCAACAAAACTAGTTCTTTAAAACAATTAGAAAAATTGCCCATGCTTAAATGTAAGACTTTTGTCACTGAATTTTTTTTTTTTTTTTTTTTTTTTTTCTTAATAGCAAATGTTATTACAATTATGAAAATTAAGTTGATTAGAAAAATCCAATATCTCACATTTGATAAAATTTTAGGCAAATAAATTGATTTAAATAATAAAAAAAAAATTACAAACAACCCTGCATCCACATGTATGAAGTTTATTTGCTGCTTATGTAGATAGGTTTAGCCTGGTTATTGTTGGTGGTAGGTGATTTTTCTCCTCAACCTACCCCTAACAATCTCTTATCACTGCTGATACATACTGGCCCTAACTGAATGTGAGCCTCCCCATAAACTTCATCTTTTGGCCATTGCAATTTTTGCTTTTACCTATAACTGTAGCATTGCATCAAAATGGAATACAGCAAGTTCTCAGCCTGACCAAGAAGTCCTTCCAAAATCAATTTTGGTTGGGCAGAGAACATTTCAACACTTCCTTGTACTTGAAACCTCTTTATTACATACTGACAAGAATTTTTTTTTTTTTTTTTTTTTTTTTTTTTTCAACTTTAAAAATTTTAAGTGTTCATTATTTAAGGGATATTCAAATAGACTCTACTCTGCTATGTAGTCTATAATTGGGTTCCAGCAGTACATTTAAAATTTATTCTGGCTTGCTTCTCTCTCTCCCCTTCTTCTTTCTTTTTTAGTAGATAAAATGAACTTCCTGGATTTTTAGGGTTCCACATTGTCTTTCAAATCTTAGTTCAACCCTGTTTTGAAACTTTGTAGTCATCTAGTTACATTGATGTTTTATTTTCCCTTTGCTATTTTAGAATGAACCGTACCAAGAACAATGTGATGAAACGACAAGTGAAAGTTCCTGTCGAGGGCCTATTCTGTAATTACAACCACAGAGTGTGTATGCAAAATCGATTGGAAGGATCTGATTATTGTCTGAAACATATTTTGGAAGATAAAAATAGTCCATATAAACAGTGTAGTTATGTTGCCAATAAAACTGGAAAGAGGTGCCCCAATGCAGCACCAAAGGCTGATCGGAAAGACGAGTGAGTAAATGCCATAAAACTTTTTATTGACATCATTGTTACATAGAAATTGTGAGTTTAAAAAAAGAAATGTATTTTACAATTTTGGTTTTTTCAAATAATTGGATTGACAATCATTTGATGAAATTTAAGTATGTGGTTATATGTCAAAGAGTTGACATCTGAGACGACCTGTTGTAGTGCCTTTGGTGTTTAAATATCAGAATTAGTTTTATTTTAACTAATAAATAGAAACGTTTTGTTAAATGTCTGCTTGTTGAGATATATACACAGCATTCATCTGAAACTTGTATGAATTTGATCAAAAGTGACAGACAACTATAAACAGTTAAACTTTAGTGTATAAAGTTTATAAAATGCTACTGGTGCTAATTTTTTTTTTTTTTTTTTTTTTAATAAGTTGTTAGCTTCCTTGACTGGTGTCAATTTAGGTTTTATTTATAAAAAAAAATATGCTTATTGAATAATGCTTAAGAGTTTTATGTTTGGTTAATTTTTGCTGAAGTACAGAAAATTTAAGTAGCCTGTTGAACTATTTTCATTTTAAATTCTAAAAGATTTTTAAATATCTTGATAAATGCATTAAATAGAAAATGGAACTTACAATATTAAGTTATGCTTTATTTTCAACAGCTTTTGTAATTATATAATAGGATGTGAGTAAGGGTAATTGAGGTCTAAATGGCTGTAAGAACAAAATGGTTTGTGTTTCTTATTGTGAATCCACTATACAGTTTATAAAGTGTGTGTAAATATGTATAGGGCTAGCTTAAATGTGTGAAACGTGTTTTGAAAACTGGAACATCCAGGGTTGTTTTTTTTTGGGGGGGGTCCTCTATTTTTCTTGAAGCTTTGTATATTCCTACTAGGAACATAAACTGAGAAGGGACCTTTTTGTCATCTGATTTTCTGCCTTATTGGGCACAGGCATATATATATATATATATATATATATATATATATATATATATTTGTTATTTTTATCTTTTATCAATATCTTTATAGAAAATTTTTGAAAAAGTAACTTCTTACACTGTTATGCCTTCTATAATGGACATTGTGAACAACAGTGGCATGTCAAATTGATCCTTAATTGATCATACTGTTTTCATGACATGTTTGGCCAAACATTGGATGCTTTATTATGGGTGCCAAGTGTAGTTAGATAATGGAATGCTATTACTTGAGGATAATAGTAAAATGTGTAACTATCTTTGGTGTTTAATGATATGTGCAGAATTTGGAATAACGTGTATCAACTTTAATAACCATTGACTGTTTTTGCTTATTGGTGTAATTTTTTTTTTTTTTTTTTTTTTTTTTTTTTTTTCCTCCTTTTATTTGATATTTTTTTTTTCTCTTCCTCTCACAGGGAACCAAAAAAGAGAGACCAGTTTATAAAAAGGTTAGTGACATTCAGTAATTGTTTTGTTTATGCTGGCAATTTTTTTTTTCTATTAATTTATTGAAAAGTGTGGCTCTGAAATTGATTCTGTTCATCTCTCTTCATTTTTAAATATCTTCCTGTAAGCTTCCAATAAACTTAATTTGTTCATGCTTTTGTTTGATATTGTACTTTGTCATTGGTTAGTGTTACTAATTCTGCTGTAAATAATGTGTAGTATCTGCAATATAAGTTACATGATTGCACACAAACAGCGTTTTATTTGATGGGGAATGACTTTATACATGATTTGAATAAGTCACCAGTGTTTTATAATCTGCAGTGTTTTTTTTTTTTTTTTTTTTTTTTCTTTCTTACTGTTCTTTGAATAAAAGCTTTTTTAATCATTGCACAAATAAGCATTTACTTGTTTCATGATTGTACATACACCCAGGTGTGATGTGTTTCTTTCTCAAGCACATTTTCTGAATCTGTCTATAGTTAGGATATTATTTAACAATTTCTTTTAATGCCATGCAGCAAACTCCAACTATAATTTCATAAATTAATGTGTGGAACAGAAAATGCTAACAGAAGTTTCTGGCATTACCTGGGACTAAAGATGAGTTATTATTTACTACAGCAGAATTATCATAGAATGTAAATTAATTTTGTCTTATAGCCAATTAGGTGTGAATGAGAATGGTAAAAACTTTTATAAATTGTTGAAACAAAAAATGAGAAGTTCTGACTTTTGTTTCTATTGAGAACAAAAGCTTCCAAAAGTTCCCAGTTGAAATTTGACTCAAAAATCATTTAGAGTTACATTGACTAGTGACTTTACTGTGCTACTGGATATATTAAAAAAAAAAAAAAAAAAAAAAAAAAAAAAAAACTTTAACTAAAACAGGCTATTTATTTATTTTTATTTTTCCTTCATGTTCTAAAATGAACTTGAGATATTAAAGATTTTTTTCAAATTAGGATTACTTCTTTCTCTCTCAATATAGATTTTAGCAAGAGCTTTAAACTTCTGTCACCTGTATAGTGAGTGATGTTCTTAAACTAATGACAGTAGTTAGTGAAATAGAAATTAAGTGAATAAATGGAGCAAATCTACCACTCGTCCCTTCAGCCCCTCAACCTCCAGCGTCTTCCTCTTTGGATTGAGGCGCCCACTTGGTCTGAACCGAACTCAGGGGTAGCTGGCCGCACGCTCCCTGAGTACCCGTTGATTGTTCGACTGGTCACTGGCCAAGTTCCGCTTGCTGTCCACATTGTGTTAGATTTCAGATCCAGTAAGCGGGGTGTTGTCCATATGTTCAGTTGATTGGGGATGTATGCACGGCTGTGAGGGTGGGCAGCAGGAAAATTAGAATGTGGCAAACAAGGAAATAATATCTGCAGAAGCCGAACAACAAGGGGTAAAATATTGATGTCTTTTATATAAGAAAACAACAACAGTGGAAAGAGTTTACAGAAAGGATAGAAAAGCAATTAACATAAGAACAGAGGACCACTCCTCTACCAATTATACCAACAGAGAGAGGTGTGTGTGTGATTAACTCGTTCCAAATCAGCTTGGGAGGATATGTGACTCGTAATTACAGCCCTACGTAGAAGTGTAGCTTTTCAGTTGGTTGTCCTGACAAATGTTAAGTTTCAGCGACTTTTCAATACGACTGCTACAACGACGATGATATTTCTTGAAGTCCTTATCTTTTACTTGTCACTGGACCAACTCACTGCAACAACAGTCTCTCTCTCAACGTCACTCTCGTCTAACGCCCAAGTCTCCCCAACTCGGCAAAACTTGCGTTTATATAGCAAACCGAAGGTTATAAGCCAGGTTGTTCACGCGCTTAACAAGAGTGTCACTATAAGCAAAGTTTAAATTCAGATCTATTTCAAATCTCTTGGTGGATAAAATTAATTAGTTCAATTGTCTTTTCGATGACCAAATTCAGCAGATACAACTTATGTTTAGATCAGATTTCGCTAGTGGTAAACATACACTGATCTTACCTCCCCAGTCCAATTTACTTCAATATGTTTTTATCAAAAATATTATTTCATTTTTTTTTTTTTTTTTTTTTTTTTTTTATGACCCAATTAAACATTGCCTCCTGCCCTTTTGTATTTGTTTATAAACAAGTCCTCGCCAACCCGATTTGAAATTTATTCTTTATCCATCAGCCATCTCGGGTTTCATATATCATTGTTCTAGATTCTTTCCTATTAATAGTGCTAACACAGTTTGTAACTTTGATGGAAGATCGTGTTTTCCATCTTCAATCAATAAATGTTATATTTGCGCATGTGCATTCATGTGTGTCAACCTCTCTCTGTTACACAAATAGGTTTTTTTTTTTTTTTTTTTTTTTTTTTTTTTTTTTTAAATAAGATTCTTCCTCATAAAAGATGTTTATTTGGTTCACATTGCAAATACTCTAAAGAAAGGTGTGTAAGTGAACTTCATACTTAACATTTTATTATAAATTGTAAAGCAGTAAATGGTTCAGAAGTTTTTAATAAAGCTGATATGTAATTTTAGGATTAGAAATCACATTAAAATAAGATTGAGTTTTGCTTCATTTTGTTATTCACTTTTAGTTTGTAATTAAAAAAAAAAAAAAAAAAAAAAAGATAAAACCTATTTAAAAGAAATTACAAAAATAAAAGCATTTTCATTAATGGTAGATGATAGAACATCTTAAGCATAGTGATGTTGGAAAAAATAAGCAATACTGGGCCACCAGCAAAAAAATGTAACTTTTTTTTTTTTTTTTTAACTTTTTAAGTTAAAAAGAAATTTTGCAGTAGAAAACTTCAAAATATGGCGTTAGTAATTAGTGTTGCTGACTTTTGGCTTGAATAATTGTCTCAATTTAATGTGACATTAAATGTAACAAGGTCCAGATTTTCTCATTGGGAGTTTTTTCTCCATTTTTCTTGGCAGTAATCCCAAAGCTCTTGGAGAATGTATGATTTTTGTTGGTGCACTTGTTTCTTCAGTTCCCATCATAATGGTTCAATTATATTGAGATCAGGACTTTGTGCTGGCCAGTCTTCCAAAAGTTGAACATCTATATCCACAAAAAAATTTTTGTTGCATGTCTGTCTAGGTGCACATTAATGCTGAAACATTTTTCCATCTTTGTAGACTGGCAAAAGATTAGACTGTAGTAAAGTTAGTTTTCACTGTTTACATTTCTATCAATTTATCAATCTTCTATTACTTTTGATGCAACTGCCACACTATATGTCCACTACCAAATCTTACCACCATTATTGTGTATCTTGCAATATTTCTTTCTCCCACTGGTTTTCTTACATATCCTTTCATTAAAATATAACCCTATTTTGCATTCATCACTAAAACTACTTTTTGCCACTTTCCAGCATTCCACCATGTTAGATGTACTTTTGACCATTTCAATCTTCTATTCTGATTTTTTTTTTTTTTTTTTTTTTTTTTTTTATGCAATATGTCAGTTTGGGTCATCCTATTACTCTATGTACTGAAACCTCACTGTTAAGGCTGCATTCAATCCTTACTGAGATTCTCTTTGGTTTTCTTTGCACTTAAACTACTTTTAGTAGTAGCAAACGTCTTTTGGGTGGTTTGAACACTGTTTCAAGCTCCCTGGCTATCTCATGGAATTATCTTCCCCTTCAAAATTACAGCGTTTACCTTTGTTTTGGCAGAAATTTTAGCCATGATGTTAGTGTTTTTTTTGTTGTTTTTTTAATAAAGGCTAATGTTCAATCACAATGACTTACCAATGGAACAATTCTTAGAAATTTGCATTTTATTATGACTTTATCATCTCGGGTCTTTTATTGGCCCAATTGTTTGGCATAGCCTTTTATTTTTTTTTTCCCCAGCTTCAAGCTGCTAAAAAGTGTATTTCCTGTTACACAACACCTAGAAAAATGCTGCAGCTTATTTTCCAATCCTCAAGATCCACATATGCTACTGATAAAAACATACTACTAAATAATAGCTTCTTAGTAAAATAAAGGTGTATAATCTTTGTTACCCCCAAATATAACTATATTCTATATGACTAGTTTAAATACTGATAGGAGAATAGCTGGATCTATTGTAGTATTATCATTATTGCTATCATTATGCTGTAATTTTATTTAACATTTTATATGTAAGTTATCTTCAACCATCATTATATGTCTATTGTTAACACATACTCTGCAATTAATGCTTCCTGTTTTTAATGAAAGGTAGAGTAAATTTTTGGCTAGAAAAAAAAAAACACTTTTCCAGTGACTATGCATTTCTGCCAGCAATTAAACAGGACTTAACATGGCTTGTCACATACATTTGTCACGTCTTACTGAAGTGCATTACTCACAGCCAAACTGTGATCACATCCACTTTTTGGTTTCTGTAAACATTCTGTTGGTGAAATTTTCTTTTTCTCTTGCATAGATGAATTCAATGATATACTTCTGCTTTGTATGCACTTTCATTATCAGCTGCAATTTTGTCAATCACTCAACTGCTCTCTGTAGTGAGGGAAAAGAAATTGGCAGAAAGGCTGAACTGCTATGATGCTGACAAAATAAGAGGTATTACTTCTAGTGACACTTTAATCTCTAGACAAAGGATGTACTGTTTTTGTATCTTTAGAACATCAGTTGTAGTGACTCGCATCATATGTGTGATGAGGTGCAGGAAATTTCTCTGCCTAATCTGACTCAAGATCTAACCCTATTTTTGTATATTCTTTTACTCATGTAATTGGATTCTTGGTCAGGCTGAGACTTTTTCAGTACACTATTTTTTTTTTTATAAGTGAGCAAGGGAAATAACTGCTATTTTGGATAGTTATGTGAATAAATAATGATCACATATAACTATTATCAAATATTCTATAGAATAATTTGTATTTTCTAAGTATCATTAAGAATATGTTTAATCAGATTAAATTTGCTTACACATAGCTTTCTTTTATTATTACTTTTTTTTTTTTTTTTTTTTTTTTTTTTTTTGTGCATTGACAACTAAAAGTCCAACTACAAGCATCTGTTTTTGTAGATGTTCTTTGAGTGATCTGCTGAAAATTGAAATTATTGATGTGTGTGTATCACACTTTTGTTTGCACCTCTTATGTTTTAAGATTTGATTTATGCATCAGGATGGCACAATCAGTTGTCTTAAAAATAATTTTTTAACAATGAAAAAGTTAAATTTTAGTACCATAAGCAAATACGCTTTCTTCTTCTTCACCATTGGAGAACTGCTGTTCTGAACGTTTCATTCATGGGCCCAAGCAAATAAACTTGTGGCTTTTTTATTTTAATTTTTAAGGTGAGGAATTATTAATCTGGTCTAACTAGTGATAATCATCACAATGACCAAGTTGTGACTTTGATTTTCATTTTTATTTGAAATGCTCAAATTTCTCATCTTGTTATTAGTTGAAATTTCTGCATGAAAAATAAAAATGAATTTTCACTTCTTTTGAAGATTGAATTATTAATATTTTAGTTTGTAAGTTCCCCAAAATGTCCACTAATGTCAGATTTCATCCTAAAAAGTGGTCAAGTTTTATTTACAACTTGAAAATATTTGTGCATTTGTAGAAAATTTAAAGTACTTTTCTTCATTCCTTGTTCTCTACTCCCCCACCCAATCTTTGTATTCTTTAAAGACTGCTTATGCTGTTAATTTTTTTCTTTCATATTTCTCTTAGATATTGTCTGCAGCATGCGCGAAAGGCAGCTTTGCTCAGGCAACGATCAACTCGAAAGAAACGCCCAAAAGAAACTCCAGAAACTCTGTTGGAGGAACTTGATCACTATGCCACGTCTGAATGCGAAACTGATATTCGAAAATACCGTCACAATAATGAAAGCCTTGCCAGTAGGATCATAGGTCAGCAAGTGTGTCCGTCTCTCTCTCTCTCCGTCTCTCTCTCTCTCTCCGTCTCTCTCTCTCTCTCTCCGTCTCTCTCTCTCTCTCTCCGTCTCTCTCTCTCTCTCTCCGTCTCTCTCTCTCTCTCTCCGTGTCTCTCTCTCTCTCTCCGTGTCTCTCTCTCTCTCTCCGTGTCTCTCTCTCTCCCTCTCCGTGTCTCTCTCTCTCCCTCTCCGTGTCTCTCTCTCTCCCTCTCCGTGTCTCTCTCTCTCCCTCTCCGTGTCTCTCTCTCTCCCTCTCCGTGTCTCTCTCTCTCCCTCTCCGTGTCTCTCTCTCTCCCTCTCCGTGTCTCTCTCTCTCTCCCTCTCCGTGTCTCCGTGTCTCTCTCCCTCTCCGTGTCTCCGTGTCTCTCTCCCTCTCCGTGTCTCCGTGTCTCTCTCCCTCTCCGTGTCTCCGTGTCTCTCTCCGTGTCTCCGTGTCTCTCTCCCTCTCCGTGTCTCCGTGTCTCTCTCCGTGTCTCCGTGTCTCTCTCCGTGTCTCCGTGTCTCTCTCCGTGTCTCCGTGTCTCTCTCCGTGTCTCTCTCCGTGTCTCCGTGTCTCTCTCCGTGTCTCCGTGTCTCTCTCCGTCTCTCCGTGTCTCTCTCCGTCTCTCCGTGTCTCTCTCCGTCTCTCCGTGTCTCTCTCCGTCTCTCCGTGTCTCTCTCCGTCTCTCCGTGTCTCTCTCCGTCTCTCCGTGTCTCTCTCCGTCTCTCCGTGTCTCTCTCCGTCTCTCCGTGTCTCTCTCTCTCTCTCTCTCCGTGTCTCTCTCTCTCTCTCTCTCTCTCCGTGTCTCTCTCTCTCTCTCTCTCTCTCCGTGTCTCTCTCTCTCTCTCTCTCTCTCCGTGTCTCTCTCTCTCTCTCTCTCTCCGTGTCTCTCTCTCTCTCTCTCTCTCCGTGTCTCTCTCTCTCTCTCTCTCTCTCTCTCTCTCTCTCCGTGTCTCTCTCTCTCTCTCTCTCTCCGTGTCTCTCTCTCTCTCTCTCTCTCCGTGTCTCTCTCTCTCTCTCTCTCTCCGTGTCTCTCTCTCTCTCTCCGTCTCTCTCTCTCTCTCTCTCTCTCTCTCTCTCCGTCTCTCTCTCCGTGTCTCTCTCTCTCTCTCTCCGTGTCTCTCTCTCTCTCTCTCCGTGTCTCTCTCTCCGTCTCTCTCTCCGTGTCTCTCTCTCTCTCTCTCCGTGTCTCTCTCTCTCTCTCTCCGTGTCTCTCTCTCTCTCTCTCCGTGTCTCTCTCTCCGTCTCTCTCTCCGTGTCTCACATTATTTTAGACCACAAACTTAATTTTTTTGATAAATTGATATTGAAATAGAATCATAAGCTGATTTTTTTTTTTTTTTTTTTTTTTTTTTTCTATTGATCAAGACAAGTTGTTCCGCTTAAACTAGAGTAGCAGGTTCTCTGTGTTCAAATTCAGTGTTCTTCTGTGACATAAAACTTCAATTTTCTGTTTTTGTCTCAAAATCGTATACACATGTGAAAAACAGGTTTGTGTGTAAACAGTAAAATATACAAATATATAGGTGTCCTTTTTTTTTTTTTTTTTTTTTTTTTTTTTTCTCTCCTTCAGTGATTTCTGATGATCCAGACGAGTCCAATCTTTGGTGCTTTGACAAAAACTGCAAGATAACTTATTGCCATTATAAAAATCATCAGAAAGCTGGCTCTTCAGCTCTGTATCTTGCTGAAAGTGTGCACCCACCAAGTTTGCTAGCTTTTTCTTGTGAAAGATAATCAAACTGGCATTTAAAAATCTAATTTAATTACCAAACCAACAACTTTTATTTTTACTACCCTTAACGCTGTGTGCCATGCTATTCATATACTAATATCACATGTGGGTATTTGCCCTGTGGTGACCTGTTTGACCAGGTTAATATCATCAGTAGTGGAAAATACCCCATGTTATTTATAGAATGACATGTTGCAGCAATATAGGTCATAACACTTGCACATAAATGACTGACTTTGCTGTTTATTGGAAATTTATGCAAAATAATGATTCTGCTGAATTCCAGCTCAGGAATTTTAAGTTTTACTGTTGGGATTTTTGTTACTAAAATATATTAAATATTCTGTTTTCTACTTTTTTTTTTTTTTTCTCTCTCCCTGTATTACAGAGAACTTGCCACTTTAGCTTACTGAGATTTGGTTAGCTTAAAAATTAAGTATTGGTGTAAAGGACTTAGAATTTAAATCTTATTCGACATATTGTGCATGCACAAGCAACTATTTTAAATTAAAAAATCTTTTGAAAGCAAACTTTTTCTTGGGATATAGTATTTTTGGTTATACTTTCAGAGTATGCAAGTTCTAGTGATTCCGATGTGGAACCACCACTTGTGGACCAAGCATGGCGGGGAGAAGGAGAAAGTGATGCTGAAAGCATAGACAGTGAACAAGATGATCCTCTCAAGTAAGTGTAGTGGATTGAATTGAAACTTTATAATTTCTAAAAGACAAGTCGATTAAAGGTGAAAACAAAGAAAATAGAACTATTAATACAAATATTGATTAATATTTGTATAGTAAAGTATAATACCTCGTGTAAATGGAAATTGAAACTCATTGGTCAACACTGGAAGATTTTTAATTCTTACATTTCACTATACTGAATTTCTCTTTTTGTAACTTAAAAATGTTATTTTTTAATTTTCAGAATAACAGTAGCAATGCAAAAATGATATCCATTACTCTATATAATATTAAAATTAGAATTTAAAAAATTTTGAATCTTGTCAGTTATTTTCAAACTTAATTCTGTTACTCCTTAAATTATTAATCTTCATTGGATGGGGATAAATCGCTGTTTTGGTGAAATTAAGGTTAATCTTTACCCCTGACAAACATGATAAACATGATGATTGTGATAGCAAATGTTTGAATTATTTACTCTCAGGCAATATATATATATATATATATATATATATAAAAAATATGTAAATCTTGCTAAGGTGGACTGCTAAACTCTGGCAGATATTAGCTATAAAACTAATGATAGAAATTCTCATAAGCAATTATTTATATATATATATATATATATATATATATATATATATATATAAGATTCTGTGACCTGTTAGTTTGTCAGTCCCACCCTCTAAAATAGCCATACATTGACTGATTGAAACACAATTTTGGGGACGTGCAAACAGGTAAGGGGGCACAAACTACAGCCATGGCCAAAATTATGGAGCACCTATAAAAATTTGAGATAATAGTTTAAACCTACGTATTTCAAGGTTAAGAATCGTACGGTGAACAATTGAGAGCAAATGTAAAATATTGAACAGTAGATTGTAGTTTTTTTTTTTTTTGCTTTAAAGCCTCTCTCAAGAGCTTTAGCTGAGTTTTGTACTAAATTCATTCCAATATTCAAAATGATTTATTGTCATACTAAAGGTTGTTTCGTAATTTTTGGGTAATGATTCCTACCAGTGTATATTTAATTGAAAATGCCTCCAAAGAAGCAGCTTTCAGAGATTAAAAGGGCACAAATTGTTGCTTTATCTGGTAGAAATTGCCAGGAAGATGGAATGTTCAAGGAAGGGGGGTTCAAACAACGATTAAAAGGTACAAGGAAACAGTCTTTCAAAAACAGAAAAGGACAAGGTCGTAAAAAGTCTACAACCGCCAGGGAAGACAGATCTTTGAAAAGAGCATCCCTTGCAGATAGGAGGAAAAGTTCTTCAGAGCTTGCTGCTGAACTTAGGGAGGATGCAAACAAAAACATATCAGCTCGAACAGTGAGAAGAAGGTTATTAGAAGTGGGATTAAAAGGATGCAAAGCCAGGAAGAAGCCATACTTGTCTCAGGCCAACAAGAAAAAACGACTGGAATTTGCAAAAAACCATGAAAATTGGACACCTGATGATTGGGGCAAAATTGTTTGGTCTAACGAAAGTAACTTTGAGGTAAGTTAACAGCTTCTATTTCCTAAACTTTGGATGTAATAATTGAAATTTTTATGTGAATACACATCCATAACATTTATTCAAAAATTGTAACAAATTCTTTTTTTTTTTTTCATCAGATTTTTGGCACCCCTGGAGCGGTTTATGTTTGCCATATGGAAGGAGAGGCATTTCATTCTGATTGTGTGGTTCCAACTGTAAAATTTAGAGGAGGAAGCGTAATGGTTTGGGGCTGCATGGCTTCTTCAGGCACTGGAATGTTGTACACATGTGAGGGCAGAATGAACTCCACAATTTATACTAACATGCTGGACCAGGTTTACCGAACCTCTGACTAAAATATTTAATAATAACATTCCAAGTGATGTAATCTTCCAACAAGACAATGCTCCATGCCATACGTCAAAAGTTTCAATCGGTTGGTTTGAGAAAAAAGGGATTACAATGATGAAGTGGCCCCCCTCAATCCCCAGACCTAAATCCCATTGAAACTTTGTGGTCCCATTTAGGGAAAAGAGTGAGAATGCACAAATGTTCATCAAAAAAAGAATTAGAGGCCAAACTTCATGAAGATTGACAGAAAATAGATCCTACCACCTGCAACAACTTAGTCAATAATATGCAAAAACGAATAAAAGCTGTTATAAAGGCAAAAGGAGGACATACCAAATATTGATTGTTGTTATTAATGTTTACTCCACTATTCTTAGCCTTTAAATATATAAGTTTGAATCATAATTTCGATTTTTCATTGGTGCTCCATAATTTTGGCCAAGGCTGTACAGTTGGTTTTACTAGTGTAAATTATTTATTTCATTGATTGGTTTGTGAAATTGAACGAAACGGAATTTGAAAATCTTGACAAAAACTGTTAGAGACAACTTCAATGCTAAATACTGTGGGGATTTCAATGTGTTAGCATGTTGCAAAAAAATAAAATTCTAGTTCTAAAAATTTTTTTTTTTTTTTTTTTTTTCAGGCATGCTGGTGTGTACACAGCAGAAGAGGTGGCGTTGATCTTGAGAGATAAGTTGATTCGCTTGCAATCACTCTACATAGATCAATTCAAGAGGCTGCAGCATGTTATGAAAGAGCGTCGGAGAAAATATTTACATACATACAAACAAGAAAGAGATACATTAGGTAGGTTTTGTATGCAGTTTTTCTCTTTCTTTTGTATATTGTATTTTAATAAACAAATATTTACAAACCTATTTTGTTTTTTTTTAATATAGACATTTCTATGATTAACTTTGATTTAAGGTAAATTTGAGTCCACTTCAACCAGTTGCCCTAACTCTTCATTTCACCTGACTGGTAGGGGTTGTTGTGGTCACTGCTGGGTTGCTATCCTGATCAAGGCACCATTTGTTAAACATGAGGATATTGAGAAATTTGACCAGAGGTCTACTCACCTCCTATTATGATTATTGATCTGAGCAGAGCTTCTTCCTAGGCGAATCATCTCCTTTGTTCATGTTACTAAAACACCGAGATTATATATATATATATATATATATATATATACATACACACACACACACACAAAAATCTCTCCTTGTGTTCACGAGGGCTGGTTGCAGCAGTTCTAAACCCTATGGGTGTTGAGCTATCAAGGTGTTGCATCATGAAATGGATAAGTCGTTGCACATAAAAAGTAGTAGTAATTTATTTTGAAGAATGATACGCTACTAACAGTCGAGAACAGTCTATTGGAATAACAGTTAATTCATTGCAGTTCTGTTCAACTTCCACTCTCTCAGTAAGAGAGCATGCTATTTTTCTTTTTAGATTAGTTCATCTTGTCAGTGCTCCGGTACTCCATAACACAAGGAATAACTATGATGAAAAACCCTTTTGTAACAGGGTATTAATGGTCTGATATTAAAATGGCTTTATCTTTTCTTCTGTTCTCCACATGATGGCTACTGTTTTTTTTTTTTTTTTTTTTTTTTTTTTTTTTCTTTTTTCCCTCTTCTTCAAACAATGGGATTCCTTATCCTGCCTCTAATGCACACTGACACTTAACGGCTAAAATTACTGAATCACTGGATTTTTCCTTAGATATATAAAGTAAAAATGTCCTACTGATTGAATGATTAGTTGGAGGCAGGCAGCCCCTGTGATTGGTGGGCTTATCCAACATTGATCTGTACTCTTCTGTATTGATTGACATTACCACTTACTGGGACTGCAGTGGGAACCCGTTTCTTTCAGCTGTTGGATTACAAAATCAATTTGCATATGTGCATAGTAACAGGATCAGGGGAAGTAATTTGATGACTTCATTCTGCCTATGAGGCCAAGAATCGAGTAGGTTTGGAAAATAAAAAAAATTCCTTCCACTGAATTTTAAAGATTTTTCTAGCACAACCATTTAGTTTTGTTGAACTCTCATTTCTCTAGTGGCCAGTTGAAAGGAGGGTGCACCTTGTTCTACCTAACTCTAATAATGTAAATGAGTTAAAACCTTGTTACATTCAGAGTTTAAAACTCTGACAAGTCAATTTATTGTAATTGAATGCCTTTCATAATTAGTTCTTTTAACTTTATCTTTTACTATATACATAAATCATAATTCACACCCATTGTTCCCCCACTTTATTTTAACTCTTTTACAGGGCAATTTCAACCAGTTGTCTTGTATATAGGCATTTCTAATAGAAAGCTTTTGTCAATAATACTATATTTCATATTACACTTGTTTCAAGGTCTGATAAATGGATAGAAATCTTTAGATAAAAATGAACAGATTATTTTGGAATTATGTGCAAGGATATTGCAGTAACAAAAGTTAATAACTTGATTACAAGTAATTATAAGTAACAGTAATTTGAATATCACTGAATAACTGTTTTAATATATAATACAGTTTTTGTATTAATCTGAATTTTTTTTTTCTTTTTCACTTTCAGGTAGCATTGAAGCTTATAAAAATTCACCAGAACATAGAGATAAATATGCAAAGTTTGTAGCCATGAAACGTCATCATCGGCGTTTTTGTAAAGTAAGTCAGAAAAAAAAATAATATGCCATTGTCTTTTCTGGTTTCTATGCTTATGTAATATTTGATCTCTTGCCTGAGTGTCATCTTTTTCAAATTTGATTACAATTAAGTATGTTCATGAGATCGATAAAAAAAATAGCATACCATGAATAAAAAAGGCCTTAAACTTGATGAAAATAATTTATCATCTAAATGTTAATGTTATTATCAAGAGGAAAGAACAAAGTGATTTTTTGAATCAGAAAAATTGACAAAATCAATTGTCAGCCATTTTTTAACTTTTGTTTACAAAAGTGAATGTCGCCATTTAAAATTCACTTAAAAAATCAATTATGATTTTTTTTTTTAAATAATTTTAAGATTAGAAATTATAAAGTTTATTTAATATATTTTGAAACTAAGATTGCTTATTTTCTGTGCTGAAAAACTGTTCTTTCAAATGGGAGAAAGCCAGTCTGAACTGCGGTGTTGATTGACAAGTGACATGTGCATTATTTCATCACGCACTGACATGTTACGTGAGGGAATTTATAGTACGGAAGGTCATAAGTGACAGTTTACCTTTAAGTTAACAACTTACCTTGTTATTTTTAAGTAGGCATAGCATGAAAAACGGCCTTAAACTTGATGAAAGCAGAATTTTATTGCCAAAATGTTTGTTACTATTAAGGGGAAAGAATGAAGTAATTTTTAATTATTTTTTAAAATTTTTCTGTCTTTATTAAAACATTTTAACTTTTGATTGAAAAATCTTGTTTCTCGTCATCACCAGAACTCTAGTAAATAACATGGCGAATTTTTTGTGCATTTTTTTCTTATGACACATTAATTTTGAAAATCTTGCAAAAATAGAAATAATTGTCAAATTTTAATGAAACTTTCAGGAATGATGGAAATTATGATTTTTTTTTTTTTTTTTTTTTTTTTTTTTTTTTTTACTTACCTTTACTATGCTTCATGGAAAAGCAAAACATAAAAAAAAAAAAAAAAAAAAAATTAAATCGGACATGAAGAGTGAGATCAAATTTCATAAGAAAAATACCTAATTAATTACCTTTCTTGTGAAATATCTGTAGTGTACATTGTATGGTATTTGGATTCCCACCCATTTTATTAATTTTGTTGATATTTCATTTATGGAAAAAATGACATAACTGAGATTATATAAAACTGAGATCATATAAATTTCATAAGATAGGTACATAATAAAAGCTGAAATGCTAGACATTTTATTTTTTTCTATATAATCACATACACTTTTTATTTTATTTTTCATAGCCAAGTAAGAACAGGGGTTTAGAAATTCAATGCAATCATTGAGACATTCATGAATTTAAAAAATTTTTTTTTAAGTAAAACTTCTCCACACGTGTTTCGCTAAATGTAAAAATGTAAAGGCCGTTAAGTGCCGTACAACATTTTTATACAAAATCAAGTCACGTGATGTTTATATTGTATCATGTTTCTTTTGTGCCTCTGTACATTTGATTTCTAATGTTTTTTGTTGAGACATAAGGCAAGGAACAGTAAGATTATTCTCATTGGTGATTCGTTGATTGTAAAAACATTGTGCTTTTTATAATCTGTACAGATACATGTACTTAAAAAAAACCATTAAAAATAGAATTTGGCATTTCCACTAATTTTACAATATTTAACAACTTTATGTAAAAATAATAAAATAATTTATGAAATAACAATTTTTTTTGCCTTCAGACAATATTATGCATATTGATAAAAACAACTAAAAGCAAATAAAAGCATTTAAAAATAAATAGTATCTTTGTTTATTGAGTTTTGTATGTTACAATTCAAAGCTGATTTTAGGTTAATGCGGGCGGATTTAAAAAACAAAACAAAACATGATTTACTTTCCTCAAAGCCTTGTTTTTAACTAATATGACTTGTGTGCTTCAACATTGAATTTTTAGTTTTCATTAATTTATTTATGGGGGGGGTAATATATATATATATATATATATATATAAAAAAAATATATTTTTTATAATGACTTTAAAAAAGAATAACATATTTATAATAATTTCAATCGTTTCTGAAAGTTTCATTAAAATCTGACAATTATTTCTATTTTTGAAAAATTTTCAAAATTAATGTGTGTCATAAGAAAAAAAAATGTACAAAAAATTATTCGCCATGTTATTTACTAGAGTTCCGTGATGAAGGTTTTTCAATCGAAAGTTAGAATGTTTAATAAAGACAGAAAAATTTTAAAAAAATAATTAAAAATTACTTTGTTCTTTCCTCTTAATAGTAACATAAACAATTAGACGATAAAATGGTTGTTTTCATCGTTTGGTGCCTTTTTCATCAGACTATGCTCTCTTTTTAGCGATCTCATGGAGGTGCCTATATATATATATATATATATATATATATATGTGTGTGTGTGTGTGGCTGACAAGGAAGATTAAACCCCAGCATTCTAACTTTTTTTTTTTTTTTTTTTTTTTTAAGGTTAAAGAACATAGGAATTCTCCATAGTTATAATTGTTCCAAATGTTTTCGGCTAGTTTTATAGCCATTATCAAGGATGTTGTTTTTGGACAATGAATTTCTCTGTGGTTTTTGCATAGTAGTTTTGCTGTGTAAAGTATGTTTGGCGAGTGTTATATGCTTTTTGGTGGTCATGTGCTATCTTTAGAAAAATGTAAGTTTTCTACACAACATCCATGATAATGGCTATAGAACTAGCCGAAAATATTTGGAACAATAACTATGGAGAATTCCTATATTCTTTTAATCCCTGAAAGAATGGGAAAAAAAATGTTAGAATGCAGGACAAACTCAATAAAAGATTAAATTTTCCTTGTTTACAGTTTTCAATGAAACATGCTTGAAAGAAAGGTTGCTGCCTAAATACACATTGAGATATATATATAAATTTCCCCCTTATGCTTAACCCCCAGAAACAAACAAGTTGTTACATTATAAGGATGGTAGTAATCTGTATAGAGAGGCTAAGAGAATCAAATCATAAGTTCTCAGTTTGAGTAAGTGGAGAGGGCAGGGATAATGTGCTAAGGTTACCAAGATCTATGGTCAGAATAAATTTTCTGTTCATTCCATAACTTTTGTTATATTTTTAGTTCTTAATCTCTTGTGTGAGCAGTAGTAAAAGATTTCTACCATCCTTGAGGTTAGCCCTCTGCTCGCACATAACGGGAGACTACTGTATTTTTTATTTTTATTTTAAAGTTTCTCTCGGCATTCTGCCTTAAGTTTTATGTAAAAAAAAAAAAAAAAAATAAAAATAAATGTGGCTTTACCAAGCAACTTTAAAGCAGTATAAATTAAAGTAAAATCTATTAATGGAAATAAGAACCATTTAGAATATTTGCATTGTCGCTGTTTAAACTTGATGGCCAAAATGACTGGCATAAATCACTGAAACCAGTCATGCTTTAAATTAGGTTCCTCCACTAATTCATTGCAAAAAAAAAAAAAGTCATAGCAAGATGAAAAAAGGCCCCAAACGTAATAAAAACAAAATTTTATCATCAAAATGTTTATTAAGAGGAAAGACCAGAGTATTTTTTTTATTAAATTTTTTAATCCTTTCTACCATATTCAAAATTTTGCTCAATTTTTTTTGTGTGTCACCAGTGTAACAAAGTTGACTGAAAATTTTAGTGCTTTATTTTTCTCTCCCCCCCCCCCCCGTAAAATAACATCATTTATATGGAAATTCTTGCAAAAATGAAATTAAATAATTGTCAGATTTTAATGAAACTTTCAGGAATTATTCACAAATGAATTATTTCTGAAATTACTATTAGAAAAATTTTTTTTTTAATTAATGTGTTACCCACACCATCACTTAATGTCATGAAATTTCTAGAAATTAAATACTGATCGCAAACTTTGTTTCATTAGCAGGACTCCTTAGAGAATGTAAATTTTTTTTTTTTTTTTTTTTTTTTTTTTCAAGTTGCTGTTTTGCTGAAAATCTGCTCCAAATAGTAAAAATAGATGCAATAAAGCTCTCTAATTATTTAATTAGATAAGCTTTTGTTTTTATAAATAATATAAAGTAAGGACATCATTAGTCTTAAGAATAATGAATTTTTACAAGAATTGTTTTTATTTTAATTATAATAATTTATAAAGTTTCAAATCTTTTAAACATTCTGCAAAAATTTGATTGCGTTATTAAGTGAAACCTATTTCCTAATCACAAATTGAAAAGCTTAATACAGATCAACATGCACTAAGATTTAAAAAAAAATTTTTTTTTTTTTTTTTTTTTCATATGTGTATAAATGTGCCCATTTTGAAAGTATGGGTGACCATACACATTACCAGAAAATAGGAGCTATGATTATAGTAAATTTAAACTCAACATTACTAAAAGCTAAAGTCTCCGTAGAACAAACATGTCAACACCTTATCAGCACGTCATTGCTCATTAATTACATAAACATGGCTGATATCGGTTAAAAATTGCAGCTGCTGTTTGTTTTTAAAAGTGCATTTTGTATGTTTTAAATGTAAATAATATTTAACTGAAATATTTGTTTCACATCAGATTAATTATACTCTAAATCAGCTCATATTCCTCAGTTTCAGGAAAATATATTTAGAGAATTATATTAAAAAAAAAAAAAAAAAGCTAATCAGCTATGCAAGAAAAAAAAATTGATTCAAATCAATATAATTTCTCTTTGAAATACACTAAGGAGCATTTTGTTTACTAGAAGCTTTCAATTAAAGCTAAAATAAGTTTCAAGAAAACTCATTTTTAAAATTCATTTTAAACCTTAGGTATCACAAATTAGTGGTGGTACATACTTTAAATACTTGCATGTCTTGTTCAATAATAGCTTATTAGCATCAGTTTGATTTTTTTTTTTTTTTTTTTTTTTTTTTAAAAAAAAAAAAATTATTTTTGCACCAAACTAAATTTTTCTTATTTATTTATTAAAAAATAAAATATGGCCATATTGGAAGAATGAATTTGGTTTTATAACCAAGCTATATATTTACTTTAAAATATTCTTAAAGTGAACAAATTCAGCTAACTTAATTACTTTTGTAAAATTGTAATGTTTGAGAATTATTTAACTTTAATTTCTGCTGCATTATTGTAAGTTCATTAAATTTCATGTAATAAGTGAATATTTGCATAACAATTTGATTTTCTAATGTAATTTATATATGTCCACATGTGCAGAAGTAAATTTCTTGAAGCTTTAAAAAAAATTTTTTTATTCTACCAGGAAACAATCCTTTATCAACAGTCAAAACGGCGAAGGATTGCAATGACAGAAGGTCCTAATTATCGCCCACCAGGCTATCCAAAATGTATTCACTCTGAAAGCAATGTCAAGTGTAATTCCAGAGCTATGCCACTTTCAAAGTTCTGCAATGAACGTATCCTTTGAATTTTATTTCTTTTTCTCTCTCCCTATTTCCTTGTGTGTGTGTATATACACACTCTCTCCACTCACACACACTTATGTATTCATAAGTGTTTGAGTGTCTTAAATTGCAAGCTAGGAAATAAGGCACAAGTCTACATTTAGAATTTAATATTTTTGTCTACATAAGTACTTCAACATTTTGGAATATACACTTTTTTTTCCTTATTCCCCTCTTGGGCTATAACAGTTCCATTTTTTTTTTTTTTTTCCAGAATCTTTAGTATTGCATATTTAATATTTATCTAAAAATCTTGGAATATAAATGAAGACTTCACCCATCTGTACATATAGTTAACTTCATTTCTGTAAATTTGTTCATGAAAATATTCAGTGAACTGTACTAGTTCTTTGGTCAACATAGCTACGTTGTGTCAAACATTGTTGGTTACAAGGTCTCTTTCTATCTCTCTCTCTCTCTCTCTCTCTCTCTCTCTCTCAAAACTTGTTTTTATTTTGATTTCATGAGCTGGAACTGTTGCTTGCAAACTTAGTGGATAGAGAGAAATCATAGCCAAATTTTGACTTTTGTCAATATAAAAAAGAATGAACATTAACTTTATAAGATCTGAAAATACTTTGAGATCCTGTGCAAATTTGATGTCATGTACAGAAATTTTCTGAGAAAATATTTGTTAGCTCCGTCAAATAAGTTGTATAAAAGTTATACATTCACCTATGTTTCTGTCTCTATCTATACAAAATCTCTGAAAGTTCTTGATAAATTTGAGATATTTTGTGGAAGGTTGAACAAAATAACAATTGATTCTAAGTTTTATTAACTGCATTCAATAATAAATATTACATACAATATATTTCATATGGTCCAAAAATGTAAGAAATATGATGCTGGGGAGGTAACTGACTCTCCTGGCTATAACAAAGTTTGAAACATTTTCAAGTTGTTGTTGTTTTTTGTTTTGTTTTGTTTTTTTTTGTTTTTTTTTTTAAATATAAATTTTGTATTTTTTTTTATCTCTGGATAATTGTAAGCTTTTATCATAGTAGTCTGCATTTTCTAAGCAAATAATTGACTTTTTAGTGGCATTGGCTCTCTGCTCTCTGGCTTCAAACTAAGATACATTTAAAATATAAGCAGGTTGTAATTTCGACAATATCAAATTAATGGGTCCTCATTTAGCATAGGTAATTCCTTTCAGTTTAAAATGGCAAACACTGTAAATGTTTAGCATGTTATACTATCAATTACAAATCAGATTTACTTACTTTTATATGCCTGATAGACTGGGTGGGGATGTTTTATTTTTCTCTACTCTCAAGCTTATGTGTATTTATTAATTTTTTTTCTGATCCACCCTTTATTAAAACATCCCACCCTGTATTAGGCACCTAAGAGTAATTTAGAAATGTATATATAATGTTGCTGTTAATAATAGCAAAATCGGATAGGCATGAACATGAAATTTTGCTTATATATCTTCTGTTCTAAAATATTTCAGTGTTTCAAATGTTTTGAAAATTTGACTTTATACAAACTCATGCATTGATCTCTGAAGTTTCTCTTTTAATTGTTCAGTGTGTTAACATTAAAATACAAATTGAACTGCTAAATGGAAACAATTTTTCTGGTATATTTTGAAGTAAGTGTCAGTTTGTTTTGAAACTTTGAACAATTTTATCAAATTCCTTTTCTTAAGAGCAAATCATTTCACTTTTCATTGTTGGATTTATTCTATCTTAAATATTTTTCCTTGACTAATTGTGCAGATATCTTGTATGACCCTCATCAGGTGCTTTACCAGCCATGTCCATTTGCTGATGGTGCCTGTGCCAAACCTGTGGCTGTGATAAATGACAACTATTATTGCCAGCAGCACATACATCTGCAAGAATTCCAGCTTAGAGTACCTCCCATTAAAATTGAAACAAAAACAAATGATCCTTGGATGATTTCATTATCTCATTCTTGACAAACCATTACGTGAATGCCAAATGTTAATGTTTCATTAACAGTTATTATTAAATGGTGCTGACTAGTCAATTTATTGGCTACATGTGCAGGTCTCCTTATGGAGTGTAAGGATTTGGTAGCATGAAACTGGCAGTTACACCATTTTTATTTAGATTTATTAACAAATCTTGTATGACACTTGTCTATCATTTTCTTTTTTATTATTACTACTACTACTAAATAAATAAATAAAAAAAAATATTTGTGCTTAAAAATTGTAATTTTTAAATGCAAGGAAAGTTTTTCTCATTCTTTATTCTTCTCCCTTTCTATTCTTAAAACTCTGTGAACAATAGTTGTTTTTTTTTTTTTTTTTTTTTTTTTTTTTTTTTTTTTTTTTGTCTCCCTCCACTTAAAAGAAAAATGTTGATAATATTATTAAATAGTCAAATCTTCGAATCTTTGGTTAGCAGTTAGGTATGGCACTTTTGCATTACAAAGCAATATTAAAAATTGATAAATCCAAACAGATTCTGAAGGTTAAAAAAAATGTCATAGTTCTTAAAGAAAATTACACTTGTTCATAGTTACAATATTTTTTTTTCTCAAAACTCTGAGCTATGTAGGCATTTTTTATTCTGTTGGAGTCTGATGGTATAGTTTAGCTTTAGATCTAGAAGAGTGGCTAGTCAAGACTATTTTTGTTATGTGATTTGTTAAGGATTGGCTAAATTCTTGATTTTATCTAGAGATGCCATAGCCCTTCACAAGGCTGAAGGCCAACATTCCAAACCCTGTTTTAAACACCTTGAGATATGCTGCAGCCTGAGCTTCACTGTTCTTATCTAAAACATGACACTTTTTTAGTAATAATTATTAACACATTGGCAGTCAACCTAGAGAAGTGAAAGCTATACTGTTTGTATGAATGAAGAGTGAGAGGTGAGCTGTTTAACTAACTCGGAATTGATTAGAGCCTTGAGTACTTTGCCAAAAAGTGGTAGAAGATTAATAGGTTGATGGTTAGATTCGATTCAAAGTTCTTCAAAATTGGAACTATAGAAGAGGTT
This sequence comes from Acanthosepion lycidas, assembly GCA_963932145.1. Classification (NCBI taxonomy): domain Eukaryota; kingdom Metazoa; phylum Mollusca; class Cephalopoda; order Sepiida; family Sepiidae; genus Acanthosepion; species Acanthosepion lycidas. Next base: position 119,262,203 of record OZ010576.1, on the reverse strand, counting down.
TCCCAATAAACCAGAAAGTAGCAAGGTATTTGTTGTAGAGTTTAGTGACGACAACAACAGACACTTCAGGAATGCTTTTCTTTAGAACAATTGCAGGGATACAATAGTCTACATGCTTTGTGTAGAGATAATGGAAACCATGGACAGTTATATGCATATCATACAGAAGAAACTTAGTTTTTTTTTTGGGGGGGGGATCTGCAAATCGTACTCTGGCCTTCTTCAGGTGTCTCATACTTGGTAGCATGAAAAGTTTAAACTGAAATCTATAAGATGGTTAGCATTCCGTTTACCATGTTTAGGGGAGATAACTCTTATCAGTTAATACTCTTAATCTTTTGAATTGCATTGACTTAGTCTGGAAAGTTATATATTCTTACCAAGAATTGAACTTGCCACCACCAGGGAGTTGTTTTAACCCTAGCCATGTGTCTCTTGGACAATCCAGTAGTTGAGTATTTTAGCAAATTCTTATCAGAGGTTCCCTGATGGTGTTCATTTGTATAATAGAACTACTGAGGCTGCTGTCAGTAATCCTATCTTCAAAGTTTTGATTGACTACCCTTTCTCCATAGGTATCAGCAATAGATCCATTGTTTATTGTCCTCCCACACCTCTTAGCTGATATCACTTTTGTATTTCTCTCAATTGCATGGGATGGAAGAGACAGTTCTTGGTTATATTCTTTTCAAAGGGGCCTTGATTCTGACAAACGCCCTCAGTTCAGGAAGCCTCTGATTAAGAAAGGATGCTTAAAACTTTCTGAATACAGACATTAGGTTTAAGACTCCAAAATTACACAACTATTGTCTAGTCGATTAAAGCACTGTTTAAAATAGCTTGGTTCTTTAGCAGTTGTGAATTTAGTTGTCAGATAGTATGGAAAAGTCATGATCTTCCTCGGTGAAGCAAGACATGCATAATACAAAGGAAATACTCTTGACTAAACGGAGATAATATGCTTAAGTTTTAAAATTGTCACCCTCCATGCATGATGGCAAACAACGCTTGACTACATAATTTGAACCCTAACTTAAAAGTTTGAAAATTAAAATATTCAAGGGTATAAATAACTAATGTTCATGTATATGTGAACACAGATTTTGTTTTTAAAATTTAAATATGCTAGAGAAAGTCATTCCAGCTTTTTTTTTTTTTTTTTTTTTGCAAACAGTAAATGTTTGTTAAAAATTTAATATTGTCCATAAACTGACAGAAAATCTTTCTATAAAGTCTTTCTAAAAATATTGGTAAACTCAAGAGATGAATAACTGTCTTTATGCAGCTGTCATATCTGAATTTAACAAGTTTTACTAAACTTTGGTCTCATAAAGTAGTAATTCATTAATTAAAAAAAAACTTCACTGTAATGTTGAGACTCTGGATTTACTAAAATTAACTTTTAAGCAATATTAAAATCAAAATTAAGCTTTTAAGCAATTCTGACCATAACTATACTTAAAACAAAAAATGCATCACTAAAAATGTAGGATTCATTCAAAAAAATACTTTGTTTTGGGGAATCAGTAGCTTTTCATAAAAAAAAATTCATAGTTTGTATTAAGATCGGTACAGACAATTTTTTTTTATCATTTTAAGGGAAAATCAACAGTGGGTCTGATTATTTGTGAGGCAATTTTTTTTTTTTTTTTTTTTTTTCAATGTCATGGCATTTAATGGAAGCTTCTAGCTTAATTCTCCTCCCACAGTCAGTTTGTATGAAAGAAACAGATTTGGTTACAAATAGAAAAATAATTATTCTATTAATGATTATAAAACCTCATATGATTAAATGCAAGATGGAATATACCCACAAAGGGGGAGGCTTGTTACCATCGAACCTACATAGAAAATGTAACGTGTGCAAAAGATATCATTTTTATTCTACATAGTGTGGCAATTAAGTAGATTTTTCTATCCTTGCAAAGCTCTTGAATATTTGTTCTTTTTGGTGATGAACTATGACAGTAGAATGTTAAAAGATGAAAGGTTTAAAATAGTTTCAATATTTACATGAACAGGTGAAAAAAAAAAGATCTCAAAGTGGCCAATATTTTTGTTTTTGATGGTGATTGATTTTAATCACTGGTCTTTGAACAATCCATTGAATATGCTAGAAATTTTAATCATCTCTAAATGGCAATCTGTCCTTAATTTAAATTTTATATCATCCTTAAAACCTTTGTCTCATTGACCTTTTCAAATATTTGACTTATTGTCAATATTTATTTGAACCTGGTGTAATAAGTTGTACCTTTTTTTTTTTTTTTTTTTTTTTTTTTTTTCTTCTTTCTTTCAAAGCCAATAGTTAATGTTAACATTTAAAAAAAAAAAAAAAAAAAAATGTAGGTTTCTCATAGAAAAGTGATAGAATTTTTCAAACATGAATTTTTAAAAAATTTTTATTTTATCGTATGGTTGACAGTAATAGTACTCACTTTTCTGGATATATTATGATATATATGGAAATTATAAAGTGATAGACTCAACTCGTAGCAGCAATCTATTAAAAGCAATAAATCCCGCCCATATTGGAGAGGAAAAAAAAAACAAAACGCTGGAGCTTATTCGTGTCCGAGCTTAGATCGGGACATCTTTATTATAAAGATTCCAAGTTCAGAGGAAAATCTATTCGAGCGACTAAAATAATTATCTCCCTTGACATATAAGACTTCAGTTAACGTAATTTCGACTATTCTCTAGGTTTTAATTTTGTTTTTTTTGCTTTGTTTAATAAAAGTGCTTGATTGACTTATCGCATTGAGGGGACAAATGAATGGGGGTGGGGGATCAAGGAAAGGTAAGATTTGGTTCCAAAGTTTAAATATTAATCAGTTTGATTTAGCTTTTATTGTTTTGTTTCAAAGAGAAGAGGGCTTTCTCAGGACTGTTTATAACCGTATGTAAGTACCTAGGTTTATAGCAGGGGTGGCTAAACTGTGACATGCAACCCATATGCAGCTTGTAGAAATAGGTTGGCTGAACTCTTTTTTCATCAGTTTAAAAAAAAAAAAAAAAAAAATTTATTATTGAGACCCCATTGGATTAGAACCATGGTTTAATGTAATAAATACGTGTGTGTACCTTTTTGTTCATGTCTTGTGTCTCTACAAATATCTCAACTTTATTGTATGTGGCTCTTAAATTAAGCATGTTTGGCCACCCCAGGTTTAGAGGAAATGAATGTATTAGGTTGGTACAAAAATAATGATGGTTTTGACGTATTTTTTAACGTCAAAAACCGTCATTATTTTTGCACCAACCTAATAATTCTTGGTTGATTTCTTGAACAAGGAAAGCAAAAGTCAATATAAACTATTAAGGAAAAATAGATTATCTGTTACACATTTTGGCACAAGAATTTGTTTATATATAAATAAAACAAGGTAGGGGATAGTAAATGCCTACATGAACAGTTAGTAAATTGCACAATCTTTCTTTCAAGCCAGAAAAGTTCTAATTCCGATTTTTCAGAAAAAGCAGTATACCTTATGTTGCGATTATGCAATAAATATCCTGAAAAAAAAAAAAAAATATCTTAACCTTTGAAAATGCTATTTTATGACCAAACATTAAAATATTAACAAATGATGCATATAAACTTAGCATCCCTCCAAAGGTTCTAAGTGAATCAAAAATGTTTACTTATTGTGACATGATCAGAAGTAGATTTTCTTCCATCTGAGCCTTTACTCAGTATTCTTTCTCCTATAACTATCGTATCAATCCCATTACACCACCCTAAACAAAAGAGGTTTAATGCCTTTTCCTCCCCCTCCTCCTGGAAGTTTGTCTTCTTTTTAATAGAGATCTTGATCTCATCTTTTGTGTCTGAGTACTCTCCCACTATCATCTGTAGGCTCATCTTCTATTAGATTATCCTGATCTGGAGAACTCATCCTTTCTTTGTCAAGATCACACCACTTTCCTCTTCAATTCTGGGTTTTAATTGGTCATTCTGACCAATTAGTCTTTCTTTGATATAATTGCTATGTTATGTCCCCCCTTTGCATGACAAAATTAACTCTCTCATGACTTGCTACTTTGTCTTTCTTAAACTACATCTTTTCATTTGTCAAGTAAAATGTTAATTGAAATCTTTTGTGTTCCAATTAACGCAGTCTGTATGTGGAATCATTCTATAACTAAGCAATAACCTTGGTAAGTATCTCTGGGGAAAATGCTTTTAATGCCATATTTAGTGTTTGCACTAATCTTTCTGCAATCCCATTAAATTGTGGGTTAATGGTGTTTTGTTGTGTGCTACGACATGTGATCAGTAGTCAACTTTTCTCGTCTGATATTTATTTCTCCTATAAGAAGCATCTCAGTATGTGAGAATGGTAAGCAAGTTTGTCTAGTTGACTTTTAAGGCTGAATTATTAAGTGCTCCATACTTGTGGCTTTGTGTCAAACTAAACTATACTGAATAAAGTTTGAAATTGCATGACTTAAAATAAGTTTTATAAAAAAAATAATTACAAGTTTAATTAAAAAATAGGTAAAATCCTATTTGTCAATCCCATTAAACTTTCATTATGATTAGGTCTGTGGCTTCAGATCTCATTTTTATCAATAAATGGATCACAATTATTACAACAGTTATACAAAATTTCATGGTTTCCTTATTTTAATTTTCTGAAAATTTCCCTATTGCCTTGTTAAATATCTGAGCTTAAAATATTTTCTTAACAAGGATGAATAAAGGTCATTAATTAAAGAAGGAAGAGGGTACAAATGAAAAGATTAAAAACTGGTAAGGTTTTCCATTTCACTCAACAAACGTTAATTATATCCCCTTTTTCTCATACATGCTTTGGTTTTAGTGAGAAAAAGAAAGTATCTGATATATCTTTCCTCACAATCAAAACAGAAAGGCCTATTATTTATCTGAGGTAATAGCAGTGGGTAACATACATGCTAATAGAGGAACAAGCCAAATAACATACTTCCAACAATTGTTTAACTTAGATTTTATTAGGTTGTTGCAAAAATAATGTCGGTTTTTGACGTTAAAAAATACGTCAAAAACCGACATTTTTGCACCAACCTAATAGAAAGTAAAATGGAACTAAAATCAGGGAATTGACCTAACAGGACAGAAAGTACAGCAATGAAATTCAAATACATTAAGATGGTCAAAGATGCATTCCAAATGCAAATCAAGATATTAAGAGACAAGGTTAGAAACAGAAAAGTATATTGAACTATTAAGTGATATCATCTGTCCTCCTGTTGACTTCTACCTTCATTTTCTTCTCTCAACATGTGTTATAGCAATGAGACTTTTTTTTTTTTAACGGGTTCATGCCTTTTTCATAAAGTGCTAAATTAGTTCAAGTCACCTCAGAAAATTCTAATTGATTCTCCCCCACATTTCTAAGTATTATGCTACCTTGTCTTTAGAAAGACTCCTAGAAAAGTCATAAATTGAGAGAAAGGCCATAAGCAAACCAGAATATCCTGTTTATTTCTATCCTATAACAACTGATACATGTTTATTGGCAGATAGAGCCCTCTGGAAAAAAGCCTGTTAAAAATGGGTCACTTCCTTTGCATGCTAAATATTTTCTAAATTTGATTTAATACAAGCACTATATATATATATATATATATATATATATACATACACCATTGCTTTTGGTAATTTACATTCTTCTTACATTGCTTAACCAATATCACCTACTGTAGAGCAATGATTCATCTTGGTAGACATCAAGTGAATTCGAGCCTTACAAAAGTCGTCTTGGGTTTGACTAAAAAGTTTAGTAAATATTAGTAGGTAGGTAAACATAACTCAACTGATTACTTTTCCTTATTGCTTAAATTAATATGCATTATTGGAAAATATAATGCAGTGGTTTCCTGCTGCCTTCTCCCCAATTTTAAATTCAGAGTAGTCATTCTCTAACACGGGTTGCATGGCAAATCCCAAAGAAAAACGAATCTGTGGAGAGCTATGATTTCCCATAACCTTTCATTACATGGCATTTGAAAAAAAAAAAAAAAAAGAAAGTGTTTTTTAGATTAACTTAAAATTTGATTTGAAATCAAAGAGGCATCTCAGTGTGAGAAGTAAGAGGTAAGCAAGTTTGTCTAGTTGACTTTTAAGGCTGAATAATGAGTTTGATTATTACTAAGTGCTCCATACTTGTGGCTTTGTGTCAAACTAAACTATACTGAGTAAATAAAGTTTAAAATAGAGTTACTTTGCATGACTTAAAATAAATTTTACAAAAAATAAAAAAAATAAATAAATAAAATAATTACCAGTTTAATTAAAAGCAAAATTAGTATTTCAAGAATAAAAAATGAAATTCAATATTTTTTTTTTTTTTAATAATTTCACCCCAAGTAAGGCTATAATGCCACTAAGATGTCGCACATTACAGGGAGTGAAAGAGAATGGGAATTAGTCAAACCCAAGAAGAAAAATAAAGGAACAGGGTTCAGGAAGATGGTGATTGACATTTCATTTAAATTTTTAAAGATTGTAGATGGCAGGGAAGCAAAAAAATTGGAAGACATTTCCACAGGCAGGAAAAGAAACTTAGAATAGAAGAAATGGTCTCATCTAGTTAGTTCAAAAGTAAAACAGAGAGCCCTAGTTGCCAATTTAGTAGCATGGTTAAATTCACACAGTTGAGGATAAAAGCTCATCAGAACAGTTGTCATGAAAATATTCACAGAAAAGAAAGAGGAAATCCATGTCACATCTGCAAGAAAACTAGAGAGAAAACAATGTGACTCCTGAAAATTTTAAAGTTAGTCTGGATAGGAACACTTAAGTCTTTTCAATTCTTCAATTACTGATATTTACTAAGCTTAACTTAGTTTGTACCTCACATCTGTAGCCTGAGAATCAAACTCCATACAACTATAATAATGGTCTGTGAGATGTGCATGTTAATCATTGTTTTAAAGTGGACTACTAGATTATAGATTTATTAAACTTGGCTTCATTCTACATTAAGGGAAATTTAAAAAAAAAAAAAAAAAAAAAGGCTGATTGTAAGGGCCAGCCAACCTACCTTGAAAATGTGCATTTAGGTTCTCAGATTTTATTGGGTCTCTCAATTTTGTTGTAAGTTAACTGTAGCAGTAAGGACTGAACATGTTCTGCTAGGAAATTGGGTTAGGGTAGGCATTCTACAATATTTACTAAGCTTAGCTTCATATGGCACAAGTCAACAAGTGTGAGACACAGGGAGAAAGGATCTAACTGAATTCACTATGAGGCAGCTGTCATTAATAAGACTAGTATGATAAAAAGTACTACTTTGGTGAAGTATCTTCTAATAGGTATTTATTATACTATGAGAATGAAAGACTTACTAGTTAACCACTGTGTCATGGTGTACCAGTTATAAGGGTATAATTTGAGGAAATTTTTTTTCCTTATCTCATATTTTAAAGAGTCTGTTGGTAACATTTTTTGAAAAGCATGGAACACAAACATGTAGACAAAAATAAAAAACTCAGCATGTGCATATTTGCTGGTTGATGACCTTTTGGGAAAGAGTTCATGGAGTGATTGGGGAAGAATTGGGAGTTGAGAAAATTAACATCAGACTACAGTAAGTATCCACCTTCAAAACTGCTCTCCCCAACTTCCTGTGCTTTGTAGCTTTTAGTAAGGTTTGTCTTTTTATTATTCCTTCCACTGAATTTTGCTATCCATTTACAAAAGCATATTAAGTAGGTCACTCTCTGCTTGTTCTGTCACTCTTGCCTTCAGTATATCCTGTGAGTGTCAAATTCTCCAAACCTTTTCTCATTATACACCTTACAGGCAGAAATTAAGTGTTTACATTCTGTAGGACAGTAGTATTAGTTAGCTTACATACCTCTGACCTGACATTGTAAATTTTAGTACAATTAAGATAATTATTGCCATAATTATTGCATTTACAAACTTTTTACTAACACTTAGATTGACTAATAATTTGATTACTATTTTAAAATCTTAAATCCTTTTAATGCTGTCAAATGTTTTAAAATATGTACATGAAAATATATTTTTAAATTTTGGCAAAGTTTAACTTTCATGCCTGCAAAAAGAAAAACAGAATGTGAAAAGGATGTTTTTTTTTCTGACGACATGGTGTCCTTTTCAAACTCCACTTTGAGGTACAACAGAACTGAGACTCCCTCAGCAAATGTTTATTTACAAGATTATAAAAACATGAGAACCAGGTGCAATATTTATTGTCATTTTTATAAAGAAATGAATTGTAAAAAAAATTTTTTTATTCAAAAGTTCATAAAAATCTACAAAATTTTCAAAATATATGAGCCAACTACAATGCAATATTTATTTACTATTTTATAAATAACTATGAAAATAAGTTTTTTTTATTCATAATTTTATAAAAATATCTGAACTATAGAACAAGAAAATTTAAATAAACATGATTTTTACAGACAGATTTTCTTCTCAATTTTTTTTATCTTGGATTACTTCTAGTTTTAATTTTCCAATGTGTGTTTTTTTTTTTATAATCATGATGTAGACTCAAGGATGCCTAATCAATAGATATCTAATGCCTGAAAATCAAGCAATTATACATTACCTCCCTTTCATATACTTTGAAAAACAATTTTGGCTAATTGACAATTGATTTGAACTTTATAAAATGGTAAATAATAAGGATTTCATTATAGATGGTTCACATATTTTTAGAATTTAGTAAATGTTTATAAATTTATGAAAAAATAAAATTTTTTTCATATTTCTTTATAAATT
>OZ010576.1:119198457-119245957 GCA_963932145.1 Acanthosepion lycidas | reverse complement strand
GCCCATGAAGCTGTGATTTAGTTGGATGTTGTCTCCAAGAGATGTTAAGTATGGCTCTCAGCATCTGAGTGTAGGTTCCATCAAGCATAGACTCTAGGGTTTTAGTTAATGTCCAAGCAGTGGTACCATATATTAAAACTGACTCTACTTTGGTTCAAAAGGATCTCCACTTGATGCTGTCTATTAGATCAGATTTCAAGATGGCATCCATTCTATTTAAGGCTATGCAAATTTTCACATTCTTTTTAGTAGAATTTACTTAATTTCCTAAGGTATATAAAAGATTCAACAGATTTTATTGATTCATCTGAGACAGTTTGTGTTGAGCCTTGATGTTTATGAATTCAGTTTTAGAGGCATTGACATAAAGTCCAACAACATTGGCAACATTTTCTAGATCAAATAGGAGTGCTGTGACATTTGGTAATGGTGCCTGTAGCGATTAGCTACGTAATCTGCATAGTTAATATCATTCAATTTTTTTGCAGGATATCGACTTGAGTGTCTTGGTGATAAAGTAAAATCTAGATGTTAATGTTTGTCAAGGGTGATAACAAAGAGAAAAGGGGCAAAGGTGTCACTCTGAAGGGCACCCTGTTTTGATGTCAAAGATCCCCAGAAAAGGTATAAATAAGGCAAAAATTGATTAAAACATTGTCCTTATTCTTGTTCTGAATAGTGTTACTTTATTGTTTTCATGTAAATAATTTTTTCTTGGAGAGTTGGTGCTTGCATGATTTAATAAAACATTTTCTTTCAGATTAGATAGAAAAAAAAAAATCTACACTGTATTTTTTTAAAAGTTTACTTGTAATTTTTCAGCACAATTTTGAAATTCATTCCATCGCTGTCACAAGAGTTTTTTTTTTTTTTTTTTTTTTTTAAATCGAATAAAGGCATGTTTGAACAATTGAAAAAATGTAAAGTCTAATGCCCATTTTCAAGTGTGAATCTTTTGTTTTTCTTAAAAGAATTAAAATTTTTTTTTCAGTTTTACAATTGTTAGATTATTTTTGTACAGAAGTTTGAAAAGGAAATAAATCTGAATTATTGCCTTTGACTACTCTTCCCTATTGGAAGAGTAATATGATACATGATAATTCTTAAATCCAGAATAATAATAAAAAAAAAAAAAAACTTACTGGGTGCAAATAAATATTTAACTACATCAAACAGGTAAGAAATTAATAAAATAAAATAAATGAATTAAACTCAAAAGTATCATTTCACTAGTTTGTAATTAATTTCTTTTTTATACTTCTAATGTAGAAAAGGATTCATTTTACTAAGTTTCATAAAAGCAGATAGAATAAAAAATTATGTTCTTAAACTATTGGTTATATATGGTTAAAAATAATTTATTTTTACACAAATACCAATTTTTTCATTATTGCACTGCTGGTGTTTGGTATTTTAAATTAAAAAAAAAAATTTTTCCTGGGCTTTTGAAGTTAGGGATCACAGTAGAAAAGTACTGTTGTTGACATCACAGGCTACAGTGCACAAAAGTTATTTCTATTGTTTTCAGCAAAAAGTAAACATTAGTTTTACAAAGTTAATCCTTAAATTTACTTTGAAGCAGATATTTACAACAAATATTTGATTTAAAAAATTTATTTACATTTTTTGTCTATAACGGTGGTTTGAGAGAATAACATTTTAAAAAATATGTAAAAACTTCATTTACATATGGAAATTCATTTTTCTTTTCATCATCTTTCAAATATGAGGTTGGTGCAAAAATAATGTCGTTTTCTCACATATGTTACTATGTGAGAAAACGACATTAGTTTTGCACCGACCCAATAGAACCAAAATTTAACTTAAGAGACATTTAAATTATTTAAAATGAGTTTTTGTGAGATTATTAGAATGTCCATGGCATCCCTATAAACATCTTGAGATGATATTTCAAGTATTTTTTGTTATTATTTAAAAGGACTAATTTTTTTTTTTTTTTTACAAAAATACAAATAAATTTACAAGTTAAGGAAAGTCACTGTATTAACAAATACAGACACATCAAGTACAATAAATGATTGAATCAAGTTCAGTGACATCACTAAATAAATTAAAACCTCACTTAATATCATTTCCAGTTCAATTATTTAATCATTCATTCAGCCATTACCAAGACACAGTGAAAAGATTTGTCAGAGGGGTAAGAGGATTGTTCTCTTACACAAATTACAAGATTCCAATATGAAATAAGAGGAGGAAAAGAGGAAAGGATGCAGAGAGAGGGAGGCAGAGGAAAAGAGGGAGACAGAAGTGAAGGTGGGAGAGAGAGAAGGGAAAGATATAGTTTTGAAAGATTATGGATATAAAGAATAGAAAAGAGGAAGAGTGTAAGGAGAAGAGAGAGAGAGAGGAGGGTAAAGAAAAGTGGAAGAGGTTTTAAGTTAACAAAAATGTGTATCTTGATACAATGAGTAATTGTGTAGAGAGAGAGGTGGGGAATTGAGAGAGGTTGCTATGATGTCAAGTCAATTAACCATGAAAGAAAATATCTACATAAGGACATTTTTTTTTCTTTCTTTGCCTTCTTGCATGCTTGGACGGTGCGAGTATTGATATGAAGGTAAAAACCCCCACAAAAAACAAACAACACACACAAAAAAAAAAAAGAAAAAAAAAAGGTCACTTATTTTTAGGGTTCTTATCATTTGATCTGAGCTGGTCTTAATTGTAGGATTTTACAAGTACAATGAATGACCCAGTTCTAGCTCATATACACAGGTTTGCCTGGATTTTTATTCAGTTAGTTTTAATTTCTAAGGTTGAGCTATTTAATACGTTCTACGTATGACCTGCTACCATCTAAGAACAATCTTGTTAAATGGAAGAAAGAGAGTGATCCCACTTGTCCCCTATGTAAGGAAAAGCCACAAACATTAGAACATGTTCTTAGTTCCTGTAAAACAGCCCTTGTCAATGGCAGATATACATGGAGGCACAATAGTGTTTTGGATGAGCTGGTCAAAATTATGAAGAAGTATATGAAGTCTGAGTCATCTAATTCAGCCTAGAAATTTGCTGCAGAAGGAAAAAAGATATGTCGGCTCTAAGCAAACAAGCAAATGTCATGCTATACCTGGAAAAAAATCTCCTTAGTTCTGGTGGCATCTGGGAGGTATCTGCAGACCTTCCTGGTTGGCGTAATGATTACCCCAAAATAATATCAAGTAAAGGTCTGCGACCAGATATTGTTCTTCTGTCAAGGGTGAACCATAAAATCATCCTGGTTGAATTAACAGTACCATATGAATGCCAGATGGAACAAAGCCACGATTATAAAACTAATAAATATGAAAATCTAAAATCAGAGCTAATAAAGGAGGGGTATAATGCAATTGTTAGAGCAGTGGAAATTGGAGCAAGGGGTTTCGTTTCAGGCACTCTGTACCAATTTCTGGGTCAAATTGGAATCAAAGGGCGTAATAGAGCCAAAAGTATAAAACACCTAATAGAAGTAACTGAGAATAGTTCTATTTGGATATAGAAAAAACAAAATACTCCGTGGAGTGTTTCAGCGAACATGACGGCATGACATGACTGATCGTGAATGCGCAATGAGGCTCACGTTGCATTCTCAGAACGCGAGGTTGGCCGTTTTTCAGAATTTTCATAAATTTAATTTCGCCGTTACACATTTGAACTAGTTTATCTACAACACTTGTATATCGTTATAATGGGGTTGAAGTCATATGCCGTAGTGAAGCTCGGTGGAAGTGTCACTGGCATGAGGAGCATTACACATTCAGCTCGCTTCAGGTGAGTTTCAATTACTTTCCAGTAATTTCCTTCTTTTTTAATTTCTGCTAAGCAAATGAGTGTAATAATTCATAATCTTGAGAATTTTTTGTGCATGAATTTTAACCCCTCCAAAAAACAAAAAAAAAAAAACCGAAAAAAAAAACAAAAAAAAACAAACTTACCAGTATATAGTGCAACCAGTCACTGAAAACGCTGTATAACGAACCTTTTCAAAAAAATTACTTTTGGTATAATGCGACCCCTATTTTTTGGCATGAAAAAAAGATCATAAAAACTCACACTATACTTGAGTATTATGGTAAGACAAAATGATCCAACAAAGCTAATAATCTCATTGACCATTACTAATGAGTAGTGAATTCGATCCTCACTGGGTGCCTCATTCAAAATTCAACATTAAATAACCCAACAGGAGATGAGATAATAATTCCAATTTGCATTTCTGGGATGATGTTTATTAGTATTTATATTATTTAATTTTTTGTATTTGAACTAATATCCACATCTTTTTTGACATGTCAAATTAATCAACAAATTTTTGCTTCTATCCCACTCGGGATTCATTTTATTTTTAACTGATATTGTTCATTGGTACATTTATTTTATTACTTTGTATTAATTTCCATAGAAATAAGTAAATTGGTTATTTCCCCTTTTATAATGACAAAGATGTAAATAAAATAAACAGATATTAACAAAACCATCACAAATTAACTGTAGTTACCTGTAATTTAAACAGATTACCTGTAAACTAATTAAATTAATGAACACATTAACATTAATTATATTAATTGAATATATATTTATGTATAGTGTATTATTATTATTATTGTATATTGTATAATATATCAATTAACAAATTAAACAAATTAAAAGTTTTTTTATTTCCTTTTTAGTTTCTTTCATCAATTCTTTTAAAACTGTCTAATGGATAAGTTATATATATAAGACTTTTTTCAGTTGTATATACATAATATGATGAGGCGCTGAAAAATTCTCAACCCACCCAAGATGCCCTTAAAAATAAAATAAAATAGTTTTGTTGTTTGGTTAGATTTGAAGAGAAACTATTCACCCCACCCCCAATATCTATTCTGGTGCATGATTGTTAAACAAATTATACAGACCTGGCTATTCATTCACAAAATCATGAATCTCACACACACACACACACACACACACACACACACAGGATTTCAAATGATCATGACAAAATACAAAAAGACAGCTAAGGACATAACCACAACTTATACATTCACAAATTCAAATCACAGGCTGAGTGGTCATGATGGTAGGGATGAAGCAGGATGTCATACTAGGACAGGGACATAGAAAGTAGATTTTCAAGGACTTGTAATAATAAGAGTTTTAGTCATAAAAGTCCTTCGAGCAAGCATATGCAAATTTGGATTCTGACATGCACTTAATCACATCCAAAGGTCAACTATGTGATTTTTAAAAAAATTTATTTATATTATTTACAGTCGGATTAATATCCTCATCTTTGTTGCTATTATCACAGCCTTTTTGGCCATTGTGTCCTCTTCAGGTATCTGCCAATCCAGGTAACCTTCAGGAAATTTTGAACTGAGCCCTTTATTTCATTTAATCTATCTTGTCTTGTCCTTTTTTTTTAACTACTACTCAGTTATTACTGTTTCCACTGAAAGTGAGTCTGTACTACCTTGTGCGGGGGGGGGGATGTCTTTGATCTCCAGCCCTTACAGAAGCCAAATCAAATACTCATTCAATATGATTTCTTAGAATGTAAAAAAAAATAATTTTCTTTTTTTTTTTTTTTTTTTAAATAATAATTTAGAGTACTTAATCAATAATATATGAAAGAGAACTCCAGATTAAGAATTTCAAATTCTTTTGCTTCTTGTGAATCACGTCATATGAGCATATTTGCTTTAGATTCCATAGGGGGATCAATTTATAATGAACATACATAGCAAACTGGACCCCCATTAACTTTTATAAAATTTAATACATTTTTTAAAATTTTATTTTAGATATTCATAATCAAGAGAATTTAATCTATAGATATGGTGAGGAAAAAAAAGAAAAAAAGAAAAAAATAGCAAAAAATTTGTTCTGGTCGCTGTGCCTAAGATTATACAACTTCAACAAAAAAATTAAATGGCAATACTTAAAAAGTATAAGGTAAGGGTTGCTATTAAAAGATGACTTCCTAAATAAGATATTTAAGCAATGCAGTACAACAACAACAACAATCAAAAGAAAAAACAACATACTTAAACATTCTGGCAATTACAATAATAAATTACAAACAAGACATCAGCAAATCTGAAAATTTCCTCAGTCCTAAAGGAAGAGATTTGCCATTAGCTGTGTCTCCATTAGTTGGTTTGACAGCCGCTTGGCCTCCCTCACACAAAACTCTATCATCCATGTCAAGATACATGCTTATTATTACTCCCACACTCACTTCTTCTTATTTTAAGGGTGAGGAGAAGTGTTAAATGAGGAGCCGACAGGAGGTGGGGAATAAAAAAAGGATGTGTGTGAAAAGGGGAGATGAGAGGGAAGACTAAACTTATAAGGTGGACAGTAACTAACCACCAAAAGTTGTCCTGTGCCTTAAGTGGCCCTGCTTCCTACTTGCACATTCCATAGGAATGAGAAGGTGCTACATTTCACAATCCTTGAGCCAATTAAAGATTAGGCTTTCTGTAAATAACAACTGAAACAGTAACACAAGGTTCACAGCAACAACAGAGATATTAATAAGCAAATTCAAATAATTACACACAATTTTATAATTACAGCTACTAATAGATGATACAGACATCTAGACACTTGAATAAATTAGTTTTATTTACACATTTACATAGGAGAATTTTTAGAATAAATTTTTATTAATCCGATAGATTTGTATCACTTTAAACGTCTGAATACTTGAAAAATCTTTTTAATAAAAATTTGCGCCCTTTGGCAGGAATTGAACCTATATCCCTCAGGGCAGGAGACAAAAAATGCTTTAAAGTGAAACTTCTCCCATCATAGAGTTCTCAAAGTTTTTTCATATCTCCACAGTTTCATATCCAAATGTAAACAAAGAGAATTTTTAGAATGGATTTGTTGGATTAATAAAAATTCATTCTAAAAATTCTCTGTTTATGTTTGGATACAAAACTAACCAGATATGAAAAACCTTCAAGAGATTCTATGACGGGAGAAGTTTCACTTGAAAGCATGACACTGGCTTCGTCTAACAATCTGTTTTCTTCATGACAAATCGGTAAGGTGCACTGGGCTAAACATGACTCCTTCTGCATTAAGGGACAAGTTCAATACTTGCCAAAATGGCACAAATTTTTCTTTAATATGATTTCTCAAATATTCAGGCTGATAGGTGAAAATAAATATATATTGTTTAATAAATAAACAAAACACCTACTTAAATACGAGTATCCACTAAAAATAACATTTAAAGTGATATACATTTACATATGCATATATGCTTTATTGGGTAGATTTTTTTTTTAAGTTTCGGGTGTGTGTGTGTGTACAAATATATAGAAAATAGAAAAGAACCGTTAGGTTAATAATACGAAGTTCTTTATTTTTGTTTTATTTTTAAAAAAAAGCAGTGCTCAATACACAAGTAGAGCCTATATTATAATTATTGTTTTTAAAAATATGATTCCATCACTACATAAGAGTTCTCATGTTTCAAAAACTAAGCTAAAAATTTCAATTTAATTATAGAAATTAAATTAAAGTACCTAGTTTTGTTTCATCTTCAAGCAAATTTTGGAATAACAAATTTTGAAATATATGGAGCTTAATAATAAGCATATACATTCGTAATATTAATTTCTATGAAAACAGAGAAAACTGATCATTTTAATAAGGGGCAGGAGGGTTTACATTTTCACTGACAACTATTGTATCAACATATTAGTTACTTTCAAAAAGAGGTTACGTCAAGGTAGGGTCAGGATGTCTATTTTCAAACGAATGATGACATCAGTTCAATGCATATTGTCTGGTCTAATTCAATGACAGAGTTTTGGCACTTTTTGTTACATCGTTAAATTTGTATTTGTATACATAAAGATTTTTTTTTTTTTCTAAAAGGGTTGTTTGTATATGAATATGTCATATTGAACTACTATTGATTTTTCTAATGACTTCATAAAGGGTTTTTTTATGATTGGGTTAAGTTTTTAAACCTATTGCTTTATTTGAACTTGTTTATAGGCTTCAAAATTTCAAAAAATTTTAAGCTAATTACTTAAGGCAAATATTTGTCTCTGTCGGAAAAAAACCATTATCTCATGTCTTTCATTTAATAAATTTTCGTTTTTAGAAACTTAATGTATAGTTCTTCATGTAGGCATAAAGGGCAATGGGTCATCCCAGGTTTTACAATTTCTTGATCTATTTATTATTTTTCATTTTACTTTTGGTGTTTTATTCGTTTTGTGTTTTTCATTCAGAATTTTATTGTTTTAATTATTTATACCCGAGATAATATTCTATTATGATCCTGTAATTGATTCTTAAAGTCAGTTTCACTTTTACAACCTCACTTACACACGTGGCAAACAAAGTTTATCTGTGTTACCTATGTTGGAAACTTGCCTGTCACACAGGGTACAATCATGTGACATTTGAGTCCTGCAACAGAGTTATAAGCCTTATCACAAAACTTGCACAAGTAACCTCGAGGCCTTTCTGGTAGGGTTACATTCGCATGTGTGATCTCATGACTGGCTAAACCATGTGTGTGTGTGTGTATGCATGTGATGAGAGATACATATAGATATATAAAGGTGCTTGCAAAAGTACCCAGTACACTCTTATCAGAAAATTAAAAATAGTACAAAAAGTCTGTTCTGCTATCCATTCACATAAACTCATTATATAAGTTACTCACCGTTTCCCTCTTTCTCCTCTTGCCTTTAATATGTTCTGTGGGTGTTAAATTCACCAAACCTTCTTTCCTCATTAGAAGTTGATTGAAATTTACAATCTTGCATTCCAAATTTGGCTAGAATCTTTTCTATATATTTTGTTTGATTTATGTCAGTGGAGTTATTTTTAAACATAAATTGTATACTAAGAAAGAAAGCTGTCCAAGATCAGTCATTTTGAATTGTTTATTTAAATGTGTTTTTACATTAATTAATGCAGAATTGCAAAACCAAATAACCATAATCAATATTTTATTTGAATTGTTTCTTGTGTAAATGCAAGAGTCTGGTAAGGAGTAGGAGAAATCTTCACTAATTAAACATTAGACAACTTGCACCTAACTTATTCCACCGTTTACTTTAATTTTAATATATTTTTGTGAAAAACTTGTGTTTGGAAAAGTTGTTAAATTTGGCCATTCATATATGCTAAATTTGACTAAATTTACTGTACACACCCATATTGCAATTTGGGAAAAAAATTAAAATATTTTCTATAATTTTGTTTAATTTTTTAAATTGTTTCAGTAAAAGATTTCTTCAAGCATTTACTAAATTTAATGCTTGCAAGAATGTAACCAAATCTGTTACCATCCAAAGTAGCCACCATCCTTATTTTCTCTGAATTATTTAAAATTAATTAATATGATTTTAAAAAAACAAAACAAAAAAAACAAAAAAAAAAAGTGTGTGTAGTAACAGACAATGGAAAATGTGACACAGAAATCCAAAGAAACATAGGGAGTAGCATTTTAAGAAACTAAATATTAAGGAAAATTTCATATCAGATAATAGATTTATTGATCCACCATCCAATATATTTATTTACCTGATCTTGAACTCTTTTCAGTGGGAAACAAATTACAATCTTAAATGACCAGACAGAAAAATGTTGAAAGGCCTGGTTGCCTTTATTTTCATTGACGTTACAGATTCAAATATCTTTACTGAAGAAATTCAAATATTATAGCTTTTATATGAAATCAAACAAAACATGAATCTTTGCTGCATTTTCAACATTCATAGCAGATAACTAACAAGTCTTTCATTGATGATCATACAAACGAGAGAGGAGTAAAGAATTGGTAGGCTTATGGGCCAAGTTAACAGGCATATTGATTAATTTTTAATTAGTATGATCTTGTTCAAAATGACAAGTAGCATAGACCAGGAAAGGCCTTACCTGAAACATTGAGGTGTTCCAAATTGACACAGTTAGATACCAACTCAAACAAAGCTGGGTTGGTGATGTTACTGCAAGACTGTAGTTCAATATGCCGCAGCTCAGGACAGCGTTTTGCAATGGTATGCAATCCTTTATCAGTGAGGTTTTCACAGCCATTCAAATTGATCTTCTCAATAATGATGCACACAGTTGGTGTATTGTAGCTTAAACGTTTGGTCAAGCTTTTCAGAGCCCGATCAACATTAACAGCTTTGTTATTAATTACAAGACTGGTCCAAAGTGTTGGATCCCAGCTGAGCCGGTACCAAAGTTTGCAAACACGTGAACACTTGCATAACTGGTCTGTGGTCAAATTAGAAAAGATCTTGACAATGATATCATCGCTGAGTTGCTGGAAGGGTGAGGGACGGGGGTGTGACTTTGTTTTTTTAATTCCAAGAATGAGCTTCCCAGTATCTTCCAAGTTAATGTGCTGGAATTTGGTATTGATCGAGTCCATTCCAACTGCCGAGTTGTGGAAATCCCGAAGTGCAGAATTGTTGTAAGTGGACTGTGGGGGTTGGTTATGTGTTGGGCATGACTTGCCATAGGAAGAGGTGTTGTTGGAGAGAGAAGACCATCCAGAATATCTGCTATCCAAAAGAGACTCAGAGGAAGAACAAGAACCTTTGAAAGTTGACATTGTCGTTGAGACAATTCCAGAACTGGAATCGTGTGCAGATTCCCCATGGTGATCTGGATCTGTAATGAAAAGTTTAAAATATAAAGTCATTGCGCAAAATAAATTACCTGATATTTTATCCTTTTTATTACCAATCTCAAAATAGAACTGAAATACATGGTCTAGAATCACAAAAATAATTCATAATAGCCATGAATCTATTGTTATTTATTGTAATTTTTTTGAATTGGTATTTCTTCCATCTTCTTTCTGTTCCATTTCTCCTGTTATTTCACTGCTATTTAACCGCTAAATATGCTTTGCCACTGACATAACAGCCGGGCATGAGTTAAATACCAGGGTTGGCTGGGCTCTCTAGCTTTGGGTGACAGTCTAGAAGCAGGAAATCTGAATTGAAAACCATGGAGAAGGCAACAGGAAACCACCCCAGAGTCTTTCCCAAGAAGTCATATCACAATTCACAGATAATAAAGAAAGAAATTCTTTGGGGAGTCCATGATTGTCTACAGCCTGAAGGGACATGGCATTAAAAAAACACCACAAAAAAAAAAAAAAAAAAAAAAAAAAAGAAAAAACATGGTCATATAATATAAAAAAATGACTTTAGAATTTTAATAAAAAGAAAAATGATGGAAAAATTAGTTTTTCTACTTGTAATATTAATAATAATGAAATGACACTTGGTTTGTGTAAAAAAAAATAATAAAAAAATCAAAAAAAAAAAAAAAATCCGTGCAGGCAATGTGAAAAATGATTTATTTTTTATGTTAAACAGATTTAAAAATTAAATGAAAAAAAAAAACAAAAAAAAAACTATTGCTGCAGTGTAGTAAGCCTCTTAGAGTCAGCTAGGTCAGAGATGTCCGATGTTTATCAACCTTATATCTAGAAAATAAAAAGACTTGTGTGCTGGATCATATAACACAAGATATCATTTAGGTTTAAAATATATAATTAAATAAATTTTAAGAATATTTATTTATTTATTTTGCATAAACATTCAGTGTTTTAATCTCTCTTAAATGACTAAAACTAGTAGTAGTAGTAGTAGTAGTAGTAGTAGTAGGAGCTAAACCAAAATGGGTGAGTGTAAAAGGACGAAGCTCAAGGTAATCCTTATATGGTTAAGGATCACCTTGATTGAGCTACTTAAATTTGTCAGCTTAATAAATGCTTTGTTTAAATCACAGTATAAAGACAATAAAAAGAAACAATTCAAATTCTGGATAAGCATTGTTATTTAAACATATTGGTTTTATCGGTGTTCTTATATGA
This sequence comes from Acanthosepion lycidas, assembly GCA_963932145.1. Taxonomy (NCBI): domain Eukaryota; kingdom Metazoa; phylum Mollusca; class Cephalopoda; order Sepiida; family Sepiidae; genus Acanthosepion; species Acanthosepion lycidas. The sequence goes on along the minus strand of OZ010576.1, from coordinate 119,234,091 downwards.
TGATCAGTATTGAAGAAAATTGCTAAAATATATACCGATACTTATTTTGCAAATAGACTATTATCACTATCTTTGTTGTTGCTATCATAACATTTCAACCATTGTGCCCTCCAGTCTTCATTAGGTGATTGTCTATCCTGGTAACTTTCAGGAAATTTGAAACTGAACCTTTTATTTAATCTACAGGGATAGATTGTTCTCATTCCACTGACCATGTCTAAAGATATCTTGTCTAGTTTTTATTTAGTACTGCTCAGTTATTGCTTGTCCTCTTCCAAATGAGACGAAGTATACAATATCCAGCCCAGGGACAGTGGATAATGGGTGAACACTGAGTAGTATTAAATAAAAATTAGATGAGGTATCACAGTACACAGACAGTGGAACAAGAACTATCTACCCACCTTCAGTTCAAAATTCCCTGAAGATTACCCGGATAGACAAGTACCAGATGAAGGCCAAAACATAACAACAACAGAAGTCATATCAGCAACAGGTAGATTAGGTTTAAAGATCCAAGTTATACACTCAGGATTGTCATACAAGACAATAAACTAGTGGGTTAGTGCTGGTTCATGAATTTGGTGATATAATAACGAGTTCAATCCTTGTGCTGAGTTGTGCAGACTTAAACTAAGTGGAAACTGTATTGAATAAGAAATAGAAGAGATATCTGTATTTATGGTCAGTGAAACATGGATTAAATAAAGGGTTCAGTTCAAAATTTCCTGACGGTTACCCAAAATGACAAGCAACGAATGAAGGTTGAAATACCATGGTAACAACTATAAAGATGCGGACAATAGTTCCAGTGTTGTATACCCTTCATTGGGCAGAGGGTGTTTTGGGTTTTATCTCATCTCATCTGGCTGGTGATCGTTAGTCATTTTAGTTCAATCTCCTTCTCTTGGTCGATATTGTGAAATGTTCTTTAGAGACAAAAAGCATCAAAGAGTACTTTTAACTAACTTATTTTATTAGTGTCACCAATATACATTCAATCAAGCGGGGGTTACTACACACCCTATTAGCGAGCCACTTTCAAACACAAAATCTTATATGTCTATTTCCTTTGACCACCTCTCGAAAGACCTTTCCCACTGGGGGGAGGGGGGTGCACAAATGCAATCTAACACGTCTAGCTAGCTTGACATCTGAACAGCAACTCCTCGTAAAACCTTAATCTCTAACTCATTCCCTTGTTCGGCTCAGCCAATCAAAATCAACATCCCTATTTTGTCTATCATCTGACCTCGAAGGTCAGCCTCAATAGGTCTGAGCCAAAATACACTGCCACTAAGATCCCAGAAATTCAGATAGAAAATACCTAAGTACTTTTTATGGAAAACCACATATTAGGTGAAACAATTTGGTTTTCAATTTGTTGAAGTGATTTTAATGTCTGCATTTCTTTGTAATTAGTAATTCTCATTTAATCATTTAGTTTTTTATGATTGTAGACAAAGGAAACTTAATTTATATTTTAATTTATTCAACTTTATTAGGAAATGCTGATTGCACAAATACTCACAACTTTTTCCCCCCAGTCTTCACAATTTGATATGTTAGTACGGAAAAAAAAAACAAACAATAACCTAGTGGATTAAAGTATTATTAATTGTGAGTTCAATCCCTGGGCTGAGTAGTACAGATTTAGACTCAGTAGAAACAGTGCGCAATAACTAAGCAGCCTTAAAAATAACAAAACAAGATATCTCTAGACATGGACAATGGAATGAGAACAATCTACTCCACTAGATTAAATAAAGAGTTTAATTTTAAATTCCCTGTAGGTTATCTTTATTGACAAAGACTTGGAGAAGACCAGAGGGGACAATGGTGCTATTAACAACAAAAATGAGGATATTGGTTCAAAATTAAATAGAGAAAAGGCCATGTTTCATGTTAACTGATTAGTGAAATTTATACTTTATATATTTTTGTTTTTTTACTGATAATTCACCGAATAAAAGGCCCAAGGGCCACTCAAGGTAGAAGGATACTGAGTGAGTCTGTTGTAAGGAAGGAGGAAGTATGAAAGTATTATGAGAACTAGTAGGATTGATATTGGTTGACACTGGACTTAAAGCAAGATTGTATTTTTTAGGGAAGCATTTTCTCAGGAGTTTGTTCCACCAAATAACAGTTCTGGAGAAAAGTTGTCAAGGTTGGCAATGTTTTGTCAGTGGGATAAGATTTGTAGGTAAGTGAATAATCCATCACCCACAAGGCTATGTAATTGCTTTTGAACACTGCCGAGTCTGGACAGTGAGGACTTAGCAGCATCAGCTGAGCTATAGCAACAATATTCTTAGTTTGATCTGATTCTTGTAAAGATAGAGTATGGCACCAGGAGTTTGGTATTTTCTGGAGCAATACAAGGAACTGACTATTCTTCCAGCATCTTTTGCAATGACAAAAATATACACGTACACATTGAGGTCGGGCATGAACTTTAGCCCAGTAGGCGTTCGAGGCAAGAAACCATTTTAAGGGTATGACCACTCATAAGGATTGATGCAAGTTTTGAGTCTGCTTGGTGGTGATTAAATGTTACGAGTTTAGTCTTGGATGCATTGAATGAAATCAGCCATTTTTTCCTCTCATTAAGCTTAGGTCAGTGGAGAGTTCAGCTGCCAGGCACTGGTCATCAAGATATTTGGAGGTGCACCCATACATTGTGGTATCATCTGCATATATATTTTCTAAGGATCTGAGAGTGTTCTTAGAAAGATCATTGATATTAAGCAGAAAGAGGGTAGGACCAAGGAGAGAGCTTTGAAAGATACCAGAATTGATCTTTCATGCCTCAGAGGACAGGTTGTTAACAGCAACCATCATAAATCTACCTAATAGGAAAGACTTGATAACCAAGAAGACTATAATTTAGATAGTAATTGTTTTAAAAGAGCCATGTTAGATATTTCCATGCTATTCCTAATTAAAACTGATTTTTTTATTTTTCCATAGTTTTAAATTTTTGCTTTTTATGCAATCTTTTATTAGAAAAATATTGTCAAATATAAGAACATTTTTTAAGAAAAAATGCTTTTTTAATGATATGGTATGATGTAAGCTGTGACCGTCCCTTTTAATAAGTAGAATCAAAAAACTATTTCCTGTAATTTAACTCAGAGTATGTAAGTAATGTAGCAGAACAAATATCTATGTGCAGTAAGTTTAAAAAGAAAAAGGAAAAAACAAATTGCTGAACTGACTTTGTGTAAATTTGCAACTGAGAAGAACAGATGTGGAAACAGATCTGATATCTGGTTGAGCTGGCAATCTTTCCTATTTTTTTTTTCTTTTCTTTAATATAAAACTTATTTTATCCTGCAAATCCATGCATGGCTGCCAGGTTTAGCAACCAAGTAGAAAATTGTGCTACATTTTAAAGCCTGGCCCATAAATTTTGAATTGACTCTCTTAATAGAAACTCCTGTTAGTCCAGCATATTTTAAAAGTACCACCCGAAATTGCAAGTAATTAAATTCAAAATTTAGTACTACTAGCTTTACAAAAGTAATTCTGTCTGGCAATTTAACACTGAGAGTGAATTTCACTAGCCTACTTTTTATGCACAATTAATCTCAATGACAATTAATAATTTTAATCATTTCATTGCAATAACATAAAATACATTTAACATTAAATTGTCAACAAAAATTTGTTAGCCATTAATATCATTTGTTGCATATTTTCATATTATTTTATGTTATCTTAACATTAATTCATGACACTATTTAAAATAATTATTTTCATTATGTCACATTTTCATATAAAAATCTATATGTTGTATGATAAAAACAAACCCAAAATAAGGTTGTTTATTTTTCACCGAATTTGTCAACATTTAACCACAAACAACACAAATTCTATTGATTTTATGATCATAGTTCTTATGCGAATATTATATTCAAAGAGCTTTCTAAAGATATACAACTTGACCATATTGGGAGATATGAAAATGTTAACATGTAGTAGCAAATACCAAAAACTGCCATTTTTAATTTGGCCCAATTCAGTAAGTACTTTAAAATGGTATATAATTTAGCTTTTAGGTAAAAATAAAAAAAAAAAAAACCTTTACGACTATTTTCCAACATTCACCTTTTTGGCAAAGGTCAAAAGGCCATATCTCAAGAACCCTTTTACCTAGTGATGTAAAATAGGTACCATTCAATTTCTATCATGACTCTCTATAAGTGTACCAAATTGAAAAAAATCTGTCGGTGATGGTCAGACCCTTGTTGATTTGACATAAAATGACTGCAATGGAAAAATACAAAAGCAACCTTCAATTGGTTTAATAACATTAGTAATAAAGAAAACTGATCCTTCATGCAATTAGACATAAAAGACTTCTATCCATTTAGTAATGAATATACACTAAACAAAGCATTAAAATTAGCAAAACAATACATGACTATCACCAATGAGGATATAAATCTAATTAAACACAGCCAAAAATCAGTATCATACCACAATAAAAAAAAAAAAATATAGACAAAAAAGGGCCATAATAATAACTTTGACATAATAATGGGCAGCTGGGATGGTTCAGTGTATGCAAACACATAGGCATATACATCTATATAATACTTAAGGTCTGTGATTTGTGCTTGTGTGGTGCATCTTCTGTTCAATGCATAATAATAATTTAAGTTTCTTTCAACCTCTCTGTGATTGCATGCATGCTTATTTATATTTCCGTTTTCTTTAAACTAGGTACAGCTAAGAGATTGCTTAAAAATCAGCATACCATGATGAAAACATACTCCAAATGTAATGAAAACATAGTTTTATCATCCAAATTGTTATATCATTATTAAGAGGAAGGTTAATGTATTTTTTGATTATTTAAATTTTTTGCTCCTTAGGACATTTTGAAATTGTTTACACTCTTCAATTATTGAAAGATTACATTTTTGATACAAATTCGGTTTTATCTCATTGTTTAAAAAAAACAAAAAAAAAACAGGTTTATCTACTCAATTAATATAACGCATGTAGTAATAAGATAGACAATATGTCATTGGTTTGAGTAGCCAAACTTGGGGTATCCATTTGGATTTAATAATTAGTAAGTTTCATAACTTATGTAAAATTTAAAATTCATCAGCCCTAAGATTACTATTAGTTAGCAAGACAAATTAGGCAAAAAAAAAAAAAAAAAAAAAAAAAAAAAACTTTTTTAAGAAAACTTTATGCCATAATGGTTTGATTTGGTTGTTTTTTTTTTAGTGGCATATCAACATCTCTATGGGCAATTTAATGCCAAAATCTAAATATGAAAATTCAAATTTTATTGCTAATTCAAGAGAATGATATTATTTCATGATTAAATTTTAATTACTTAGCTGTTAGTTTATGCAATAATGGTTTCTTATTATTATTAAATATATGATAAAATATTTCAGGAAGAGAAAGTCTCTCTGGCCTGAAGTGAGCTAGTAAATTAGTTTTGAAAAAGGCATGCAACTTTAAATTTTTAGGTGATTATTCAAAATCTGGAGGGTGGCCCCAAAATTTGTCCCATAATATATATATATATATATATATATATATATATATATATATATATATATATCTTTATGTGTAAATTTGTCTATATACTTGCATATTTGCATTTTTATCATTAGATTAACAAATAATTACTTATAGTCCCTTCTAACCCAACTGAAATAAAAATAGGGTTATATAAGAAATTAGTTCAGTACTGAATTTTTATACATATAATGCACAATGTTTGTCCAGAATGTATCCAACTATTTAATATTGACTAAAAATAGCTTCCTTCAGGCAATGATGCTTTAGACAAAGTACTCTGTTTGGGATTTTGTGCACGTTTCTCAGGATCCTTTCGCTTTTCAAAGTAATTTTCAAAGTCTTCTTTTGGTATTGCTATCAGCTTCTTTTTTGCATTCTCCTTAATCTCATCCAAACCATTTTGATAGAAATGTAAGCTTTTAGAAGGACAAAAAGAAAAAAAAAACCTTGCATGAGACAAGACATTGTGAATATGATGCTCACATAGGACACAAACTCATTCAATGGTGTCTTAGTGTTGATTGATTAACCCTATAAGAAGGTCTGTTCACATATACACAATATAGTCTCATCTGATTGGTTTTCAAGATATAGCAAGATTGTAACACCAGTTCTTGAGATATTCTAATTAGATGGATGCATATCAGACAGACCTTAAATGTAGCAAAAACTGTAATGTAATGTCCTTTGTATGAACTGAACACCACTCATTTCCTATGAATGTATTCAAATGAATCTGTAACAAAGAAACTTCTGGTTACTTGAATTGTAATTCCAGAATTTAACAATGTGCTACTCATAATGAATTGAATAAATGAACTTTACACATTGTGTGCCGACAAACTGAACTATTGACCATTTATGTTAGGTTGAGTTGTCAGAAGTAATTTCTCTCTTTGGGAACCAAATGTAATGATAAATGTATAATCCTACATGACAGTGGCAGTGTACACAGTGGATTAAATAAAAAATGTTGTCTTCCTCCATGACAATGCAAAGCTATATTCAGTGAGAATAACACAGGAAAAAGTTTTGGAACTCAGTTGATCTGTTCTATTCCACATGTTATGTTCAAGGCTGACATTGCACCAACTGATAATTACCTTTTCCAATTGCTGCAGAATGCTTTTAGGGAAAAATTTCTCTAATAAAAAACATTTTCAAGAGTTTGTTACCTCCATGAAAATGCAAGTATACAGACATCATGAATGAAACAGGAAAAAATTTAGGAACTCATTTGTCCTGTTCTAACCCCAGCACTAATATTCACCTGACCTTGCACTAACTGATCATTATTCTTTGTTGATCACTGCAAAATGCTTTGATGGGAAAACTTTCTCTAATGAAAGTCTGATTAAAGAGTTTCTTAAAACCTTTATCACAAGAAAACCTGCAGAATTTTACCCAAATGATATTGAAGAGCTGCCTGATAAGTGGTAAGAAGTCATTGCAAATAATGGTCAATATAGAATTGAATAAAATGTAATTGTATTTGAGTTTTTGAAGAATAAAGTTGATAAAAAAACAATGGAAACTATGACTCAACCATATACAACTTAGCCCTCCACCAAGGAGGAAACATCACAGAAGCAATGATAATTGATTTCATTCAACTATCTAATTGGTTACTTTAAGGTAAGGCAAAAGTTTTCATTCTTACACCTGACAAGTCTGGATTATTATAAACACTTTGGTGTTTAAGCAGTATATAAAAACAGAGATGACACCCTTAATAATGATTTTCTTTTTATGAGGAATTATAAAGTGGAATTAGCTGTCACTTTTCTGAAAGGGTTTTTAACAAAGAAAAAAAAGAATATACCATCATCCACTATTATTTATCGAGTCAAACATACCAAACTATTGGTAAAGCTTCCAAATACAACCCTACCAACACTAAGTTTGTCAAACAAAAAAACTTGAAATGACAAAAGAAAAAGAAACCAGGACCAAATAAACAAAAAAAAAAAAAAAAAAGCCAAAAGGAAAGCAAATATAAAAGAAAACAAAAGAGAAAACACAGACATCTACTTAGGCAATAACTCAAAGTGCTCAATGCCTCAAGCATAGAGACCAAGACAGGGTAGTAACACTAACCAATGAAACCACACAAAGAGACTATATCCAAATTGTTGGACTGAAACCTCATCAAGTGCAACCAGTTGATGAAGTCTCAATCCAACAAATTAGACCTAGTTTCTTTGAGCTGTTTTGTTGCTTAGAGTTTTTTTTATTGAGTATAAGGTTTTCAGGACTACTGATTGATTCATGGAGATATTAAATTACAATTTGGAACACATTTCTAAAACAACTACTACATTTTAAAGAGATATTTAAATTTGTTGTTTGCATTTATCATTTATAATCACAGCCCAATGAGTTGATGAGTGAACATGTGACTGATTAAAAAATGCCTAAAAATTCTATTTACATAAAAACATTAATTTTTAATTTCAAACAGAATCTTTTGGAGGTTTATCTTTCAAATTAAACCAAATTTTAACTTCAAATATTTAAATTATTTGAGATGCGTTTTGGTTTCTGTGTAAGTTTTTGGAAGTCCTTTGCTGAACCTCAAAAGAAAAAAAAATGGAGAATTAAAACAGAAATTAATGAATTAATTAATATCTTATGAATTAAACTAATATCTTCATCTGTGTTGTTTTTCAAATGATGGTCTCGCTGGGTGCTTTTGCTAAACTAAGCTAGGCTCAGTAAATTTAATGATATAGAAGAACCCTCTCTATTTTTTTCTAAAAGGAACAATCTCTCAGGTATTATATATAAAGTTGACATATTTTGTAGGATGTATTACCAGGATGTGCTCATAGCACAGCAGTCATCAGTGCAAAAAAATGGGGTTGGCAACCAGTATTCAAATTCTAAGCAGTGCTGTAGTATATATTTGTGCACAAATACTTTTGGGAAAGATATGATCCTAACACTTCTCCCTCAAGACAGCAGCGTATACTGGACTCTTTAGCCAGTCTAAGAGAAAGAAAATGCTGAATTATAAAAACCATGGAGAAGGAAACAGGTCACTACACTATCTTTCCAAAGAATCTATGGCAATTTGCAGATAATAAAGAAAAAGTTATCTGTAGAGAGCCTCTCTCTCTCTCTCTCTCTCTCTCTCAAAGGTGATCACAAAAATGTTTATTAAGATACCATAGGCTAGTAGTATTTGTACCTGGCTTTGGGGCAGGTGGAAGTTATATATGCTATCAAACAGTGTGATTATCAATAACAAAACCATTCAAGATTCTGCAAGAGTGGACATTTCCTATGGAGCAAGTAATGCAAAGTAACCTCCAACTAAATTTCAATTTTCTATCATACAATGCATTATTTTGAACCTTATATAAAAAGGTAAATAATTCAAAGTTGTACAGCTGTAAAGAGAAGTGTTTAAAAAACAAACAATACATAAAGAAAGTTTAATGCATCCCAGAACGAGTTTAAACCCGGAGTATAATGGGAGAAACATTTTATGACAAATGTAGGCCAGTGTAAAAGAACCATAGAAAACTTGAATGAGACAATTATTAAAGGGAACATTCCTAAGGTTTTAGAATTAAACACAAGTCCCAGTTGTATTTAGAGCCTACCTGTAGGTCATTTGAGAAGTGTATTTGGAGCCCACCTGTAGATTATTTAAGGAGTTAATTTGCAGAATTGAAGAACAGCTGCTGCAGAAACCCAAGTTTCCCCAATCCAGAAAGAAAAAACAACGTAGAAGAAATTTGTCAACCACCAGAGGAGAATTGAAAGGAACATCAAAGTCACTCCCACATTAAAGAAAATTCTTCAGCTGGTGTGCTTGTTCTGTTCTTCAATGTTAACATGAACTTTGCTTTGAAAATTGTGCCAATTCTTTGAAAACTATTCAGAGAAGTATTTTATTTTCTGAGGTTCTTATGCATTATAATTTTTATTGTAAAAGGGAATAATTTCATTTTCATTGATAATTTACATACATGTCATCATTTGGCACACAATGCAATTTGTGTAAATCATTCATTTTTGTGTGTTAACAATAAATTTGTTATGTTTTTTAAACTTAGTTTGTGTCATCTGTCTTTGTTGTGTGCCCATATAATAGTTGAATGTTCACTCAAACATTTGTTTTAACTATTTTTTTCAAAATAAAATATCCTATATACTGATAACTCAGGTGTAGTATTTCAGAGTGTTCAAATCAGGAGAGATGGAAGGCCACATGTTAGAAATGACAAGGAAAGAAAGATTCTCCAACAGCCTTTCCTGTAAAAGGGAGCATAATTGTTTTGGAATATTTGAAGCTGCCCTATTGTTCCAGACTTTGATAACTGCCTCTCACCCTGATGTAGATGGTGACATTGACCCTGAGGCCCTATGGAAGGAAGAGTCGTGAAATCTCTTGTTGCTCATAACACTTAGGTTCATTACAGCCTTGAACCACCATGGGTTTGGTTTGGTATGGTGTGTTTTACGGCATCTCAACCTAAATGAGTTATTTAATGCCGACAAAGTTTTTATTGCTGGTAATATTTTGTTTTGTCAAAAATCTATTGCTGGTAATATTTTTTTCCTTCAAAAATCTATTGCTGGTAATATTTTTTTTTTCTTCAAAATTTTATTGCTGATAATAATTTTTGTTTTTTTTAAACAAAGTATTCCTGATATTAAAACCCATTTTTACCCCAGTTTCGGGGTTAACCCGGGTCAGGGTGGACCTGGGAACACCAGCAATTAAGAGGTGGTTCCACGCTCCTTGAAACCTCCTTGCTACTGGATGTAGCTTATCATCTTACCCAGGACACAGATGTAGTTTATTGTCATACCCAGGATAGTGAACCACCATGGAGTCAGCATAGAAACAACTGTCATTACTTTTGATCACTTAGCCACTTTCAAGAAGCACATTCATCAATGTGGTTGGCAGCTAGTATCATAAGTACAGGTAACTTTTTCATTTTTTGTTTAGCACCGTATCAACACCTCTATGGGTTATTTAATTGTTGTGGCCTAGTTAGGGGCCAGAAATAAAGACACAAAGAGAGCAAGTGAGTCAAACAAATATATTAACAGAAAAAGTAATACAAGCATATATAAACAAGAGTGTTACAGCAAGAATGTCTGGTTCGACAGTCAGAACTGACTGCTGGAAACTTCCCTCTCCCAAAAGGCAGTACCTGCTCTTATTTATAACTGGGAGAGTCCATGCATGCGTGGGTAAATTACCATAACATTAATGTTGAAATCTATATATTTTCTATGTAGGAGATTTTTAGGAGATAAGGGTTTTAGTGATACATGTCTTACTAATTAACCCCTAGCTGGGGGGGGGGGTAGAGAAGGAGTTCATACTTTTCCTAAGAGTATTTGCACATAAGTGAATATAACGAACCCAACTGGAATTGAAACTTAGTTCTCTGATTAACAATTTCAAGCCATTATCCATTACACCATCTGCACATCCAAGCTTACAGCACCTAGTATTCCCAAGTAGTAACCCATTTAGGTACTGACCAACCTGACATTGCTTAACTCATGATTGTATGTGAACTAGTGTTTCAATGCAATGTGGCCATAAGCCAGATTGGAAGCTATGATATTAGTGCTCTTGCTAAGTCTGAAAGAAAAATAATGTTAAAACTAGACATGAGATGTACAACCCATTAGGTTGTCTTTGATTTATGGTTGGCTAAAACTATGTTCTCACATACTTGGTGCACTCTATGAATATATATATATATATATATATATATATATATATATATATTTAACCTGTGTAACTTTCTGCAGAGGTTTCAAAGACCTAAAAAGTCAATTTGCCTAAACTCTTTGATGGATAAAAACATACACAGAAAGAGACAAAATACTTGAAACTATAAAAGAAAGAAACCATATTAAATATCTTTCAGGAGACAGTATTTAAAAGTGTGCATAAAATATTTAATATGCATATAAAATAATAATATGTATAAATATTTAATATTTTCTTTTCCAGTGCAGTTAAACTCAGTGAAACTATTCTATACATGACTTCAATTATATTTGAATTAATTTGAATTGTAACATTAAAGTAAAATACCAGGATGGAGCCGCCAAAATCTTATTGACCAGACTGTCAACACCCAGTTCTTGATAATGACTGAGATGGTCAAAAAAAAAAAAAAAAAAAAAAAAATGTGAACAAAATCAAACAGAACAAAGTGTGAACCCTGGAGATTTTTTTCCACAATTTATTTGAAAGTTGTAAAAATACAATAAAAATACTAAACAGACAAAATCTTCTCAACTGAATTTAATAAAACTTGTTTAAGCAAATTCTTGCTACCTAACTAAAGTATATTGAAGTAATCACACACACACATATATATAAGTGAACATAGCATCTAAGTGTTGACTGCTATGTTCACTTTTATATTTACACACGCTCTATCTCTGATATTGAGCACTTTATTCCATAAATATAGCACACATTAAGACTATATTTCTTTATATATATATATATATATATATATATATATGTGTGTGTGTATATATATATATATGTATGTATATATATATATGTATGTGTATATATATATATGTGTGTGTGTGTGTGTGTGTGTGTGTATGTATATATATATGTGTGTGTGTATATATATATATATATATAAAAAGGAGAATATGGTATATAAATTAACAGTGGGTAAGTGAATTACAAAATGGAAAATATCCTATGTTATGCATTTTGCTCTTCAAAAGACATTTTCAGACTATCGTACATACTCAAGCATAGTGCAAGTGTTTTTTTTACAGAAAATGGGGGGTCGAGATCACACTATACAGAGGTCATTTATTTGAATAGATTAAAAATCATTTTTGGTGACTGTTTGCACAATACACAGGTAAATTCTTTTTCTGCAAAAATAAATTCAGGGGGTCACACTATACATGAAGTTGGTTTATTAAGTATATACAGTAAAAAAAATTTTATTGATATAAAGAGATAGACAAATAGAGAGGGAGAAGGAAAGGGTGCAAAATACAACACGTTGGTCATAATTCTACATCAAAAAATGCTGAAGAAATAGGAATGCTTAACTGCAATTTATAATTTTTCATATGTCTGATATATCCAGATACATAACCGAAACAACCTAATTCACCTTTCTATTACTTTTTCCTACATCATAATAGCCGCAGTTTTGTAGGGAAAAGAAAGATGTATGATCTTGGACATAAAATTACAATGGAAGATTCTGAAATTAGTGCACATTCAATACTTTTTTTTACTTTAATAAATTATTCTCTCTTTTGATTTATTCAGTTTAACTAATTGCCTAATTTATTTAATTACCTTTGTGCTTTTGGAAAACTTATGAAAAATGATTTCCTCAACAAAACAAATTGATAGAATGTTTTTTTTTATATTTCCTGGTAGAGTGATTTTCATTTACCTGTGAATTTTTCAAATTCCTTTATTACAAATCATCCTTACATATATATAATAGATAAAATAAGAGACTTCTTCAAAAGAATGGTTAGCAAAATTGAGTCTTGTGGACTGTAATTAGTGAAGTCTGTCCTTGGTGCTCCATTATTGTGGACTTGGACCAGACTAAAATGAATTTAGACATTACATACAAAGAGAGACACACACATGTTGCATACATATATATGCTTATGACAAGATTCATTATTAGTCATGCATTGATACACACAATTTTTTTTTTCTTAAGCTTCAAGGAAGGTAGTAATTTGGAGAAACTCATGGTAAGTTATAGAAATCCTGGGGTAGAAGATTTTATGTGTGTGTGTGTGTGTAGAGGGAGGTAAGGAAATGATTTTAGTAGGTCAATACAACAAGCTATCCACCCATGGTAATTTAATGTTGAATGTATGACAATATAAAGATTAATTTTGAAAAAAAAAAAAAAAAAAAAAAAAAAAATTATTTTGAAAGCATTAATAAAATCATCAGCTAACAAAAAGGAAAATAGTGTTCAAGAAAAGAAAGACTATGAAACCTACTTAAAAATAAGCTGGACATTGATGAGAAGTGGAAATAGTCACTCATATAAATTTTTCTCTTAAGTAGCAAAAAAATAAATAAAAATAAAAGTGATCCTGAGAAACATTTATATGTGTTATGAAATTATAAAACAAATAAAAATGAACATGTATAAGCATTAATAAGTACTGCATATCTAAGATTAATGGTTAAAAAATGGATTTGAGTGAGGGAAGCCTGTGGGCCTAGGCAAAGGCCATTCTTCTTCAATGCATGGACTGGCACTACAGAATCACAAAGAACTGAACCAAATAACAGAAAACACATCACTTGAGGACTTTCAACAGTAGTAAAAGCTAAAATGATATCACATATAACTAAATAATGACATAATCAAGTTGAGGACCCTCCACACTACTTCAAATATAAAGTTAGGAAGGAAACTGCCATTGATACTGGAAAGAGTAATAGTAGCTACTGAGCATGAGAAACCCATTTTCCTGAAAATTTGTTTGAAGAGAAAGATTTTATAAATTTCTATCAAAAGTAATACAAGCAGATTGGTCAATGAATGCCAAATGTTTCCTCATAAAGAAATGGTTAATATTGCTATTAACATTTAAATCAATAGTAAGGCTTTATTGTCTGAATATTTATTCAGAGAATAATGATATTGTGACACCCACTGGTGGTTACGGTCGCAGCGCCAATGTGGGACATCCACTGGTCGTGACGTCAATATATGACACTGCACCGTCGGCCTGTGGTCAACTCACAGTTGCAGCATGAAGCTGTAAGGTTTCTTCCACCAGCATTTTGGGGTTGACTCCTTGTCGCTGCCACCAGCCTGTGTCCTGGTCGATCTGGTCATTTCCAGTTTGATACCAGCTTTGTCATTCTCAGCTCGCCTCCAACGCTTGGTCACCAAAGTAACTGCTTTGATCTCAAGTCTAACCTACCCACGTTGTGACTTTGATCTTAGGTAGATGAAATCAATCAGGCGTTGGGCCGTAGTGCAAGCTGAATCCGGGGTAAAGGTGATACTGCACAAGCGTAAGTAAAAGAAAAATAATAAAACAAACTCACAAGGTTCAAATATGTTGAGAAATAACAATTATCTTTATCAATCTGTTGAATACAGGAGTGTGTTTCTCTCCCGGCCTGTTTCTATGGATTCGTGACACTTTTTGCATTTCCTAAGCGAGTTATGGTATCTTAAGTCGTTCGTCAATAAAAACTTGCTTTTGGTAGGAAGACTAGGTTGAAAAGGACATGGAAATCTTGGTCAGCTCCTGTGAGGCGCTATTCTCTGAGCTCAACAGCTGTCAATTTGTGTCTGCGTTTCTGATCTCCAACCCAACTCAACTCCACCCTGAATGCCCGGGGACATTTGTTTATATGGACACCGACCAAAACCGGGTTGGGGCTTGTCGTGGTTTGGGTTCTTTGACAATTCTTAATTCCCAACCAAAAATTTTCTTTGTCCCCCAGAACAGGAAAATTTATTACTTCCCATTTTTGGAAGCTAATCACTTTCCCTTTCGAGGATTTCTCCTTCGTCTGTGAGGAGAGGTTGGAAGAGAATTATCCTTCTTGATTCTTCCTTTCTCATATCGGTATCTCATACCAATCCTCTTAGTGGGTGTCAACAACTTCCCCGCCTTTCTCATACATTCACCTTCGCCTATCACTCACACCACCACTCAGCCAATGATAGCTCGGCAGCGTGGGTGTGACTAGACCTGGCCTTCTTAAAATTATCATCTAGAAAAAAAAAATTCTCTTTTCATCAGAATTCTTATGAATTCCACGTGGCCATCATTAAAATTTTTATCTATCCTGAGCCACCGAAAATCCACTTAGCAGAATCTCCACCGATTCATTAATCACCGCTAGTCATCTTTTAAACTGGGTGGTCATTTTTATTTGATAATCAAATTCTTTATTTTTCTCGTGACTTAAAATTTTTTTATCACCAGATATCAGATTATCAGATGCTCATTTTCGCGTCACCATGTCTGACAATTTCCTTCTCAAGTCTCTTTTCTCATGTCAAGATCCGGACATACAACAGATGGGTCTCCTTGCTGGACACAAGAACCAAAACTAAATGATATCTCTGAAAGATAATTAGTGGCTATTCTTTTAGGGTGGTCTCACTGAAATTCCTTTTCGGTCGCATGCATGGCCTGGCTTTGTTTATCTTTTAGAATTCTGTTTTCCTTGTTGCATCACTATCTGATCATGACATTAATTAATTCTGACAAAATCTGAAATCTGGTTTCCTCTTATGGATTTTCTGTCTTCTGTGAAAAAAGTATCTTTTCTCGTACATGAAATAAAATCTTTTCCCATTCATTTTTTTTTTTTGTTAAAAAAAAATGTCGCTCAGTCTGTCTTTCGATATAGCCCTTTCTCGCCTTAAGCATTTCTCATTTTAATTTCTATGCTTAATTAGTTAGCCAATTACCATAGCTAAATACTGTCACATATGAATAACCAGATCAAAATATTACAGATTGCTTTGTTCAATGATTACAGATCATTATATATATATATATATATATATGAAAATCATTTTTATTTTCCATTTCCCAAGTACTTTCAATCTTCTTCCAAGATCATCTTCAGGGGTGTATGTAGTAATACAAAGCTGTGTGTTGTTCACAGATGATAAATGTGCTATAACTATGAAAATCATTTTTATTTTCCATTTCCCTATATATATATATATATATATATATAGAGAGAGAGAGAGAGAGAGAGAGAGAGAATGTGGTATCAAAAAGTTCTGACTAGTTATGCTTAAAAAAATACTAATATAATATACATAAGTTTTAACATCATCTCCTTTGAAACAGTCACCTTGCACAGCAATACACTAATCTCGGGTTTTCTGTCACTTTGAAGTAGAACTCTTGATTGACAGTCTGGTCCTGGGGGATGAATTCTTGATGCACAATACTACAGATGTCAAAAAAAAAAAAAAAAAAAAAAATTATAAGCATGCTCTTGCATTTCAAAATTGCAGACTACAGCATACATGTGATCACAAAACTACAAATTTTACAACTTGTAAAGTGAACTCAGTGATATCACACTGGTGCATGAAGGTCGCTAATAGCTCTCATTGCACAGGCAACCAAGTGTTGCCATCTGTTAGTACCCTACAGAACTAGACAGTCAATGACTTCTACTGCAACATTTTGAGGGTTTTGAAAGATGTTTGGCAATAGTGACTAGATCTGTGGAACTTGAAGAATTGGATTTTTCATGATGACAAGGCACCCTGTCACCAAGCTCTCCTCACTTGTAAATTTCTAGCCAAAAGCAACATTGTATTGCTTCCACATCTGCCCTATTCACATGATTTAGCAACTGCAAACTTCCATCTCTTCTCTAACCTGAAAATGCAGCCCAAAGGTTACAGTTTTAACACACGAGATCCAGGGTCAATTGCAAAAGGTCCTCGGCTCGCTTAGGGAAAATGATTTCCAGTCTGTGGAAGGAACAT
Source organism: Acanthosepion lycidas (assembly GCA_963932145.1). Classification (NCBI taxonomy): domain Eukaryota; kingdom Metazoa; phylum Mollusca; class Cephalopoda; order Sepiida; family Sepiidae; genus Acanthosepion; species Acanthosepion lycidas. The sequence continues at coordinate 119,217,043 of OZ010576.1, read as the reverse complement.
AATGACTGGTGTATTGCTGTGCAAGGTGACTATTTCGGAGGAGATGATGTTAACAGTTAAGTAAATATATCAGTTTTTCTTTTAAAACATAACTACTCAAGGAACTTATATATATATATATATATATATATATATATATATAAAAATAAGATTATCAACTACTTACACTACCATGTTTTCAACCATTGAGGTCTCATCAGGCAGTAGAGGTCAATTAACTGCCTAATGCATTATTTGAATATTCTCAGTGCACATGACAGGAAGTGTGACAGAAGGGACAGGGGCAAGGCAAGAGTGGGAAAATAGTATCAGATGGGGAGTGAAAAAAATTATATGTGCTTTCATCTGGGTTCATATAAATCCAAAATGTACTTTTTAGTGTGTCTACACCTAAACATGACTTCAGATCTCTCATTTAACAGTTTATTTTTAGTCTGGATACATTATTATTACTAATTTTCCCCCTGGCATAGCTCACAGACATCACCAACACCACTGCAAGGCCCCACTTTTCCCAACATACTGCAGCCCACATTAGGGCCCCTGCTACAATCTCCCTTCAACTCCCATGGCTTTCCATTCCAAATGAGGACCCTGTGCAATCTCTTCTTGAAGGTGCCTTCAGTACACCGCACATATATCTTGCTCTGGCCATTTGCATCTTTTACTTCCACTTTGTAAACCACTCTTTCTGTTTTACAAACTCCATCCAGTGGACATTTACTTTTATCCCTACAGTTACAAGTCTTGCTATCAACAATGCTTTGCTGTAAAAAGACAAAATGCCACGAATTTCAAGGCTAGTATGCAGCAAACGATTATTGATAGCGATTGATTGCTTTTCATCTGTTGTAACCTAGGGAAGTTTACGGAATAGAATAATCACACAAAGGTTGGTAATGAAAGATAATACTTAGGACACGAACAACACACATAAGATTTGCCAGCGGAATGTAGAAGAAATAGTCAACTGCTTGAAGTGAGTCAAGTAAATTTCACAATGAATCTCCAACTGCAGACCAACATACAGTATTTACTACTTTATTTATGTGAATGGGCACATAACCCATTATTGTCTGTAGGTATGCTACAACAGTATCATGGTTAATGAGTACATCGACTGAGAGTGTTGTGGTAAAGAGTAACTCATTACATCTTCTCAATCTCATGTTTTCCACTGACATGGACTGTAATGCTTATACTGAATCAATTGCTAGGTCTGCTGCTAGAAAAGTTGGTTCACTGTGTTATGCCAGACAATTTTCATTGCTATTCTAATAATTTATTTTGCAGAACCCTCTTCCAACTTCTTGCTTCTCTGTCACCTATGATCTTCAAAAATTTAAATGCAACATCAATTGACACTTTCTGTTCTTTTATTGTCCTTTCTTTTCATTAATGGCTTTCTCATTTTCTTTCATCGACAGTAACCCCTTGCATTTTAGTGGGATTATTCCCTTGCATGAGGATAATATAAATAAAGATATTTCAGCTAAAAAAAAAAAAAAAAAAAACTTAAATAGATAAGAAATTAAAAATATTACATTTTTTGCTTTGCTTTTTGTTAATTGTTCTATGATTATTACTGTTTACTTTAATTTTAATTTTTAGTTGCAACTTTTACTCAGGTTGCCAATCTACAGCAGCAAGTAAAAAGTACAGGATTGGAAATAAAGCCTGATTGCTTGGCAAAGTTTAACATACAGGAAAAAATGGGTTTATCAAAAGGATGGTTTTTCTTTTCATACTACTATTTATGTATGCTCCTTTGATAATTTATCTTATTTTAAAAAGCTATTTTTAGAATTTTAATAAAACTGAAAATTAAACTGGATCTATTTGGGAAAGAATAATCCAGGACTTATACTGTGAGCAAACTGTCTGCATATAAATAGATAAGGAATTCAGAGACATTAGATAAAGAATTAGTCAGTATAAGTAGTACCCTACAACGTTAACAGCTATCCTGGGTACATGGCAGCAGCCCCAAAAAACTGGGATAGGCTGGTACAAGAGGAGGATAACAACACTCAGAAAACAGTCTGCCTGCTTTACGTGAAGGGCTTATCAGAGAAAATACAAAGGATGTGTGGTCCATATAACATCAGGACAACCTTCAAAAGCTTGACGACACTTCACAGATATCTCCCCCGAGTAAGACCCCCCCCCATAGAGGAGAACATGACTAAAGACTGTGTGTATGCTATCCCATGCAGCTGCGGAAAGAAATATAAAGGGGAGACAGGCCACCCCCTTAAGGTAATGCTTCAAGAACACCAAAAAGCTGTAACACAAGGGGAAATGGAAAAATCAGGCATGGCTGACTACATATGTAGAGAAAAGGGAGATCACCGCCCTCTGCGGGATCAGGCTGAGATCATAGACAAAGAACACTATTGGAAAATTTGTAAACTTAAGGAATCAGCACATATGCTAGGCCACAAAAATCTGAGCCAACCAAGCATAGAAATGAATACAATATGGGAACCAGTAATAAGGAGTGCTAGAGAAAAGTGATAATAACAATGAAAATTGCAATATGAGCTTAGGTAAAAAACATGCAATGATAACAGCAAAAATTGCAATATGAGCACTGGTAAAAATGGTTGCTGAAGACATTAGGTTCATAATACCCAGAAATTCATACCCAGATGTCCTCAAGGACACATGGCACTGGTTAGACAGTGACAGGTCCAAAGAGTGTGAGTTCAATACCCAGTTAAGGCAGTGGAGAACTTGCAGAGGTAACTGATAACTGACATCCATTAAAACATGGCATGTGGAACTAGAACAGTCTAACCCAGTGAGCGAAATAAAGGGTTCAGTTCGACCTTCCACCTGAAGAAGGTCGGAGTGTACAACAGCCAAAACGTTGTGATAAATATGGCGATAAAGATGAGGACAATAGTCTGAATAATGTAAATAATACCTCATATATAAGACATGGATATATCTTCTCACTGGACTTATTCAACCTTTATAGCGAGGTGATCCCGAGAGAAGTCCTACGAGGATTCATTATTGGCAGCTGCAATCCTAACAACATACGATATGTTGACACAGTGTTGATAGCAGAGATAGAAAGAAAACTGCAGTAACTCCAACAGAATGTAGTAAAAGAAAGGACTAAAGATAAATTGTAAGAAAACAGAAACAGTCAATGGTTTGTGTCAGCTAGAGAAACAGATATGAATTATGAATTGAGAATGATGAAATCAAACAAGTATGAAAATTTAAATATCTAGGAAGTGTTTTAATAGAGGATGGACAATGTGACACTGAAATCCAAAAGCACAATGGAATAAAAGCTAAGTATTAGGATAAAGGAAAAATTTTGTTAGAAACAAAAGAGGACTGAACTGCTATGCTAATGATTAAAGCAGCTGCTGCATTCAACCAAGCTTCCCAGATTCAAAAGAGAATAGAGGTTGAATTTCACTTAGTGATTATCCTTTATTTCTGATCCTGTGCTGTCTACTCAGTGTTGTGATGGTCTGGAATAAAAGTTGTGATAAAAAAGAGACAAAAATTTAAGATGAAAGTAAATATGCATTAAAATAAATAATAGTGGTTGATGAGCTAAGGAGAATAAAATTCAAGAGAATACTGCTGTTAATTACTAATGCTAAATCATTTAAATCTTATTAATCATTTCAAGATTATAGAACGCAGAAAAAGAGACAAACAAACAAAGTAATATTTTTATCTTACAAGGAAGTATCAATACGACTTAATATGTTCTCAACAAAATGATACAGAGCAAAGGCAAAATGCAAGACAGGCTGAAAATTTGTAAATCATTTATTCCATAGGAATAAAATAATGATTTAATTGTGGAAAGACAGTCCCTCTGTTAACCAGAGAGTCCACATGTCTACACTTGAAACAAAAAATTATTACATTGCTGATGGAAAATGCTCCCAGCAGAGACAAAGAAAGAAAGAAAGAAAGAATGTTTCTGTTGGCAACATGATTTTATACAGCTACTACTGCAACTGCCTACCAGAACTTTTCTACAGTCAATGGATTGTGTCAGGGAACATAATTCACTACAATTTCATATGTAATTAATCAGTAGCAAAATAAATAATTTGAATAGTAATTGTTCATTTAGTACCTGAAATTTAGTCTCTCCAATCCTCCCTTAAGGGTATCATTGTCTTAATTTGCTTTTTATTTTGTTAATTTATCAATCCTTACAACACTCAGTAATCTATTGTTAATCTGAGCGCTGCTGATGAATTGAGTGCAACAGTTTAAAAGAAAAACAATGCCAGCTTCAATCCAAACACCCACCCACCAAAATATTATCCTAAGTTCATAAAAGTAACGTCATCTTAAATGAGATTAGAGTGACAAAAGAGATTTTACTAAGTTTTATAATCTCTTAACTGGCAACAAATTAATGAAAATTATATAATGGTAATGGTAATATTAACAGTTTCCTTATCAGGAAACATTTGGCATTCATTGACCAAGCAATCAGTTGAAATTTGTAAAATCTTTCTCTTTAATATAATTTTTCAAGAAAATACATTTCTCAAGTCCAGTAGCTGTTATTACTCTTTCCTTCCTAACATTTTGTTTATAGTAGGGTGGAAAGTTAACACCTTGATTATGTCATTAATTTTTCTTCAAGTTACATGTGATAGCTATTTTAATACTTTAGTTGTTGATACTGTTGAAACTCTTCAAGTGATGTGGTTTCTATTATTTGGTACAGTTCTTTGGGATTCCGTTGTGCCAGTCTATCAGATTCAAAGAAAATGTTCTTGGTCTAACCCACTTTTTCCAAAAATCTCTATTTCAATGAACAAACATCAGAATTCTGATTTGGGAAAATGGGTTGGACTAAGAAACTTTCAGCACTCATTTACTCAAATTATTGTCTGCCAGTTGCCTTAAAACCTGATCATTTCTTTTATATGCCATCTCCTGTCAAGACGTGGAGAATCATGGCTCTCCACAACTTCCTATGCCATGTAGCCGTGAGCAACATTGAACTCTTTATCATCCCTGTTTATTCCCACACTACCATCCATTCACAAAAACTCATTAATAGGTTACAGTTTCCCTCTATCTTCATTATATGCTGTGAGTGTTAAATTCTCCAAACTCTCTTTCTACATTATGTATCACCAGAAATTTCATCTGTGTCTTTCTGATTTTAAGTGTCTTATTAGTTTCTCTTTTCTTTAAAACTTCCACATTGTTCCCATGTCCAGTCTATGGTATTCTCAGCATCTGTCTGTAAAATCACATCTGTGTCACTGAACAGTCTCTTCTTCATCAGGAAGCAAATTGTTTATCATTCATTGTCATATAGGAGGAGGATACATGTGATACAGCAGTCCAGCACTATTTTCTTTGTTTTTAATGAAATTTTCTTTTTTGATTTTCAATATACATCTATAGTAGAATCACTTAACATTATATATAAAATAGCTCTGTCAGTAATCACTAATTATTTACAATCCCTTTCTTCCTCAATTTCATCATCCAACTTTTAAAGTTCTGATTTTTATCACCACTAGAAATATTTAGTGTATCAGTGAGGGAGCAGTAGTAAAAATAGCGAGGAAAAAAAAAAAAAAAAAAAAAAAAAAAAAAAAAAAAGCTTAAACCTTACCTTCATATCACAATCATGAGTCCAATAATCCCTTATGGTCGTCAGGGCACCACACCCTACTGTAGCTATAGCAACAGTAATTTTCATTGGCAAATCAGCCTGACAGAGTCCAACCCACTTTAGGCTGAATTGAATTCAGAGTTTCCTTTCTCCTAGACTAGTTTCCAACCAGGGCTACAGGGTTCAATCTGTCTTGCTATTTATCAATAGCTGGGTGGGCGGGGTAATGGATTCATACCTTTCCCAAGGGTATAAGCACTTAAGTGAATGTAGTAAACTTGACTAAAATTTGAACTTGGCTCTCTGCTCTTAATCCATGCTGCAATCCATTACTCCACCATTTCTCCTACATATATGTGTTAACGGTTTAAAATACAGCTGGTGCAAAAATATGTCATTTTTTTTTTTTTAATTTTTTCTTTTTATCCAGAATGTTTCGTACTATTTTCATGTATCCAAATCCTGCCAAAGGGCATCAGTTTCAGTTTGATTGACAAACCTCAAGGACATTGCTCAATACTTACATGGGTATTGCTTGGGAATACCCAGTATTGGAAGCAATGGCAGGGATTATAATTTCATGGTATGATTCAGTTATTAATGACCCTGCCAGTTTGTTACCATCAGACTACTTGAATTGATGTGCCATAGATTATTTCTGTTTATCTTGAGTCATTCTTGTCATTGGATTACAGACATCTGATGTTGAAAGTTGTGCCAAACTATATATGAATATAAACAAGGTTTTTAAATCAGGTTTCCAGAAATTGTAGTAGCAATCACCTAATCCAAACATAACCTCTTGGTTATCCTCTACCAAAAAGTGGGCTGCCATCATATATACTAATTGATTTTTTATGACTTATCAACCCTTTATGTATTATTTAAAGCAGAAACATATTGAAATTGTGAGAATAATTATTTTTTGCGAGTGAATATTGTATCAATAATCTTTTGGCCCAGACCTGGACTAAGTTTTTAGATATTTTCATAGTGTAAGTCAGGTATTAATGACTGTTCTCAAGGTGTTACCATCAGACTACTCAAACTGTATGCAGCATAGACTGTATCTGATTATCATGCAGGTACCATCAGGTTTCAAAAACCTATTTCAGGTCATTCTCATATAAGTGACCAGCTATCATGTATGTACAGATTGGCTGTGTGCTAAAGTTCTGAAAACTCTTTTTTTGAAAAAAAAAAAAAAAAAAAAAAAAAATTAAAATCTGGATTTTTACTGGAAACTTTTACAAACATTTAATATAATTTACTATATTGTTATAATCTTTAGAGCAAATAAAATTGACACTTTTTAAAAATATCCTACTTGTCATATTGTTTACAAATAACAATAAAAATATGTTTATTCTATAGTCCTCAAAATGCAAATTTATTTTAGAAAACTTATAATTTAGTACAAAATACTTTACTTTAAATTACTTTTAATTTTCAAAGTAAAACTATAAAATCCCATTAAAAATGTTATGATAGAACTCAAATATTACAATAAGCTATGAGAAAAGAAGAATTGATTGTAATATTTAGTGAATACTACAAAAATAAAATGAAAAATATTCACTATTTTAGCTAGTTTGTTCCTTTGTCCTTTTTTGGAATCAAGTTTATTAGCTACATCTTTGATTGTTAAAGAATAACATTGGGGAAAAAAATTACTTTTTTTAAATTTGGTAAAACTTTTATTCTACCATAATTCTTTAATACGATATTCATGCCATTTATTTTGTATAGTTTAATCAATTATTCCATATTTTTTATGTTGTGACTATAACTGTAGAAGCTGACTATAAATAGTTGGCTGAAGTACTCATTTTTTTGTGTCTTAGTGGCTTTATTGCCTTTCTTGGGATGAAATGATTAATAAAAGAAAGTTCTACTTGGATTAATTTTTGCAGAAAATCTACAAGCTGTATTGTTTTCCATGACCTTTTAATTATTGGTTAATGTCAAGAGCTTATCACAAATTTGCTCTAAGTTGGGAAATTGCAACTCGGTGACATGGAAAAATGTAAATACATTATCAGATAATAGATAACCCAACCCAAAGCAGGTGTTTAATTAACCATTATTAAAAGGTATTTATTGAAGAGTACTAAATCAAGAAATATATGAGTTAGAAAAAAGTAAGAAACAAAAAATAAACACAGTATAAATACATATACATTTAGTTTTATACAGCCAATCCAGTTTCCTGTCTTGACATTTCAAATTCTTTTATGTAGCATCATAGAAGATGATTTATTTTCCAGACTACATCCCCTTTCCCATAGATGCAAAAATCATAAGCCTATCACTACTCTACATTTGTTACTTCCATAGAAAATATACTAATGAGCTCCACTCTTTAGTACCACCAGCTCAGACCTAATGGTCAAGACCCAACCTCAGGGTTGATTTAATGGGTAATTTAAAAATATACTTCAGCAGTTAGGGCTTTTATAACCGGGTTTAACACAAGTAAAACAGGTAGGAGCATTAATTTGTGGCTTTAGTCTTGGCATTCTAAGAGTCATTACGGTATTTTTACTGTTATTCACCCGAATCATCTTTTCAGTTTCTTCGAATGCTACTTAGAGTTCGCTAAATGTTAGTAGCTTGTCTTTCTGAGGGTTTTAGGACTATAGCTATTAGCAGACCATTGCTAATCACCTCCCCTAATGTTTTTAACGAAGTTGCCACGTTTTTAGCTCTAATGATATAATCAGTAATAATTTCAGTACTTGCTTTGTGTAGGGAGGTTAATTCCATATAAAAGGAAATTATTATTGGCTTTCCTTTTGATGAATAATGCTATCTCAAAATTTGCAGCACTTTTTTGCCATCAGTAAGGGTTTTGATCATTGAGAAATTTACAGTACTTTTTTGCCACTGAGACAATCAAATGGTGCCAAGATTGTTTTGTATAATTTATGATATTATTTTGCATTTGACCATGACCATCCACTCCACACACAGGGTTGACTCACCTTCATTCTCTATGCATTCCTTTGGTAAGAAGAGCATTGATTGACTCCAAAAAATTCTTGAGAATTGCTATTTTGTGGAACGGACTCCTGCATGGATACTTCCTCAAATACTATAATCTTAACCACATCAAGTCTAAGGTCTTGAAAATCTTTGTAATCTTTACTTTCTTCTTCCTCTTGCATTCATGTGACACACTTCAGTAATCCTCTATATTGAGTGTCTCTTGGGCCTTGTATTGAGGGAACATTACTTTTTTTTTAAAAAGTAAAATATTCACACTGTGATGTTAGTATGTGTGTGTATTCTGATTAGATAAGATACTAAAAATTAATTTTTCAAGTTCAACAAAATTGTATGCATATCACAATGGTTAGCACACACACCTGAAACAAAAAAAATAAATAAAATAAAATAAAATAAAACATTGATTACAAATTTGAGGGTCAATATAGCCTTGTACCAAACCAGCCTTATTTCTGTATACATGTATGTTGATTACTAAGGTTACTTAATACTGCCCATGTTTGTGATGGGGTGCAGTATAAAAGAATGTGGGAGAGTAATGTGGTGGTAAGCAACATACTATAAAAGGGTATGTGTGGGCCAGGGAAGTGAGCAGTAGACTATAAAAGAAAGTGTTTGGGAGAAGTGAACATGGGTATTCATGAGGGTAAGCAACAGATTATGAAGGTGTGTGAATTATTATCTTTTATATATTACAAAATTATAATTAAGAAATTATCTTTTATATCCTTTTTAAGTAGAAATTTTTGTAAACTACTTTTTTTTAATAAAATTATAATTTTTAGAATGCAATAAAAGGCATTCTGTAAGCAAGTTCTTAAATTCATCTTTATTGGTATAATTAAAAATAAAATGACAGAAAACATATTTGCAGCCTGGAAATTACACAACTACTTGAGAGTTAAAAATACATTAGTTTTTTTTTTTTTCTTTTGACTGTGATCAAAATATTTTACAAGACAAGTTTCACTGACAAACTAAGACTTTTAAATTGAACTCCCGTCAAAAATAAATTTTTCAACTTTTTTCATACAATTTAATCTCTTCTTTATGTCAATGCAATAAGAGCAAACATTAGAAAATAAAGGGTCAAGAGGAAACTAGAAAAGAAAACAGCAGCCAAAGTAAAACGGAAATTGGAAAAGAAAACAAATATTTATAGAATCAGTTTAGCATATAATCATTCCTTGCTCATCAGAGCTTGATCTATTTTGTAATTTTTTTCTTTTCATTTTGTACTGCCATTTTATTTTGGCTGAATTTTTTTTTTTTTTTATTATCTTTCTTGCTTCCTCTTGTTTTTTCCGTTTTTTTTTTTTAAATATGTTTTTGTATTACATTGATTAAATTTTGTACCTCTAGTAAAATTTTCATGTCTTTCATCTTGCCAATACAACCATTCTTTTCCGCCCTTCCTCAAATGTACTGTCTATATGTAAGGCAAAGATCTCTTTTTGCCTTACACTGCATAAAAGAGATCTTTTCTTTCCATATGATTAAAAGTGGCTCATAAAATACATATCTATGTATATGTCTAAGTAAAAAACCAAATTGAACTTAATTGCATAAATAAAATCATTCATGGCATTTGATACAAGGATGCCACCTCCATTACATCGGGCTGTAAATAAATCAGAAAAGACTATGTCAAAACACCTACCTATTGAGATCAGGTAAAAACTTTTGCCAGTTATAGCCATAAAACCTCAGGTAAAGTGAATACTCATGACTGTTGCACAATAAGTTTTGAAGACTTGGGATTTGGACGGCTTGAGAAAACATTTTATTATTAGCACTACTGTTTTATGTGGTTTACTGTGATTATAATGACTATTCTTCTCACTGAAAGGTGTTCAGGTGATCAGACAAGTTTTATAGAATTATAAAACTCCAAGGCATACAATTTCTAAATAAAAAGACAATTGTTTTATTCTGATGACACAAACAAAAACAGAAAGAGGCAATAATTTAATCCTTTTAAATAGGCTAAATATAAATAAAAGTAAGGATGGTTATTCCTTTTAAATGTAGTATTTTCTTGGTTTTATGATCTGGGAAAGGCTTTCAAATATTTTTTTCCCCATTTTCTAATGTCCCATCACTTCAGGATGCAGACGATCATTGCTCTCCACAGATTCTTTTTTCTCTCTTTTCATGACTTTTTGGGTAATATAGAATGGTTTTCCTGTTGCCTTGTACACAAGTTTTGAATTCAGAATTGTCTTTTCTCTAGACTGGTTGCCATCTAAGGCTGAGATAGTCCAGTCCACTATTTAAACTATAGTTGTGAGATGGGGGAGTGGGTGAGAAGAGATGGATTCATGCCTTTCCAAATGATGTTTGTGCAACAGTAAAAACAGACCAGGCATGAACTTGAACCCAGCTCACCAATTTTGCTTTTGCACATTTGTTAAAATAAATAACAGAATAAAATGAAGATTGTTTGATAAACACCTGATATTTTGGTAAAAATTACCTTGTTTTAATTGCACATTGGAGTATAAGAGAAAACACTTCACCTGCATTCTGTGATCAATACTGTGGGGTGGTGGTGGGCAGGCCTGGCAACTAACTGATCATGTGACCTGTGTTATCAGGAGAAGAATATACTAAAGGAACACATTGGCACTTTGGGATGGTGTAATGGTTAGCAAGCTTGTCTCGCTAGAACAATTATGACTGAGTAGTGAGTTTGATCCTCACACTGAGTGTTCCATACTTTTGGCCTCGTGCCACATCTAAGCTACACTTGGAAAAATCACATATAGAGTGTAATACAGAAAATTCTGGAGGAGAAAAATAAAGAAATGAAAAAATAATCAAGATTAGTACTAAAGTGTTGATTGCATTTGAACCCAGTTACATATAAGTAGGGTTTTGACTTTTCCTTAAATCAATGCCCACTTTGAGAAAACTTCTCGAGGTAAGAGAGTTGATTGATTGTTTTCTATAGCTTATCAACCTTTTGCAGCTTATTTAAAGCCAGAAAATATTTTTAGAAAATTATAACATAAATATGTTATAAAATCACTACAAAAATAGCCATTTTGTTTCAACACTTCTGATGTCTTATCAAGTGATGGCGTTGAATGTAGATTTATTTTACTACAGAAAAGTATTGTAAATGATTTTTATCATCAAATTGCATCGAAATAATTTTAAAAGGGATTGTCAGAGTTCAGGAATTGTATGTATAATGTAAGTGCAATTACTGATGATTATCCTATAGAAATACTTTAGAATCAATATTAAAAAATTGCCTATTTTTCTAAATCAAATAAAATTTTATAAATATGCATTTTGTTTGAAATAGTCTTATAAATATGATTTTCTAAACCTTACACAGTCATAGAACACTTGATATTGAATATTATAAATACTAGAATTTTTTGCAACACACTGATGCATGTTGAAATCCACACAAGATTTAGTATTGTTGAAATTATCACTAACATTTTTGTCGATATTTATAAACTATGTTTCATTCAATTTTGCAAACCAATTGATGAAATTTGAATAAGCTGATTTGTTTGGAACAATATATTTGCAAAAACCCTATTTTGCAGTTTAATAATTAATTTAATATGATTTCATGGTAAACAAAATTTTTTAAGAAATTTGTTTTTAACAGAAGAATAAATTTTTAGGATTTCTTATTCTTGAACATGCAACTGGCCATGCATAAATATTTCTTTCTGGAGCCAAATTCCAATGTTTTGAAGCATTTGGCCTTGTGATTTGTTTATAGTTCTTGCAAATGTAGAGTGAAGTGGAAACTGAATTGCTTGCAAAGTTACAAAAACAACTAAAATAAAAAAAAATAGTCAAAATCGAGTTGTTTTCACTTGAAAACAACTGATTTCAGTTTAGGCAGTTTATATAAAATTATATTAAAAGAAATTTAATTCTGTACTTTGTATCCTCTTACCTGTTTGCACTTCTCTCCAAAATTTGGTTTTGATCAGTCAATATATGGCTATTTTAGAGGGTATAATGGATGGACAGACTAACAGAAGTAAAAAATTTTTATATATACTAGAATTTTTTTTGCGACATGCCATCACGTATTGAACTCCCCACAGTATTTAGTATTGTTATAGTTATCATAACACATTTTTGTCAAGATTTACAAACTCTGCATTTTGGTCAATTTCACACACCAATCAATAAAATTTGAATAAGCTGATTTGTTTGGAAAAATACTTTGACAAAAATCCCTACTTTGCTGTTTAATAATTTCTTTAATTTTATAGGACTGCATGGTAAATGATATTTTTTAATTTGGTTTTCATCAGTCAATGTATGGCTGTTTTAGTCGGTTCCACAGATAGACAAACTAACAGAAGTCACAGAATTTTGTATATATAGGGTGCCCCACAAAAACCAGGAAATTTTAGATTTAATGAAAAAAATATTTTACTATATTAATGAACTAAAAAAATTAACTAACATATAAATTTTTTTTTTTAACTATTTCTTGTTCCAGGACACCACAGTTACCAAATTTTTGACTCAAGGTGATTTAGAAAGAACATCCAACTTGGAGACTGAAAAAATGCCAAGAAATTTTGACAGAGTTCTTTAGTTTGAACACCACACCTAACATTTGTTTTTTTTGTGAAGTTATTAGGTTGGTGCAAAAATAATGACGTAATAATGTGGTTTTTTGACGTTAAAAAATACGTCAAAAACCGACATTATTACGTCATTATTTTTGCACCAACCTAATACTAAATTTCTATCCTATGTTTTTGTTTCAAATAACTGTAACAAAAATTCCAAAAATTAAATAAACTGTACCAAATTTCCTGTATAAGATAAATAGATATGCATTTTGTCTGAAAAAGTCTTACAAATATACTTTTCTAAGACTTACAGTCATATAGCACTTGATACTTAATTTTATAAGTTTGCATTTTGACTGAAGAAGTTTTATATGCTTTTTTAACTAACAGTATTAGTAATGGTAGGTTTTTTTTTTTTTTTTTTTTTTTTTTTAAGATAATTGTTGTGGCAAACACAAATTTATGTAACAGTTTCTAATTGTGTTTTCAATTGAAAAACACATGAAATAAAATAATTATTTTTACATTATGAAAAAGTGTTTAAATTACAAATAACTGTATCTGCTAATAACCAAGAAGAGATAATATATACTTATATATAATAAAATATAATTTTTAAAGTATGCCATGTTTATGGGGGAAATGTTCTAAATATCAGGGTTGGCATAAATAAATATAAACGATGTGGACAGAGGTATCAATACAGGATGGTGAAAGTCTTTTTTATCCTTAAATGCAGTTGCCATATTTATGTCTATGCTGGTTATACCCATGGCACTCACAGCTGAAAGAGAGAAAAAAAAAAAAAAAAGGAATAGGGAGAGAGGATGGGGGGTACAAGAAAAGGATTAATAACCATAATGTTCTATATATATATATATATATATATATATATACACACACAGACAAAAAAAAAAAAAAAAATCAACCTAACACCAATAAATAGAACATAAATCATTTTTTAATTTAATATAAAAATAACAAAAACCAGAAAACTAGCAGTCAATTGGTGAAACCTCCTGACAAGCGGTCCAAGGGATTACAAAAATGTTAGTCTATGAAACTCTAGAGTTAGGGTGCTGAATATAACATAAATCAGCTAAGTGACAAATTTTATATTTGTATTAATCATATATATAAAATGTATATAATAAGTTAAGATTCCCTTTCTCTACCATGCACCAATAGCTTAGGGGTAGAAAAAAAAATGCAATAGGGATACTTTTGTGTCCCCTAAATGAATGAAGCTATTTGTAATTCACACAAATGTAATGACTAAAAACAGAAACCCTTTGTAGTTACTTGACAGAGATAGTCAAAAAGCTACTTGACTAATCATGACAATTTGACTTGCTAAATATTAAATATAAACATTTTTGGATAGTGTTCATGGTACTAATAAAGAGTTAAACTTTATTATAACATTTATTCTAGTATTATAAAATTTGTTTAATTAACTTTCAATTAATAATCATTGGAATGATTAAAGTAGACATTTTTTCAGGGACAACCAGTACATGTGAATAATGTGTTTGTCAATACACATACATACATACATACACATACATACATGCATAGTTACACAAATAAGTACTTATTTTCTGTTCAAAGAAAAAAAATGTAATTATAAAGTTCTGAGAAGTCCGAACTTTGAATGTTAATTACTAGGATTTAGAACAGGAATTTATTACAAAGTAAATAATAGTAAAAAAAAAAAAAAAAAAAAAAAAAAATACACTTTTTAAATGTCAAGTTGCCATTTCAGCTGAGAGTAGCAATTAAACAAAAAATCAAGAAATGAGGCCGAGACATACAACAACAACTGTAGAATAACATTTAAGAAATGTCAAAATGTAAAAAAACAAACAAAAAAAGGCTTTGAATGACTAAAATGTGAGACTGTAATGACTAAATAAAACACTTCAGGTTCTTTATGACACAAGATAGATCTGCTCACTTTTTTTTTTTTTTTACTTTCTTTCATATTCTGAATAAGTATTTTTTAATATTAGGTTGGTGCAAAAATAATGTCGTTTTTCTTTTGAAGTTGAACGTCAAAAAACGACATTATTTTTGCACCAACCTAATATTAAAACAATGAACTTCTTTCAGAGAAAAATCAGAAAAGGGACTAGGTAAAAATAATAGCAAAACAACATATTCAAGTATAACTTTTATAATACAATAATTATCTTTTTAAAGTATGGATGAGTTTGAGTTTCTCTTTTTTTCATTTTTTTTTTTTTTTTTTTTTAATACTAAAACAAGGAAAATTAACAATAAGTGAATCCATTGCTAGGTCAGCTGCTAAGAAAATTGTTTCACCGTGTCATGATAGATTCTGGAGAGAAAAATTGTCTATCTTACATATCTATATGTTTACGATTCGCCCATGCTTAGAATATTGCTGCTACATATGGTACGGTGCTTCTGCTATATATCTAGAGATGTGTGATAAGATCCAAAGAAGAATCAGCAATATTATTGGTCCTGATCTGCTATATCAGCATCAGTCATTTTCCCCACCACCATAAATTGCCTCCCTGTGCTTTTTTTTTTTTTTTTATAAATACTTTAATGGTAATTGTTCAGGTGAGCTCTTTCCTATAGTAGATAGATTTTATAAATTTAATTGCAGTACTAGACTGGTTATGAGGTCTCATCAATTTACAGTTGAGTTGGCTAGATGTAACTATAAATTCTATGCTGACAGTTTCTTTCTTGCACTTCTTGCTTGTGGAACTCCATTCTGGCTTTCAAGCCAACTTTAATCTTCAAAAGTTTAAATGCAATTTCAATGGCTATCTACTGTCCTCTTGATTATTCTGCTTTTGTTCTTGCTCCTTTGTAATGTTGCCATTTTCTAATTCTTTCACACCCAGTAATACTTTGTGTCTTAGTGGCTTTACTGCATTGCTAAGGGTGAACTCTATTAAAAAGAAAAAAAATAATAAAGACATATTTAAGTATAAATTTTGGTAATTATTTTTTTAATGTATGGATAAGTTTTCATTTTTTTTTTTTTTTTTTTTTTTTTTAAATACTAAAACAATTAGTGAATTTGTTTTTGGGGAAAAATCAGAAAAAACACTAATATACAATAAGAGGTGAAAATAATAATAAAAAAGACATATTTAAGTATACCTTTTATTTTTTATTTTTTTATTAAGAATTTGTTTTTTAGTTTTCCATTTTGATATGTTTTTTAGAATAATTCTGAAGATGAGACAATTTGGATAAAAAAAATAAAGAAAAAAAGACAATTGGAAAAAAAAAAAAGTTACCAACATCCAGAAGGAGGCTTACACAGGAGCACCCTTTTATATTTTGAATTTAAAGTATTACCTTTTCCTATAATTATTATCTTTTTCAGGTTTGAGATTAAAATGTTTATTAATTCAGCTTAGACTAGAAGAATTTTTTTTTTTTTTTTTAAATGTAAACTCACCAAACTGGAAACCTAAAACTGTTTTATTCTTTGATGAATCAATTTAAGGTTTGATATTGTTCAACACGACTCACTGATATATCCCAAGGATTGTTTTTTTTTTTTTATCTTTAAATGACAGGAAAAGAGGTGCAAGTTAAAGTGAGAAAATTCATTTTATTTAAAAGTAATGAGGAAAAGAACAAAATAAAAAGTTGAAAAGATATACTGATTTGTTATGTAATATTGGTACTTCTATAAAGCAGTGAATTCTGGACCATCTCATTACAGACAGAGAAGAGACTTGAAACAACAGAAATATGGTACTATGAAAGGATGCTTAGAATACCATAAACTGAACACATGAGAAACAACAAAGTTTTAGAGAAAATCAAAACAAAAAGGAAACTTATACATAGCATCAGAAAGAGGAAGTTGAAATTTGTATGACACATCCTGAGGAAAGAGGACTTGGAAAATTTGACACTCACAGGACACATTGGGATAGTGGAAAGAAGTGCATGACCTACTTAACAAGTTTGTGTAAATGGTTGGCAGAATAAAAATTAGGAGATGTAGTAAAAAGATAAACTTTACTAAGAGCTAGAAAGGACAGGAAGTTGTGGAGAGCTATAATCGTCTATGTTCTTTCAGGATATGGCAAACAGAAAAAGAACTAAGAAAGAAGGCTTGGAGAATTTAACATTTTCAGGAAATATTGAATGCAAGTGTGAAGCAATGAGTAACCTAACAAGCTTGTGTAAGTGGATGGCAAATGAAGATTGTAGATCTTAGAGAGAACCATCCTTCTTTGAACCTTGTGGACTGGTGCTAGAAAATCCCAAACAATCAGTACCAAACAACAGAAACCACATCATTTGAGGACTTTCAACAGCAGAAAGAACTAAAATGGATATCACATGACTTGAAGAGAAAATGATAAATCAAGATATTAACCGTTCCACACTACTTCAGCCAAAAAGTTAGGAAGGAAACCCCCATCAATACTGGAAAGAGTGATAACAGCTACTGGACTTGAAAGGCTTATTTTCCTGAAAAATTGTTTTAAGAGAACAATTTTATAACCTTCCTGACAGTAGCACGGACTGCTCAGTCAATGAATACTGAATGTTTCCTTACGAGAAAAGAGCTAATATGATTATCATATAAAGTACAATTACAAGAGAATGTAAACTATAATTTGCAAACGGTTATCATTTGTGGCCTTTTATGACTCATCTTTTTCAATATTTTTAAATGCATATTATAAATTTATTATATACAAGTTCACTAATGTCGCCCGAAATGTCAGTAAATGAGATTGATATCTTGTGAAGTCATTACTCGTATTAGAAAGTTTTCATACATGAGTGATGCTCCAAAAGTAATGCTTCTAATGGAAACTAAAACAAATACAAGAAACACAATAATACCATTGGATGGACAGAAGCTTTCTGCTATTTTCCAATTGTCACCTTAATTATTTTCCACCCTACAACTTCTTCCTCACATATGCAATGTTGCAAGTGTATCACTACTCTATTAATATTTCCATAGAAAATGTTCTGATGAAGTATATTCCCTAATTATAACAGTTCAGATCTTTAAAGCTACAACCTACCATGCCATGTAAGTAGGAAGTTCCATTTTGATAGCTTCCTTAAAACTGGTGTGTTGTGAAAGACTACCGAGAGGATGCTTCCTTGACAACTACAATTTTAACCTCATCAAATCCAGGGTCAAACATTATTTATCCTACATAAGAATTGAAGATTATGAGGTTTTGCCCATAAAATAACCCCATTCAATAAAAATCTACCTTGAATGGTCCTCTAGTGGGTGAACACTAGCATGGAAAAAAAAAAACAAAAAAACAAACACTATGGGTTTCATAGGTTGACAGCCATGCAGGGTCATCTGCTGAAATAATTCTGCTCATACCCACTGTTTGTTCTC
>OZ010576.1:119133832-119181332 GCA_963932145.1 Acanthosepion lycidas | reverse complement strand
GGTTATTGGAATTCATTCCATATACACCAATCATATACTTGGTATATATATATATATATATATATATATATATATATATATATATATATATATATATATATATGTATGTATGTATGTATAATTTTTTATTAGAATACATTTTTGTTTTAATCAACAGATTTTTAGCACTTTAAATATTAGTGTCGACTCATATTGGAGTAGGTGCTCCATTTATATATTAGACAGTATATTTATTTTCACCTATCAGCTTGATATTTGAAGAAAAATATGTGCTCTTTGGCAGGAATCAAACTTGCATCTCTCAGAGTAGAAAGATCCACCATTTAGCCCAGTGCACCTATACCACTTTCAGAAGAAGACAGATGGTCAGGTGAGGCCAAATTTATGCTTTCAAGCAAAATTTTTCTTGTCAATGATCTCTCAAATTTTTTTTCATATTTGTATGCAGTTTTGTATCCAAACATAAACAAAGAGAATTTATTGGAATGGATTTTTATCTCTACCCTGAGGGGTCCAGTTTCAATTCCTGCCAAAGAGCACATTTTTTTCTCTGAGAAGGTCCAGAACATCTGCCTTCTTCAGTGAAGCTGAAAAACAGAAAGAAAATTTTGATTTTTGTTTCTTTTGGTAGTAAAATTCTTTTTCTGATATATTATAAAAGTATTCTATATTAAATTTTCTTTATAATCTAACTTTTTCTTTCTTTATTATTAATTATCATTCTTCTGTTATTATTAATTATTTTGGTTCCAGACTACTACATAGTCTACTAATAGGTAGTTAGGGGTTATTTAGTAATTTATTTGTTGCTATCACTACACATTCATATCCCCCCACAAGAGTATTTGCATGTAAATGAATATAACTGAACCCAGCTGGAAATTGAACCCTGTTTTCCAATTGCATGCCATTATCTATTACACCACCTGCACATACAAGCTTACAGCACCTGGTATTCTCAAGTGGTCACCCATCTAGGTACTGACCAAACTCGATGTTGCTTAACTTAGTTGATCATATAAGAACCTGTCTTTGAACATGATGTAGTCATAAATCCAAAGAAGGTAGGATTGGAAAAGAGTTCTCTATGAAATGTAAACCTGAGGTCATTAAAAACTTAATGACATTTAACTTCATACCATTCGTTCTTGGTGCCTTTTATGGTCTTCCAGGGAAATAAAACTTTTTGCCTCCCATTAAGTGAATAATAAAGAGATAGAAATTTCAGCAATCTTTAACCTTCATACTTGCAAAAAATACAGTGTGTCAAAAGGATGATTTTTTCCCTTGACACTGCTATTATTTTAACTACCATCACTACTCAGTAATGTTTATTGTTTTAAAAAGCAATGATTAGAATTTTAATAAAACCTAAACATAAGAAATGAATTTATACATTTTATTTGTTCTTGAGAAACTTTCCAGTCAAGTTGTAACATTTTTTATCTGGTTACTAAAAATGTATCCTGATATGATCTAAATGGAATATTACACCTTTTCTGCTAATTCTGGATGCATACTTTTCATTGATTGCTGTCTACAGTTGATAAGTTAGGAGCAGTAGTTGCTGAAATCAGTTGTTTGTTTCTCTGGAAGGAGCTCATGATAAAGAAATACTTTCTAATCCTAACTTCTTTGGATGGAGACTAGCCTTAAGTATAAAAAGGAAAAGTCCATTTCACTTATTTACACTATTTACATTGTTCAGACTGCTGTCCTCATCTTTATTGTCATAATCATGAAGTTTCGACCGTTGTACGCTCCTGCCTTCTTCAGGTGATTAGAATTTCAGGCTGAACCCTTTATTTCATCCACTAGGGTAGATTGTTTTAATTCCACATGCTACACTACTTCTGGATATTTCAGTTATCTCCCTTCAACTAAACTCTAAGTTTTTGTTCACCACTGCCGTGTCAAGTAACTGGGTCCAACAAATGCTTTTATCCACTCGGCTTATTTCACGTACCATAAAATATCATTCAGCACACAAAGTAAATCATACATTCCTCATTGCTCATTAAAGCTATATATTATTCTTAAAATCCAAGGAAGAATCTGCAATGTTATTGATCCTGACCTGGCATCTCAGTTTCAGTCCCTTTCCCACCACTGTAACAGTTTCCCTGTGCCTTCTCTATAAATACTTTCATGGTAATTGTTCTGATGAAGTTTCCTCTATGGTATATAGACTATGAATTGAAGCGCAGTACTTGATTGGCAGCAAGGTCTCACCATTTTACTAGATGTAACCATAAGTTCTATGCTAACAGTTCCTTCTATCATACTGCTCACTTGTGGAACTCTTCTAACTTTTTGCTTCCCAGTCAACTTTGATCGTCAGAAATTTAAATGCAATGTCAATCATTATCTTCTATTTTCTTAATTCTTGTTCTTTTATTGTTTTCTCTTCTTCATAGTAGTTTTTCTCATATTCTCTAATATTCAGTAACCTCTTATGTCCTAGTGGCTTTATTGCCTTGCTTGGGGTGAAAAGATAAAAAAATTAAAAAAAAGTTTTTTATGTGTTATAGTGTCTTTCCTCTAATGAGTCTATTGTGGATTCTTCCACTTACTATAAAATTAGTAGGAAAGCAAGCCTCGAGGGAACAATAGTATAGATTGAATGCTATGCTGGTCAACTGACACACACTCCCAAGTTGTGTAATACTCTTCTGTTCAATACACAATTTATCTGCAACCTCTTGTTTTGTTATTTCTTAACCATATACTTGGTTACATCATTATGGAAGCAACAAAAGTCTGTATATATAAAATTCTGTGACTTCTGTTAGTCTGTCCATCTGTCATACCCTCTAAAATAGGTATATATTGACCGATTGAATTTGCAAGAACTATAAACAAATCACAAGGCCAAATGCTTAAAAAAATTGGAATTTGGCTCCAGAAAGAAATATTTACACCTGGTCAGTTGTATGTTGCATGCTCAAGAGTAAGAAATCTTAATTTACTTTTTGCTGTTAAAAAGGAAAAAATAAATTTTCTTAGCAAAAATATTGTTTACTATGAAGTCCTATGAAATTAAAGAAATTATTAAACCATGAAGTTTTTGTCAAAGTATTTTTCCAAACAAATCAGCTTATTCAAACTTGAAATTGATTGGTTTGTGAACTTGAACGAAATGTAGAGTATGTAAATCTCAACAAAAAAAATGAGGATTTCACCATTCGTCTGGATGTTGCAAAAAAATTTTAGTAGATAAAATAAACCAAACTTCTGCAGATGACTTTCTGCACTTGATTTGGGCATTTTGAGTTTTTCCCATGTATTATTTTCAAGTAATATTTTCATATGGTCATTATCTACTCAACTCTCAAATATTATTCAGTAATATATCTCCCACAGTTGGTCATTGTAGACAACTTCTGGCCACCTGATATTAAAGATGTTCCTGAGACATTGGTTGGTAAATGTCTGAAGTTTGTGGGTGTTGATCTTGGTTACCTGCCAGGTTTCTGAGCCGTAAAGTAGGACCGACTTGATGTTGGTGTTGAAGATCCAGATCTTGGTAGGACAAGACCATACAAGCTCCATTTGAGATTGGCATCAAGAAACAGAAATGGGAATGTATTGGCCACACACTCCACAAGGCTGCTTCTAGTGTCACTAAGCAGGCTTTGGGAAGCAAAAAGTGGGTTGAACAAAACAGACTTGGTGCAGAAGTCTTGACACAGAGGTGAAGGCAGCCAGCACGACATGGGCCAAGCTAAAGAGGATTGCATGGAACCACATCTGTTGGAGAGGTGTTGTTGCAGTCCTATATTCTCAAAGAAATCAAGAGGCATAAGTAGATAAGAACATATCTCCAGCAAAAACTTTGCAAACCATTTTTGGAGATGTTCAGTTATTCATAGTAATCTTCAATACATGTGTCAGCACAAAGTACTTCTTTCAATTTCTCCTTTAAAACAGTATTTATTTCATATAGAACACTTATTTTTTCAAATACTTTTCTCGATGACCCAATTTATTTTGTTCCAGTATATTAAAGTTATATAAAAATTGCTATCAGAATATCTATTTGAACGGACATGCTTATTTTGTAGGGACATTATCCCTAATTTAACAAAGTCAAATTTGACTGAACAAAAGACACAGTAATGATACCATTTCTTACAAACAACTCACAAGCAACCATTCACACAGACCATGATCACCCACACACAGAAAGTGACAATCAAGACAGACAGCTATAAAAATGGCACTACATTTTGTCTAGACAGCAGTTTTGAACCAGCCAGTCAGGAATTGAACACATGCTGCTCAATGAAGGATTTATACAGTAAGTCAACTAGAAACTCTACATGAAGCAAACACACACATTCTACACTACAAACAAAAAGCATAAAAGACCTTTTTTTTTTGTAACCCACACACAAAGTTTCAGACTAGACAGACAATCTGCTATAAAAACAGCACTACATCCTGTCAGATTATTTTAACAAAATTTAGGTTGACAAATGATTTGTCAATTTGATAAGCTAAAAAATTTCCACTCATAACTATTGGTGGCAGCATTTTTATTTGCCTATAAAAAGGCTTCTCATGTTGTATAACATTATTCAACTTTATTTTGATATGATCACAATCTACTCAACTGTAAAGCATTATTCAGTAAGATAACTCCAATGAAACTCTGCAAACCATTTTTGACATGTTTAAATCAATGAATCTTCTTCTATATGCTATGTCCTTTAAAACATGGGAATCATGGCTCTCTACAACTTCCTATCCTTTGCAGCTCTTAGTAAGGTTTGCATTTTTATCATCCTTCCTAATTTCTCTTCTTCCATCCATTTAGAAAAGCTTGTTAGGTAAGTTACTCACAGTTTCCCCTCAATGTCCTGTGAATGTCAAATTATCCAAGTTTTCTTTCCTTATTAAGTGTCCCAAAGATTTTTAATTGCCTCTTTCTGATTCTAAGTATGACTCTGCTTTTTGTTTCCATGTTCCTTAAAACTCCCTAATTTCTCACATGCTCTATCCATAGTATTCTTTTGTAGAGTAACAATTTTGCTACTTCAAGGCTCCTTTTCCTTTGTGAGTAAATTGTCCAGCATTCATTGCCATAGTGGAGGATAAATATGGCACTCTTTTCTGCTTCTAATATTTTTCCTGTTAATACTTTGTTTAACTTTTAGAAGGTATCTTTGCTAATACAATGTGGCTTCAGATTTTGGCATCACATTTTCTGTCCATTAAAACACTTGCCAGGTATATCAATTTTTGTACTTTCTTACTGTTGACATTTGTAGTTTGAATTTGTAGCTTACACCTTCAGAGTCTTCTCCATAAACTGGTCACTCTTTTACCTGTTGTATTTTGATCTTTCTGAAAATGAAAAGGCACGATATACCTAAATGGACATTTTTGTTCCATCTTCAATGCCAAAATAAATAAAAAAAATTTCCAATTTTGTAAACTACACACAAAAATGCCTGCTGCCACAAATCAATCAAAAAGGATCTTTTATATTCTTTTTGAATAGAGTTAAAGCTAAATGCTCTTAATGCTGCCTAACAATAAAAGTGAAATTAATTTTATGAATAACCAAAAAGAACAGATTAAATCTTTTCTCAGGTGGTCACTTCTAATGATATAAAAGTCTTTTTATGTCTTCAAAATATAATTTTTTTCATTTTTATTTCTATTTTTACAAAGTGTAGATATATTAGAATTTTTTTGGCACAAGGCCATTCTTCTTGAGCACTCATTCAGGATCAAGCAGAGTTTCAACAACATGCTAATCTCTATAACCATGTGCATTCAAGCAGAGATGAACAAATACTTAACACTTCTACTTCAACAAAAGATAGCCTCCTCTTGACATGTTTTCAATACAATATGAAATAAAGTAGAGTTTAATGCTACTTACAAACCAGCATACATATGTAATAGCATACAATACAACCTGTTTTGTGAGATCTTTTTTATTATGTTATGTGTTGGGAGTATCTTTTAGTTTAGTCTGTAATGCAGAATATCTGATTGAAAACAAAATGGCAGCATCTATGAGAAGTCATCAGTGTCTTTATAGTCATCTATTTCTGGTAAATAGCAATTCCCTTTTTTCTCCAAAAGGAGCCAGTACAGCCAGACAACAATGTTATAACAATACAGCAGTGAAAGATAAGTCTGCTAGTGAAAGCTTAATCCTCATTTAATTCAAAAATCAATAATTAATTTTTGAAATATAAACTTATACTAAAAGAAGATTTCAGTTAAATTGAAGTGCCAAAATTTTAGAGGCAATTCCCTAATAACGTGCAGCCACTCAGTTCAGTTGAATGGCAATTACTATAAGCTGTCTTCACTTGGAGGTGCTATTGTCATTGTAGGGGTATATCTATGCAAATACATTCCAGATCTGTCCATAAATGAGTTGTATTTGTTGGGTGTGACTACGGAGAATTTACATTTAACTAATTCAACAGTAGAAAAGTGGGATCTAGATGCCAATCTAGTAGCATGCTTAAACTCACATAGTCCAAATACCAGGGGAAAAAAGCTCATCAGAGCAGTAGCCATGAAAATATTTGTAGAAAAGACAGAGGGAAGCCATGTCCTGCTGGTGAGAAAGTGATTGAAGTCTAGATGCCAAATTAGGATCAATTACATTGCAGATCCTTGTTTGGATTTTGCCAAGAACCTAGAGATAAGTAGCAGAAGCACATAACCAGATATGACAACAGTATTCAATGCATGGAAAAATAGTAAATTTGTAAATATGCAAGATGAACTCTGATGAGAAAAACCTTCTGGCACAACACAGTGACTCAACTTTCCTTGCAATAGATGCAGCTATTGATTTGATGTAGTTGTTCCACTTCAGGTCAGTTGAAAACATGAGATTAAGAAGGTGCAGTGTGTTGCTCTCCATGAGTTTAGCAGGTAGACAGGAAAGTTTCTCTGTGGTGGTTAAATAAGAGCAATCTAGTTTTGGAAGCATAAAAATTTATGAGCCATTTCCTGCCCCAGTCAACCACAGAGTAGTTGCCCGGTTAATTTTGTCAGCTCTGACAGATTTGCTACTGAGACAGGAGTAAATGGTAAAGTCATCAGCATAAATGCCTACTTAGGAACTGATGACATCAGGAAGATCATTGATCAGAAACAGCATAGGATCCATGATAGAGCCTTGTGGGGATGGAGGGATACCCACATTTGTGTAAAAGATCTGGAAGCGAGCCTATTCAAAACAACTTTCATTTCACAATTTGATAGGAATGATTGGATTAAATCAAACAATTCCCAGTAATACCATAACCCTGGGATTTATATAGAAGACCAGCTTGCCAAACCCTGTCAAAAGCCTTTGAGATATCTAGAGGCCACAGCTTGAGCTTTGCTGTTATTATCAAGAGCTTGATATACATATCCAGTGATGGCCATTAGCACATCAGCAATAGACCTGGCAAAACAAAAGCCATATTGTTTATCATGAGAGGTAAGATGCTTAACCACTTCAGCATTGATTAAAGCCTTGAATACTTCTCTGAAAAGCAGTAAGAAACTAATAGGGCAATAATTAGAGAGTTCAGAAGCTTCTCCAGAGTTCTTAAAAACAGAAAGTACAGAGGATTCCAACAAGCAGGAAAGAAGAAAGTAGCAAGGCAACAGTTGTAGAGTTTGGAGGGAACTGGAGCCAGCAGATTAACAAAAGAACTGGATTTCTGAAAAGAAATAAAAACCAGTTTCAGAAATTTTTTATTACATCACTCAGGTCCTGTTACACATGACAGCATGAATTAAAAGAAAAAAAAAACAAACAAAAATTTGTCTATAAATCTGAAGTTTGTTGAGGTATCTGTGGCCTAATCAGTAATGCCTCAGCCATGCCAGATAGGGTCCTAAGATTTGAAATGGAAGTTCATATCTCATTAGAGAAGTTATTTCCAACACATGCTGCTTGAGCTTGCTTAATGACCATAGAAAGGAAAAAATGAACTGAAAATTGTAATAAAAAGCAGCAAAAATAAAATGAAAGTCTATGATTTAAGCATCACCTAAGAAATTGGATAACTTAAGATTTGGCACTATTTTGCCATCAGCAGTGGCTACCAGTGTATTCTGGTTGTAAAGAGATTGTGTCATCAGCCTCGGACTACTTTTTCTTAAGCTTCAACCTCTACTCAGAAATCCCAACACACACCTGACTTAACTTCTATGTCATTCAAAAATTGCTTAAAGAATGTGTTAAATTAATTAATCTTTTCTCTTTTTAGTGTTGTTGTTGTTATCTAACATTTTTGTAGTAATGCTAGGAATTTGGGCTCATCCAGTAAAAAGACAATAGGTTCCCAACGGGCAAAGTCCAAGCATGGTTCGCAAAAAAATAAAACTAAATAAATAATTTGATCCCTGATTATATGTGTTGGCCTTTGTTGGTGGGTCAGCTCAGATACTTCTGCTTTAAAAAGCCTTCCGTTAGATCAGACTTACGCCTCACATCATAGACTGTCATCAGCCCTACTTGTAAAATTCCAGCGTAACCCTAAAAAGTATTAAATTTTACTTCTTTCTTTTTATTAGTGAGAAAGGGCTTCTTAACAAGTAAAAGTTGAGTATTGTGTAGTAAAGGGCACCTGTTGTCGCGAGTCACGTGACTCGTCGTTTGCTGCTGCTGTCGTCGTATTCAGATCCGTGGTGGTTGAGAAAAGAGGCAGGCATACCCGTTTGCTGTCTCGTCTGCCAACCACTAAAAATACAAAAAGTTGATTTGTTTATTATTTCCAGTTTTTAAACCTAGTCGGGTGTTATTATTCATCCGTTTTGTAAGCTATTGCTTTTTTTCTTCCTAATTTTTATTGTGGATGTCTACTATTGCGGTATATCACCAGAGGCACACGGTTTAAAAAACTTTCTTTAATCAAGTAAAAAAAAAAACACTATGTGAAGGAAAAAAAAAAAACAACTGAAAAGCAGAAGGCAAAGAAAAAAATCTTTTCATCCTTTTTCATACTGATGCTGTGACAAGCCTTACTTTTTACTACAACTATTTTTAAATTTAATGTAACGATTTACCAAGTTGAGGATCAATATTAAAGTTTCATTGACTTCGGCGCTATTGATTAAAGATAAAATTACAGAAACTCATTAATGAGTAAAAAAATATATACAAACGAAAAAACATGTGAGATCAAGGATTTTTTTTGTTGATATGTCTTCCAAAACTCGTACAAGGAGGAATAATACTAATTGGAATGGAGTTCTGCAGGACTTGTTTGGCGAAGGTAAGTTTTTACTTTTTAAATTTTATTTCTGAAAAAAAAATAAAATAAAATTAAGTAAATAAATTTAATTAACTAAAAACTCCACGACCCACACTCCAAAACTGCTTAGCCTAGGTTTATTTTCTATATTGAAAACCCGTTTTCTAATTTGTTAAAAACCCCTCTACACATGGTTATTTTTAGAATTATGTAAAAATGGGATCTAAAAATTATGTTTTAGTTGCCATAAATTAAATTTAAAAATTGTCTCAGCCTGCTTCTGTTCTGTTTTTTTTTTTTTTTTTTTTTTTTTTGTTTTTTAAGCCTAACTTGAACTCTAGATTTTCTCTACCTTTAAAATTTAGAAAGCATGGAAAATGGAATATCTTGGCTTGGTTGATGAATCCTTATTTTTCATCAGAGTCGAAGAAAAAAAAAATGATCCCATGATGATAACTCTTAGTCTTAAAAATATTTGAACTTTTTTATTCTTTAATAAAATATTTCTCAGCAGTTTAATTTAAAAGCGCAAATTACCTTGCATATCAAACTAACGGGAATTAATTGGGTAGAGATCACGAAGCTGTCAAAGAAAAGTTTTTGTTTTTTAAGGTTAAAAAAAGAATAGCGTACCTCTATATTTAGTTTTAACTTTTAATGAACCTTAGCTAGTTTTTAAAATATTTAAAAGATAGCATCTCAAAAATAAAATTACAAATATTCGAAAGAAAAGGAATTTTTATTATTAATTTTTTTTTTTTTTTAAAAAAATGTTTGATTCAACAAATAAATGTTACTAAGCTGCATTTAATTAACAAAATTTGAAATTAATATTTTTTAACCTTTTTAATTTACTTCAATACACGAAACTACTTGAAACTGAATATTTTTTAAAGTTATTTTTTAGTTTTTAAACTCAAACAAAACTCAAGAGTAAGACATTTTTTTAGACTTGGCTTGGATGCAAATTTAAATTTATTCCATTTCAATATGTTAAGTTTATAAAAAAAAAAAAAAAAAAAATGTAGGTATATCAACTGTTTAACTTGGTTATGCCAAATTTCGCTTGTGTCTCCTCCTCCTTTTTTTTTTTTTTTTTTTTTTTTTTTTTTTTTTTTTTTTGATTTAAAAAAAATTCAAGATTACGAGCTAATCGTTTACAGCTGATAAGAACTGTAAAATTTGTAAAAAAAACAATCCTAAAGCTGAGATTTTAGTCCAGCACGCTAAACAACAAATCAAATCTACTAAGAAGAAGAGTAAATATTCACAATAAATAAAAAAATAAAATAATGAAGAGTGAATAATAAAAGTTAGATATTTTTTTTTTTATCTATTTAAAATTTACTTTAAAAAGTAGAGGGGTTAGGGTTGGTCGCTACCAATTACAAAAATAATTTTAATTTACGACATTAAAACAAACAAAAAATTTATTATTATTAAAAATGGTTATTTTCAATGCTAGTTTCATTTTCAGACCAAAAATCAACGTCAGTAAAAATCGAAACAGAACTTTACAAAAATTTTTCCCTTACAATGATTTTTTTATTTTACTTATTTAATTAATTAACTTTCTTAAATTAACTAATCCAGTATTTGTGTTATTTCTTTTAAATTTATTTCTACAAAAATCCTTTTTTAATATTAAATTTAATATTTTTAATATTTTGGGGGACATTTTCCACTTGATGGAATGTAGTTTTTTTGTACTTTGTAGTAGTAATTTTTTTTTTTTTTTTTAGCTGTGGGCGATGTGATGTTTTAAGTCTTTTTTTTTTTTTTTTTTTTTTTACCCTGACACTAACAATTTTATTATCGACAATAAAACCTAAATATCTTTGAGTACTTTGACCGACGGAATTTCTACCTCATCTTCCTTTGAACTTCTTAAGCTAGTCATGTCTTTTTATTTTCTTTCATCATCATTATTATTATTATTTCTTTTTTTTAACTAGAAAAAATAAAGGCTACAGTACACCTGTCGGTTAAAGGATCACTCTCACCTGTACCTGTAAATGAACAATACGATTTATTATTGTCGTTATTATTTGCATTAGTAACAGAAAATACACGCAAGGTGGTTTTAAAACAGAAATCTTAGCTTGATGTATTTACTTCTGTCTATGACTCGAGGCAAAAATCTACCCTGGTGTAAACGTGTGTGTCATTCAACAAATTACTTACAGTAATAATTATTACAGTAATACTAGAAGAGACGTGTGAATGCTTGTGTCGGCTTTCCCTGTTTTAAAAGTATTTCCTATTCATATTTCTAATGTTTAGTTTGTACTTTGAAAACATCCCCCGTTATAGCCTTTTAAATGAAAATGGAATTCTAAAAGTCTATTTTTTTTAAAACAAATTTCTTTCTTTAACTTAACTAACAATTATTGGTTGGCTATTTCTTCATTTTAGTAGTAACTGACTGAAACTTTAAAGTTTAAAACCTAACACTAAGTTAATTGTTTTCTCTCTAGTTTTACTTTTTTTTAAATTATAATAAAACAAAATCAGACATGTTTCCTTTCTCAAAAGTTTTAAAGCGACCCGGTCTTTCTAAAAAAAAAAAAAAAAAAAAAAAATGCAAAAAGAAAAAGATGCATTTTTTAAATTAAATAATAAAAATAAAATGCTTTCTTTGAATTTAAACTTCGGTTCTATGAAAGATAATGGCAAATTACTTTAAAAACTGTAAAATAAAAATATAAAAATAAAAATGTGTTATTAAAAAAAAAAAAAAAAAAAAAAAAAGTAATTATTTACACAATAGCATTTTTCAGGTATGTGTAAGAGGTGTAAGATTTTTCGTTCTAGCAAACCTGAAACAAGAATTTTATGATCATCAAACTATACATCATTTCATTATAATAATTCAAATAAATGCGTTATGAAGTTTGGTGAGAAAGTTGAAAGTCGTGATGAACTTTTTGTTTACTAGCCCAGCAAAACAATCTGAACATTCTTACTTTTTACAATTTTTGCACCAACAATAAAAAAAAAGTGTACAAAAACTAATTTCAATAAGAAGAGAAATCTTCGGTTAGATTGATGTCCGAAGTAGTTGTATTTTAATTTGCCAATTATACCAGAGGTCAGTTCTAGAACAGAAAAGCCATGATTTCCAGAAGCTGCCAACCTTGAAAATCAGGATTCAAACATCAACCATTTTGTTACCAGGAACTGACATTTTTAAAAATGTGATACAGTAATCTTTGACTTTCTTTGTCTATCACCCAGTGTTAAAACTTCATTAGACTCTAGGATAATGAAATCTTGATGAGGATAATGCATGTGTTCAAGAATTACTTATCTTTGTAAATTCAGGCACAAAAAAAAAATTATATTAAATTTTAATTCACTCAAATGACCTCTGAAGATCATTGGATACAAAAAAAACATAGCCATAAAATTTAAATGATCTAACGAACCCACTGAAGACGTGAACTGACATCCATAACAGCAGATGATGGTTATTTCCACGATTTTTGTTCCACTTGTCTTAGGGTGGATAGATAAATTATATTAGACTGGCTGCTGAAAAGTCAAATCAACACAAAGACTACATGAGATGTGGTAAATTCAACAATATTATTCAAACAGCTGCTTGATCTGTTTGCTCTAAGCATTCTTTCGTGGGACTGGAAGTGCTTACAATCATCATAAGCAACATTATTGATGATGTTATAAACATCTCCTTCCTAAGTTAATTTATTAATGTACTAACTTGAGTTTTGTTATCTTCTTCCCAGAGTTTCGATGCTTCGTGAAACCATTGAAATCTCTGCAACCATTTTTGCCAATTTCCCGGATTTGTCAAGTCAAATGGTTCTGGTATAGTTAATTTGAACATATTTTTTTAATAATTTTTTTGTTTCAAATGGGATCCTATTCTTCTGCTAGAAAATAATTTTCTTTCAGAAAGAATCACTCTCTGACACCATGTTCCACTTTAGGGTGGAAGGATAAATTATATGAGTGGTTGCTGAAAAGTCAAATTGACACAAGATGTGGTAAACTCAACAACTTTATTCAAACTGCTGTGACAAACTGGGCCATATATCACAGAAATGTCTGGGGTTAACAGATCAGGAGAAAAGACATCAGCGCCAGTCTTGTTCTCCACCTATATAAATGCTGTGCTGCCTGTAGTCAACGTATTGGTCAACTGGGAATGGTGTTCAGCTCTCACTGACTCTGGCTGTTCTCAGTTGATCATTAGTGCAGAGCAATGTTGATTGTGGACTAAAAAGCACATAGATGTGGAGATAATCTGTGGTAGAATGCAGGTGTACTATGGTGTCAGGATTTAATATCTGCACAGACAACTCGGCCAAGGTTGATGTCCTTGTGGTGTGCGATAAACCTCTAGCCTTTGACTTTCTGGAATAACCACAGTGACTGCATTAGGTGACATCTATATCACACCAATTGGAGCAATATGGTTCTGCAGCAAAGAAACACCAACACATGTGGTGATCCAAACAGGAAAGGATCTGGACTGCAAAACAGAAGTGGATACAGGTGTAAGTTCACTTATGTAACAGGGTGTTGAAGTACCATGTTTCAAAGGATGTTAGGGATGCTCAAGAACTCCAGACATGGATCACCAATGGTTGGCTGATACCATACCTGAAAGAAACTGGGGCCACTCAAAGGCTTAGTGCCATTAATTATCATCATGCAGTGCAACAAAAAAGGTGTGTCCAGTGATGGACTCTTGCCAGCTAAACAAATATGTTGATGTGTTCACTGCAAATGCAGACATTTGTTCAGCCAAACTGCGAGAGTGGTGTAAAAAGACGCAAATATGGCCATACTTGATTTGCGAAGAGCATAAGTACATGTAGATGAGTCACTGTGGCCATATCAAACTATGATGATCAAGGGGAAGCAGTTTTGCCTAGTATGGTTGGGATTCAGCCTCAATGTGGCACCTCTAGTCAGGAAGTCCATTATTGCCACCATGTGGTCACATGCAGAGTCAGTTGAGAGAGTGATATCTGCATACATTGACGATGTGTATGTCAATGAGAGCATCATGTCTGCAGAACATGTTGGGCAAAATTGGTCCAGTATAGGCTGATGTGCAATGATTCAGAACATTTGAAGGATGGGGCACGCATGCTTGGACTGATCACGCTTCCCCACCTCTACTCTGTGGTGGATGTGGGGAAGTGTGATCCTAAATGTTCCTGATGTTATGACTCTGTGGAGTGTCTTCTCACTATACGGGAAGCTGGTGGAATATTTCTCTGTGTATGGATGCCTATGTGTGGTGGCTGGGTTCATCAAGTGGTGGGCAAATGCAGTCACAAAGGGATGTGATGACCAAGTTCAGAACATCTCCCTCAAGCAGATGGTGAAGGAAACCGTAAACAGAATCCTGCCTGGGGTGACTGGTGTGTAAATAAATCTGAAATAAACATGTGGGTCAATGCAAGCTCCCTAGTGACAGGGGTGGTGCTGGAAAAAGATGGAGCAACATTGGAGAACACATGGTGGCTTTGGTCAACAAACGACACTAAATATCAACTTGGTTGAACTGGATGCTGCAATCAAAGGCCTCAGTTTGGCTCTCCAGTGACAGACAAAGAGTCTGCACATAAAAACCAATTCTTTGTGTGTGTACCACTGGTTGTCTGACACCTTCGCAGGCAAAGCTAGGGTATGTGCAAAAGCAGCGAGCAAGATGCTGGTACAAATAATCTTGGAACTGATCCAAGAATATAAGTTATTGGTGATGCTGGTTGCATTAAACCAGAACTTTGCAGACAAGATGACCCATGTAACCCAAAGGTGGTCAAAAAGGGAGTAGAACCTGTGCAGGTGTGTGCTGCTTCCCTTGACACCATGAGTCCTAGTCACATAATAAAAGTACATCAATTCAGTAGGAATCCAGGAGTACAGTGTACCTCATATTTTGTGAGAAGAGTTTGTCCCTCCGTAACAAAGGCCATGGTAAAATCAGGCATTGGGACCTGTGTAGATTAAAGAATAACAACACGTCCTGCACCAGTTCATTGGAAAAAGGGCAGACTGGGTGTGAACAATACTTGGTACTGTTTCGGCATGGATATCATTCACTACAGTGACAGTCATTACCTGACACTAACAGATTGTGGTCCATCATGTTTTTCTGTGTGGTTAACTGTTACAGCACCAAAACTCATTGAGTATCATACATCAGCTAGAGTCTGTGTTATGTGAGAGGGGACCACCATGTTAGATACTGTGAGACAATAACACCATGTTCCACAGCAGGGAGATTTGGGCCTTTGCCCATGGATGCAATTTTCGATATGTGCATGTCCTGACAGAAAATGGAATAATGGAGTGTTGTCACAGAAGTTTCAAGAGGATTGCAGCCAGGATGAAGTTTAGTGCTGAAGAGGCCACCTACTGGTACAATATAATCTCCAAAGATGACACCTCATCACTAACTGCACCCACAAATCAAGTCTACAGATAGGCTCGGTTTAAATGGATTGATTCAGTACCTCCAACAATGTTTGTGGTGGGCCACCCTCTGTGGGTAAAGATGCCACACTACTTTTGGAAAGGAATGAATGACTGAACTTGTTAGTCTACAATACATCTTAGTGGATGGAATGTCCTGCTATGTCAGGAACCTTCGTCCTTCACTGCCTCAATGTGTGTGCAGCATTTATCCTCTCAATTTATAACAAGACAAAGATTTGGAATTTGCTTTGGTCTACAGCCATTTCTCAAAAAGTTTTCTCTATATTTAAAATTGTTTTGTTATTTTTATGATGTTAAAATATTCTTTTTTTTTCTTTACAATGATGTGCAACCTTTACAAGGCTCAAGAGCCACTTGAGATAGAGGGTTACAGAGTAAGAGGCACAGTTTATTATATGATTATATGTGGGGAAAAATAATGGTTAACCCTAGACTTGAACAAGTTAAGATTGTAGTGATCAGGGAAACATCCTCTTGGGAATCAATTTCAAAAAGCATTGGTTTGTGGGAAGAAGCTGTTTGAGTGGAACTTACAGCTCACCAATGGAATGCGATAGGAATAAGGTCGATTTGCTACAAGGTGGTTTGGTTGGTCTTAGCCATGAATGTTAGAATTAGTGCAAATAAGGAATATAGTTTGTTTGAACACTTTCTAAAGAAATAGCAAAAGAGCAGTGAGAGACTTGCAATGTTTGGTCTGTGAGAAAGAGATTGAATGATGGAAAATAATTTGTCATTCACAAGGAGGAGGAGGAGATGCTTTTGGACTCTTATTGAGACTGGAAAATGAAAACTGGGGAGCTCCTGCCTATATATGGCATCAATTTTTGGCCTGATCTGACTCTTGTAAAAGTAGAGGATGGCAGGAGGAGGAGTCAAGTACTTACTGGAGCAGTACAAAAAATTGACCATTTTTCCAGAATCTTTTGAGATGATATATGTACAAGTTCCACTTTTTGCAAGAATTTCAGATCTTAGGTCATAATCAAATAGCTTATGACCATATCACAGTGACACACCAGTTCTCATTTGATCACCAAAGTTAAGCAATGTTGAGGCTGGTCAGTCTCTAGATGGGTGACCACTGGGTGAATACCAAGTGCTGTAAGCTTGGATGTACAGGTGGTGTTATTTATAATGGCTTGGAATGAGAAATCGGAAAGCTGGGTTTGAATTCCAGTCAAGTTCATTACACTCACTTATGCTCAAATACCCTTGGAAAAGGTGTGAATCCATCTCTTATCCACCCAGCTATGGGTTAAATAGCAGATCAGAGAGAGAGTTCTATAGACATGGTTGGCAACCAGTCTACCGGAGAAAGTACCACTGCAGGAATACTTCTGCTAAGTCCATTATGAATTAAAAAGTGACATGATTGCCCAAGTATGCATCATGTATGGCATCTAATGAACGATTACATAATAAACTGTTTGGATGAGTATCCTCATCTTGATTGTTAATGCCACTTTGAAATTGTCAGGATGCCAATCTGAAGAGCAACCAGGTGCAGTAGATAAACATGAAGACTGAAGAGAAAGTCATGAGGTTTTGTGCAATTGGCTTGCTCTGATGATGAAGACTAGTGGTAAGTTTATCCAAACCCTACTTATCAGTCAAATTATAGATTTCAGCTATAATCTAATTAGATATACACAGGGCACCTTGGCGTGGTGTAATGGTTTGCAAGCTTATCTCGCTAAAACAGTTACAACTGAATAGTGAGTTTGATCCTCACTGGGTGACCCATACCTTCAACCTTGTGCCACGTCTAAGCTACGCTTAGAAAATCATTTTGTGCACCTCGACCTGGTGTAGCGGTTATCGTGCTTGTCCCACTAGAACAATTGCGACTGAGTAGTGAGTTCAATTCTCGCTGGGTGTCTCATTCTTTTGGCCTAAGCCCCGTCCCTATCTTTAGATGCCCATTAAAAAAAATATGTGAAGGCACAGGATGTCAACCTGAATATTGGAAAGAGTAAGGATCTGTGTAATCAGCACACCCTGATGATGATGATGATAAGATTTTAAAAGGAAATTATGTGTGGATCAATAGGTTCATTGCTTGATAAAATTACCTTAATTTTAGTTTGAAATTTTCATCTAATAAGGTTTTATCTAAGAAATTAATATTCTCCACTGAATTAAGTGCATTGACAAGGAAGGAAATTGCTGAAAAATATTTTTGTAAAATAAATGTTTTTTTTATTATGCTATGGACTTATGTAGCAGCCCAAGATTGATGAATAAAATTTTAAAAAGAAATGAATATAACAATCAAGATGAAGATACTGGTCCAAGTAGATGATAAAAAATGTTGAGAATTCTACATCTCAGAAATTCAAACAGGAATCAATCATTTTCTTTTTTTTTTTTTATATTATGAAAATAATGTTGCGTTAACAGAAAATTAATTATGAATATACTTTCTTGAAATCTGAGTTTGTTTCAATTAAAATTGTCTGAATATTCACATTTTATGCACATGATGAAGGAATGATTAATGTTTGCACACACAACATACCACTTCCAAACTACATTTACGGTGAGCAGATGTGAATTGGTCTGCATTTCAAATTTAAATGTCTATAAAATATATCAACCGACCTATGAACCTCCCTCTTTAGTCCACCATAAGGGTTCCACTGAGGAATAAGGAGTCTCAGCTCTCTAGGTGTTTGATACTGTGGTTTCCAAGATGAAGTTGCTAGCTGCATAGCCAATTGGTTTTGTGTCCAGTTTTTTCTTACAGTATCCAGTGGTCCCCCATCTAAGTACTGACCTGGCTTGATATCACTTAAGTCTGGTGATAAAATGAAAATCAATGTTACAGAAAGATTTGATCATAAGTTAGCTATGAACCTACAGTGTTGCATCATTCTCACACTGCCTCAAATAATGTTGATTTTACTTTCAACATTATTTTTTTCAATATTAAAAAAATAATAATTAACTTTAGGACATAAACAATCATAGCTCTCTACAGCTTCCTTTGTCTTTTAATCTGGTGCCCCCTCTGTTCATCTTGAGGTCTTCAACAAAATCGAGAGAGAGATATGCAGTGTGATAGGCCCTGATCTGGCATCTTGTCTACAGTCACTTTCTTACAGTTGTGTTGTGGCTTCCATCTGTCTTCTCTACAAATATTTTCATGGCAACTGCTCTGATGAGTTACTTTCTCTGGTACCCAAATTGCATGAATTTAACCATGCTACTAGGTTGGCATCTTGGTCCCACCCTTTCACTGTTGAAATGGTTAAATGTAGCCGTCTCTTCTACTCCAACAGTTTATCTCGCACTTCCCGACAGTGAAACTCCATTCCTCTTACTTGCTAAAATATTCAAATGTAACATGAATTGACATCTTCTAATGCCTTGATCTTGATCCCGGCTCTTCTCTTTATCCTTTTCTCAAATACCCGCTCTTTACTCTTGCACTCTCACTTTATAACTCCTTGTATGCTAGTGGCACTCCTGCCTTGTTTGGGATGATATGCTTAATATATATATATATATATATATGGAATTTGCATTGCCATGATTGTTTTGAGGAAAGATGGAGAAATTTCCTATTGCCTTCTCCACAATTTATCTTTCTGATAGCCAATCAAGGCTCTTCATTATGTGCCATGTCCCCTCGTGATGTAGGGAATCATGGCACTCCACAACTTCCTGTCCCTTGTATCTCTTAATAAATTTTATCTTTCTCTTATCATTTACTCAAGTTCACTACATATGTTATGCATTGTTTTCCTCTTGCCCAATGTCCTGTGAGTATTAGATTTTACAAGACCTCCTTCTTATTTTGCTATTTAACCCATAGCTGGTGGGAGAGAAGACATGTATTCATGCCTTTTCCAAAGTAAATGCAATTTCTCTACACAGAATCTGAAATCAGCTGGCTGATTTCTTTTTATGCCATTAGCCGATTGCCCTATCAACATCTTTCCCACGTCCCCATGTTGAACTCCAGGGGAATCGCTTTCTCCATTTCTACAGCCTTGGAAAACATAAGAGGTACAGTTCAAACAGAAAAATGACAAAAGACAAATATTGTATTTTCAATAAAATTCTTGGAAACTAAGGGTAATAAAATAGTTTTTACTCAAATTCATAAATCGTGAGGCCATTATATAAAAGTGTAAACACATGATTTCCTTTTTGTATTATCAAAATATACTTTACAAAGAGGTGCTGAAAAGTTTTTAGTCTGATCAAGATGGGATTACAAAATAAATTCTTGTTTGATCAGATTTTGAGAGATGGGTCAAGCCAAGATCTTTTCAGCACCCCTTTGTTATAATCTACAGACATAATACTTTTCAAAAGTTAAAATATTGTTTTATATATATATATATATATATATATATATATATATATATATATATATATATAATAAAATTATATATTTTGCAATAAATATAATTATCACAAAAGAAGAAAGTGTTTGTGTTAAACAAAATGTATTTTTTAATGATTCTCTACAAATCTATATTTTCTGTTTTTTTTTTTTTTTTTTTGTTTTTTTTTTTTAATAATTTTAAAACAATATAGCAACAAAACTGAGATATCATTACCAGTATTGGTGCTACCAGCAACATTTGCCAACCTCCAGAAAACACACAAAACAAAGTACAGAGGAACTGTGGTTCTCAAACATCTCACATGTCGTACAAATTGGTTTTCAAACAGAAAATTCAAGAGGAAAATGCCTTGGCTATTGAACAAAATTTTGTTCCTCAAACAACATAGCTGAACAGAGTTAACACGAATAGAATAATTTCTGAGTCAACCACAGTGTTGTATACATTTGTGTGTTGTGGCATGCTTTTCTTTTCCAATTTTATTCGACTGTGACTTTTTTTCTCTACATTTATTCCTATTGGTTTTGGTTTACGAATTGCCTTCAGGAACAAATTCATGAACCAAGGTTCCACTGTAGTCCATTTTGTATGTTTGTTTATATTAGCTGATCTCATTATCTGATTGTTCTTTATTAAGAGAGAAAATAAACAAACCCCCAAAATGTTTTCTTATGTAACAAGATTATTAAGTTGCAGATATATTGAATTTTGATAAGTCCTCTAAGTTTCATTTACTTGTTTTTGCTAAGCTGGTCTTTTATTTTGTATTTATATTCTACAACATAAAGTTAAGAATTAATGTTAGCAAATAATTTTAAGAATGACCTTTTTATTACATTACGAGACATACATAATCATTTATCTGATATCCTTAAGAACTATTTTGAAATTTGAAATTTTCTGGATATTGGAATATATCCGTGGATATCCTGTGGTTTTGGTTTAAAGTTTCAAAATGTTTAGGATACCATTGTTGCATATTTATTTACTTGTGTTATTTGGGTCAAACATGGGTTGAATTGGGTTGTGCTTACTAGAGCATCATCTTTGTCGTGAGCTTTCGTGTGTAGAAAAAAATAGTCTGGGAAGGTTTTGATGTAGAGTTATAGGTAAGAGATTACATACCTGTATAAATTAAAATTTTTTTTTTTTTTTTTTTGTAACCTGTTGTTGATTTTCTTTATTTGATTGTGTGTTTGTTTTTTCATTTTTTTTTTTTTTTCTTGTAAGATACGTTTACTTTTAACAAGTTTTAAATGACAGATTATTCAGAATAACACAAACAGACCCAGACAATGAAACCTCAATAAATAAAGCTGACACTGACCTTTTGTGTATTTGATTTGTTTATTCTTCAAACATTGTTTGTGCAGGGAAGCAAGAATTACTGACAGTTAAGTAGATGAGAGAAATATTAAAGGCACCTCATAAAAAAAACAAAAAAACAATCCATTTATCACTAGTGTATATCTGAGAAACAAAACCTATACTGAAATGGAGAGGAACTTTAGGCTAACAGGCTGAAGACTACAAATCAATTGATACAAAATGTCAGATTACATTTATGTTAAATGTTTAAATTCATGTATGTACATGTATTTAATATATTTGTTAATTTCTGCTTTTTATCCTTTTTTTTTTTTTTTTTTTTTTTTTTTTTTACTATTGCTTACTCAATATAAATACCCAAGAGCCACTCAATGTAGAGGGTTACAAAATGAGGTGTTGTGGTGGTTGTAAAGGCATACAGAGATCGGGCAAGAATTATTATGAAGATATTCTCAGTTGGGTTCTCTTGATTTTTGCTTTTAAAACATCTATTCTTTTTTTTTTTTTTTTTTTTTTATTTTTTGTCTGAATTTTTGGGATGAGAAGTTATCATTATTTATATTATTTATATGTGGACTGTTGTCCTCATCTTTGTTCCATCCTGGGTATGATGATAAACTGCATCACCATCCTGGGTAAGAGGATAAAATACGTCAAACAGCAAGGCCTCTGATCAGGAGATTTTGAGGAGCATGGAACTACCTCTTAATTGCTGGTGTTCCCAAGTCCACTCTGACCTGGGGTGGTAGCATCTATTAGGGTCCCAGCTATGGGTAAAGAGTTAACCCTCAAGCTGGGGTCAAAACACTATGATAGTGTAAAATAGGTTTTAATGCCACAAATACTTTGTAAAAAAAATTATTACAGGCAATAAATTTAAGAAAAATTATTACCAGCAATAAAAATCTTGTCGGCATTAAATAACTCATTGAGGTTGATATGCTGTAAAACAAACCAATCATCTTTGTTGTTATCACAGCATTTTGGTTGTTGTGCCCTCTGACCTTCAAGTGCTTGCCAATCCAGGTAACCTTCAAGGAATTTCAAACTGAACTTTTATGTAGGTAGATTGTTATCATTCCACTCTTCATTTCCAGGGAAATCTCATCTAGTCCCTATTTAGTACTACTTAATTATTGCTCTCCATGTTTCCACCAAGTCCAAGGATTGAACTCACAATTACTGTTTCACCAGATTCAATGTTTTAATCCACTTTAGTATTGTACCATTCAGTTCTTGGGTCAGGTAGTAAACTCGGTTGAAACAGGGCATGAAATAATTGAGCATTACTAAATAAGAACTAGACGCAGTATCTCTAGATATGGGTAGGTGAACAAGAACAATCTACCTGTGTAGATTAAATAATCGGTTCAGTTTGAAGCTCCCTGCTGGTTTCCCTCACTTACAAAGATGAGGGCAATAGTACACATGTAAATAATGCAAATAATCTTCTACTCTGCTTATCTTGCCCTAGACATCACTTTTCTTATGGCTGCAGTACCTGTGATACCCTTATGACTCTAATGGGTTACAGGACTTGTTATGTGATGTGTACTCACTCAGTAACAAGTTCCAAGTTTTCAACTTAAACAGCAGGTTTTACTGCTTAATTTTCTTCCATGAACCTTTGATTCTGAATCTATTAATTACATAGAACATTATACATTGAAAATTTCAAATCCAAACTCTGTTAAAAAACATCAGTTTACAGACTTATTAGTCCAACCTTGTGTAAATAGAAAACTGGCATTTGTAATTAATTTCAAAGGGGTGAATAGGAAGATTCTGTTACACTGATCTTCCGTGTGCAGTGAACTTGATAGCTCTGAAAATTAGCATACAGAATCCTGTTTTTTTTTTTTTTTTTTTTTTTTTTTTTTTTTTTTCCAATCTAAGCTTGAACACTGATCTCTGTCACTGGTGTCAAATACCCAACTATCTAACTCACCAGACAAGCTACATTACTCTGTTAATAAAATATTTTATTTTAGATTTCTGTCTAGTTTGTATCTTTTATGTTAACCCCATTCATTAATTATGGCAGAAATTTCTCTTACTCAGAATTATGCTACAGAACTGAAATGGCAGAAATCAAATATAATCAACAGGTGATGGGTTATTCATATCTTCAACAGGTTAAATCTTCTTGTTTTTTGTTTTTTTTTGTGCCCAATGACCTGGAGAGGTCATTTGAGGGAATCCAAATTTGGCATGAATTTATACAAAGATTTATAAAATCCCATTGTAACTGTGCTTGTCCCTCCCTTCGTTAGTTTGAACGACCATTACACCCTGCCAATACCTCCTAAATGATAGACTATTCGATGTTTTGATCGCATGGAAAAAGGGGGAAAAGCCATTACTTGGTTCCAGTAAGAAAATGAAAGAAAGATGGAAAAGAAGATAGAAGTGGAGAGAGAGAGAAAAATTGAGTGATCTAGCTGATAAGAACAGATGCTACACTTTGATCTCAGCCAAAAACTCGAAGAGAAAAAAAAATTATATAATCAAGATGCTGACATTCCACACTGCTTCAAATATTATGTTTGGAAAGAAACCTCCATCAATACTGGAAAGAGCAATAACAGCTACTGGACTTGAGAACCCTATTTTCCAGAAATAACAAAAACGGTACTGGCTGCTCAGTCGATGAATGCTGAAGGTTTCCTCATAAGGAAACAGTTAATATTACCATTATGTCTTAATTCCAATTTCTTACCAAAGATGACAGTTTATTTTTTTTCTTAATTGCTGTTAATATCTGATATTTGTCTATATTTCTGAGATGAGGTATTATGTACATTTATTTACATTATTCGGACTATTGTCCTCATCTTTGTCGCCATATTTATCACAACGTTTTGGCCGCTGTTCACTCCGGCCTTCTTCAGGTGGTTGGAATTTCGAACTGAACCCTTTATTTCGCTCACTGGGGTAGACTGTTCTAGTTCCATGTTTGCCATGTTTGATGGATGTCAGTTATCAGTTATCCCCTGCTAATTTCCCCCTGAAAGTTCTCCACTACCTTAACCAGGTATTGAACTCACACTCTTTGGGTCCTGTCACTGGATCTAACCAATGCCTTTATCCACTGT
Organism: Acanthosepion lycidas; assembly: GCA_963932145.1. Classification (NCBI taxonomy): domain Eukaryota; kingdom Metazoa; phylum Mollusca; class Cephalopoda; order Sepiida; family Sepiidae; genus Acanthosepion; species Acanthosepion lycidas. The sequence goes on along the minus strand of OZ010576.1, from coordinate 119,156,837 downwards.
GCCATGTGCCCTTGAGGGAAATTAGCAGGAGATAACTAATAACTGACATCCATCAAACATGGCACGTGGAACTAGAACAGTCTACCCCAGTGAGTGAAATAAAGGGTTCAGTTCGAAATTCCAAACTCCTGAAGAAGGCCAAAGCATACAACGGCCGAAATGTTGTGATAAATATGGCGACAAAGGTCAGGACAATTGTTTGAATAATGTAAATAATATATCTGATATTTATTGATATCAATCCAGGTATCAGAAAAGGTAGAGGAACCAGTTGATATTACAGTTGACTTTTGTAGCATAAACTAATGTCCTGCATTCGTTTGTGAATATGGTGACTTTGTGGTTGCTAGTTCAATCCCTGGTTTGGGCAGTATGTATTTGAACTCAGTGGAAATGGGTAAGCAATAACTAGACAGTAATAAATAAGAATCAGATGATATCCCTAGCATGAGCAGGGGAATGTGAATAGTCTACCCCTGTAGATTAAATGAAGGGTTCAGATATACACCTGAGGAAGGCCAGAGAGCACAATGGCTGAAACATTGTGATGACAATAAGAAAAATGAGGACAACAGTCCAAATATCAATAGTGTAAATAATTCATATTGACAGTATTATTTTCATTAGGATTTGAAAAAATAAAAAGCCAACTTGGTGACTACTTTTATGCATCATGTTCCTTCAGGACAGGCAATCATATCTCTCCACAACTTCCTATTCACTTTAGTTCTAAGCAATGTTTGTCCACTTACAATCCCACCCATTCTCTGTTCTGTTATCCATTTACTTGTTATGCCAGTTACCTGATATCTGCTTCTATCTTTCTTGACTTTAATATATCCTGTGAGTGTCATATTCTCCAAGTCCTCTTTAATTATTAGAAAGTTCAGCTAAATGTTTCATTCCCATTTATTTTGCAAATTCCTTGCTGCACACATGTTCAGTCCATGTTACTTATAATATTCTTCTGTAGAACCACATCTCATCTTAAGTTTCCATTTCCCTAGACATGGACTGTAGAATGAGAATAGTCTACCCCTATAGATTAAATAAAGGGTTCAGTTCAGAATTCCCTGTAGGCTACCCTGAGGAGGTTGCAATGGCTGAAATGTAGTGAGAGCAACAACAAAGATGAGAACAATAATCTGAATATAAATAGGGTAAGTAAACTAGTGTTGGATTACAAATTTCCTTACTCAAACATTTGAAAAAAAATAAAAATGATGTTTCTTCTATTGTTCCATTATTGAGAGAATAGATATAGATATAGATTTGTATACTTTTCACTTTTCTTCTTTCTAGTTGATTAAACTTGCTACCTGTAAGTATTTTATTTTTCTACCTGTCCTTTGTTGTTCACTTTATTTAGTCACACTTTTAACAACCTTTCAAAGTTTCTCTTCCTCTTTCTTGCAAACTTTTGTTCGGATTTTCATAGTTCATTTGAATTTCACCTTTGATTCATCCTTAAATTTTCTTTCATTATTTTCACCTATTCTTCTTCTTTTCTCCCTGTTTGGATACACAGATAAGATGTCTACTCATTTTCTCATGGGTAATTTCTGTTGTGCAACATTGACGTCAACTTCTTTTATGCTATTCAGAGAAGACATTTTACCCTCACCCTAAATCATGACCCCCCCAACACATACAGTTCATCAAGAGCAAACATCTAATATTTTCTTTTTCTATATGCCCTGTCCTTTCAGGATATTGGCAATCATGGCTCTCTACAATTTCCTGTCCTTTGTAGCTCTTAATAAATTTGATCTTTTTTGCTATTCAAGGTCACTAGCTAGGTTATGCATTGTTTTCCTCTATCGGTCTTGCCTTTAGCCTGCCCTGTGAGTATCAAATTTCCCAAGCCTTCTTTCCTCATTATGACCTAGAAATTTCAACTCTCTTTTTCTCTGTCCTTTTTGTTTCCAAAAAAACTTTGTGGTTGCTCATATGTTTGGGCCATGGTATTCTCAGCATCCTTCTGTAGAAAACATTATAGATTTAAAAAAAATAAAAAAAAACAACTTATTTTCTGATAAGTTGACATGTATACAATTAATAAGTCAAATGCATAAACTTACATGTTTATTTTACCAGGCTGAACCAAAGATTAGAACAGTTATTTAATAAGCTTAGGCAATAAGTGCAGGGCAGCAAATGAGGATCAAACTCACTACTCAGTTGTAATGATCTGTGGAACCAATTAAATATGATATAATGTATGGCAGACTTAGAGGAAAATGGTAAGGATTCTTAGACAAAGTAGTAAAGGAAAGCAAGAAGAAAGGACTAACTATTAACTGTAAGAAGACAGAATGCATCACCATCAGTAAGAGAGACAGTTCAAGTTGCGAGATGTCAGGATCAAACAAGTATAGAAATTTAACTATCTGGGTAGTGTAGTAACAGACAAAGGAAAATGTGATACAATCTGCAGACACACTGGACTTGTGAAAGATGCCATCCAGAAACTAAAAGTATTAGGATATAGGAAAATTTTGTTAGTAACAAAGAAAAGAGTGTTGAATTGTTGTCATATCTATCCTCCTACATTGCATTCATTGAATACAGGGCAATTTCCTCACAGATGAAGAAAACGCTCAGTGACAAAGCTGTGGTTCGACAGATTAATGCTGAGAATATCATAAATGGAACATGTGAACAACAAGGAAGTTTTAACAAGTTTATTTGGATGGCTGATAAAGAGTCTAATGTTGCTTAGTGCTACAAGGGACAGGAAGCTGTGGAGAGCCATGATTGACCACATTCTGAAAGGACATAAAAGAAGATAACATGATGACGTATCTATGAATGATTAGATTGTAATCAGGTTGAAGAAACTTATTACTATAGTTTCATGGATTTCAAACTAGTATAGAAAGAGTCTTTGCTTCAATTTAAATTTTGTATGTGCGGATGGTGTAATAGATAGTGACACAGAATGAGAAATCAGGGAGCAGAGTTTGAATTCCAGTCAAGTTCATATTCATTTAATGTCCTAGGTATGACTATAAACTACATCCATGTCCTGGGTGAGACAATAAACTACATCTAACAGCAAGGCCTCTGATTAGGAGGTTTTGAAGAGTGTGGAACCACCTCCTTAATTGCTGGTTTTCCCAGGTCCACCCTGACCTGGGGTGGTAGCACTTTTTAGGGTCCCAGCTATCGGTAAATAGTTAACACCCAAACTGGGGTCAAAACGGCTAAAAATAGGTTTTAATACCAGCAATAAATTTTTGAAGAAAAAATTATTACCAGCAATAAAAATTTTGTTGGCATTAAATGATTCATTGAGGTCGATATGCCATAAAACAAACCAAACCAAACGCATTCACTTATACAAAAATACCCTTGAGAAAGGTATGAATCTATCTCTTCTTTCTTCAGCTATTGGTTAAATAGCAGACATTGTATTTGGAAAAGTGATTCTTAACTGAAAAAAAAAAAAATTGTTAATGTAATATTAACAAAAAAAAAAAAATTATCTTTACAATCCAAAATATGTTTTGGCTTTAAATAGCTCACAAAGGGTTGGTAAGCCATAAAAAAAAAAAAAATCAATCATGAAATATAAATTTCCTAATATTTTTCTTTCTTTATTTTTTTTGTTTAATAATTTCAACCCATCAAAGGCAATAAAGCCACAAAGATATTGGGTTACTGAGAGTGAAAGAGAATGAAAATACTTTAATGATGAGAAATAACAATAAAAATACGGGATTCAAGAAGTCAGAAGGTGGCAATTGATATTGCATTTAAACTTTTGAAGATTATGGGTGGTAGGGAGGGAAGTAAGAAACCAGGAGAGTTTCACAGGTGAGAAGTGCAAGAAAAGAAACTATCAGAATAGAACTTGGTTATATCTAACTAGTTCAACAGTAAAATGATGAGGACTATTTGTTAATCTTGTTGCATGCTTAAATTCATGCAATCGAGGTACCAAGAACTCAGAACAATTACCATGAAAGTATTTATAGACATGATAAAGGGAAGCCACATAACATGCCAAGATGCCAGGTCAAGACTGATAACATTACAGACACTTCTTTGGATTTTGTCGAATCTTGAGTTTATAGCACTTAAATCCCTTGAGCAAAATATCCGTCATGCTGAGGCATTTGAATCAGCATTGCGAGATCAAACCTCAATGGCTGGCACTTCAGATACAGCCGCTGCTCGGCTATCAACATACCGCAGACAGAAGGGTACGCCACAAGCCAACGAGGGGATCCGTACCAGCACCTATTTCTCAAGGTTGAATTACTATTTTCTCAATCGAAAAAAGCCACACCCACAACATCATCTACCTTGTCCCCAGCTGCGACTCCAAAACATCCTTCCCCACAGAAACATTCCACCCCTTTATCATCACCCATTAAAGCTGTTCCCCTCAGTAGAGATCCCAGCCCATACAAACATAAATCCTCATATACCCCTCTTCATACTCCCAGTCCTTCCCCCATTAAAAACCCTGAAATGCCTCCTCCTGCACAGGATACAAAAGAAAAAAAGAAAAAAACTGCAAAACTCATTTATTACACAGGGGAGGATACCTGCAGAATTTCCCCGGCCCAGGCAGAAAGGGCCAGAGACTACGGGAACCGAATCAAAGATTTGAAGTACCTTCTCTCAATAAGGCAGTATGCAGACAAAGACGTGGAAGACCCTCATAATTTTCCCAATGCCCAGAGAGTTCTAATGGTAATAAGAACAGGAACCGGAGCTTGTCAAGCATGGGCCATGTTGGAGGAGGTGATTAGTTCATATAAAATGTCTCCTCCAATTGCCATTGCAGAAAGTGATGAACTTAATCATTTGAAAAAATTTTGTCCAGGGAGGGTCCCAGTTTTAGTTCACCCCTCTCTTTACAGTGCATTGAAACTGACATTTCCCTTGATGGTACCGTCTTGGGAGAGACCGCCTCTCCCAAGACGGTACCATCAAGATTGAGATAGGCCATGGGTCTATGGGAGAGGCTGTCGGTATCCTTACCCCCGACCATGTTCAAATCAGTGTCCCAACTCTAATTAGGTCTGATAATGGCACTCTGGTTAGCAACTCTGAATGTCCGGGGCCTGAGGTCGGAGTCTCGAATGGCGAGGCTCGATCGCGATCTTCAGCGCCTCGGGGTGGATGTATGTTGTGTACAGGAGACCCGCTTTTTATCTCGCGACCATGAGGACATTCTGTCTAAGGTTCGTCCTCTATTCAGCATGTTTTGATGGACGCTCGAGTAGTGTTTCCTGGCTGGTGAGCAAGTCTCTGGATGTGGTGTGTGCTCTTGTATTCGCGGATCCGGCGGGCAGGCTTTGCGTGCTGGATGTTACCATAAAGGATAAGGCTCTTCGTCTCATTGGGGTTTATGCGCCCAATGACCACACGCAGCAGTCTGGTTTGTTTCGGCAGATTGAGCCGTTTTTGACGACTTCTCGTTCGGTAGTTCTAGCGGGTGATTGGAATGCCGTCCTTGATCCCGATATAGATCGTATAGGGCAAAAACTGGGTACTAACAATCCAGATGTGAAATCGTTTCGGGGCTTTATCGATGGGTTTGATCTTGTCGATAAGTACCAAAATGAGCACCCCCGGGAGGTAGTATGGACTTGGACTAGGGCCAGCAGCTCAGATACGGTTGTTAGCGCAAGCTACATCGACCGAGTTCTAGTTAATAGAGTCGAAGTAGGGCTCTTAGAATGTACAAGTTTCCATTTTATAGTTTACTCGGATCATAGGCTTGTCCGGGTTCGGGTAAACGTAGATAAGCCTAGGGTTAAGATAGCTGGTTACTGGAAATTAAACTCATCATTATTTGGTGAGCAAGATTTCTGGGACCAGCTTTTACTAATGTTACAGTGGGAATTGTCGGGGGCTGTAGTTGGGAATAAGTGGTGGGGCTCTTTGAAATCAAAACTTAGGTCTTTTGCTGCTGATTTTAGTCGACGACTCAATCTAGCAGGGCTAGCCACACAAAAGTATCTTGAGGCCAAAGTAGATCAGGCGATAAAATCCCGTGATAGTGGGGACATAACCTTAGCTAAGGCAGAGCTGGTCTCCTTGCTTATCAAGAAGAATCAAGCTCTAGTAGTTAGGGCTAGGATAAAAAGAATGTCTTGTTAGGCTACGAATATGGCTGCTTCATTGCGTTCAGAGGAAGCTCGTAGGGCATCAAGTCGGCATATCGCGAGCATCACATTGCCGGACAAGTGGACTGTGACTACAGACGCTGGCATTTGCGAGGCTTTTCGTGACTACTTTCAGGACCTTTTTACCAGGGAGCCCGGTCTGAGCCCTGCTCAGTTCGATGTCTATTTAGCCGACTTTCCCCGCCTTAAGGCGGCTGAAGCGGCTGGGTGCGAGGGTCCCATAACAGAGTCTGAGATCTGGGATGTGCTGAAGCAGGTTGGCCCGGACAAGACTCCGGGATTAGATGGTCTTCCCTATGAAATGTACTTGAGGCAGTCGCCCGTCTTTGTCCCCTTGCTGGCACTGATTTTCAACAACTGGATGAGGCAGGGGTCTATTCCTCAACGCTTCACCAGGGGTGTGATCAAGTTGCTTCGCAAGAAGAAAGATGGTGGGGATGGGGTAGATAATTATCGGCCTTTGACGATGTTAAATACAGAGTTGTGATTTTAGCCAAGGTCTTAGCTGACCGTTTGCAGGTTGTCCTCTCTAGTCTGATTGGTCCCGAGCAGACTTGTGCTGTGAAGGGCAGGACTATTCAGGACAACCTTCATTTGGTACGCTTGATCATCGAGAAAGTCGACAGTGATGCCACGCTGATCAATTTAGATCAGTCCAAGGCTTTCGATAGGATTGACCATCGGGTTCTGGAGGCTGTCCTTTCGGCCGCCGGTTTCGGGCCGAACTTTCACACTTGGATCCAACTGCTGTATGCGTCCCCTGGTGCGCTGGTAGAAGTGAATGGGGTAAGATTGAAACCTTTCATTTTGTCTCGCTCCATTCGTCAAGGTTGTCTGCTGTCTCCATTGCTTTACGTTCTTGCGTTGGAACCTTTCCTGCGTAAGTTGAAGACGAATCCAGTACTTCGCGGAATTTCCTTACCTGGTGCTACCACCTCGGCCAGGTACTCCGCCTATGCTAATGACGTTTCGGTTCTGGTGTCGAGTAGGGCCGAAATTAACGAAGTCAGCAAAGAAATCAAGGGTTATGAGATGGTGACAGGGGCCAAGATCAACCGCAATAAGTCTGTTGGGGTTGGGTTCGTGGAGGGGAGTTTCTCTTCCCGGACCTTTCCTCTGGACGGACGCGCCGGTCAAGATACTCGGCGTCTGGTTCGGTCCTAACCTCCTGTTGGAAATGAATTGGTCGGAGGTGCAAGAGAAGGCCGAGCTAACAGTACGTCTGTGGACTCGGAGGAATCTTTACTTGAAGGGGAGGGCGGAAGTATGTGCCTCGCACATCTACCCGATTCTCCTTTACCGACTCTCCGTGCTTCCACTCTTGTCTAACACTTTATTGGCTTTTGTAAGGCTCTTGTTCTCCTTCTTGTGGGGAGGCAGGGCCGCCATGGTTAGTCGCGAGATCTGTTACCTCCATCCCTCTGATGGCGGTCTGGGGGTGCCTTGCGTTGAGACTCGTCGACATACGCTTTGCATTACTTATCTAGACCGGATGTGTATGCAACTGGATGAGAACAGCGAATTCTGGAAGGAAGACATCCATAAACAATTTCCATCCTTGAGAAATATGCGCTCGTGTGAGGAGGAGGCCAGCCGTAATCCTCGAGGCGAGGGCTCTTTCTTACGTGAATGTCGGATTGCCCTCGAGCGACTCTTACGGGCGAAGGATGGCCTCTCCGACGTCCAGCCGTTGTCTCGTAAGGCATTATATCAGGTGTTAGTTAGGGGGAACGTTCAAGATGATCTGATAGGCGAGCTTGGTCTGACGAAGCGGGAGGCTCGCTGCATATGACCTTGGGGGCCCGGGTTGAAATGTCTCACTAACCCTGAGGCATCACTCACCTGGCTGGTGATTCGAGGGACCCTCTGGGTCGGCGAAAGACTTTGCGCAGCGAGTTTGGCAAAGTCGACAAATTGTGTTTGCTTCAGTGGGGAGGTGGAGACCCTAGTTCACGCCTTCTTTCATTGTAGTGTCGTAGCCCCATTGTGCAAGTTCGTTGAAGATATCATGGTTCGCATGCTGCGCGGAAAGTTCTTTGTTCTCGAGGCCAGTTCCGTCTGTAGCAATATAGTACCGCCATTGACTAAGGCTGAGCACTATGTGTTCCTTTGCTTACTGGGGGTTATGCGAGTTGTGATATGGACGACGCGGCAGAAGGAATTCCATGGGGACGAGAAGTTTACCTCTTCCCAACTGATCTTGTTCTTTAAGCATCAGCTTAAAGTCAAGATCAGGACGGGAAGGAAGCGACTCCATCCATTGGAATTTGGCGAAAGGTGGGTGAATGAAAGGTGCTGACTTGGAGTGGCTTTTTGATGCCAGTTAGGCTTTAAGAATTTTGGGATTGCTGGGGTGAACATTGGCAACCCCTCCCATGTATCGGTTAGTTTAGGTCGGTTTTGTTTTAGTTACCTTTTCTTTTTTTTTTTCATGTTAACTTAGCTAGGGTGTGTATGCTCATTGGCCCCCTTTTATTTCTGGCCCTATTTTTTTCTTTTGTTTAATTCCCTATCCCTCCCATCGTTAGGTGGTTAGTGATATCAGTTCTCTGGTGGGTGCGGGGTGCTTTTCGTTTTGCGTGTGTCTTTCGTATTTGTTGTTGTGTTTGATTGAGTGTGTGTTTGTAGCGAGTGCATGGATTGTACGAATGTTTTATATATTTTTTTAAGTCCCGCATTGATTTTGTCCAGTTAACTGATGTTTCTACCACAGTTAGGGCTGTGGGGGGGTTTTTACTACTAACAAAATTTTTGTTTAGTTTCTTGTATATAGATTTTTATTCATTGTAAATATTCATTGGGGTTTTTAGATGTTATTTTATTCCCCCCCCCCCACAGACAATGAATTGTATAAATGGGGACTAGTTAGAACTTCATAGTCTCTGAGGCATTTTGGTGGATGTAGTAAGAATGGTATGTAATGGATGTGTTGTTTTGGTGAAAGGAACATTGTATGTTTGGGTCAGTGATTGCGGCTAGCTAAGTTTAAAGTTAAGACAGAAGATGACCATCCTTTCCCCATTTCGGCCTTGTGCCACATTTGTACATGGTACAATAAATAATACTATTCACTTAGCTTGCTCCACAACTGAGTGTTTATCTTGACCACGTGATTTCTCTACAGATAAATAGTAGATTCATAAATATGCAAGATGAATTCTGGCATAACTGAAACAATTTTTCTAGCAGCAGACCTAGAAATTGATTCAATATAATCACTCCACTTCTTATCAGTGGGATCAAGAGGTTCAGTGAGTTGCTCTCCTGAAGGTTAGCATCAGCCATGCTGATGGAAGGCAAAAAGGGTTCTCTCTGAGGATTAAAAGATAAGTTTCATTTTGGAAGTGTTAATATCAATAAACTCTTGAATGTAATCCAAATTCTAATCTTATGTTCTCCATATCAATTACTTGAGTTTTATTCTTTTATAAGTAATGTTACTCTCCTAAAATGATATTTGTGGTTATTTTTAATGCAAATGCATCTTATTTAAAATTGTTGAACTTCATAAACTTTTTGAGGTTAGATGTAAAATGTAAAATTTTAATTGTAAACTTGACTATATTTCATTGACCTTGACTATATTTCATTGACCTTGACTATATTTCATTGACCTCGACTATATTTCATCGCAAAGTGGTAATGAAAAGAAATCTACCATCTGCTGTTGACATGATGACAAATTTCTTTCTTTTTAATTTTTGTTATTATTCTGGAAATTTAATTTTTTTTTTCTATTTGCTGAACAGAAAAACGATTAATAATGTCAAAAAAATTAAGTTGAATTTGTAACATGATACATGTCCCTTTTTTTTTTTTTTTTTTTTTTTTTTTAAAAAAAAAGTCACCATTTTTAGCAACTGATTATGAAATAGGCATTGTGTTATGTTTTACAGTTTCATAAAAGCCTTTTATTCAGTTTGTTCATTTTGGGATTTAGTTGATTGTAACACCTTATTGATTCAATTGTGGAAAAATGAAGGCTTGCTATCGTCATTCTTTTTGTGGGGTTATCCAACTGAAATTTTCTTATTAGGTTGGTGCAAAAATAATGACGGTTTTTGACATTAAAAAATAGGTAAAAAACCGTCATTATTTTTGCACCAACCTAATTTTTTAATAGCTAAAAATAATCTATATTAGTATTATTTATGTGTGGAAATGTATGTATGTATGTGTGTGTGTGTGTGTGTGTGTGTGTGTATGTGTGTATGTATGTATGTGTGTATGTATGTATGTGTGTGTGTGTATTTACTTATGTAGTTTGCAGTTGTATATATATATATGTTGACACCTACTGTATATGAAATTGTTTATGTGTACATGTAGGTAGGGAAACTTGGATATGTCAATACGGCCACATGGGTTAGTATATATGTGTGTATATATGTATATATTTGTGTATTGCTGCGTGTATATATGTATTTATATGTGAGTATGTGTACACATATATGTGTGTATATTTGTGGGCATATATGTGTTTATGTATGTGTATGTGTACTAGATACCATGGAGATATATACGTATGTATATGTTTATGTATGTATGTGTAGATATTTCGGTATGTATGTATGTATGTATATTTATGTGTGTGTGTATATGAGGTGGACATCGAAGTTACCGATGAGTGTTGACTTTGATGTCCGATTTTATATTTACATACACTATTTTAATATATTAAATAATATTATTTTTAATCATTTTTATCTTTGTATATTTACTCGCTTAAGTTAGATTTCAGTAGGTTGTTAACATTCATGTAATGACATTTTCTGTCTTAAATATTTATCGGTTGTGGTATCTGATTGTCTGGGTCAATGTCTGTGGATGTGTGCATGTATTTATAGGTATCTATGTGTATGGAAAGTGCATTCACTTTTAATTGTGTATATGTATGTACGTGTTTGGTTTCCCTTCCCCCGCTCCCCCCTTTTTTTTTCATGACAGACCGTGAAGTTATTCTCTGTCTTGTCTCTTTTTATTGTGTGTATGTATATATATAAATATCTCTTGGTGCTTATATATTAGAATCTGATTGCGCTTGTTTTACGCGTGAGTTTAGGACCCCATTCACACACAATGAGGATTAAAATGTATACATTGTAAAAAGACCGGATATTAAATATAGCTAAAGTAACTTCAATGAAGAAATAAATTGAATAACATATATTTCTTCTTTTCTCCTCAGTAATTTTATAGTTGTAAACTTAATAGTGAATAAATTTTAAATTTTGATTTTGTAATTAGTAGTTTTAAATTTTAATATTAAATTTTATCATATAATTTAGTAATTATTGGTTGGAATAAATTCTTTTTTAATACTACCCATATTTTAAACATCTGAATAGATATTATAACATGACTTCGTTATCAAGCTTTTTGAATTTTCCTATACTTGTGTTTTGATTGGTCTATCTAGCCTTTGTAACAACGTTTTCCCCTTGCGAAGGATTGTTAATTAATTTGAAACTTTTAAAACCATTTATTTTACATTCAACGTCATCACTTGATAAGACACCAAGGGTGTTGAAACAAAATGGCTATTTTTGTAGTGATTTTATAACATATTTGTTATAAATTTTTTTTTTTTAAATAAATAATTATATATATATATATATATATATATATATATATATATTACTCTGTGAGCGCTACTGGTACTGTGTAACCCAGTAGTACCTTCTGCATGCTTGGGCTATCATAGACTAAACTAGATCCCCCACTAAGTTTTTCTGGGTGACTTTGACATCCAGCAGAAATACAAACAAGACCTGTCAAAGGGTGGATAAATCCTTTCATGGGATCATTGCCTAACAAGTACAGGTACAGGGATGTAGAAATACATTTTCAATTTTCATTTTTTGTTTCATCTTTTGGAAGTGCTATCTGACGATCCGGCGTCCTTTAAAAGGGCTCTGGTGAAATAAATTATTATAATGGAACCATAAAGTGGTCTGTTTTTCTTTAAAATATTACCTCTGGATTTACATTGAGCTCTCAGGATTTCATCCTCCTCGGGACTACCCATACGGATTACCAAGTTTTTCATAACTTATATATATATATATATATATATATATATATATATATATACATACACACACTATTTACATTTACGAATAATGTAAATAAAATATATAATTATTTATTTAAAAATATGATTCCAGCACGCTACATAAGAGTTCTCATGTTTCAAAACAAGAGCCGAAAACTTCAATATAATTCTTTGAATTAAATTGAATTAAAGTAAGCTCTGTTCTATCTTCAAGCGAAATTTTTTGGGGGAATAACTTATTTCTGAAATTTTATATATATATATATATTAGTTATCACCCCTATGCAAGGCAGTAAAGCTACTAAAACACAAGAGATTTCAGGGTGTAGAGGAATTAGGAGCAGAAACATTACTAATGAGTGGAAAGAGAAAAGTGTAATCAGGAGGACAGTAGATAATGATTAATATTGCATTTAAATTTTTGCAGATTAAAGTTGGCTGGAAAGCATGGAGGCAGAAGGAAGTTTGTAAGTGTAAGAAAAACTGTTAGCATAGAACTTATGGCTACATTTAGCCAACTCAGCTGTAAATTGATGAGATCTCAATGCTAGTCTACTACTGCACTTAAATTCAAAAAGTTGACATACAATAGTGAATAGTTCATTTGAATAATTACCATGAAAGTATTTATAGAAAAGAAACAAAGAGGCAACCTTATGGCGGTGGGAATGTAACGGAAGCCAAGCTGCCAGATCAGGACCAATAATATTGCTGATTCTTCTTTGGATTTTAGCAAGGAGCTCAAGGTAAATAGCAAGGTCACCGGACCATATGTGGCAGCAATATTCTAAGCATGGATGAATGGTAGAGTTATAAATATGTAAGATAGATTCTGGAGACAAAAATTCTCACACGACACAGTGAAGCAACTAATATTTAACCCATAGGGGGAGAAGAGATAGATTCATACCTTTCCCAAGGATATTTATACAAAAGTATATCACATCAGTGTATGTGTAATATATAGAATGTGCTACTATGATTTGTGTATTAAAGGAGAGAAAGAAAGATGTGTGAATGAACGATGATAGTGGATTGACAGTGGCAGCAGCAGGTAGATGATTGTTTCTGATATCATGTATGTTTACCTTCATATGAGATTACATGACCTTGGGTAGACACAGAAGTGCCAAAATCAAAGAACTGACAGTTGGAAGTAGGCAGCCAAGCAAATCGAATGGCCTACTCCTGCACTTGTCTGTCCAGTGGAGCGGAAATGCAGTAACTAAATGAAATAATGGAATTAACCAGTTTTGTGCCATGAAGGAGTTCTGGAGAACTACAGCTGTGAATTACGGATATATTCTCAGCTATGAAAACATCTCAAATATTAAATTGATGACTGTGGAAACATTTTTGCTTAATGAATACCTTAAATCTAGCGGAAAGAATATTGGAATTATCCATAGATTTGAACATTCTATTTCTTCAAACTTGTCGATCAATTCATCATATGTGAATACAGGGAACTATTTGATGTAATTCTCTGTGAAAATATTAAATTTGAAACCCAGATAAGTACTACTCGAATTCCATTGATCCAAGAACACATGATATTGAAATTTATGTCTACCTTTCTTAAATATTTCAATGTGTATAGGGTTCCTTTATATGACATGTCTGTTCATGTCTCTCCCCAACTTCCTGTTTTTTGCTTTAGCTTTGTACCACACCATGCTAGGGAATGAACATAATGAATATACTATGACATATTTGAATATATTACCCTCACACACACAGTTATTTAGAAAAGTGGGGGAAAAAAAGTTTTGTCTCCAACCTAGACATAGACTAAATTGTATATCTTTTATGTGCCATGTCTCTTCAAGATGTGGAGGATTATAGCTCTCCACAGCTTACTATCTTTTGTAGCTTTAGGCAGCATTTTTCCCCTTACAATCTCTCCCGGGTTTCCACTCTGCCATTCACTTACAAAAATTCATTTGATAGATTACTCACTGTTTACATTCAGCAGTCCTGTCAGTGTTAAATTCTCTAGGCATTCTTTCCTCATTTTATGAGCACCGGAAATTTCTGCTATTTCTTTCTGATTGTATGTATAAGATTTCTTGTTTCCATTTTGCTTGAGATTTCTTGTTTCCATTTTGCTTGAGATTTCTTGTTTCCATTTTGCTTGAGATTTCTTGTTTCCATTTTGCTTGAGATTTCTTGTTTCCATTTTGCTTGAGATTTCTTGTTTCCATTTTGCTTGAGATTTCTTGTTTCCATTTTGCTTGAGATTTCTTGTTTCCATTTTGCTTGAGATTTCTTGTTTCCATTTTGCTTGAGATTTCTTGTTTCCATTTTGCTTGAGATTTCTTGTTTCCATTTTGCTTGAGATTTCTTGTTTCCATTTTGCTTGAGATTTCTTGTTTCCATTTTGCTTGAGATTTCTTGTAATTGAAGAATGTCTGCTTGCTGGCTGATATCATGTCCATATTATCATATTTTCTGACTGTCATTTGTCTTGCATGGCATCTTATTGATCTCCTCCGGTCTTGGGCCAAACCAACTGAGCTGTAATGAAAAATTGTTCACTGAAACAAAACCCACATAAAAAGCTCAATACTTGAAATTTATTTTTGTTAAAGTGTCACAAACCTAAGTAGAGATTTTTTGATAAATACATTGTTCAAAATGTTTGTTCCTTTTACTTTACCAAAAAGACATGTGTAGTACCCAAATTTCTAAATGTTATTCATTAATGGCTTCCTTTGGCTTACATATAGCAATAACAATGAAGATATTTTAAGAATGCTTTCATTTCTTGTCCATGTGCTGTCAACTAGAGAAAGACAAAAAGAAACACAAATGTTGCTATCCTGCTGGGAAAATATTGTCCAGTCAAAATAGATTTACAATGATTGCTGAGCCTGTTTTTTAAGAGTACAATTCGCCTACTGTTTTAATATTGGTTAGATGTAAGTTGCATATATCTTTCAGATGTACATCTATTTTTTTTCTACACATCTACAAAGCAACAAGCAAGTGGTCTATTTCTGAAAACAAATGCGTTTCAAGAGGCCCTTGACAGCTGAAACAGGCTGTATTTTTGGCTTCACATATACCGATTGTTTCCTTACCCCACAAAAAAAAGAATAAAGGTTAGAGTTACTTGCTGAAACACATTTTGCAATTTAGCTGATTAATAGCTTTTTAGCGTGGATTAATCCTCTGAACATAGAAATAAAAAAATTGTTAACTTTGAGTAAAAATTTATGATCTCTAGTCTATATTTGTAACCTAAATATTTTTTATAATTGGTATCTGACAAAAAATTTCAACACATTAATCTTTCATTTAATTGTTTTATTTTTTTTTGTTCAAGTTCTTTTACATCTTATGAGTGCTGTGTAAACTGCACAGATCAGAAATAGAAACATGTAGCCTCCAATAAGATTTGAACTTGCATCTTATATCTTTAGAAAGATGTCCAACATAGACAATGCTTTACTGATTTGGTCATGGTAAAAATTAATTTTAACAATTTAAAAAAAAATATAGACTAATAATTTAAATTAAACAAATTTTAATTAATTTAAACTAATTTAAATTAATTCTATAATTTCTTTCCAAGCCATGCAGAGAAAAGTATTTTAAGAAAATTTTTCTTCAATATTGAGGGGAAAATCATGGGATTCATTGACAAAAAAAAAAAAAGAAAAAAAAAAAAGGAGAATTAATTACTTAGTTGCCGTTAACTTAAATAAGAGATACAAAATCCTTCATTATTTTTCTTGGTTCCTCTCATTAAAATGCATTTATCCTACTGTGTCTAAGGAATGACAGGAGGTATTCTGTAAATTATTTGAACAAAAAATACCCATCATTCCCTGCAATATTTGTGACAAGTGATGTGCTGCTGAATATATAAGATGTAAATCTTGTACAAAGAATATGATGTCTGACCGAAACATTAAGCCATTTCAAATATCTTTTTTTTATGTTTGATGTAACTTAGACACACAATGTACATACCTTACTATGCATATGAACAGAAACTATAGGGCTACTCAGTCAGTAGTAAGATGCAACTAATTGAGTTTTTGTACTTTGCGATTGTCATATTCTTCATATTTTGTGTAGCATTATTGGTAAAATATCACTTGCATGTCTGTCAGTCACTGTATGGTTCTTCATATTTGAATCTCTGAAAGTTCTGACTTTTAACAAAACCAAAATTACTACTGAAAACATTTCAGACCGTGAATGAGATTAAGGAGAATGAGGCAGCTAATGGCAATCCTAAAACAGAGTTTTTTTGACTGTTTTGAAATGTGAAAGGAATTATTGGATTAAATGTGAGGGTTCAAAGGTGTCATTGTTTTCTGGATAATATTCAAGTCTCTGTGAGTTGACATTTTTTTTTTTTTTTTTAAGTGACAATTTATTTTTTCTATTCTTGATGGCATAGGAGTGTGAGAAACTGTGTATCACTTTACTTTCATCTAGAAAATTTCTCAACTGATATAAAAATTTAGCACAAAAACATTTTGCAAGATTTTTTACAGATTTCCCAAAAGGTTTTGTTTACTTACAGACTCTAGTATACTTGTTGGCTTAGTGCAAGAGTTGCTGAACAAAGCTAAAAGCTTATAGATCTAATGATTATATATCATAAAAGTCTTTATATTTTATATTATATATACAAGGTACAATGAGTAAATTGTCGCCATATATATTTTTAATTTTGTGCATGTGCTTTGTTTGTTTTAGATTTTATCAACTTACAGTATAATAGGGTCAGTTGGAAAAGAGTCCCATGATGCAATTCACTCTGCCAAAAATTTGGAAATTATATGCTGTACTTCTTGGCATTCATGCCAGAAGCTCCAATATGAACATTTCGGACTGTTTGGGTGTCAATCTGAGGACAGTTCAAAGGATTCAGAAAAATTTGGATGAGTCTAATGGTGACTACGAGGATATGGCAGTTTGGAAAACTCACACTGATCTTTCTGATAAGTAAAGAAATACCGAATTTGTTGGTGAGGCTGAAGCCTATATCAAGTGCCTTGAGGAGGTAGTGCTGCCCTGAGTAAAGAGGGTGGCTGCTGGAAGACCCTGTGTCTGGAAGCAGGACTATGCACCATACCACACAAGCTGGAGAATCCAGTCATGGCTGTAAGACAATTTCTGAGACCATATCACCTCTTACATCTGGCCACCTAACCCCCCAGACTGCAACTCCCTTGATTATTATGTGTGGGGAACAGTTGAGCGAGAGGCCAACAAAACTCCTTGTAATACCAAAGACGAACTGAAGGCAAGGATTATGGCAGCATTCACCAACTTTGAGGAGACTCTCCAGAAGAGTTGCAGGAGATTCTGAAGGCTGTGGTTGAAGCCAATGGTGATCTTATTGATTAAATATACTCTTTACTATTTCAAGATATATTTACCAAAATTACATAAAAATATCTGTTAAAATGAGATGTCGGTGTTTTGATTTTTGTGTAATTTAGATGACAATCAATCTCACCCTGTGTGTGTGTGTGTGTGTGTGTGTGTGTGTATATAGGTGCGTGTATATATATATATATATATATATATATATATATATATATATAAAGCAATTAATAGAATCTTTATATGTTGGCTTCGATGTCCATACCCAGAGGCAACGGTCTGTTTCATGCTAGACGCAATCGTGTCAAGTCATGTGCATTGTTTTTGCTCAACTTTTTATATGTACAGGTCAGTGATGCCTTTTTGGTAGTCTATTGTATTATTCTAATGGTTATTTTCATGGAGGTGGTTTGTTAATTTGTTTATTATTTACTTAGTTTATTTACTTTATTTATTTGTGTGGATTAATTTATTTTACTTGTTTTTATTTATTTATAATTTTGTTTATTCTTGTTTGTTTTCAGTTTTCAATTTTTAAGTAACTTAGTAAAAATTTGTTATTGTGTCTGCATTTTGAGATTAGTTCTGATCATTGATTTAGTTTGTTTGAACATGGCTTACTTTCTTTTTTTATCTGAAGAACCACTGTCAAGCCATTGCAGCAAAGCAAGATTTAACTATCCTATTTTCTTTAATAAGACTTTCAATCTCTAGGCTGGTAGATATTAATTTCACAGTTTAAAAAAATAAAAATTGTCTGCTTGAACATGTATACCCACTAAATATGTTTACTGTAATAAGAAATAATATCATATAAAGCATCTATTAATTGCTTTCTATATACATATATATATATATATATATATATATATCAGGTGTAACAGCAAAATTGTCCAAATTGTGTAACAGCATAGAATAATTGTCCACCCCCATAAAATGTTTAATATCTAAAAAACCACTAAACTAATTGACTTTCTTTTTTCCAGGTTTTCAGATGTTTAGCCATCTTGATACCATTTTTGCATGAATAACTGAAAACCCTTTGAGTTATTCAGTTAGAAAGAGAACAGGTTAAAATCATTTTGTGTCAGCCCCTCTAGATCTTCACAACTGAGCAATAGTGAGAGGAAAAAGATCATTCAGGCCTTCTGTAATGGTACCAACATTCATACTCTGGTTTCCATTTTCAAAGTCCATTCAAGAACCATCAACAGAATGGTGAATACTTTTTAAAGAAGAGGGAACAGTAGAGAGGAAAACTGGATCAGGAGATCACAGTAGATAATGGCACCAACATTCATACTCTGGCTTCCATCTTCAAAGTCCCTTCAAGAACCATCGAGAAAGTGGTGAATAAGTTTAAAAAAAAAAGAGGGACTAGTACAGAGCAAAACTGGATCAAGAGGTCACAACAGCTAGAGGGATCATCATTTCAACTTAGAGCTAAATACAATCTTATTGTTCAAAATAGT
Source organism: Acanthosepion lycidas (assembly GCA_963932145.1). Lineage (NCBI taxonomy): Eukaryota > Metazoa > Mollusca > Cephalopoda > Sepiida > Sepiidae > Acanthosepion > Acanthosepion lycidas. Next base: position 119,137,815 of record OZ010576.1, on the reverse strand, counting down.
CCAATAATGTTACAAAAAACTCAGAGAATTCTAGTAAGATATCTTTAAGCATTATTAAGATACAACAGTTCAAAGCTTAATTTAACAATTCAACAATTTTGCTGAAACACTATTTGGATAATTTTGTTGTTACACCTAGTATATATAAACCATGTCCATCGTATTATAAAATTTTTCTAAGACTTGTGTGTGTGTGTGTATATATATATATATATATATATATATATATATATATATATATATATATATATATCTCCAGGTAAAATGAGTACAAATGGAGTATAATTCTACTGTATGTAACATTTAATTTAGAAGTAGGCTCAATATGGAGTAGAGCTAAATATTATTTATTTTAGGATATCAAAACAAAAACATTAAAAATTGCTACACAGTTACAATTATGTTTTAACACTACAAATGTGTTCCTTGGGCAATGTTAAACTACTGGCAAGTGAATGATTAATTTAATTTCGAAAGCAGAATATTTCCTCTTTTTTTAAGAGAAAAAAAACTTCATAAAAAAATTTGCTGTGATTAACCAATTGATGTGACCTATGCTTAATTCAAACTCACTGAAAAAATTTTTTTTAATCTAAGTTAAAACACAAAGTTGTCTGCATATAAATCCTAGATAATTTCCTTATAGACAGATACAAGTTGTTACATTATTTCATAAAATGTATAAAAGTCTGACAGTCAACTTTCCTAATAAGTAAAAGCTAAAGAGGTAGGGAGGTAATTTAATACAATGCTAACTAGTTATATGCTTATTCAGTGTCTTACATAAAATTTTGTTAAAATTAATTTTAACAAAAATAAAAAAAAATTGTTAAAATTAAATTCTTACATTAAAGCCCCTTTAAGAAACTGGTAAATAACTGTTTGGAGGAGAAAAAAAAACAGATCATAAATACAGAACTACTTGGGCAAATTAATATGCAACCATTAAATAAATAGCATCCATATAAGATGTTAATAATACCAACTAATCAATGTAAAATGTTAATAATACTAAGTAAACACCTGTACATCCATATAAGATGTTAATAATACTAACTAAACATCAATACAGAGCTATATTAAATCAAAATGAATCTTACAAATAGTAAGCCATATAAGTTGTACCACAGTTCATCTCCTGATTATTACTATAAGAAAAAGTATTATCAAATTTAAGGTTTAAACATATTGCAAGGTAAAGGTAGACTATGCCTACAATTTATGGTCAATTCACTTCTATGTTTTGATAAGGAGTTTTTATCAGAAAATCTGATAATTTCTAATTTTTCATGTAAGCATAGAAAACGGTGTTCATTTAAAGATCTACATGTTCTAGCTTTTCTTTTTAAAAAATTCCATTTTACCGTAGGAGTTTTAATAGCTTGTTTTAAATTTAAAAAATATTTAGAAAGAAATGTACTATTTTTATAAGTACTATTGGTGAATGATAAGATATGTTGATACCACCTAGTCTTAAAAGAATTCTTAGTATTACCAATATAAAATTTTTCAACAGTCTCTCTATTGTAAAAATAGTACTTAGATAAACAAGAGAGTTGGTTAAAAATGATTTCGTAATGGGTATTCATTATAATTCTTGCAATTATATTGGTTAACATCATCAACAGTATTTCTTGGGATGTATCTTATTATTCACATTTTTAAATTGGTTTTCTTTATAATCTCAAAATTATCGGTGCAGCTATAATTTAGTTTTAGTTTAAATATTTTACTAAGAGGGCTACTTTTAGGGAAATGCTTATCATTTAAATGGAGAAACTTCTGGCCTAACCAATTGGTTAATGGGGGTGTGTACCAAATGATTTTCTTATTCCTTTTTCTTAGATCAATATTATCTATACTTGATTTCAGCATACTTGTCACCACTATTTTTAAAGCAATATTATAAACACCACTGTATTTATCAAACACATCTTTGTTAGATGAGTTGTTGCTAATCCTACATTCTATAGATGAGGATATGTTTGATTACAGATGGAGGGTGGTTAGAATTGGGGTGAATATATATTATTTTAGCATTATTTTTTATATAAGGTTGGAATACATCATTAACAAGATGTAGCATAACATCAAGAAAATCAACTTGTTTAACGTTAGCAGTTATCTTGACCTTAAGATTTAAGCTTTTTAATTCCCAATGAATCATTTTCCTTAATTTATCAACCTTAATTTTAGTAGAATTGCTTACTAATTTAAGACAATCATCTCTTTATGACCCTATATTATCAACATTAACATCATAAGCGCTAAGATTATATAGGATAAGTAAACCCGACATGTCAGAAGACTGCAGAATCTAATGATCCCATAGAGATATCAAAGTGATCATCAGTATTTTTTAACCCACTATTCATTATTGTTAATGAGAACAGATCTTCTACAGTTCATTATTATATTTATATCTTCACTAGAAATGTTAGAGTATTTATTCCTTGGCAAATTCCAAGGCTAAGGTAAAAAGATCCTTGGAAATGGAGGGGTAAAAATCCATGGTATGTAAAAGAGCACCTTCTTTTGCTGTTAATTCCTTTTAACCAATTAATGACATCTGTGGTACCACTCCATTGTAAGTGTTCAAGACGTTGTTTATTTTGTTTGTTGACTCTATCCAGGATAACTTTGCTTATCCTTCTGATTTCTGGTCTGATAGGGTTGATAAACTTGTAGGTAGTTTGCTCTCAAAGTCTAGTTCATGATCTTTAATTAGGACATACAATTCTTTGGTACAGAGCTTACTAATCTTATTGCTAATTTTAAGTTTATATATACATATAGTAGGCATTCATTATCTTGCAGGATAAAGGTAACATTCTGTCTGGTCAGAAGTGATTCCAGTTTTAGGTGGTGAAACTGAAGTAACTTCTCCAGAGCAAAGCTATATGGAGGCCATGCATTGCCTAGACTACATGACACCCCCTTGCTCTACTGTACTGACAAAATCCAAAGAAATACAGGGCATTACATTTGGGGTTGGTTCGACTGCAGATGTTGCCAGAAAGTTGGCAATGTTGACAGCCCTTGGGGCTCCACTTGGGGGTTTCTGTCTGGATTTATTTCTATAGCCTTTTCCATGTTTGGATATTACCACAAGGCAATGGAGGTTTAAAATTGGGATTTTCCTTCCCTTAGATGGACTGCCTTTCTGGGCTGTTGAGCTCCATCTGAGATGTTATCTTTCCTACATAACCTCATGGACTGCACTTACAACACCCCACAGTAACCCTTTACCTTAAAGTTAAGCAATGTCAGTGTGAATATCTATATGGGTGACCACTTGGGAATACCAGGTGCTGTAATCTTGGATGTGCAGGTGATGTAATGGGTAATTGCTTGGAATTTTTAATTGGCAAATAGTTTCAATTCTAGTTATGTTCATTATATTAACTTGCGCACAAATATTCTTGGGGAAAGTTATTAATCCACCTCTTCTCTCCCTAGCTATAGGTTAATTAATAAAACTTGTATCACTAAAACATTATCTCTAAAAAAAATAATTCTTACAATCTAAAAATATTTTCTGGCTTTAAATAACCTGCAAAAGGTTGATAAGCCATGGATAAAAAATGAACCAATCACTCAATATAAACCTTTACTTTGAGTGGCTCTTGGGCCTTGTATGGGTAGAGCATTATTAAAAAAAAATAAACAAAAGAAACTAAAAAATCATACATATGAGGATATATTGGAATTTTCCTCTGAAAAAAAAAAATTAAGTAGACCATTATATATTTTTATTGTTGCTTTTTTATCACTGTGCTCGGGATATTACATTCTATGATCATTAAAATAATCAATATGTATTGGAAATGAAGAAATAATTACTAGTAACATTTGAACTCACATTCCATATCCTGGTAGCATGTGTGATATGAATGTCACTTATACTGATTTGACTATGGAGACTTAATAGCATGGTGGAGTCGGATATGTAGGCCCTATAACTACACTACCCACCTCTTTGG
>OZ010576.1:119083832-119128832 GCA_963932145.1 Acanthosepion lycidas | reverse complement strand
AGAAGTTTTGAGGAGCATGGAACCACCTCTTAATTGCTGGTGTTCCCAAGTCCGCCCTGACCCGGGGTGGTAGCACCTGTTAGGGTCCCAGCTATGGGCAAATAGTTAACCCTGAAACTCGGGTAAAAACACTATGAAAGTGTAAAAACAGGTTTTAATACCAGAAATATTTTGTTAAAAAAAAAAAAAAAATATATCCCCAGCAATAAATTTTTGAAGAAGAAAACTATTACCAGCTATTCATTTTTAAGGAAAAAATATTACCGGAAATAGTTTTCTGAAATAAATTATTACAGCAACACATTTTTGGAAAAAAAAATATTACCAGCAATAGTTTTCTGAAATAAATTATTACAGCAACACATTTTTGGAAAAAAAAATATTACCAGCAATAGTTTTCTGAAATAAATTATTACAGCAACACATTTTTGAAAAAAAATATTACCAGAAATAGATTTTTGACAAAACAAAATATCACCAGCAATGAAAATTTTGTCGGCATTAAATAACCTATTGGGGTTGATATGCTGTAAAACAAAACAAACCAAATCGTACACATAAAAAGGGTTTTGATATTTTTTTAAGTACAATGCAACTACAAAATTATGTAAATGCTGCTGTCTTTTTCTTACGGTTTGTGCCAACTTTTGTTAAGCAACATGTCTCTTCAAGATACAGACCATCTTAGCTCTCAACAGCTTTCATTTTTGTTGATATCTGTAAGCTGCATTTGTATGATTGTTTTTAGGAAAAGTGGTTTTTTCATGGTTTGAATTCAACTATACCTCTAGACTAGTTGCCAGTCAGGGCTAAAGAGATCAGTTTGCCTAGTTTTGTTGTTTTTACCTAAAACCGTGAGGGGGGGGGAGATGAATTCATGCCTTTTCCTAGAGCATTAGTATAAAATAAGCACAAACCGTCTCAACCAGAATTTGAACTAGGTTATTCAATTTCATTTTCAGAAAGTAACCATTAATCCATTTGCACATTCATAGGTTAACTAGTATGATTATAACATGTAGATATACGACTATTATTAAGGATCATGAAAATGGTCTTTAACTTGTATTAACCAAAATTGTTTAGTTTGAGGAATTTGAAATTCAATTTTGATTTATACTGAGGAATCTGACAGGAACAGCAAATAAACTTCTACACAAATGACATGGCAAATATTTCCCTTACAAAGTTTTTAATGTTACCCTTTCTTTGATGTGATAACTTCCATGGACGTTTCTATAAACCTGCTATTTAGAATTAAACTTCTTTTGTGGAAATATAATTATTTCACAACAGCTTGGTTTATTTTTAATAGATGCACACCTACTTATATATTATGTATACAAACAAATGCCAATAGAGTAGTTATTTGTTGGTCTGGAAGATTTTCACAGTGTTAAGGATTTGTGGAAGGACCTTTTTTTAATTTTATTTATATTTGTATTTAGGTTAATTTTATGGTTCAGTCATCAACTGATTTTACTTTTTCCACCCACCATTGCAGGGTTGTCACAAAGGGGTCTGTGTTTAATCATCTTTAATTCAAACCCCTTAATTTTCTCAAAACAGCATTGACAATAGCAGTTAAGTTTTACATAACATATATATATACCTCCAAAAAAGTGATTCATAAGGTTTAAAATGCATTTTAAAAAATGAAAAATCTTGAAGTTTTTGTTCCAAGCTAATAGATTAAATTTAGTATTTCCAATAAGCAAAATACGTTATTATATTCTTTTTTTTATTAGATTATCAGTAAAATTGATGAAATCCTCCATATTAACAAATCTGTCAACACAACTCTATATATTAAAAAAATCATTCCAAAATAAAATATAATTTTCTGAAACGTTATTTGAGAAAAAGTAATTGATTTTTGCAAGAATTTTCAAATTAATGTGATTTTCACCACAAATGATGCATAAATTCCTCATATAAATTTATGATCCTATGTTGATACCAGAAAAGTAAGATTTTTTTTACCAAAATTTCAAAGGTTCTAAAAAGTGACATGGCTTCCCTCATTTCTATAAATAAATTTTGTGGTAGTTGTTCTAATGGAGATCTTCTCCTTGGTACCTTGTCCATATGAATATGAGAAAGTAACTGAAGTTGAGATGCCAGATCAAGATAGAGTATATTACAGAGCCTTTTTTTAAATTTTGTCAAGAATCTCAAGATATATAGTAAGAGCACTAGACCAGATATGGCAGCAATATTAAATGCATGGATGAAGGGTAGATTTATAAATGTGCAAGATGGCTTCTGACAAGAAAAATTGTCTAACACAACACTGTGAACCAACCTTCTTAGCAACAGACCTAGCAACTGATCCAATATAATCACTCTACCTCATGTCAGTGAGAAATGTGAGACCAAGAAGGTGCAATTATTTGCTCTTCTGGAGTTTAAATGTTGATGGAGGGCAATAATTTGTTCCCTGTGATGATTAAAGCATAGCAGTTTTGTTTTGGAGGCATTAAAATTTAAGTCATTTCTTGCTCAAGTTAACAACTGATTGGATGTTATTTTTTAGATCAGCTGCCAGTTTTACTTTGTAGAAACTATCAGACTTGCTGTTAAGACAGGAGCAAACAGCTGGAGCATCAAACCAGATATGGTAGCAATATTCAATGCACAGACGACCTTCTCACCTCAGGAGATTGGTGCAACACTATCTCCTTAATCTCATTTCACTACATTTAACTTTACATCATGCTAACCTATGAAAATATCTATAATAAATAAATCATGTCATATTTAAATATCTTGTTCTCACAGATGCTGTTACTTAGGAAATATTTTTTGTCTCCCACCCAGACATAGACTAAATTGCCTATCATGTGTCATTTCTCTTCAATATCTGGATGATTATGGCTCTCCACAGCTTCCTATCTTTTGTATCTCTAAGCAACATTTTCCCCTTACCATCTCTCCTAGTCTCCACTGTCATCCACTTACACAAATTCATTTGGTAGATTATTCACTGTTTACTTTCAGTATGCCCTGTGAGTGTCAAATTCTCCAGGCACTCTTTCCTCATTTTATGGTCTCTAGATATTTTCACAATCTCTTTCTGATTGTACATATAAGTTTTCTTGTAATTAAAGAGTGTCAGCTTGCTGGCTGATATCATGTCCATATTCTCTATTTTCTGACTACCTTTTTGTCTTGGGCCAAAACAACTGAGTTGTAATGAAAGATCGTGCACTAAAACAAAACCCACATAAAAAGCTCAATACTTGTAATTTATTTTTGTCAAAGAGTCACAAACCTAAGTAGAGATTTCTTTTGATAAATGCACATTGTACTAATTGTTTGTTTCTTTTAAAAAGGAATCAACTGCAGTCGAGATCATCAAGTCAATGTGAATGATGCTTTCCTTAGTTGCATAGTATGTGCTTCAACAGGGCTACATGCAGTTTTGAATTCGGTTTTCCTTAGACTGGTTTCCACTCAATGCTCTAGAATCCAGTCTGCCCTGCTATTTACCCATAGCTGGGAGGAGGAGAATTGGATTCATACCCTTTCCCAAGAGTATTAGCATGTAAGAGAATGTAATGAACACAGCTTTCCGATTCCTCAATCCGAGATGCAATCCATTTTTATTTACATATAGCATTAACAGTGAAGATATCTTAAGAATGCTTTCATTTTTTTGTTCATGTGCTGTAGACTAAAGAAAAACAAAAAGAAACCTAAATATTACTATCCTCCTGGGAAAGTATTGTCATTTCATTCCTATTTTCCTTAAAACTACCTCATTGCTCACATGTTTCATCCATGGTATTCTTAGTATCCTTCTGTAGAACCACATCTCAGAATTATCCTAGTACATGAAGATTTTTTTTTATTTATGCAAATACCTAAAAAAAAAAAAGCATATTTATGCTAACATGTCAGGTATTTCAGATAAGTACAGAGCATATTTATGTTCAAGGTAAATATTATTTTTTTTTATTTTTAAGCATTTCACCTCAAACAAAGTAAGAGTGCCACTAGCATGCAAGGGGTTACAGAGAGTGAAAATAAGAGTAAAGAGGAGGGGGTGTTTGCAGAAAGGATAAAGAGAAGGATGGGGATCAAGATCAAAACATCAGAAGATGTCAATTGACATTACATTTAAATTTCTGAAGATTATAGTTATCAGGGAAGCAAGTAAGAGGAAGGGAGATTCACTGTCGGGAAGTGTGAGAGAAGAAGCTTTTGGAGTAGAAGAGGTGGTTACATTTAACTCTTTTGACAGTAAAAGGGTGGGAACAAAATGCCAACCTAGTAGAATGCTTAAATTCATAATGGTATTTTAGTACTGTATCTAGTATATTTTTGTACAAGGCAAATGATATATTATTAAATATTACCTTTATATTCCATCCTACAAGAATCTCGCACCATACTCATCACCTAGATTTGTTTAGAAAATATGAGAATGCAAGAAGTGTATTTTAAAAAAACTTTAACTATCCCATTCTTCTGTCAGAATGTTGGTTATTAAACCAGCATAGCTTTCAGCTCTATGAGAACCAATAATGTTCTGTACAATGAACACAAATGAATTCTATGCCACCAACTCAATTGGATATTGATATATTTTTTTTTTTATCATTTCACCCCAAGCAAGGCAACAAAACCACTGGGATTCAAATAGTTATTAAGTTAGAGAATATGAAAAAAAACTACTGTTAAAGAGAGAAGATATGAATTAAGAAGACAAAAGATAACAATTGACACTGCATTCAAATTTTTGAAGATGAAAGTTGACTGGGAAGCACGAAGCTGGAAGAGACGTCCACAAGCAAGAAGTGTGATAGAAGAAACTGTTAGCATAGAACTTACGGTTACATCTAGCCATTTCAACTATAAAATGATGAACCGTTTGCCGCTAATCTAGTATTGCACTTAAATCTAGACTTAAAGTCTAGGTACCATAGCAGAAAGGGATTTTCCAAGCGTAGCTCAGATGTGGCACAAGGCCGAAAGTATGGGGCACCCAGTGAGGATCGAACTCACTACTCAGTCGTAATTGTTCTAGCGAGATGAGCTTGCTAACCATTACACCACCTATAGCAGAAAGTTCATCAGAATAATTACCATGAAAGTATTTATAGAAAGGGCACAGGGAAGCTATGTTATAGCAGTGAGAATGTGACTGAAGCCGAGATGCCAGGTCAGGACTGATATCATTGCAAATTCTTCTTTGGATATTATCAAGAATCTCTAAATATAAATACTATTAATATAATATTAATATTATTAATATGCTATTAATATAATATTTACCTTGAAGATAAATATACTATGCACTTATTTAAAAAATCTGATGTACTAGAATAATTCTGAGTATTGTTTCAACATCAGCAGTCTCCATTTAGTTAATAGTACTAGTGTAATATCGTAATTAATATAAGACAAGATTTAAGGCATACATGTAATACAAAATCCTGACATGCTAGACCAATTCAGAGTCTGGATTGCAAATTGTCATTCTTGATTTAGTCTGTGAACAGAACATGTGAGCAACAAGGCAATTTTAGAGAAAATCAGAACAAAAACAATACTTATACATAACATCAGAAAGAGACGGTTGAAATCTAAGGAAAGATGTCTTTGAAAATTTTATACTTACAGAACAGTTTGAAAGCAAAATAGTCTAAGAAAAAAAAAACATAACCTACATGGATGGCAGAACAAGGTTTAGGTGAGATAACAAAAAGACAAAATTTATTAAGAGCTACAAAGGACAGGAAGTTGTGGAGAGCCATGATCACCAATGTCCTGAAGGGACACAGCACATAAAAGATGATATGCTTTCATGCCAGTAGCAAAATCCTGATATTCTAGAACAATTTATAGTATGAATTCCAAATTGTTACGCGTCCTGGGTATGATGATAAACTATGTCCAACATCAAGGCTTCTGATAATACGTTTTTGAAAAAATAGCGTTGCCAGCTATCTGTTTTTTGAAAAAATAATATTACCAGCTATGTTTTTTGAAAAAATATTCCCAGCTATACATTTTTGAGGAAAAAAAATATTAAGATATAGATTTTTGACAAAACAAAAATATTACCAGGAAAAAAAAAAGTTGTCGGCATTAAATGACCCATTGAGGTTGATATGCCATAAACCAAACCAAACCATGCATTCCCTCCAGTACCAAAATCTTTGTTTCCAATGAGGTTTTTGAAAAATAAATTTTACTTTTTATGATTCTGTACATGTTTCTGATTTCTGTTGTGTGTATAGACTGGTTACATCTGGCTCGTCTGTTTTAATCTTTTTTTAATTAAATATATTGCCTTCTTCCTTCTTTCAGCCTATACCTGTACTGAGGAGTACAAAACTACAGAACCTGACTTCTTTAGTCTTTCTAAAAAAGGTATGATCTGTTTAACTTTCTGACATCTAGTAAACTATCAGTAGCACATTGCATGCAAGCATGATCACTAAGGAATGTTCTAATCATTTCTCATTTTCTTTCTTTTTTTTTGGGGGGGGGGGTAGTTTTATATTCTGTGAATGCCTGTGTAGTTTATCACTCTTCTGTTTTCTCAAGAAAAATGTAAAATCTTGTATGCAACCATATTTTACTTTTTATGTAAGCAAATATTTCTTGTATTTCATTTTCCAATCCTTGACTAGTTTGTTCAGTTACAAATTCCTCTCATGACTAATTTGTCATTGAAATTCACTTATACATTGAATTTATTGATATTTGCTAAAACTAGGCAAACTGGTGGTGATGGGATATTTTGTTTTAACAGTCTTCCAAGGAGGGATTGTGTGCTTGACTAAAAAAAAAAAAAAAAAAAAAGATAACATTCCAAATCCTGACTATAAGTATTATTTCGGCCACAGAAAAGCTGCACCTCTAAATTTATTTTGTTTTTGTATGAAGATAGTCCTGGGTATGACAATAAACTATATCTGGCAGCAATACCTCTTATTGGCAGATTGGAGGTTTTGAGGAGCATGAAAAGACTTAATTGCTGTTGTTCCCAAGTCCACCCCAACCTGGTGTGGTAGCACCTGTTAGGGTCCCAGCTTTGGGCAAATAGTGAACCTCCAAAGAAAAACAAAATACTATGAAATTATAAAAAGTACATTTTTTTTAGTAAAAATACCATTAATACATATTAAATAAAAATAATTACCAACAATACATATTTATAGTAAAATGACCAACAATATCTATTTATGATAAAATTATGAAATTACTTCAAAGCTCCCTAGAAAATTAAATTTCGGCATTAAATGACACATAAGAACAAACAAACCAATCAATCAACATACCATCAAACAAACAAATCAATCATTTTTATGAAAACAATTTTCTGTACAATTTTTTTCTATGGTGAGCCCAAAATGAATTTAAATTCCAAAGGATAGAATTTTCAATAGAAAAACTATTTAAGTGAATTGTAAAGCTTTGTATGCAATTATAATTCTTTGTTCTTGAAATTCATCATCATATTTTTCATATTTGCTACATGTCAAGTCAAATACATAGCTTCACAAAAGTCTTGAAAATTTGAACAAACCGATCGATCATTATGTTAACCAGTGTTTATCGTGTCTTGCCAGGCATTCTACTCATCATTGATAATTACGCTACCAATGTGACGTCCCCCCGGTGTCGCTATGCCAAATGTGACGTTTGCCTGGTTGCGTCCGTCATGCTATCTTGTCCTGTGACGACCAACTGGCTTGGTATTGGTCGCGGCACTAAATGGGACGTTCTAACCTTTTGGTGATTTAGATGGGAATCTGGTTAGTAACTGCTTTGATTTCCAGTCTAACCTACCCACATTGTGAATTGATCTTAGGCAGACAAAATCAATCAGTCGCCGGGCCGTAATGCAAGTCGAGTTCGAATAAGGGTGATATCGCACAAGTATATGTAAAAGAAAAGAAAATAATAACTCAAAGTTCAAATGTGCTAAAAAAGGATAACAATATTTTATATATGGTTGCTGAATACAGGACTGCATCTACTTCCCAACCTGCTATATGGATTTGTGACACTTTGTGTTTGTTAGGCGAGTCTTGACATCTTAAGTTGTTTGTTCTTTAAGAAACTGGTTCTTGGTGTATCTTCAGGTGATATTCGTAAAACTTGTTTTGGTGGTGTGAGTCTAAGTCGTTCTTCAAAAATAAATTGTTCTTGGTTAGAAATTGAGTTCAGAATTTGCGTGAATCTTAGTCAGCTTCTTTGAGGCGGGTGCAACTGCTTGCCTGTCTGTCTCCAACCCCAACTGCAAACTTGAACTCAAACTCAACTGAACTGGTTTTCACTTGGGGTGGGCTTGTCGGGGTTTGAGGTTCCTTGATAATTCTAAACCCACAATCCACTTCTTTGTTTTCGGACAGGAAAATTTTATTATTTTCCATTTTTGGAAGTCTTTCGTCTTCCCACCTTCTTCTGTTCTCATATTGGTATGTCACCATGCCCTCAGAGGGTGTCAACGGGTTTCCCCTCTCTCTCTCACAGTGGCATCTCACACCTATCCCTTCAGGGGGGCGCAACAGGCCTCCCCTCCTTCTTCACATGATTACCTCCACCTAACGCTCATGCCACCATTCAGCCAATGGGCACTTAGCAGCGTGAGTGTGGCCAGACTAGCCTTGGTTTAAAAAATCTTGCTCAACGAAAAAAAAATTATCTTCCCTTTTTTTTTTTTTTTTTCCTTTTCTTTCTTCTCTTCGAGGAGACCTCACACCCTAGACTCTTTATCTTAACCGAATCACCTGGAATTCATCAACCAGCTTTTCGCCAGCATCAAGTTGGTGGTCATATGATGAGATCGCATTCTGGCGTTAATTAAAAATAATTTTCTTATCATAGCCAGACCCTGGCACAAAACAGATGCCTTTTTCAAAGATCTTCGTAGATAGCCAACAGCTCAGTCTTTTGTTTTTGTAATTCTGCGGACATTTTCTGCGACCTAAATAATTTTTATCTATTTAGAATTCTGCCCTGTAGGTCATTTGACCAGCCTGGAATTTTCACCCGCACCCGTAACAAATCAGATTAAATCCAGTATCTTCCTTTCTCGACAATGGAAATAAAAAATTTGACCACTTTTCTTTGTCAGAAAAATAACACCGCTTAGTGTCCTTTTCGTGATGGCTTCTTATCACCTAACTTTAATTCTCGCCTTTCATTATTTTTATTTATTTTTTTTAATTTTTTTTTTTAGCAAGCCAAATAGTGTCACACCAAGAAATAGAGAACTTTCTTTGAGGAAGCCATTTTCTCAAAAGTTCCTTGAACTTTTGGGTTGCACCTTATATACTCAGCTAATGTCTTCTTACTCTATTTTTGCCAATATATAAAAACTGTTATTCTTATTTACTTAGATTTTAAATTTTCATCGATTGTATTATAAAGATTTCTGAAAAATGCATATTCACTTTCTTGTACTAATGTTTCATATTTGTATGCTTGATTTACAGTTTTCTATTTACTGTTGATGTGCAACTAAAACTGTGGTCAAATATTAGACTTTTGTAATCCATTTCTAGTGTTGTTTTTCATCTAAAAAAAAAAATAATAATAAAAAAAAAAAATACATACACTGGTTCCTGTACAATCACTGAAGTTAATCAACATCAAACCTGGTTAGTATCTAGAAGTGCTGTAAGCTTGGATAGGCAAGTACTGTAATAGATAAGGGATCTGAATTGTTAATCAGAGAGCCGAGTTCCAATTCCCGTTGGGTTCATTATATTCACTTATGCACAAATATTCTTGGGAAAGGTATGAATCCACCTCTTCTTCCTCCAGCTATGGGTTAATTAGTTAAACTTTTATCACTAAACCATTAGTATCTCAAAAAAATTTCTTACAATTTAAAAATATTTTCTAGCTTTAAATAACTTGCAAAGGGTTGATAAACTGTAGAAAATCACTGAATCAATCAAAAAAGAAAAACTATAAATGGTTTGATAAAATGTGAATATATTTTAACAATTCATATTGAATGAATTTTAGTTAAGATAAAAAAACAAAACAATGTAGTTTGATTTTAAATATAATAAATTTGTAATTTTGAGAAGAGTCATTAAGATTCCAATCTTTGTTCAAACAAATAAGTTCTTCCTTTGTACTGTTGATTTTGGTATATTTCAATAGATCCATTGTACAGCCTTCTTCAGGTGTATAATTTGTAAGGAAAAAGAAGGGTCTGTTTTTTTTTTTTTTGTTTTTTTTGTTTTTTAATCTCCTTTCTTTGTGAATTATATACACTTGAGAAAGACTGGACTGACTGAAAATGTAACATCATCAGCACAAAGAAGTGCAATTATCTAAACAAAGCTTGTGAAGAATAATAGTTCTATTGTGTCAGTAATGCTTGCACTAATTCTTGATCATGGAAAATATTTTTTCTTCTTTTTCAATTAAGAAGATACAGATTAAAAGCTAAACTTTGTTAAAACAGTTTTGGATAAAAAGAAAATTACAAAACATATTTAATCATCAATTTTTCTCTCTTTTGGCCAAAAATATTTTCTTAATGAAAGAAAATGAGTAAAGTTAAATGATAAAGTCAGTGGCTAGCAATATGAATAAACTGAAATATTGCCTATATGTACTGGGTTCAAATACAGTCAGAATGAAACTGCAACTGTGGTTATCCATCTTTTTCTTTTTTTTTTCTCTTTTACTGCCAAAACGTTAAAGGAGGATGTTAAAATGTTCCTGGCTTGCCTCATTTCGCAAAATGACACAAAATTTGAAATTTTGTGAAAATCAGTTTTTTAGTGGAGCCGAGAACTTTTCAGCATTTTCTTGTACCAGGTCTCTCCAAGAAGTATCCAAACATTTAATATTAACAAAAGAAAATGGGGGAGGGGCTACCTAGGGCAATGGCACACTTGTCCATTCAGAGTGCTCTTATTGGGATGTCACATATTTATCCCAGTATCCTTTCCACTTTTCAAAACGGTGTGCAAAGTCATCTTTTGGGACCATCATCCACTGTTTCATCACATTCTACTTAATCTTGTCCATGTTATTTCACAGTTGGAAAAAACACTGGGGACCTGAAATTACAGGGAGCCAAATCTGTAGAAGGCTGATATATCTGGGTAGATGTGATGTTTTACCAAAAAAAAAAAAAAAAAAAAAAAATGCACAAGACATGAAGAATAGGCAAGCATATTTTTATAATGAATATAGTGATTATATAGTATACAAGTTCTCTGAATAGCACCTCACTGCAGAATGAGTAACCCTGCAGGAGAGTTTCTTCATGTTTGTGCAGTAAGACTCTTTGGTTGCCAAGTTATATCAACTGGATTTTCAATACATTTCAGGTAGTCATCCTTTTAGAGTGAATTAAGGTGTTTTATTATTATTTGTTGATTGAATCTTACCTGTGATCTTATTTCATAAACTATTAATGAAAATAAGTTAATGTTTTTCATAATCTTTTCAAGATGGTCTATGGAGCCTTTTATTATTTTCAAAATCTGAAATATATACAGTATTAGTTGCTTTGTTTATGTTGCTGTTTCTAGTATTTTTTTAATCATTTCACCCAAGCAAGGTGGGAATGCCACTAGTATGTAGAAGGTTACCAAGAATGGAAGTAAGAGAAAAGACTGAGTATAGAGAGGATTGAGGAAATAACAAAAGATGAACAGGATTCAAAGACAGAAGATGGCATTTGACATTGCATTTAAATTTTTGAAGATTATAGTTATCAGGGAAGCAAGTAAACTGAAGGGAGTTCCATAGGTGGGAAGTGTGAGAAAAGAGTAGAAGTGGCAGATGCATTTAAGCTATTTCAACAGTAAACAGGTAGGACCTAGATGCCAATCTAGTGGTTCACTTAAATTCATGCAGTCAAGGCACATTGTCAAAAAGTTTGTCAGAGTAGAAAAGACAGAGGGAAACCATGTCACGTCAGTGAGAAAGTGACTTAAGTTGAGATGCCTTGTCAGGATCAATTACGTTACAGATCCTTCTTTGAATTTTGTCAAGAACCTTCAGATGAATAGCAGCTGCACCAGACCAGATATGGCAACAGGATGGTGTAGATTCATTTAAACTAAACCAATTTTGGCACAAGTACACGTTTGTGGAGCATCCTAGTAATACTACTGATAGTAACTTGCAACTTTAGCATGCTGATTTCTAGGTTGTGAAAAAATACTAAATTAACACATGTTCAATAAAACAGATTGAAATTGCTTTCAAAAATATAAATTGTTACCTGTACAAATCTAACCCTTTATGCATCAATATATAAGACTTGTTAGTCTCACTTTTGCTACTGTTTTAGTTTTGTTTTTATTTTAGTCTGAATGTAGTTGCTGACTGATACCAAGGTTTGGTTTGTAGAAAATTCTCTTAAATGACTTGTGATATTTTTCAAATACTTTAAGATGGATTGTCAGTGATGTTTTCCAGGTTTCATTAAAAGTTTTGGGTTTTTCAACATCGATCACTTTCTGCCAGCTAACCCCACTTGTGCTGATCAAGAACAAGCTCTCATCTTGGTTACTTGCTATGAAGTTTTTAAACCTCTTTGTTTTAGCAGTTTTTTTTTTTCACTTTGGTAGTTTTTTCTTTAAAGTTTTTTGATCATTCTCCTATCAACCAATGAAATTCTTCCATGCAAGTATATTACTCCATGGGTTTATTTCTTCTGGTTTCTTGAGTGGTTATTTAAAATTATTTATCTTTATTGTGGTAAGTTATTTGCCGTTTTCTTTCTCTCTGGTCTTTTTATTTCCCTAATCTTATACTATAGTTAACACATTATATTTGATACTAAAATAGTTCCTGTTCATGAAGTAATTGCAAAAAAAAGGAGGATTAAACTTGTTTTTAAAATCTTTTACAATGAATAGAAGATATTTTCTCTTATTATTTTTTTTATTAATGATATAAAAATTTTGTATCCATTAACAAAATAATTTCCATGCCTGAAGATGACTGAATGTACAGTCAAAAGTACTTGCATATTTAAAAAGACCTTATACAGCTTATACAGCTTATAATTTTAAAAAACAAGGATCATAATATTCATCGAAAGATTGGTAGGTTAATGCATCTTTAAAATTTTGTTAGCGAAGGGATTTCGCCATTTTATATCATTAACTTTACTAATTTATTTTTTGTATGAATGATTCATTGTAATATAAATTGAACTGCACCACATATTTGAGATATAATATGAATGCAGGTCATTTCTTTAAAGAAGAGGATACAAATCAAAAGATTTAAAATTGGCAAGTTTTCCCATCTCACTGAAGCAGAAATTAAACACATGATAGCATTATCACCTCTTCTATCTTCTTTCTTTTTTCTTACTGGAACCAAACAGTGTCTCTGATATGTCTTTTCTCTCTTTCCTTATGATCAAAACAAAATAGTCCATTATTTATGAGGTATTGGCAGGGCATATCATTTAACTATTTGAATATTCTCCTTGTATACTCAAATTACTTTCAAAATTTGATTTGTGGAGCAAAAGTACACACTTTTCTTCTTTTTTTTTTTTTTCTTTTTTTTTTTATCTGTTACATTGAGAGTTTTGATATATTGGTTGTATCTATTACATGACCTGTATCTATAACATTATAATCTTCCTAGCAAAGTTAATGATTACTATCTTTGTACTTGAATGAACCATGATACCTATTTTCAGGGTGACTATTAGTTACTTCCAATGCAGATACTTAGTTTTCTACTCAACTGATCAAACTATGTCTTTGTACTTTAAATACACCAAATATTTCTTAGCTAATAAAAAAAAAGTTTGTTCAAGACATGTCTTGTTACTGGTTTTAATGGCAGTGCTATATTCTTCCTTCTATATATTCAGATTATTCTGTGATTTTCACTAACAGGACATTTATTTTCTCTATAAATACTTCAACATAAAATTAGATTAATAAAGACAATGAAAAATTCCACTAATTCTGTTTGATAAATATCTGTAAAATGTATTATTAAAATTGGATGAGTTAGTCTAATACTTAAGACATTTGTGAGTAGCGCCAATAAAACCATTTTGTTTCTAGTGTTTTCCTTTTGGTGGTGTTATATTAATATTCTTAAATAAGCTGTATACTTGAAAATGTCTTGTGTATATAATAAGGGATGAAAATAATCTTTTTATTGATAACTTAAGTTTATATTGTGCTAACCTACTAAGCAGGGTGGGTTGGACTTCATTTCTTGAAAATCAACACTTCATTTTACTTGGTTGATACTTGGTCTTGAACACCGACCACTGATGCTGGTAGAAAATGTGCAATTACTTAAGCCACTAAACAGGTTCAAATAAAATATAGAATTTATTTCCAAGACCCATTTGAGGAAAAAACAAAACAAATAAAACAGGTTTATCTACTTACATAGAGAAATAATATATGTTGAAAAAAAATTAAAAGATGAAGACGTCAATAAAAAAAACATACTTGTCAGAAATTAAAATTTGATGCAGTCACTTTCTCACTACAATAACGT
This sequence comes from Acanthosepion lycidas, assembly GCA_963932145.1. Taxonomy (NCBI): domain Eukaryota; kingdom Metazoa; phylum Mollusca; class Cephalopoda; order Sepiida; family Sepiidae; genus Acanthosepion; species Acanthosepion lycidas. The sequence goes on along the minus strand of OZ010576.1, from coordinate 119,114,345 downwards.
AGCTTCTCTGTGCCATTTTTATAAACATTTTCATAGTAATTGTTTTGATGAGCTTTCTACTTGAGCTTGCAAATTTAAGAGCAGTACTTGATTGGCAGTTAGGTCACATCATTTTACAATTGAAATGACTAAATGTAAGTGCAAGTTCTATGCTAATAGATTCTTTTCTGGCATTTCTCATTTTCTTCAAAAATTTAAATGCACTGTCAATTGATATCTTCTGTCTTAATTTCTGTTCACTTATTGTCCTATTTCCTTAATGTTTTTTCATATTCTTTTACACTCTGTAACCCCCTGTGTTTTTGTACCTTTATTGCCTTACTTGGGATGAAATGATTTTTAAAAAAAAGAATTTATTAATATTTTGATGTTTATTCACATCACTCTCAGAAAATTATGAATGGAAATAACATTTTATGCCTTTTATATGCATTTATATGAATTTATATAGAAGTAATCCAAATTTGATGCATCAATAAGGGATCAGATATATTTAGCCAATATATTCTACAGCCTTCTTTGTAAGGAAATAGCGGGGTCTCTTTGTTTTATACAAGAGAATGGCATCATCTCTTAGCTTTCATTGCTGAGAATGTACTGAACCAGTCATTATATTAACCACTATTTTCTGTTTGTCATCTATTTTTATTAAAATAGATCACTTCTCTTGTAAACTTGAAAGTCAACAAAGAGATTGAATGAAACATGTTGATAAGATGATCAATGCAAAGAATGCCTCAAACAGATTTTGGAATAATAAATGACTCTTCTCAAAGTTTATAGAGAAGAGTTTTTTTTTTTGTTTTTTTTTAATCAATTAAACTCAAGGAGCTACTAGTAGTGAAAGAGAATGAGAAGACTTTAAAGGCAACTGAAACCCAATCCTAAACAGTAAACAAGAGATAAACCTCTACTCCTGTTTAAAAAAAAAAATTGGATAGGAATGTGAACCCATCTACTATTATAGAAAAAAAAAATAAATTGTAAAGTTTCAGAGTTTAGGTGGAGATGTCAGAAGTATAGTTGAAGTAGACATTAGAAGTAAATGGAAACCAAATTCTAAACGGGTAACAAGGGATAAATCTCTACTCCTGTTCAAAAGACCAGGGACAAGTGAACCGGACAATAGATAAACCTATCTATCCTTACTAAAAATAGTTAAAAAAGTAGTTTTATTAATATTGTGGTATATCTAAAGATTCTTTTTAAATCAATATCTATACATTTAAGTTTCTCTACAAATGAAATGTAATGATCTTTAGAATTTGGTTTCCATTTCTATTATACTTCTGATATCTCCACCTAAATTCTGAAACTAGCATTTCTGAATGTTTTCAATTGCTGATGGTCACTTTCTTCATCTTATATTTAAAAGCATCATAGTAAACAACTGATGGTTGTCCAAGGGACAAGTCATCATTCTTAAAATGCTTCAGCAAATTACTGCTAGCACAGTCAAATACTGTTTGATTTCCTATCGCTTTGAATCCTGAAAATGGTTTCAGCTACTTTGAGGCCCAGTTTATAATAATTCACAAATACTCATTACTTGTATCTGCCTTTACATTATCTGAAACAAAAAGTAGAGTAAAAATTTTGAAAGCATTGTAATGTCAAATACTGTAGCCTATTATCTAGTAAGTCCTTTGCACGTAGACTGATGTACTGAAACTTCCGTTTATTCTAATGGGTGACTATAATCCTTACTCTAATATTCATATTAGTATACCAAAATTATAAAGACAAAAGGAAAATTTTTTATACCAACATGTTATGTTCCTTGAACTTTATCAAGGTAAATGTGGAGATTTAATTTCATAACTTATATATATATAAATTAATAATAAGTAGAGATGATCCTTAAAAATCCATTCAGTTATAATTTATTTCATGAATACACAAAATATTCATCTCTTTAGACCAATGTTTCTTTAATAAAGATTATTAAAGGAAACATTGGTCTGAAGATGTTATGCTGTACCTGTGGAATATACTGTCTGGCAGGAGGGAATTCACCATTAGCAGTGGATTACTTAATACACGCCACTGGAAAATCTTGTATGTTGTTAACATTATAAAGATTACCATTCCATTTCCAACCTTTGTTTTGGTTATTCTTATTCAGTAAACTTTTCTCGGTTACAACAGAAGAGATGTATATGTTTTTGTGAATTCATGAAATAAATTATAACCAAATGGATCTTTAAGGATTGCCTGTACTTATTATATTGCTCTGTTCTTACATTAAGCTCTCTTTGGATTAATGTCCTCCTTGGAATTATCCCTATAATTATGTATTGATAATATATTAGGTTGGTGCAAAAATAATGACGCAATAATGTCGTTTTTTGACGTATTTTTTAATGTCAAAAACGACATTATTACGTCATTATTTTTGCACCAACCTTATATATATATATATATATATATATATATATATATATATATATATAATATTGAACATTTTAACTGCTTCTGAATATTTAAATGTCTGGTTCATAACAGAATCTAGCAGAATACAAATTTCAAAATTGAAATTTATTTGGAGTCTATAATTAGCCTTATGTAGCGTATAAATAGTAAATCTGGTAATAATTCAGTAGTTTGACCTTCTGACCCCGATGAGCAGTATTCTGCAAATCACTGAAGTCAGTCAAGAGATAATTCAACTGAAATTTTATTCATTTTATTGTTTATCGTCACTCTAGTTAACTATCGAGCATTTTCTTGACAAAAATTATGCTTGTTTTAAAGTACATTAAATTCTGGTAATTTTTATATATTTTAATAGGTTATTGATTTGTATTATTATTATTATTAGCATGTCACTATAGAAAGTTTATTGATGTACCCCTCACTGACACAAATGTCTATTTTTGTCCCCAATATCTAACATCTTGGGTATGGCGATAAACTACATCCATATCCTGGGCAAGGCGATAAACTATGTTCAACAGCTAGGCCTCTGATCAGGAGGTTTTGAGGAGCATGGAACCACCTCTTAATTGCTGGTGTTCCCAGGTCCACCCAGACCCAGGATGGTAGCACCTGTTAGGGTTCCAGCTATGGGCAAATAGTTTACCCCCAATCTGGGGTCAAAATTACGAAAGGGTAGAAATACATTTCTGTAGTGAAAGTGTCAGAAATACATTATTTTAAATAATAAAAATTAGCAACAATAAATCTTTCTAAAAGAAATTACTAATACTTCCAAGGAAATTAGCTAAACTGCAATGTGCATTTTCCACAAAACAATTTCACCTACATCTTGTATAGGACAATAAAATACTACCAAGCGTAGTAGAGTAAACAAGATGGATTAAAATCTAATTGTATGAGGAAAACTTCACCTACATGCTGTCATCTTATATGATAAACCTACAACCTATCTGTTTATAGCTAGGGTGGTGCCTTCAGCAATACTAATATCGTTTCTCCATACAAATAATCTATTGATATTAAAAAGTGACACATTTAAACAACTAATAAAAAAATCATAATCCACAAACTGTTTACACAAAGCACTATGCCTAAACTACTTGTCCATACAAAATACCTTTAAAATTGCAATATATAAAATGCACATTCACAAAAACTACAAATTCCTTTCAATGGGTCTCACCTTTTTGCTGTGGGCAGTGACCCGGGATGCCAGGGGATGGAGTCCTGATGACTGAGTTATTCCTGATCCAGTATAAAATGACAAAGAATTTCCACAAAACATCACTTTCACTTTGGTCCCTAACTCAGATAGATGGGTGGATGGAATAGCCCAATCTATTCCAATCAGATAATCATATAGTAGTAAGGGCTAGTTGGGATGAAAGATAATGGCTGCGACATGGATGCAAATCTTAACACCATGCTATACTTGGGTAGATATAGCGGGGAAATGTGGGTGCTCATTTCCATGTTCAGCATGACTATACCGTCTGTGATAGCCCTGGTGGATCAGGGTGAATAGGATTAATCCCCTCTGGTTGTGTCCCTTGAGAAGAAATTCCAAGGTGGGTAGGGAGCACAGATAGTGAATACAAAATTATGTGGCTAACTCTTATAAGCAAACCAAGAGACAATATGAAAATTTCAAAACAAAAAGTGACAATTAAATATCAGGAAAAAAACAAATTTTCAATTTTCATAGTCATAGAATCATTAGATGGTGAAATAACAAAAGTGTCACCTTTTGTTATTACAAAAGGTTATATCAGCCATGATAGAACCAAAATCTGTAAAAAAAAAAATAACACACTTCTAATTCAAGTAAAAACCCAAAACAGAAAATTTACTAAAAATCAAGCAAATAAATGACATGAAAATAAAGGTTTACCCCCATCAATTTCTTAATTCATTTAAGGGAGGAGTAATAAAAGGCCCAGAACTGTCATTCTGTTCAATGGAAGAAATTAAAAATGATGACACCGTACAAAAGCAAGGCATAACAGATGTCAAAAGAATACAAATAAAAAGAAATGCCACATCAATAAATACAAACATATACATTTTGACATTCAACGAACCTACTCTACCTAAAGAAATAAAGATAGCCAAGGTAGAGCCATACATTCCTAATCCCCGTAGATGTCACAAATGTCAGAAATTTGGTCATCTACAAAATCATTATACGAGAGCATCAGTCTGTTGGAGATGTGGAGGATTTGAGTCTAATCATGAAGAGTCACCCTGTGAAAGGCCACCTTTATGTCCAAAATGCAAAAAAAAAAATCCCTTAGCAGATTCTAAAGAGTGTAACATCTGGAAAAAGGAAAAGGAAATAATAAGAATAAAATACATGTAAAACTTCTTGTTGCAAGAAGCCAGAAAACAGGTTGTAACATCCTATGCAAATATTGCTAAAATATCGAAACAGCAAAAATGGCATCCAAGAGAATAATGCAATAAGAAACCAAGACTTTACAACTCTAATAAATGATTTAAAAAGTTTAATAGAACTACTAAAATTTAGTATATCACACACAAACCAAACTCTGATCCTGCCAACCTCAAACAAAAAAGAATCTATAAGTACGAAAGAAATAACTCCAAAAACTCCAAAGTAGAAAAATCCTTCAAGAAATAGAACCCTCCAAACATTCACAAGAGAATCAAAAAATTCATAAAAGAAATAACCACATCCCAGTATATCGTAGAAGAACCAAGAGAAATGGACATAGATGAACAAAACTCTATCCCATCTCAAATAAGGGAATGGTCATCATTCAGACAAAGATTATCAAAAGAACCTAATGAAGAAACAAAGGAAACAAAATCAAACAAAAAAGAAACAAAAGACCTTCAAAGAAGAAAACCTGACAAGAAACAAAGCGGTATTAGATCTGAGAGCATAGAAATTATAGACACTTCACCCACTAAACCTAAATCGGACAAGCAAAAACTCATAACACCCTAATACATAAATATGATGCAAAAAATTATACAGTGGAATTGTTGAGGCCTAAAAACAAACATAAATGAACTACTGCTCGTAACAAATCAACTTCCTGCTGTCATTTGCCTTCAAGAAACTTTCCTAAAACCTAATGATAAAATAAAAAAACTATAATCTATATAACTACAAACATGATACTCAACAGAGTGCATCTGAGGGTGTATCGATTCTAATCAGAAATGACATCCCCCCTCCAAAATAAAATGCTTCTTGAAACCAATCTACAAGCAGTTGCTGCAAAAATTACCCTGCATAGAACCATTAACATCTGCTCTATTTACATCCCACTGCATGATCCCCTAAAAGAAACTGATCTAAATAAACTAATAGAGCAATTACCAAAACCATTCATTTTATTAGGTGACTTTAACAGTCATTATGGAGATCCAAGAACTCATACAAAAAAGGGAAAAACCTGGAAAATGTAATTAACAACAATGACTACTTGCGTTTACGAAACGATAAGTCTAATACATATCTATATCCTGCATCAGGTATATACTCGACTATTGACCTATCACTGTGTGACCACCCCCCTCTACTTTTATGGATTACAATTGGCAAGTTCTCAGACATTCATGCAGCAGTGATCCCTACCCAATTATACTGAAGAGTTCAGAACCAATTGAAAACTATCTCCCTCGATGGAAACTAAAGAAAGCAGATTGGCGGGAATATAAAAACCAATGCTTTCAAAAACATACTGACAAAGATGGCAAAAAAATCTATTGAATATTTCTCTTAAACATTAATAGCAATTTCAAGAAAATGTATATCAAAAAACAGTGAATTAAATAAACATCATATACAATGTTTCAACAAAGATTGCAAAAAAGCAATAAGATTTTGTATAGCAGCACTATGAAAATTTAATACTCAACCTATAATTTAAATCTATTTAAACAAAAAAAAAAGCAATGGCATGTAGAGCTATCAAAGAAGCTAAAAGAAAATCATGAAGAGATTACCTAAATAAACTCCAGTATGAAACCAAGAAAAGTCTGGAATATAAGAAAATTACCTCCTAAATCACCTTTCCCAATAACAAAAATAACAAGTAAAAAGGATATAGCAAATGTACTTGCTGATAGCTTTAAAAAAAATTCCTCAAGTGAAAACTACAAACAGTAATTCCAAAAGGTTAGGCATGATGCAGAAAAAAAAAAAAAAAAAGATGAACTTAAACTCAAACAGCAAAGAAGATTACAGCCATCGTTTTACTCTGAATGAACTTATAAATGCCATAAGTGAATCACATAATACAGTTCTTGGCCTAGATGAAACTCATTGTGAATTTCTTAAACAGTCGCGTTCAGACAATTACTGCAAGACATTGGAATAGTGATACTGGTCAAGACTACATTGTTCTCTCTACTAAGCCTGATTGTGCATACTAACACTTCTACTTCTCTGTATGTATTCCTGTTTGTAGTATGTGTTATTTCATACCTGTGTTCGAGTTCTTCTTTATTGGTTCTACCTTGGATTATCACCGTGGTACAAGGAACCAGACCATAACACTATTGAAAACGGTTTCAAATTCTCCCCAACCAAAACAAAGTGTCTCCATTTCTGCAATCTGAAAAAAAATGCACAATGATCCAACTCTTAAACTTGAAGGAACAGAAATTGAAATGACTGATCAACATAAATTTTTGAGAATATGTTTTGATAAAAAAAAAAAAAAACTTACTCTCCCCCCCCCCCCACTTAAAATACATAAAAAAGAAATGCTTCAATTACTGTGTCTAACACTGACTGGGGAGCAGATTGTAGAGTTCTATAAATTGGGTTACGGATGTTTCATATATGTGTTGACCCGGAAATCTTAACTAAAAACACTTGACCTCATTCACCATGCAAAATTAAGACTGGCTATGGGTGCCTTCAAAACATCACCCATAGAAAGCTTATATGCTGAAGCCCATGAGACACCTTTAAAATTGAGACAAGAAAAACTGGCATTACAATATTATCTGAAACTTAAATCCTGCCTGCCACTGTACCTTCAACCCTAAATACAAAAGTCTATTTGACAAAAAATAAGTATTATCAAACCTTTTGGCCTTTATATGAAAAATCTCATCAGTGAAACAAATTAATCCAACCGTAATTCTTAAAACCACCAACTCAAAAAACCCAATCTGGTTAATAAAATACCCTATAATTCTGCTAAATCTTACTGAATACACTAAAATTAATTCTAACATCTGATTCCATGGAAGAAATCCATGATGTTCTACAAGCTCACCCAAATCATAAGCATATTAACACTGATGGCTCTAAAATGTTGGACAGATTTGGATGCTCTGCTATTCTTAACAACATAACAATACAGAAAAGATTGCCTGACAAAGCCTCAATCTTCAGTGCAGAAGACTCAGCCATACACTTGGTTTTAGATGTTATAGAATCCAGTGAGTCAGATAGATTCATCATCTCAGATTCACTCTCTCTACTCACAGTTCTGAAGAATAAAAACATAGGAAACTTCTTGATAAATAAATGACTAAATAGGATTAACTCTATAAGGAAAAAGGATGCTGTAATAGTCCTATGCTAAATACCGAGCCATATTGGCATACAAGGAAATGGAAAAGCTGACAAAATGGCGAAGGAAACACTGAACATAGCCCTCTCAAATGTAAAAGTGCCACACACCAACTTCCGACTCACAATCAACATGTACACCATTAAAGAAAGCAATTATGGAACAACAGTGTAAACAATAACCTTCTCAACATCCAACCAATCATTAGTGAAATTCTGTAAAGTTCCAGAAAGATAAAGAGAGAGAAGGTGGTTCTAGCCAGACTCTGCATAGGACACTTGTATATAACCCACCAACATCTACTAAAAAACGTGGAACTGCCAATATGTGTCCCATGCCAGGAACCATATACTGTTAAACATTCTACTAAATTGCTGTAACTTCCAGCGAACCCAAATCAAACAGCTTAAAGAATCTATTTAAAAATACCAATCCAAGTAACATCATAAATTTTATTAAAGAAGTTTGGCTCTACAGGAAAATATAAAAAAAAAAATTTTACCAAACCTGTTTACCTACATTGTTCTGTAGCCAATTTTGAAGGAAAAATTATTACCAGCAATACAATTGACTCTCAACAAAATCCCCCCTTTACAAAATATGTCAATAAAACCTGATCTACAAAATGATTCTTTACAAAGAATATATACTTTATTCATATGAACTTATCTGAAAAATCTTGTCAGCATTAAATAACCCATCAAGGTTGATATGCTGTGGTACTAAATAAACCAAACCGCTTTAAGTAACCCACAAAGGGTTGATAAGCCATAAAAATAACTCATATGGATGGAAGTTTTGAGAGATGTCTTATAATATCTAACTGCCAGTTGTTGGATTTGAACTTGTGTGTCTAGTTCTGAATATCACCATCTTATCACTAAGGCATTCCACTCCTGTAGAAAAAAAAATGAATGTGTTAAATACATAACAGTTATTGTCTAGGTCATAACATTTTTTTTTTTTTTTTTTTTTTTAGTCTTGTGAACAGTCATGAGTTGATAGTTATAGTGAAAGTCCATCAAGCTGCAAGCTGAGGATTCAGTTTCCAGCAGAGACATCAATTTAATGTTGATTCAATTTTCCCTAACCTTAGAATAAATAAACACTTACTAAAACAGGTCTTATGTTAGGCAAATATAAGATGCCTAAATCTGAGTCATTTATTAGCTGTTTAGTCACTTTCTGGTTTTTATGCAGTAGATTATAAGAGCAAAACAACTTGACACTAACAAACTAGTTGCACACACATTCCTCAAATGGTTACTTTTAAATGATCTGAAAGAAAAAAAAAAAACAACAAAAAAAAACCAACAAAAATTGGAAAATCTGGATCACGTTTCTCTTGTCATGTCTGGCATACTGAAGAAACATAACATCCAAAATTTTCCATGTCATATATGGAAAATTTATTGCTATCTAAAACGAGGATATGTCATTTCAAAATCATTTTTGAATAACCTGTTTTTTGTTAATCTGGTCTTTGGGATTAGTTTTTAATTTTTTTTTTCTTATCAATAGAAGAAAAGGCAATTTCTTATTTTGCCTTAAGAGTTTAAATATTATTTATTGCATCCAATATAGACAGAAATATTTGTAATATTTATAATGGAGATATATAAAAGAAAAAAATCTTTTTAATGATTAATTGATTTTTACAAGAATTTTCATTTGTTTTAAATAATTGTAATTAGAATAATTTATAAAGTTTTAAGTCATTTAAAATTCTGTAGTACTTTGTGCAAGTTAGGTGATATTCTTAAATAAAAACTATATTTACTAATCATAAATGGAACAGCTTACTACAATTCAGTGACCTCCTCCTCCCAGTATTTAAAAAAAAAATTGAATTTTTGTGTGTGTGTGTGTGTGTATATATATATATATATATATATATATAAATGTGTGTCTAACAAAGACATTTCAGAATTCTGCTTCCTTTAGAACAGGAAATTTAAAGAAGTAGGTTTAAAAACTTAGTATCAGCTTTTTAAAACTTCAAATTCAGGAAAAGATTTTACAGAACAAGTGACTTTTTTAAAAAAGTAAAACTAATTGAATTCTTCTCTTGTAAAATCAATTAAAAGGAGAGAAATGGGGAAATATCAAAGGAAAGAATAGCGATGTCATTAACTAATTTACTCGATTAATTCATTTTAAAACAAGCTTTCTTGAAATGAAAATGCTAGTTTGAAAAAAACAAAACAATTTTACTTTTACACGCTACAGCATTTTCCTATACTATTTATATTATTCGGACTATTATCCTCATCTTTGTCACCATATTTATTACAACATTTCGGCTTTGTATGCTCCTGCCTTCTTCAGGTGGTTGGAATGTCAAACTGAACCCTTTATTTCACTCACTGGGGTAGACTATTCTAGTTCCACATGCCATGTTTAATGGATGTCAGTTATCTCCTGTTAATTCTCCTCTCCAAGTTCTCTACTGCCTTAACTGCATATTGAACTCACACTCTTTGGGTCTTGTCACTTTATCCACTGTGCTATGAGTCCTCAAAAAAAACAGATAGCATTTTCCTAATTAGTATTTCTTTTTAAAATCAATAAATTAAAATTGCAGATATTTTAATAACCAAATGTTTTATCACTTATTTTATATAATAAGTAAATTAATCACTTTGTAGGGGGTGACAGGTTATTCCATTACATCAATGGCCATATCATGTTAAAACATTGGTTCTCATATGATCACCAAAGTTAATGCTGTAAGCTTGGATATGCAGGTGGTGTAAGAGATAACAGCTCAGAATTGGAAATCAGAGAGCCAAGTTCCAATCCTCGTTTGGTTCATTATATTCACTTATGTGCAGACAGCCTTGGAAAAAGCATGAATCCACCTCTTCTCTTCCCACCTATGGATTAATTAATAGGATGTGTGTCAGTAAATCATTATCTCCAAAAAATTCTCACAATCAAAAAATATTTTGTGGCTTTGCTTTAACAGGTCTCGACATCTATCAGAGATGAAATTAAAATTTTTATTATTGCATTATTCTAAAATGTTAACACATCAGCAAATAACTATTAATGTCAACAACTAAGCACAAATAGTTATTAATTAAGAAAATTAATAATTAATGTATAATATTATCTGTAACTACAAATACAAGAATGTCGTTTTTGGTAAAATTTTTAAAAAAAAATGACCATAAACACGTTAAAAAATGCATATATTGTCAAAAATTCCTTTTTCCACAATATAGTTATTTGTGCTATGTTATAATGCTTATTACCTAAACAATAATAATAGTGAATAATATTTTTTTTTTTTTTAAACATTAAAGTATATTTAATTAGATCTGTCGTGATCTATAAATAACCTGCAAAAAACAAATCAATCAAAACACCTTATTTCAATATATTTTATTTTTTTCCACCTATTCAAATCTTTACACTTGGGGCAATGTTAAGTCATCTTGGTGGTATTTAAAATAAAGAGTTAAGTTAAATGCATCATTATCTCTGGGTGCCATGTCTTTTTAAGAGTAATCTAGAAATGACCTGCCATTTGCTAGTAGACACTACTCACTGATATAGAAGCAATAATATTTTTCTTAGCTTAAGTATTATGTGGGATTGTAATCCAAGGGAAAGACGTCAATCAGTGTATAATAAGAAAACAGACAGTAGTTGCTAAGCACAAAGAAATGCAGGGAAACATGGAAGGGAAGGAGAGATAATGTTGGCTGGGTTATTGGAAAAGAAATGGTGAGGAGAGGAAAAGAAGATTGAGGGCCTGGATACAACTGGCAAGCATTTTAAGTGATGGCCCAAGACATAAAAAGAAAATTAGACTGGTAAGGAAATACTTCACACACATCCCACAGAATATAAAAAAATCAGAGGGCAAAAGTTTGAGGTTAACTGTCATATAAAATAATATTAAATGAGAAAAGAAAGCAAGTAAAAGTTTAAATACTAGAGAAGAGAGGAGAAAAAATATGAGAGAGAGAGAGATGAAAAGATAGGATTTAGAAAAAGATAAAAGAGAGATGAGGACACAGAAGAATGAGAGAGAGAGAGGGGAAAAAATAAAGAAAGGGAGATGTAGAAAAAATGAAATAGAGAAAGTGGAGGTCAAGATGAAGAGAAAGAAATGTGATGGAGGGAGGGATATGGAGAGAAAGAGGAATGATATAAAAAGATTGAGAAAGAAATGAAGTAGAAAGGGAGATTAACAAACAGTTTTTTTTTTGTCTTTTTTTAAATGCTGGAAAAAAAAAATTTCATGCTAAAAATGTAACTAAAATATTTCATTTTTTATTTTTATTTTTTTTTTTTTGGTACCAGTCAGTAATGCAGACTAACTAATTTTTTTTACTCTTATTTTCAAAGCTTATCTTAGTTTGACACAAGGCCATAATAAATGGATATCCAATAAGTACCAAAACTACTAACAATAGCCTGCTAATCACTGTTCTATCATGAGGTAATTGCTATGTATTTTGTATTAGTTGTAGACTTTTATCTTTTCTATATAAAACAATGTAAAGGGATATTCCATTATAATAGTAACAGATGACATTACTAAACTCCAATAAACAAGCAGTGCATTAACAATGATCATTAGTAAGAAAGATCAGACTTATCTTTTTATTTTAGTTTTGTTTTAGCTTTTAGATATATTTCTAGTTTTAATGATTTAAAAGGCATAATACTTTCTTTCCTTTTGACAAAAAAAGGGTAAATTGTCTGGCTAAAATGTATAGATTACTCATACAGAAACTCTAACTAATACAATTTCAAATTACAAAATTACAAGCCATCAATTGTAAGAAGACAATGTTTGGTTATCAGCAAGAGAAAAAGTCCAAAATGAACACTACAAATTGGAGACATCAAAATCAAACAAGTACAAAATGTTGAAATATCTGGGAAATGTTTTAACAGATGATGGAAAATTTTGGAACGAAAATCCCAAGGCACATTGGGATATCAAGACACCTTCGAAAAGATAAGCAAGGTACTAAGAAGTGGGAAATTTTTGTTAGCTGTCTAGCACTCTTTTCTTTGATTCTATGTAATGTCAATCCTCCTATATGGTAGTAAATGCTGGACTATTTCCTCACAATTTCCTGCAAAAGGTTGATAAGCCATAAAAAAACAAATCAATACCCCAATATTAGTATAGTGAATTGGATCTTCACTAAGCGATCCATTACTGAAGTCCCATGCTAAACTAAGATGGTTTATAATTCCTTCCATACGATGATAGCAAGTAAGCTCATCTCAAAGATCATTGTGAATGTAGTGAGTATGATCTTTCCTGTTGTAACTCTGTGCCAGAATAAACTATGTTTAGCAGATATCTATATACTATCAGCATTGCAGAAAGCTAAGGTATTTTATAGAATGCCTAACATTTTTTTAGCTAAGCATATTAGATAAATGGAGGATACTTTATCTCCCAGTTATTATAGGGGATTTATAATACAGAGAATCTTTTCCACACAATGTAAAGAAACCTTTCTGAAGTTTTATTTATTGCTAGTCCATTCTATGTTAGTCAATACTTCCTGTGTGCTGTCACCTTACATTCAGCATGACATACAACAGCTAGAAACAGTACAAAAATGCTTTGTCAAAACAATTGTCAGAGTTATAAGTCTTGGCCTTTTCTTATTTGAAGCTCAATGTCTTAGGTTTGATTTAATACAGGTATTTAGAATAGTACATTGAATTGATGACATAGGTTTTGAGTTTTATTTTACTAAGAACCAGTATAAATCCTCCAGAGGGTATCAATTAAATATTCAACTGCAAACCTAGCATTTTATAAAAATATTCGTTTTCCCAATAGGTAGTGAATGAACAGAAATGTAATCTAAATGAAGATACAGTGTAACCCGGATATAAGAGAGTTGTCGGGACCATATAAAATCTCTCTTATATCAGGGTTTCTCTTATATCCGGGTTACACTGTATTCTAATTCTGATGACATTATTTTGGTCTTTGATTTATTACAGCAATCTTTGCCATTTTCAGTTGGATAATACATTTTCTTTAACATTAAAATATTTCTGAGTTTGGCACCTTGCATATATACTCGTCAAATAACAAGGTACCTTCTTGGCTTCAGTTTGGTTATTTCATGCATTGCCTAAAACAACAAACTTCGTAATCCGAAGAATACCTAGAAAATGTATACAGATGATTTTATGTTTTTATATACAGTCTTAAAGTATTAAAGACATTCTATAGAATACTGGATTTCCAACTTTGCCAGTAATATATATAAATTCAGTTTTCCTGCAAGAAATCTAGAACAATTTTAAAGAAAGCGAAACCTGGTTGTGTGCAACTACATTGTACTTTCCATTTCCTTTCTTTCTTTCTGTCGCCTTTCTTTCGGTTTTCTTTCTTTCCGTCATCTTTCCATCTTCTTTCTTTCCGTCGTCTTTCCATCTCCTTTCTTTCCGTCGTCTTTCCATCTCCTTTCTTTCCGTCGTCTTTCCATCTCCTTTCTTTCCGTCGTCTTTCCATCTCCTTTCTTTCCGTCGTCTTTCCATCTCCTTTCTTTCCGTCGTCTTTCCATCTCCTTTCTTTCCGTCGTCTTTCCATCTCCTTTCTTTCCGTCGTCTTTCCATCTCCTTTCTTTCCGTCGTCTTTCCATCTCCTTTCTTTCCGTCGTCTTTCCATCTCCTTTCTTTCCGTCGTCTTTCCATCTCCTTTCTTTCCGTCGTCTTTCCATCTCCTTTCTTTCCGTCGTCTTTCCATCTCCTTTCTTTCCGTCGTCTTTCCATCTCCTTTCTTTCCGTCGTCTTTCCATCTCCTTTCTTTCCGTCGTCTTTCCATCTCCTTTCTTTCCGTCGTCTTTCCATCTCCTTTCTTTCAACAGAAACTTAAGATACTTTCATTTAACTACATGTGTATATTGAGAACAAAATCTAGTATTGTGCACTTCAATTTAAATTTTTAGAGATGGATAGAAAAAAAAGTCATAGCTACTAATTAATACATTCACTGAATAGTAGAACCCTCCTACCTAACATTGTTACCTTTACTTAATATATCATCTTTGGCTTTTGAGTTACTGTTAGAAATTGATTTGTAAGATTTCTTATTTGATTTTATTAAAGTATAAAAAAATAACTCTAATGTGCATCCTCAACACTGGCTTTAATTTTTTTGCCATGAAACATATTTTGACATTGTGGTTGTTTTATCATAAAGCAACTCTATAAATTAAGATAGAAAACATTGAAAAGGCCTTACTGTTATTTAGAGAATAATAATAAAATAAATTGTCCCCACAAGCACAGATCATGCATTACAAGGGGTTTTCTCTATGCAGAATATGTGTGTTTTAGGCTGATCTTCAGTGAAAAATGTGCCATTTCTGAGTTTAGGTCTCTGGTTGGGACGTAGACATAGAAAGAAATGAGTATACAACAGAAATCAAAGGAAATAATAATAATACAACAGTAAAATTTTATGGGAGGAAATATATATATATATATATATATATATATATATATATATATATATATATATATATATATATAACTTTATCATATAGACAAAACCATTTTACTCACTACAAAGATGCAACTTCATTTCAGTGCATTTCAACTGCACTGAAATGGGTGAGAATCAATTCTCACCCATTGAAGTGCCATTGAAATGCACTGAAACGAAGTTGCATCTTTGTAGTGAGTAAAATGGTTTTGTCTATATGATAAAATAAATAAATAATTATCACTATTGATATCAGGCCCTCTTTTGGATTAATGCTGTGAACGTTGGAATTTATATATTACTTTCATTCTCATCGCATCATGTATATATATATATATATATATATATATATATATATATAGTTATTCATATTGGCCTAAATAAAATGGCATTGACAATCAGAGGTCATAATGAAGTATGCCCCAAAATGGATATGTTGTGTGACAGCAAATATGTCAAGCTTGACAGAGAATACATTTTCTTTTTTATTATTACAAAATTTAGTCTAATAGTACTTTAGCTAGCAGTAACATTCATCTAAACGCCTCACTAATTCTACTTAGAATGATTATTTGCACTAACAGCCACTCTTTTTAAGGCCTCAGAAGAAGGAACGGGGGGAAACAAGGGATAAACATCTGCTCCTGTACAAAAAAAGAACAAGAATGAACCAGGTGATAGGTAGACATATCTACTTCTATTAGAAAAGACAACTGAATGGCTTAGAATATTGGCAAGGAGGCATAGATATTTTGGGGTACAGTGTTACCTTACAAATTATGACTATCCCTCCTCTTTCCATTAATGTTTTCCATCACATACAAAAGAAAATTTAACATCATGGGGATGAGTGGTGGGTTCTAAAATAGGATTAACCCTGAATACATGTATTAAGGTAGATTATTTAGGTAACTGACAGTATGATATTATCTATTAAGTTTTAACTTAGTGGGGAGATCACTTATAAGAATAAAATCAAATGAGGAATTAAGATTAAAATTATCATATAAGGGCATTTTTTTTTTGTTTTTTAGAGAGAAAACAAAAAAATTTTAAATGGTTTAATTTTAAAAACTTTTTAAATTTCTTGCAAGATTAGTGAAATTATCATTATTTTTATTATTAATTTTTGACTAGTATTTCTTTTATTTTAATTTAAATTATTTTTTAACACAATTCTCAGACCATCAATCTATCACTGTTAGTATTGCAGAATGGAAATAAAGAATCCTCTGGCAAGACTCTTTTCCACATCAAGCTGGTCTTAATGCAACAGCTGCCTTACCAGTTAAGCTACAGGGCCTCCCCAATACAATCATTCCATGTTGTTCCTTATTTTTTGTGACTACCAGACACATCACAATCTTTATTTACATACACTAGTAATATTAGTAGTACTGATAATACTACAAGTACTTTTAATAGCTGCCTTGTAACTGACTTCAGATCTGTGAAATTTTCACTGTATAATGTTTAATGTATGTGATTAATACACACCAATGGATTATATTGATGAAGAAGGATATTATGTTGAAAATATTTATTATCAAATAAAAGCCTTTTTGATCATTAAGTTATGAACTTATTAATATACCTACTTGAACGAAGAGTTGGCCACATTTGTTAATCTCTTAAGATTAATATACTTGTGTCAAGCTTTATGGCCACATCACGAAAAATTGGTTCACATATGATCACCAAGGTTAAGCAATGCTGAGCCTGGTCATTACCTAGATGGGTGACCACTTGGGAATACTTGGTGCTGTCAGCTTAGGTGTCAGGGTGGTGTAATGAATAATGGCTCAGAATTGTTAATTAGAGAGCCGAGTTCCAATTCCTGTTGGGTTTGTTATATTTACTTATACACAAATACCATTGGGAAACGGTATGAATCCACCTCTTCTAAGAGTTAATTAGTAAGATTTGTATCACTAAATGATTATTATCTAAAATAAAATAAAAATTTATCTAAAAATATTTTCTGACTGTAAATAACCTGCAAGGGGTTGAAAGCTGTAGAAAAAAAATTGTGAAAAAGTGTGATACTTAAGTTTTGACTGGGCCACTGTCTGATATTAGAAATATAAATGCATCACTGCAATTTCAGTTTACAGAATTCTGTAAATGTTAATTTGGTCATCAAGAACTTTGTTATTTAAATAACACAGTCTTTTTGTGCAGATCACTTCTGTCAAATTGTTTACATTTAAATAATATTATATAATAAATACTATAAGAAACTAGATTTTTTAAGCCAAGCTAGACAAATAGAATTCATTTTTTTATTTATTTATATAAAACAACTAGCAACATGGCCCGGCGTTGCCCGTGCTTGATTTAAAAATTGTACGTCTCATACAGCTATCACTTGACTTAAAATATTTTTGCTCTTCCTTGCCTTTAAAGGAGTGCCCTTTGCCATGATGATGTTGCTACATGCCTTACTTCTTGCCTATCTCACACTGCGAATTTTTTCTAAGCTCTATACTAAACATTAAATCTGTTACGAAAAAAGAACTAAACAAAATGAACACAAAACGATCAGCTTTAAAAAAGGACTCATAACTGGAAAAACCGAATGAAAAAAGAATGTTAACAACAAATACTTTTCACACCCAACCCAGTTCTGCAGAATCAGAATCAACGTTGAGTTTAAGCAAGCGAATGAGCCAATTAGAGTAAAGTGCCATGCAGATTTAAATTTTTCCCACTTGTGACGAATGCAGCTATCGATTTTTTTTTTTTTTTTTTTTTTTTTGTGCATGCTAGTTAACATTCGTGTCAGTCAGCTGTTGGCTCTCACGCTGACTAGTAGATTCTTTCTGTCTATTCATGGCAGCCAGCTATAGGCTCTCACTCTGGCCAGTAAACTACATGAAAACTGCTGTAGAAGCATGAAAAAATCAATTATTTCCACTATTGATGGGAGTTGACAAAGTCGGTCTTGGCCTTCCCACTAACTTGGGGCATGTGCATGTAAATTTTGATGCAAATCAGTCGAAAATTGCGGCTGTGCATTTCGTACACACACACACACACACATACTGCTTTTTATAGATAGAGATAAAAGTGATGTTTGTTGAAACACTTGATGGATATGTATTTAGCCCATGCATTCATTTAAGTGATAAATGTTGCTTGATGACAGTTTTCCAGTCTGCAAAATTTATTTCCCACCAGAGACATTGGGCAGTATTAATTAAAAATGAGAATTTCAAATTTATCTTTGTTTTATATAATGCTCTATATATGATATTTATGGATGACTATCTCTTAGATCCCTGAATCATCACTGAAGTTAAGTTACATCAAGCAAGGTTAGAACTTAGATGGGGGACTGGTTGGGAATACTGAACACTGTAAGCATTCTCCTACAATACAAAATATATTTCAGCTTAAATAACCCACAAACGTTTGATAAGCCATAGAAAAAAAAAGAAAGAAATCAATCAATCAATCAACTATTGCTTACAAATGTATGGTCAGGTTCTTTATTTTACATTTTAAAGCATCTCATGAAATGGTGACTCAACGAAAGATGTGGAGTAAAGAATTGGAAAATCTGCAGAGGTATGAGACCGATCTGGTCTAGCAGTTCCTTCAGCAAAGTTGCTAAACTCTGGCTATATAATTCTATTGTCATACCAACAACACTCTATGCCAAGGAGACATGAAAGAAAACCAGCAAAATCTGCCAGAGTTTAAATGTCTTCCATTGATGATGCTTGAGGACGATACTTGGCATCTCATAGTGAGACCACATAACTAACAGAAGTCATGGAGAGATATGACCCAACTGTTCTGCAAGACAAAATCACAGTGCAAAAGTGCAAGATGATTGGTCATGTGTTGTGGATGCAATTGACAAGACCAGTGAGAATCTCTTTGGAGTTGACGTCAAATGGGTGACATAGACTGATGGTCAGACCATCCAGGACTTGAAGGAAGACCAGCTGACCTGGAGGTAAGCAGCAGTACAAGCCCAGGGTCATGTTCAATGAAGAACTCTTGTTGTCTAATCTTCCATATGGAACGAGAGGAACTAACAAATTAATGAACAACTAATGGTTACACACTTCTGATTTTTATTTCAAGGGACCAGTCACCACCCTTAACACATTGGCTCTCAAGTCTCATTTCCTTTGTTGTCCCAGGGTCTTAACACTATATCTTAATTAATTTTGGTATATACTTTGTTTTAACATTGTTTCATATATGAGGCAAGGATATCATAGGTAGTATTTATTACCCATGACCACTGGTGTGCCATTTGGTATTCAAGTCTATTTTAAACCCAGAGTCCCACATGACCCATCTTTGGGTTGTTGGAAAATTCCAAATATACAAGTATTACATTGACACTCTCATTTACTATATTCAAAGATATTTAAATTTTTTTTTGAAAAAAAAATATGGTTCTGGTGTGCCATGATCTCCTAAATAATCAATAAAAGCATCCCACCCCCAATAATCCTCATAGAAAAGAAATTGTAAAACAATCCACTGGAGGATCATGTGGGCCTTGTAAACCTACCACCACAACTCTCTGGTGGGTCGTGTGGGAGCCAACGTTTGAAAATTGTTGAACCAGTTTTGGTCACCATGGTCAGATATTATTTTATTTACTTCCAATTCCTAAATTCTGCAAATCTTTTTCAATGGTCCAGGTTAAAATAATGTCTCAGAATTTCCAGTATCTCAATAATAACTAATATCTAAGATGAAAGGTATTGAATAGTATAATATATATATATATATATATATATATATATATATATATATATATGTCATTTGCAGACAGTACTGTTTTGCTGTATCACAGCTCTTCAGTGCAAGTAGATAACTGAATGCCTTAAGCCAGGATTGAAACCCAACCGATTTGGTCTCAGATTTTCTACCACTGAGCTATCTTCATTTGACAGAATAAGGTAGCTAAATCTAGTAATTTGTTTTTACAAATGTAAATAAATGTCAGTCAGCTGGAGTGCTCTATTCATTTTACTGAAGAGCTTCACATTAACGCAGGTGCCTGTTCTTTGTAGAATTAGCTTGTCATTCAACAGTGCTCAACTGAAATATATTTTCAAGAGCTAAATTATGTCATTCGCAAACAGTACTGTTTCGCTGTATCACAGCTTTTCAGTGCAACTAGACAACCGAATGCCTCAAGCCAGGATTGAAACCCAACCGATTTGGTGTCTGTCAGAGTTTCTACCACTGAGCTCTCTTCATTCGACAGAATGAGGCAGCTAAATCTAGCAATTTGTTTTTACAAATGTAAACAGATGTCAATCAGCCAGAGGGCTGATCCTAATATTAATAATATAATGGTATCATGTGTATACATGAAATGAGCTTTGAAATAAAGATCTGGAAATTGCATTCCATTAGTAACGAAGTTCCACTCACTTTCTTCTCCAGAACTGTTACTTTGGGGAATAGACTCCTGACAGGATGCTTCCCTAATCACTATAATCTTAACTTCAAATTTAGGGTCAGCTGTTATCTGGCCTACATATTCTCATAATATGCACTTACTTTCTTCGTTACAACTTCCTTCCATAATCCTCTGCTTTAACTGGCTCTTGGGCCTTGTATTGGTCAAACAATAATATAAAAAAATAATTTTGATACACCCTCATAATTACTTCAGAAATATTTGAGTTAATTCTGTGTGACATAGAAGGAGCATAAATGCCCCCAGTTACAGTTCATGATTAAAACTAGTAGGTTGCTGTTTTGTGGCATGGGTGGGGTGTACCTTATTGGACTTTTTAATCATACAGTAATACCAAAATGTTGGCCTTGACTATTTTTGTAACAAGAGACACCTGCAGGAAGTTCAATCCTGCCAGGTGAAAGGGAAAAAAAGGTTGAAGCAGTTATTTTCTTATTATCTTAGATAACAAGCTATGTTGTGACGAAAAGATTGGTTTCTTTGGATGTATATAGTTACATATTGCGGCATGGTGAAAATATGATTGTAATAACGTACCACTGATATGCCTAAAGAATGACTATACTTTGGAAAGACATTTGGTAGAAACAAGAATTTCTTATCAAAACAAAGTCCTTAATTTGACATGAAATGGTGGAAATTTTGATTATTATATGATTTTATTTTCTGTAACATAACAACTAAACAATAACACTGTGACAACTTGACAGGAAAATTCAACATAGAAATATTTGTCCCATCAAAAGCACATCACCTCAACTCATCCCATATTAAACTAATCTTTTTTTATATATATATATTAACATTCATCCAGTACAAGGCTCAAGAGACACTCAGTGTAGAGGGTTACTGAATGAGGTATGTGATATCAATATAAGACTAGGAAATAGGAAGTGAATATTATGAGGAATGTAATTGATCATGATCTAGCATCTCAATTTCAGTCACTTTTTTACCGACATGGTGTGGCTTCCCTCTGTCTTTTCTATAAATATTTTCATAGCATTTGTCTGATGAGGTTCCCTACTTGGTACTTTGACTCTGTGAATTTAAGCATGCTATCAGATTGGCAAATAAGTTTCACCATTTTACCATAGAACTACCAAGTTGCAACCATATGTTCTATTCTAATAGTTTCTTTTCTCACCTGTAGAACCCTCTTCTGATTTCTTGTTTCCCTACAACATAAAACCTTCAAAAATTGAAATGCAACACCAGTCGCCATTTTCTGTCTTCCTGGATCCTGTTCTTTTATTGACCTTTCTCTTCATTAAAGTTGTCTCATTCTCTTTCACACTTAGTCAACCCTTACGTCTTAGTGGCATTATCTCTTTGCTTGGGGTGAAATGATTGAAAAAAAAAAAAAAAATTGAGGAAAGCTAACAATTCAACCTAGATTTAAACAAGTTAAGATTGTAGTTTGCAGATTAGTAGCCATGCAAGAGTTTGTCCCACAAGATAGCTATTTTTGGAAATGAGCTCTCCGAGTAGGACATACCTCTCTTACTAATGGAATACTTAGGGATTGAAAGTGGTTCATCCCAATGGACATAGCAAGGTGGATCTTGGCTGTAAGGCTCTGTGCTGGTGGCACTAAAGAGTGGAATTCATCTGAACTAGAGATTGGTTTGCAATGTTGGATGTGTGTGGCAGGGGCTGGAGAGTGGAAAATAAATCACCTGCCACAAGGCCATGTAAATGTATCTATTAAAAGGGGAGAGAGAACCACAGATCTTATATTTAAATACTTAAGTCTTTAAATACTATATTTAACATAAAACTTTTACTAACAATGTCCCTTAACTACTGTTTAAATGTATACATTTGCAGAGCAACAACGTCCATAAAAAAACATCTTTTATTTCAGCAAAGTTAGAATTGGGCTTCCATAGAAAATCAACTTCCAAGAAAATCTTTGGAATGTATTTTGTTTGAAAGTGAAAGACTAAATGTACAAAGAGAGGTGACAGTGATATCATGCAGTTACTAATTTTATATAGTTGATAGGCAGATGCAAATTTTAAGCTATAGGTAACCAGTCAGTATGAAGTTATAAAAAAAACTTTCACTCAGTAGCCCTGTCAGCCACAAAATATAGAAAAATTGCCTCTTCACAGTCCACTGAGATCCACTAGGTGCTAGGGAGAAAACACAGGAACGTGTTTCTCCTAGTAACATTTGAAAGCCAAGAATAGTTTTGTTTTATTTTGTTTTCCCAATCCCCTGACCAATGTTAATTCACCTCCTAAATTCATTAATAAAAAAACAAAAAATACCAGATAATGCCAAAATGACTCAAAGCTTATTTGGGGAAGTTTATGAGAATGAATACAGCTTAGTGATGTCAAAAATCTGTGGCCTAAATTAATTGTACAGGGTAGATGAAGTCTTCAGCTTTTTAATCTTTGAGAAAAATTTAAAAAATGCTTTTTATTAGTATTAAGTATATTTCACTATGAGTATTCACACAACACAAATATATACAGATTACTAACTTAAGTACTTCAACCTAAATCTATTCCTTTAAAAGTATCCCATTAAATCCAATACAAATTTTGAAATAAATTTTGAGAAGTATTGTCATTATTCTTTGAATTCCACTGCTTTGTGGAACTGACTCCCAAGAGGATACTTCCCTAATCACTACAATCTTAACCTGTTTAAGTCTAGGTTTAACACTTATATTCCCCACATATCCCCATAAACTGTGCCTCTTACTCTGTAACTCTCTACCTTGAATGGCTCTTAGGCTTTGTATAGGGGGGAACATCACTATAAAAGAAAAAAATATACCATTTCAGTTTCAAAATGAGAATAGTGCCAATCAAAATGGAATGTTTCTTGAAAGGGAGAATTTTCCACCTTGAACAAGGGAGAAGAAGAGAAAAACACTGGGAACAGGGAGTGAAAGACAAAGAAAAAAACTAGTTTCAATAGAAGTATAAAAAAAAAAAAAAAAAAAAAAAAAGTATACAAATGGAAATGTTAATTGCATCCAGTAATGTTTGTCATCCATCCATATTTACTGATGTAAAATAAAATTGCAACACCCTAAATATGTATTTCAAATTACTCAAAATGTACACGGCTAATATCACTGTATTAGAATGAATGATCACATATACAGATCAATACGCGTAATGGTTCCAAAAAAAGAGGTGCATCTGCAAACCCCTGCATTAATACTGTTTGTTTTGAACATTAGGGATTTCAATTATTTATATGGCATCATTTGCAGGTGACTTATGCAAATGTAAGGTGGTTATAATATTAGTATGTATTAGAATATAATATTTTATATTGAATCTATGTTAGATATTAAATATATATATTCTTAATATATTAGCCCTTTGACTGAAAGTTATATTCAATGTATATGATTTGGGCTTCAAGTATTTGTAAACTTTTTTTCTACAAGTTATGCAGTGTAATATCTTTGTTGCTAGCAAGTATGTCTTAATATTGGTAGAAATATAATGGCTTTATGTATATAGATATATTTATTTTCCATGTTAACATTGGGTACGTTACAAATGGCGAGGTGAATTAAATTAAAGAATTTGTGTGTGTGTGTGTGCGTGCGTATATATATATATATATATATATATATATATATATACAGAACTTGGGGGATTTAGGCAAATTATTATAGTAATTCATCGAGTCTAGAAGAATCCTCAACAAGATGCAGAAAGCACTGTATGGCTGTTTTGTCCTATTTGGGACTCATCACCAGTGCGCATCAACTACCAAGATTCAAATCCAGACCATTTCGATACAATTCAAGTGTCATACCCACTGTACTAACGGGCCTCAGTGACGAAGAAAAAAATTGAATACTTGATATAACACTGCTACTCACAAATTTTGTGGTGATACTCATCCAAGTATTCATAACATAACAGATTGTGCCCCAAAAGCTATGTCTTTCCTTACCCCTGAATCACTCCATTGCAGAGCATTAGCTGGGTCAAGCAGGATATTTTTTTTTTTTTTTTTTTTTTTTAAGCCTTTTCACCCCAAGCAAGGCAGGAGTGCCACTAGCACACAAGGGGTTACAGAGAGTGGGAGCAAGAATAAAGAGAGGTGAAAGAGAAGAGGAAAGGATGAAGAGAAGGATGGGGAATAGGTCAAGGCATCTGGCAATGTCAATTGACATTGCATTTGAATAGTTGGAGATTATAGCTATCAGGAAAGCAAGAGGAAGGGAGTTCCACAGACAGGAAGTGTGAGACCTGAAGCTATTGGAGTAGAAGAGACAGCTAAATTTAACTGTTTCAACAGTAAAAGAGTGGGACTGAGATGCCAACCTAGTAGCACATTTAAATTCATGCAGTTTGGGAACTAGTGAAAGTAGCTCATTGGAGCAGTTACTGTGAAAGTATTTGTAGAAAAGACAGAGGGAAGCAATGGCATGTCTGTAAGAGTGACTGTAAACAAGATGCCAGATCAGGGCCAATTGCATTGCATATCCGTCTCTGGAATTTGTCAAGGACCTTAAGACAAACAGCAGGGACTCCAGACTCTATATGGCAGCAGTATTCCATGCAAGGGCAAATGGTTGATTTATAGATTTGAAGGATAGACTCTGGTGAGAAAAACTTTCTGGTGCGATACAGGAAACAACTTTCCTTGCAGTAGATGAAGCTATTGATTCAATGTATTTGTTTCATCACAAGTCAACAGACAGTGTGAGACCAAGCAGTCCCAAAGAGGTGCTCTCGTGGAGTTGAGCATCAGATATTCTAATGGGAGGCAGAGAGAGTTGAGGTATTAAAGTTGACCAGCCATTTCTTGCCCCAGTCAACAACAGATTGGAGGTAATTTTCAAGACCAACACCCAGGTTAGTTTTGTCAGCGATACCAGATTTGCTATTGAGGCAGGAGTAAATAGTAGTGTTGTTTGCATAGATGCCTACTTGGGAACTGATGACATTGGGAAGATCATTAATGAAGATCTGGAACAGTGTAGGGCCCAGGATAGAGCCTTGAGGAACACCTGTGTTCATGAGGAAGGAACTGGAAGAGAATCTGTTAAAGATGAGAAGTAATAGAATTTTAGGAATCATTATAGTAATTCATCGAGTCTAGAAGAATCCTCAAAAAAAATGCAGAAAGCACTGGATGGCTGTTTTGTCCTATTTGGGACTCAACAGCAGTGTGCATGCACTACTGAGATCAAACCCAGATACAATGCAAACATTATACCAACTGTTTCTTCTTAGTTACCATGGCCCATTGGTACAGTTGGTATGACACTTGCGTTGTATTGAAATGGTGTGGGTTCAAATCTTAGTAGTGGATTCTGCATTCAATATGATATCTGTCTCTCTTGAATTTAACCTGGAGTAATTTTTTTCCATTTATATTTGGTTTGCAGGTCTGAAAGATTGAAGGTTATTTTTATAGCTTTCATGAAATAAAGATTATTACCTACAGTATTTTAAGTCTTTGATATTCATTAATAATTTTGCTCTGTCTCTGACATAGAGCTCTCTTTGGATCTTTATCCTCTTGGAAATTCCATACGGATTACCATATATATATATATATATATATATATATATATATATATATATATATGGGCAGCAACCTTTCTTTTAAATCTGTTTTGTTGAATATGATAAAAATTTAATTAATTTTTTTTATTTCTAACATTCTTACATTTTTCTGTTTAGTAGAAGTAAGGGGCTACAAAAGTTGCCCATTGTCTCAAGCGCTTTCGTCCACTTCTTTAGCCATTTTCAAGGGAGTTTGTTTGAGGTGTTGTTAATCTCTCTTCATGTTTTGAGTGTTTCAGATGCATTTTTGTGCTGTTTTGAAGTGTTATATCAGAAGATTGCATGAGTTACAAAACACTGATGTTTTCTATATCCATGCTATCTATATATCTTATACATACATATATACTAATCATTTCACCCCAAGCAAGGCAATAAACCCACTAAGATGCAAGGGGGGTACTGATTGTGTGAGAATATGAGAAAAAAATAACATTATTAAGGACAGTGAACAATAAAAGGACAGTAATTATAAAAACAGAAGATAATGATTGATGTTGTATTCAATTTTTTGAAATTCAAAGTTGACTGGAAAACAAGAGGCCAGAAGAGAATTCCACAAGTGAAAAGTGCAAGAGGAAAAAATGTTAGCATAGAACTTAGAGTTGTATCTAGCCATTTTAACTGTAAAATGACAAGACCTTGATTCCAATCTAGTTGTATGCTTAAATTCATAAAGATACCAAAAAAAGAGAATCTCATCAGAACAGCAACCATAAAAATATTTGTAGAAAAGTCACAGGGAATCTGTTAAAGCAGTGAGAAAGTAACTGAAACAGATGATAGGTCAGGACCAATAACATTGCACATTCTTCTTTGTGTTTTATCAAGTATCTCTAAATACATAGCAAAAGCACCAGACCATATATGACAGCAATATTCAATGCATGAACAAATGTTAGACTTATAAATGTGTAAGATAGATTCTGGTGAGAAAAATTATCTAGCATGACACAGTGAACTAACTTTTCTAGCAGAAGACCTGGCAATTGTTTCAACATAATCTTTCTACTTCATGTCAGCAAAAAATGTCATATATATATATATATATATATATATATATATATATATATATATATATAGATTAATACAAATATAAAATTTGTCACTTAGCTACTTGATGTTATATATTCAGCACCCTGACTCCAGAGTTTCATAGACAAACCAGTGTGTAATTATTTGGTCCACTCATCAGGAGGTTTTAGCAATTGTCTGCTGATTTTCTTATTTTCATATTAAGTTAAAAAAAAATTATTTATGCACTTTTTGTTGATGTTAGGTTGTTTTTTTGTTTTTTCTGTTTTTTTTTTTTTTTCTTGTGTGTGCCTGCCTGCCTGTGTGTAGAATGTCATGGTTACCTATTGGCATATAAAAAAGGAAAAGTGTTATGGTGTAAAAATTGAAAAAAAAAATATATAAATTTACAAGATAAGGATCAAATTAAAATTGTATTAAATACAAAGAATACAGCATCTCTTTGCAAGTAAACTTCATCTTCCAACTTCTCAGATTTCCATGTATAATTTCTAACAGTTACAGAAATGGTCTTTGTTTTTGATATATTATGTGAGTATGCATATATATATATATATATATATATAATGTTTTGTGGTACAAAGCTTTATGACTGCCATAAAGACTAAAATTAATTTTATTACCGCTCATGGTGAAAATAGATAAAAAGTAAAACTGAAAAACGGGCTAGCTAACCGGTTTCAAACCTCACTCAACAGAGCTAAATCAAGGTTAATAAATTAAATAGAATTATCACTAAAAAGAGATGGACAATATGTATTAAAAAAAAATATCTATTGTGTAGATGGAAATTAGTTGGAGGCCCAGTACGAAGTCCTTATGTTTACACAGAGAGGGCTTCAACGATAAAATATATATGGCTTCCAACACTTTCAAGTGGTAATTCGAGTGGGACTTGCTAAGAATGGTAAATGAGTCCACACTGAAATTAGTTGCACAATTATGGCTATTTATTCGGTGTTCTGCAATGGAAGACCCATATGTATTGGTCTGAATGTCTGAAGGAGTGTACTTAAGATTGTGGATTTTCGTTGTAACATGTTTCTTTATTCTGACATCCAACCTTTGAGTCGTTCTCCCTATGTATTGCAAACCACAACTACATTTGAAAGAATAAATAAAAGAACTATTATAATGTGGAGGGAGAACGTCCTTCCACATGGACGGAAAGACAGGCTTGGTAGAGAAAACCACATGGGTGTTAGCAGCAAAGTACAAATAATGAACTGCAACAGAAACTTGCTTATCATATCTATCACTGATATTACCCAACCAAGGAAGGCGCAGGTACACAGGACATCTTTTTACTATAGCAGGTTTAACTTTATTGAATTCAGCAATTTTATTCTTAATTATTACTTGAACAATGCCCAATGGATAGGCATTGTTACAGAGAGTAGTGGTAATAAACCTAAGTTCATCATCCAACTTAATTTTAGAACAGATCATAAGAGCCCTATGAGTAAGGGTTTTAATTTAAATTAATTTTACGTTTCATGGGACAAAAAGAATCCCAATGGCTATATAAACCAGTAAATGTTGGTTTATGGTAAACAGAAGTAACAAAACCCAACGAAGACCTGTTTACCAAAACATCAAGAAAGGGAAGAGACAAATCAACCTCCTTTTCTTGTGTAAATTTTAAAGCTAGATGCATATTATTAAGAGACACAAGAAATTGGCCAGCTTCAATCTTGTTATTGAATATATATATATATATATATATATATATATATATATATATATAAAATGTGTGTGTGTGTGTGTGAGACACTATAAATTGCATTATGATTTAAATTTGTATGAAAATCTGATGATATGAAACAATTTGCAAACCTCTTATGTTTCACTGATCAAACATCATCGTCAGAAAAATAGATTTTATTTCAGCTAAATCATTATTTATTTCAGCTGGGAAAGGTATGAATCCAAATCTTCTCGCCACATCTATATGGTTAAATAGGACAGACTAGGTCCTATAGCCTTGGGTGACAACCAGTCTAGAAGGAAAATTCTGAATTCAAACCAGCCTGGAGAGAGTTGGGCTCCATCAGGCTTCTGTTGCCCGGAACTTCTGTTGCCCAAGAGGCACGGCTTCTCTTGCAGCTGCAGTACATGTGGTGCCCCTATGATTCTAATAGGCTATGGGACTCGTGAAACTCCAATGTTTAAACTTTCAACTGACACTGGCGGGAGTCAAATGTTTGAGTTAGCTTCCAGGGTAAAAACAGTTTGTTTTCAAACATATGTTGCTTCATTGTCAGCCTAAAGCACAACTGACCTCCATGAAATTTTTTATTTTCTCTCCTTTGTTTAATTTTCACACAAGACATGAAATTAAAATTAACAAAGCTTGACAATGATTCTGGAGGCTATTTTTAAAACTAAGTTCAGTTAACCTTGTTGTATCGAACATATTTCTTTTACCCAGAGGCTTAACTATTTCTGCAAATAAATATACTGAAATAATTCATATGTGAGAAATTATTCACAAATTTCAGTTTTTATGCTTCCAAATGAACTAAGTATATAATCATCAGCAGCAGCCATTGTTTATCCATGGCTGGACAAAAGCTTCCATGCCAGTGTTATCCTCTGCCATATCTTACTAGCAAACATTTTTATCTCATTCCTCTATTTTCTACCTGTTTTGTTTTTTTCCATTGGTTACCAATCAACCAACTTTTTGCTTCATCTGTTTTTGTTCCTTCCTTGCTGTGTCTCTTGTCCACCTCCATTTTTCTTACTTAATCACATCTCTGGTTTATCATGGCCTGTTCTCGGATCCATCTTTTTATTTCTTAGAGTTGGGATGTGCAGGTGGTGTAATGGGTAGCAGCTGAGGACAAGAAATCTATGAGCCAAGTTCATTACATTCACTTTCATATGAATACCTTTTGGAAATGTATGACTGTCTCTTCCCTACACAGTGATAGGTTTAATAGCAAGGTAGACTGGTCTATCAAGCCATGGGTG
>OZ010576.1:119001193-119071193 GCA_963932145.1 Acanthosepion lycidas | reverse complement strand
TGTATCAGCTCTTTATGTAAAAATGTATCCTCACCTTTTTTTTCCATTTAAGAAAATAAGATTAATGAGTTTTACTCACAAAATAATATACTTAAAAGATACAAAAAGACAGTAAAGCCACTAAGTTTACTTTGGTATATGTAGCTGACTCCATAAATAGACAGGTGTATTTGGTTTATCTCCCTATAGCCAAAATTTTGCCTGACAATATGTAATACTTTTTTAACCTCTTTTGCAGGAGATTATAGCAAATTTTCTCCTAATGTACTTGTAATTTTCTATTGTTTGAGCCACCTGCTTACCAGCTGGACTGGAAAGATGGATGTTCAGCATGACTTTGGTTTTGTTATAACCTGAATTAAGAGATTGGGGAAATAGTCAGAAAATAAACAAAAATAATAAAACTGAGAAGAGGATATACTATGTATTCTATTAGCATTTTGTTTTTTTTGTTTTTTAAATTTTATTTTTATTTATTTGCTTTTCAAAAGAATTTATCCTAAACCTACTAATATAGTTTGGTGAAAACTTGTATTGTTTTGCTATGCTTGGTGCAACAAGGTAACCTTTGAAGCTGTATATTGTAATAGCATTTCAGCTTATTACCTGAAATTTTTTTTTTAATTAAAATCATTATTGTACAGCAGATGACATTCCTGTTATGTGTGCAAATGTATTAAGAAAAATATTATTTGGAAGTTACGGAATGCAAATACCTATACACAAAAATAAATTATTTATACTATTTAAATTCAGACTATGGTCCTCATCTTTTTTTATTGTTATTACAATGTTTCGGCTGTTGTGTCCTCCAGTCTTCACCAGGTTTATATTGATCTGGATAACCTACAGGGCATTCTGAACTAAACCCTTTATTTAATCTAGAGGGCAGACTGTTTTAGCTTCACTGTCCATGTCTAGGGATACCTGATCTAGTTCTTATTTTTAGCACTGCCTAACTCAGGGATTGAAACTACAATTACTACGTTATCAAATTCACAAACCAGTATGTTAATCCACAAGGCTATAGTTCTGCACAGTTCATAAAATTTAAAGTTGCTTTCCACTCTGTAGTGATATCTTATTTATAATTTTCAATAAAAAGATGTTCTTATTTTACCTGAAACTGATTAATTAATAGAATGTGTGTCCACTCTAATTTGAGTCTGTATATTTTGACTTACCAAATCTTAATCTGTCCTGGATATGACGATAGACTACATCTGTGTCCTGGGTAAAACAATAAATTACATCTGACAGCAAGGCCTCTGATCATGGTTTTGAGGAGCGTGGGACCACCTCTTAATTCTCGGTGTTCCACCAGGTCCACCCTGACTCTGGGTGGTAGCATCTGTTAGGGTTCCAGCTATGAGCAAGTAGTTAACTCCAAACTGAGGTCAAAATGTATAAAAATAGGTTTTATTGCCAGTAATACATTTTTGTAAAAAAATTATTGCCAGCAATGAAGTTTTGTAGAAAAAATTATTATCAGCAATACATTATTACCAGTAATACATTTTTTTAAAAAAATTACCAGCAATAAAAATCTTTTCGGCATTAAATGACCCACTGAGGTTGATATGCTGTAAAAAAACAAGACAACCCCCCCCCCAAAAAAAAACAATATATACTGAGATAGATAGATAGATAGATAAAAAAATATTACCAGCAATAAAAATCTTGTCGGCATTAAATAACCCACTGAGGTTGATATGCCATAAAACAAAACAAACCAAACCAAACCTTAATTTATACAGCTATTTAAAGTTTTTCTTCACAAATGTTACACTAAAGTTAGTGACCACAGTCATTTCTATTGGCTTGGTAGTGTATTAGTTTCTTGATTAGTTATAAAGCAATAATATGGATGTGAAGATAGTGCAATGGTTAATGAGCCGGGAAGAGAAATTAGCAAACTGAGTTTGAATTCCAGACAATTTTTTTTACTTTTGCTTTTGCACAAATACCATTAGGAAAGCTACGAAGTGATCTCTTTTCCCTCCAGTTATGGATTAAATAGTAGGGTTGACTGGGTTCTCTTGCCTTGATGTAGCAACTATTCTATTAGGTTGGTGCAAAAATAATGTCGTCTTTTGATGTTCAACTTCAAAAGATCATAACTCCTTTCATAATAAACTTTATTAATCGAAATAAGAACCATTAGAATCGACACATTTTTACCAACGAGAAACAAGTTTATTTATCCCATTAGCATAGAAATCCGGAGTTCTGGAAGCGATGAAGTCATTGAAGGCCGATTCGGCATCATCTCGGCTTTTGAAGCATTTTTTGCACAGGAAGTTGTCGAGATGCTTGAAAAAGTGATAATCGGTGGGCGAGAGGTTTGGTGAATATGGCAGATGAGGCAGAGTCTCATAGCCCAATTCGTTCAGCTTCTACAGGGTCAGTTGAGCAACATGCGGGCAAACGTTGTCATGGAGGAGAATTGGTCCCTTCATATTGACCAATCTCAGGCACATACGTTGGAGCTTCTGGTGCATTTCATCAATTTGTCGGGAGTACTTCTCGTTTCCCCTGGATTCAAGAAGCTGTGATGGATGAGACCGGCCGCAGACCACCAGTCACCATAACCTTTTTTTGGTGCAATTTCGGCTTCGGGAAGTGTTGTGGAGCTTCTCCAGCATCCAACCATTGTGCCGAACATCGCCGGTTGTCGTAGAGGATCCACTTCTCATCACACATCACAATCCGCTCGAGAAATGGGTCATTTTTGTTGCGCAGAAGGAGCGTAGAAGACACCTCAAAATGATGATTTTTTTGATTATCGTTCAATTCATGCGACACCCATTTATCCAACTTTTTTGACTTTGCTATTTGCTTTAAATGGTGAACGACTGTTGAGTGGTCGACCTCGAGTTCAACAGCAACTTCTTGTGTGGTTTTGCGAGGATCGGCTTCAGTTAAGGCTTTCAAATGTTCGTTATCAACCGCAGTCGGCCGGCCGGCAACGACTGTCTTCATCTTCGAGGCTCTCGTCACCATTGCGAAATTTCTTGAACCACCGCTGTGCCACACGTTCGTTAGTGGTTCCTGGGCCAAACGCATCATTGATATCACAAGCTGTCTCGGCAGCTTTTCAGCCTAGTTTGAACTGGAACAAGAAAATCGTGCGGATTTGAATTTTGTCCATGCTGTCAAAAAGCCTGCAAAAAAATGAATGAAGAGATTGAGAATGGTAACGAATAATTCGATAGAGCGAAAAACGTGCTTCAAAATGATATATAACATGGCTATATATATCAATGAATTAATTCAGAAATCATATATAAAAGTAACATATGTGAGAAAACGACATTATTTTTGCACCAACCTAATAGGAGAAGGAAAAATACATTCAAAATTAGCCTACAAAGGATGGGCTCTATCAGACTAGCATGCCTTAGTTCTACTACTACTGCTATGGCTGATGTACATGTGGTACCTCTATGACCCTAATGGGTTATCACACACACACACACACACACACACACACACAAGGTGTCATGTACTCTTTGGAAGGTTTGTGATATTATTGTCTTATTGTTAATATTGGTTTGGATAATGTAATTTTTTGTTTAAATTGGGCATTTTTCTGTTAATTTTTTTTTTTCAATGTGGTTTCTGATTTAATTTTTTGTAGATTGAATTTATGAAGTAAGGATGTCATGCATAAGTCCAAACTCAAGAAATATCTAAACTATCAGCTCTATATGGCCACTTTCTCAGATCATTGATTAAAATGGGTTTTAAGCAAACAAAGCATGTAGGTCTTAGTGAGCAGCATCCTTTTTTCAAAACTTATGTACTGGTGCTACAAAATCACCAAGAACTGTACCAAATAACAGAAACTAGGGGACTTTCAACAACTGCAGCAACTAACATAAGCACATATAATTTGAAAAGAAAATAATGATATTTTAATCCATTTCTTCCTTCTTCCCTGTGGCTTTTCTGTAAATACTTTCATGATGATTGTTCTGATGAACTTTTCTACATGGTGCCTGAACCCTATGAATTTAAGTGCAGTACTAGATTGGCTACAAGATCCACAGCCCACTAATATATACAGCCCCACATATCACATTTCCGGCTAATTTCTAACAGGCCTATTTCGTTTATAGTCAATTTATGTCTGTTTTATGTAAAACATATTAAAACCATCCAAAAATACTCAAGCTGGTTGTTTTTTTCTCTTTTTAAGCAGAAAATTAATAATAAAAGATTGTAAACAAACAAAAAATTATTAAAGAAATAAGCAGAAATACAAAACAAATACAAGTAAAAAAACTTACCAACAGTTTCTCTATAAATCAATTTTCTTTTGACCTTTTTTTTTAAAAACATTCTACAATATTTTTAGAACTCCATCTAAAGAAAACTTTCATTTATTGTTGTAAAATGTATTCACAACAATTTTTGCTGCAAAGTGAATTCTTTGTTAAATGTGTTGCCCACAAGTAAAAACATATTTAGGAGAATAAGTTTACAAAATTCTTTCAGCAGACTCTCTTGTAGTAGATTCATTATGTTTTACAATAAATTTATGTGCATAATCAAGTATAACAAAACAAGTACAGACAAACTCTGCTATTTGGCTAGATGGAACCATAAGACCTTCTCAAGAAAGTAATTCAAAGTACTGCTTCTCTCTAGCATCATCACTATCATTACCTACCATGACTATGGGACACATTTTACATTGCAAACATTTAATTAATGTTTTGAAATTACTCTAATAAAGAAAAAAGATGGTAATGGAAATTTCTCCATAAGTAATTTGTAGGCTTGTTGAAATGAATAGTGCAGTAGTAAGGTGTAACATATTAGTTATGCAGAAATGAAGGACGACCTCTTGGTTGGTAATGCTGACTTTTTGTAATTCTTTTAAGGTTGTTCTTCCACCACATTTTGTATGTAGTTTGTGTTGAATATTAGCTAGTTTGCCAGAGGTTTAGCACACAAGTAGGCAAATGTAGCCAAAGCTAAAACTGACTTGAGTCATTTATGGAGAAATATATAGCTGAATAAAGACCCCTCATGCAAATGCATTGGGAAGGTCCATTCTAGCAAAATGGACCAACCCAACTGGTGTATTAGGTGCTCTCCTATAAAATAAGGTAAAATCAGCTGGC
Source organism: Acanthosepion lycidas (assembly GCA_963932145.1). NCBI lineage: Eukaryota > Metazoa > Mollusca > Cephalopoda > Sepiida > Sepiidae > Acanthosepion > Acanthosepion lycidas. The sequence continues at coordinate 119,066,061 of OZ010576.1, read as the reverse complement.
TTGCCTTTTATAAGGAAATAGAAGGAGGCAGCCATGTTGGCAGGTAAGTCACTTGACTTCTACAGTTTGTACATTCTTTTATAGATAGAAAATGTGCTTCAGTATCAAGGCCTATTCTATAAATTGTTAGGACAACACTTTGCTTCTTCCAACTGTGTAAAATCATTTATCGTATCAGCTGAAATAAAATCATGTAATTCATCAGTTTTGACCTGTCATTGTTTTTGAGGCTTTCTGAATTCCCTTGTATTCAGCAAAAGAGCCAGTTTTCTTATTTTTTCTGAATGTATTATATAGGAATTGGATGTAAATCCCAATTCAGTTTGTTTCATTTTCATTTCAAAATAAATTTCTCTTCAAAATGTTTCATGCAGAAAACTGAATTTTTTATAGGAAACCAATCAATATGAATGATGAATTTTATCCATTTTTCTACAAGGTTGGATGTTCCAAGGCAAAAAAAAAAAAGTTGATAGTAATATATCCACTAGAACAGCCAAATGCAACACATTTGTTAACCATTTTTGTCAAACAAAATATCACAAACTTTATAATTTAATCTTTAAATGTAATGGACTATGAGGTAAAAAATATTACCTAATAGCATTCATTTGCAAAATGAGTCGTATACGCAACTGAATATCATAAATGCAAGTAATTCACAGCTATTTATATTTCATGGATTAGTAAAAAAAAAAAAAAAGGATTAAATATGCATTTTAGTGTTGAAAATATGTCTAAAGAATTGAAATAATGTCTGATAAATTCTACTTAATTGTACATTGTTAATTTATGTTCTAAGAATTCAATTTTTAAAGTTACCTCCCTTTTAGATTAGCAATTTTCTAAGTGGCCATTCACTTTTTTTTTACATTGGCCTGTTATTAGGTTGGTGCAAAAATAATGACGTGATAATGTCGTCTTTTGACGTATTTTTTAATGTCAAAAAACGACATTATTACGTCATTATTTTTGCACCAACCTAATAGAATTCCACTTGTTATGTAACATGTGGGACTGTATAATACTAGTTGGTCATGCAATATCTCACTATTTTACAGTTGAAATGGCTAGATGTAACTGTAAGTTCTATGCTAACAGACTCACACTCTCTTCCAGCTTTTTGCTTTTTAGTCAAGTTTGTTCTTAAAAATGTTAAATGCACTGTCAATCGTTACCTTCCGTACTCTTAAATTCTGTTCTTTTATTGTTCCTGCTTCTTAATAATGTTTTTCTTATTCTATTCTTATTCTATCCTACTAGGATTGTCCCCCCAAATTACTACTTTGTGAATGCTTCCCTGAAGACTACAATCTTAAGCTCTTCATCAAAGATCAAATTGTTATCTATCCTCCTTATTCTCATAATCTTCACTTTCTACCACCTCTTCTTTCACTCCTATCACATTTTAAAAGTAACCCTCTACCCTGAGTGGCTCTCCAGCCTTGTATTTGAACTTTAATATAAAATAAACTAGAGGCAAAAATAGACCACTCCAGATATGTGCATTACTAATGTTGTCTAATTGTGATAATAAGATAAGAAAAAATAACCTTGTCGTTCATTCAACTGAAATGATCCAGTAATGTTATGATCAGCACTAATATCACCCACACCTAATAAGGATCAGCCATGATTGAATGCCATCAGGAGAGAGATAAAAAGCTTTAACACTCCACTAGATTTAATCACTTTTCTAGCACTTAATTTACTTTACCTATATTGCTTTCCCTAATTGGCAATTGTTTTGAAGACTTTTTACATGACCTGAAGGATTTATTGTAAGGATTTTTAACATTATTTTCAGAATTAATGTTTTTATCTTTTACATGTTATATCAGTTAGCAAGTGTTCTCATTTAGATGTCTTGTAAGTAATTAATTGCTGAAAGAGACATATGCTGTCATATAAAAATGTTTTATCCATACAAATAGTACAATCTCTGCAATCTATTATGGGTGTTTTATTAATTGTTATTGATGTGTGGTTGGCTATGAGCTTAGCTTATAGCATGTTTGTAACTGGGTTCTGGGCTGGCATATAGCTAAGATGTGAAAACACCAGAAGTAGTAGTTTTCTGTCTAAACATTGAAAAGTTAATGATTTTTTTTCCCATTGTTTAAATCCATATTTTCAAAACTCTTGTTTCTTCTCTTATTTTCAGACAAAATTTTAGTGCTTTTTATGTACTGGTTAATAAAAAAATAGAACTGGTTAATCAAATTCAAACTTTGTCTAGAACAGATTGTATGCATGTCCTTGAGAAAGACATGAATCTATGGGATTATCCCATCTTGTTTGTCAGGATACCCACCAGGTGGCATACTATTCAGGATTATATAAGAAAGGACATAAATCCCCTCTCTTTTTCTTTTCACTCTATAGAATACAGGCAGGTAACTGCTAAACTTCAAACCTAGCCATGTGGCACATTATATACATGCACACTTTCTGATAACAAAGACTATAAATGTTTTTCTTTTTTTTTCAGCTGTGTACACGGATATTTTCTCTCTTCTTGAACTATGTTATTATTTATTAAAAAATATGTAAGAATACTCCATGTGTTGAAATTAATTTCTTTTGAAAATTCCTATATTCCAAAAGTATTCATCTGCATCAGCAACAAAACGATGTAACTCCTTCCACAAACTGATGGCCAACAGTAACCTTATCCATCATAACCAACTTAACCCATCTGCTGCAAATCCATTTCTTCTCCAATCTAACTAATCAGCTATGGCTAAAACCAGCCTCAACCATATTGGAATTTAAAATGCAAGTTCACTTCTGCATAAAAGTTTGGGATACTTGTTGACATTACACTAGATGTTTATTATTAATAAATAAAATTAAAGCACATTGACTTAATTTGTGACTGTTTAGGAAGCTGTGTGAAGAAAAAGAATGATGAACTAGTAAAACAATTATTGTTAAATGCTAAAGTAATATGGCTGTCAAGGTGTTAACTTGTAAAGGGTTTGTTGAATTGCATAACTTAGCTATTTAGTTTTTACAGTTCTTTACAAATTATCTTAAATACAACATAAAAAGTGGTGACATGGCGAAATATTTAAACAATTACTATACTTCACCTTTGGTTGCCAGCACTGGTGAACAATCAATAGTTGGTCATTACAGAACATTTGTTTCCTGTCTTAAGGAAAAGGTTTTTATCATACCCACTATTTACTGTGTATTGCATAAACACTTTCTTGTGGAGAAAACAAAACAAACTCTGTGACAAATTACATGATACTCTACAATAATTTGTGAATAAAAACTCAATAATTTGGTTTTAAGTTTTTATTTGTTTTGCAGCATATCAAGTCCTTATTGGTTATTTAGTGCTGAAATTTAATTTTCTTGGCAGTATTAGAAATTTCCTTTACAAAAATTGATTGCTCGTAATTTTTTTAAAAATAGTGTTAATTATTTTTCTAAAATGTATAACTGGTAATTTTTTAATATGAAGATGTATTGCTGGTATTTTTTATATGAAAATGTATTTTTACACTTTCATAGTGTTTTGATTCTGGTTTAGGGGGTTAATGTGCCCATAGTTGGGACCCGATAGATGTTACTACTCTGGGTCAGGGTGGACCTGGGAACAACAGTAATTAAGAGGTGATTCCATGCTGCTCAAAACCTCTCAATCAGAGGTCTTGCCGTAACTTATCATCATACCCAGGAAAGTTGGTTAAAATATCTCACATAAGCTATAAGAATGTTTGAACTATCAAAAATTGATTTATCAGATTGAATGGAAATTATAAAATGCTTGATATCTGTTTCAAAAGTTGTTTTATTTCTAATAATTTTATAAACAGTGTTGGGAAGAAATGAGACAAAATGGAAAAGCTTTTTTAATGACAGCAAATTTCACTTTTACTTTCATGTCTTAGGTTGGCACCTTCAGGTCAGATTGAAAGACAAAACTTTGTGTCTTTTGTATTAAACCCATTTTTGTTCATCTGTTAGTTTGGCGTCTTCCAGTCAGAATGAAAGAACAAAACTGTTTTTTGTATTAAACCTATTAAATTTGATTTGAAATTAGCTCTCTTTGAGTAGATCTGTTATTCTCTCTGCTAGCTTATATACTGCAATTTGTTGCTATTGCAATGATTGGTGACATTATGTATGAGCCTGGTCTTATCTTTATTTTTGAGAATTGTGAGATCAGGGCAATCTCTAATCATTTTTTTCTTAGGGAATTCTTTTCTCTCCTGATTGGCATTTATTAAGGCACAAAATTGTCTTGGTGAACTACCAATGCATCCAAAGTGTTTTTATGTTGAAATATGTTTGACACAGTCTTTCATTCTGACCTGAAGACACCAACATAGTGTAACACTACTGTTGACCCTCGATCCTAATCAGTTTTAACCAATACCATCACCCTATGAGTCAATCCTCGTCAACAGCCACCAGTAATGTAGCCCTATGACCTGTGCTGGTTTTCAATTCCATTCAGACCACTGTGGTCACCATTTAGCTGACTCTTCACTTGTTAGTGAAGGACTTGTTTTGTTGCTGGTATCATGATGGTGGCACAGTTCCACTCAACTTAGCTGGAGCTTGTCTGTTCATGCACTTTCAATCCTCTGTCACATTGATCTTTTCACCCTCTGGGATCAAAAGCACAATGATGAAGCAAACTTGGAGTGAAGTCTGCTCCAACAGCTGGAGCTACACAAAAAACAAGGATCCTTTGGAATAAAGAATTAACTTGTGTTAAAAATTTAACAATGATTTGGTTTATATATGATTTGTTGTATACAGCAGTTTTAACCCTTCCCACTTGTTATAACCAAATGACACTGAGATCCCCTTCAGAGTCTGCAGCTTGTTTTATTAGTAACTTAAATTTCTAAGTTCTAGTCTTCATGTCTGGCACAAGGTCATTTTGGTCTGAAGGTCTTGGCGAACAATATGAATTTCAGTAGCTGTAGGGTGGGGACTCTATATGTGTGTGCATGTCTTTCTCTCTCTCAGCTGTCTGGAGTCCTGTGTCTGGCAGGGGTGGGGTTGACTAGGGTCTGGGTTCAGTTGTCATCTACCCTAAGCATCAACCTTTTTTAAATTTCTATATATAAAAATACATTTACTCAATTGGTTTTCCAAATTTGGAGTGCTCCAGCCTCCTTTTGAGAGTGGTCAGAGAAATCAATCCACCCCTTAACTCCAACTCTCTTCACACCTCACCTTGCACCATAACTCCTTATAGGCAGTGCTAATCTATCTCTTCTTTCTTCCACTTTCTCAGCAGCTTACCTCAACCTGCCCCCAGGGCTGTGTGATGAATCCAACTCTCAGATGGCATAGTGAAAACAAAAGGAATTTTCAGTCATTAATCTTTTTTTATCAGCTTGTCCCATGCTGTGATTTCTCGATTGACTAGACCACTCAAGAATTTGAAAAGAAAAGAAAAATTATTCCCACTCTCCTTAAAATGAAATTTATCTTTTCTCAGTTTGCATTTTTTTTATGATCAACTGACCACCCAGGCTTTTTTGTCCATGGTCTCTTCAAAATAGTAATTCATTTTTTTCTTATCACTTGTATCCAAAGAAATCCGAATTAATGTTTGGAAATAAAATTTTTCTCTGGACAAATGTCACAGAAATTATAATGACAAACTCATTAAGTCAGTCTCTATCTCTATGGGGACACTTCACTTCTGGGTGGCTTCTGGGTGGCTTCTGATTCAAAACAGATGGTTTTTCTTGGCTCTTTTGTCTAATTGGCAATTTTGAGTCAAACCCTTTATTTAATATACTGTAGTATTTTCTCCTACACGAAGGAACCTTGTTCAATCCAGGATTCCAAAAATGGTTACTGAATATAACAAATGCTTGAAATTTTAACCTGGAAACTGCCAGGGTGAAACTACTAGTTTCATTCAATTAGTATATAATAATTTTTTACTTCAGTAATATAAACAAAAATGCGATGGTGTATTTGTCACATTTTTTTTTCTATTCCTGGGTTCCACTAGTCCAAACCTTCAGTTAGAACCTGTCATGCTGAGTTGACTCATCCTCATTTCTTTTATATTCAATCAGTGAAGAGGAAGTTCCATTCAGACAGCTTCTTCTTCAGAACTGCTGCATTGTGGAATAGACTCCCAAGAGGATGCTTCCTGATCACAACATGATTGATTGATTTGTATTTTACAGCTTAACAGCCTTTTGCAGGTTATTTTAAACCATAAAATATTTTCAGATTGTAAAATTTTTGGTGGAGAGATAATAATGATTTACAAGTCCAGCTACTTAACCCATAGCTGGGGGATAATAGGATGCATACTTTTCGTATGGATATTTTTGCCTAAGTAAATAACAAACATGACTGGAATTGATACTCTGTTCTCTAACTTCCAATTCCAAGCCATTATCCATTAAACTGCCCACACATCCAAGCTAATAGCACCTGTTATTTCCAAATCTGATCACTACAATCTTATCCTCTTCAAGTCTATGGTCAATTACTGTCTATCTTACATATCCTCATAATATGCACTTCATTTTTCTTTCACCACTGTATGCACTTACAACCTCATTTCATAACACTCTACCTTGAGTGACTCTTGGGCCATACATTGGGTGAACAATAGTTAAAAAGAAATTCTTCTGGATATCAGATCTCAAGAATATGAGCTCTTTTATCAACATTATCAGATCTAGCTTCTGCTATAATGCATCAGATTGAATTTTATGTTGCTAGAAAGTTTCAATTGCTTGCTCAGATTCTTAGTTTATTGACCCAAATAAGTTCTAATGAGTATTATTGGAAACAATTGTAATTAATCTTTTGTCTAAATTGGTATCTACTATTTGCATGTTTTTACAGTTGAATTACGATGCATCTGCACAAAGTGAACATTACATGGGACGTAAAGCAGGACATAATAACCTTCTCCCAGGTGAGTTTTGTTACAAATCAATAAAATTAAACTTGCCTTTATAATCCCCACAGAATTGCCGATTTATTTTCCACACAGCTCTAGATTTTCCGACTGAGTGAATAAATTTTGGGCTTGTCACTTTACTAATGATTACAGGTCAATAGATAAATATTAAATCAAAGCTTTGTCTTACTTTGGAAATAATACTGAATAAACTGCTGAATTGTTTTGTATTGTTAAAATGAAGGCCTTGTTAAAATACTTTCCAATAACAAACTATTCATAGGTGTCTGCTTACATTCATAGGTATCTGCTTTTTTAAAAATTCTTCTAATGACAAAGGTTTCTGCAAAGATCAAACAGTTCCAGTCATTCAAATCTAAAACTCTAGCTCCCTGTATATTTCCTTCAATACATGATATGTCACACTCTCTCTGTATATTTATGAATCATATTGTCATATTGTTCAAATTCCATTGGTCTTGGGTATGACCATAAACTACATATGACAGCAAGGCCTCTTATTGGCAGATTGGAGGTTTTGATGAGCATGGAACCACTCCTTAATTGCTGCTGTTCCTAGGTTCACCCTGACTCAGGGTGGTAGCACCTGTTATGAGCAAAGGGAACTACCAAACAAAAACAAAACACTATGAAAGTGTAAAAATACATTTTTATCGTAAAATTACTGACAATACATACATACTAACAAATTGTAGAAGGGGGCATGGTGGAGTAGTAGATAGCAGCTCGATTTGAGAAATCAGAGAGCTGAGTTCGAATTCCAGTCGAATTTGTTACATTCAGTTACGTGCTAATACCCTTGGGAAAGGTATGTATTTTCTTCTTCCCCCACTCTCAGCTATGGGTAAATAGCAGGGCAGAACAGGTTCTGTAGCCTCAGATGGCAACTGGTCTCCCACAGAAAGAAATGGAAACCTACTGCAAGAAAAAATCTACCTTGTCAGTCATGTATCGAAAAATACATGATTGCCTAAGTGCGTATCAGCATAGCACATAACTGACTGACTGAACAAATTATAAAAACTTCACCCTAATCCATTTAAAAGACTACCAAACAATCAAAATGAACTCTTTCATGACATTACTCCATATAATATAATATAATATCCTACAATTTCTTAAAGAAATGAAATTGTATTCCAAAATATGACTTCAACAAAACAACATAAAACAAATATATCACAGTCTCTAGTAATTGTGTCCACCCAAACATATATATAAACAAAAGCAGAATATCATCTACCATGTATTCAATTGTGAAAGCAGAATAACATATTTTTATTACTTCCATGCTCTCAAGAAAATTAAATTTTGGCATTAAATGATGCACGATGAGTTGATATGTCATTAAATTGACAAATCAATCAATCAAATCAAATTTCTATAGATTGCCAGTTATTAGTTTTTGACTTGTATTTCTTCTTAGCTTCATTGGTTTTTAGCCCAGTTTGCAGAATGTCATTCTAAAATCATTAGTAAGCAGTTTCTGTTAGAAATAAAGAATAAAGATTTAAACTTATTCTTGGGAGCCTGCTTTGAATTATATTCTATCAGCCTTAGTAAGTGACAGTGAATGCTGGACAATCTCCTCACAGATGAAAAAAAGATATGAAGCAACAGAAATGTAGTTCTACAGAAGGATGCTGAGAATACCATAGACTAAACATGTGGTGTGTTAGTGACAAGACTATAAATGTGAGAGAAGAATAAGGAAAATGGATTATGACTTTTAAGAGAATTAGTTTCATTTAATGGTGCTATGAAGTCTTAATTGGAATTTGGACTTGACTGATTCAGAATTTATTAAACTATTGATCTAATTTTTGTTTACAATGAGATTTATACCATTATTAGCTTGGTTCAACATGATATTGAGGAAAGACAGAAACAAATAATAAATGAACTTTCCTTGATATCAGAACTAGATTATGGTTTATGGCCATAAGTTGAAACACCGATTCTTGTACGATCACCAAAGTTAATGAACGATGAGACTGGTCAGTACCCAGATGGGCAACTGCTTGGGAATACTAGGTTAGTTGGTTGATTTTGTTTTCTGGCATATCAACACCTCTATGGGTTGTTTAATGCCCAAATTTAAATATATTGTATGCAATTTTATACATTCAAAGTAAAATGTATATTTTTTAGATATATATTTTGTAGATCATAAAATGTATTGTTGGTAATTTTACTATAAAAATGTATTTATTCTATTTATATGTTTCATTGATTGTCATTTTGCTATGAAAATGTATTGGTCATTTTATTATAAAAATGTACTCTTGATTTTTGTTTGGGGCTTCACTAATTGCCCAATAGCTGGAACCCTAACAGGTGCTACTAACCTAGGTCAGAGTGGACCTGGGAACAACAGCATTTAAGAGGAATACCAGGTGTTGTAAGCTTACATGCGTGGGTGGTGTAATTTACTTCCAATTCCAGTTGTGTTCATTATAATCATTTACATGCAAATAACCTTGGAAAGTTATGAATCCACCTCTTCCACATCCAACATTGGGTTAATTAGCAGGATTTTTTATCGGTAAATCTTTATCTCCAAAACATTCTTACAATCTAAAAATATTTTCTGGATTTAAATAAGGATTAAACCATAAAAAACAAATCACTCAATCTATACAATTAGATTATAATCTTCTTGACACACACAAGCAGAAATTTCAGGTGTTGTGTTGAAAATATTGAAGAGCTAACACAAAGTATGGCACAATGGTCAGGTGTGTTGATTTCCGATCATTGTCAATGAATATCTTATCTTAGGTCTGAGTGAGAATTGTTAATCTTCTGTCATTGAACCCACTTGCTTATATGCCATAGGCCACATGCTCTAGAGCTTCTCAAGATGAATTGCTCGTCATTGTGAAGACTAGTGACTTAAAGTCAGCCAGTGGCACACCCTCTAGTGACTAATAGTACTAGTTTCAAGAACAATCACTCAACTTAACAATGACTGTTTTTTTTTCTTTTTTTTTGACAAAGGAAAAAATTTCAATGTTCAATTTCATTTATCAATTCCAGAAATCCAAAAGTCCTTCAAGAAATATGTATCTGGTTTCTTAGAGGAATAAATACAAAAAGTTAGTATGAAATTCAAAACAATTATTTTTTAAAATGTTGGTAAATGAAGACAAATGTATTGAAGTTAAGACAATTTGCAACATATTCCATTATCTTATACAAAACAACACACCTTCCTGTTCTTTTGAACAGGTGTAGAGGTTTATCCCTTTTTTCCTGTTTAGGAATAGATTTCCAGTTTCTTCAAAATTCTGCTCATTCTCTTTCACTCTTAATAGCCCCTTGTGGCAACATTGCATTACTTTGGGTGAATTCATTAAAAAAAAAAAGAAAAACATATCCACATAAAGTGGGCCTTATAATCTGTAACCCTCTACCTCGAGTGGCTCTTGGGCCTTGTACAAGGTGAGCATCATTGTAAAAAAACAAAAACAAAAAGAAAACACCTAATTTTGACAGCTTATCTACAATTTTAAAATAAAAATATGTGTGTTGGGCTTTGCCATGTTGTTTTTGATGAGAATTTTCAAAAAATATTAAGACAGTATGTCTCTTTTGGCAGGGTGCTGGGTTTATTGCCCAGGTGTCCCCAAAAGGGTAAGTGCTGAGGGGGCTTGAGCAATTTTTCCACTGTTTTGCTATTAAATCTACTTTAAACTGACCTTGTCTCACAATCGGTAGCAACATGGGTGCACTGAAAAATGCCCACAAATGACTGAAAATTAAAAACTTATTTCACATTACTGTGTCATTGAATATAAAGGTACCACTGCACAACTATATACAAAAAGTAAAGTCAAACAGTAAATGCACATTATAATAAAGATTCTTGATAAAGAAAAGTTTTTGTATTTTCATGTGACGCATAAACATATGTGAGGCTGTGACCTCCAGAGGTTAATTAAACAAAAAGAGAATAAAAGAAGGAAGAGGAGAGAGTGTATTTCCTGGATGATAATTGTTGAAATTGCAGGAAGATGGATTGAAAAGTTGAGAAGAAAAAAAAATTAAATACATTGAAAAATCATGTTTTTGAAATAATTCAAAGGAGAATTGAACCTAAGATTAACTAGATAGAATTCTGTAAGATTGAATAAAACCAAGACTATCAGTCATTCACCATTTCCCACTGATAAGAAAGTGATCATTAAGGTATCCACAAAGATGTTGGATAAAATAAAAACATTTTGTCGATAAAGAAATCCGGATGGTCGTCAAAACAATATTCATGATTCCTCTGGACAAAAAGAAAAGAAACATCTGTTTTGAATCAGCTACCCATGAGAAAAAAGAAAAGGGAGAGAGAGAGAAAGAGAGATTAGCACTTCCTATATGGAGGCAAAGTGTAAAGAGAGTTGTAGTTAAGGGAGTAGCTTGAACCCTCTGGGCACTCTCAAAAGGGACCTGGACAACCCCAAATTTGGAAAAATATTTGAGTAAATGTATTTTTATGTATAGAAATTTAGAAAAGGTTGATGCTTAGGGTAGAAGACAACCAAACCTAGACCTTAATTGCCGGACATAGGACTCCATATTAGCTGGAGATTTGGGACTCTGAGACAACAACAACAGAGAAGAAAGACACACAGTGTCCCTGCACTACTGCTACTGGAATCTGCATTGTTTGTCAAGACCTCCTGATCAAGATCTTGTGCTGGACATAAAGACCAGTTACTCCTAAAGCCAGCTGCAGACTCTGAAAGGGATTCCAGTGTCATTTGATTATAAGAAGAGGGAAGGATTAAAACTGCAGGATAAAACAAATCAGATATAAACCAAATATAAACCAAATCATTACATTTTTAACCAGAGTTAATTCTTTATTCCAAAGGATTCTTGTTTTTTGGTGTAGCTCCCAAACCATCTTCACTTCAACTGTGCTTCATCAATGATCTTCTCACCCTCTGAGATCAAAAACACAACGTGGCAAAGGAGCAAATGGTTGTGAACAGACAAATGCCAGCTGAGTTGAGTGGAACCTTGTCACCCTCACAATACCAGTGACAAAATGACCCACACGCTAATGAGTGAAGAGTCATCTAAATGGTAACCACAGTGGTCTGAAGAAACTTGAGAACCAAGGAAAGGATGACATAATTGGTTACTGCTGATAAGAATCAATACACTGGGTTACACATAGCTTGGTGCACAACTTATGAAACATTGACGATGAGAAAATTAGAGATCCTTCAGCTGTAATCCAGTCATCTTTAGTGTTTGATCCTGAGGTTCAATAGACAGTGGAGGAATAACTGGAATTCTTGGAAGGAACACATCTTTCTGAGCAGCAGACTGTTAGATGACATCATATAATGCCATTATAGGAATGTGGAACATCTGAGTTCATAATTAAAATAAGTGGTGCTTACTGCAGCAAGAGTCTGTGTGGTTGCACACCAGTTGTTGACATGCTTTTAAGAAATTTATAAAGTTAATTCACAGCTTTAACACTGTATCACTGTCAACAGGTTTGTATATTTCTATATAACTGCTTCTTCTTTGGTCCTGTTGTAGTTTGTTGGAATTTTTACTTCGATGAAAACTAGTGCTCACTTTGACAATAAATTAACTCTTCTCGATATTACAATTAGATTATAATCTAACAAAACAAACTGGCTTAATTTTAGACCAGCTTCATACATTTACTTTTTTGAGACAAAAAAAAATTAAAGTTATAATATTTTCGGAACACTCAGAAAAGACACACAAGGCAATTTTTCTTTCCCAAAACAGTCCAGCACAGCCAGGCAACAAAGCAATAACAATGCAGCAGTGACAGCATTAAAAGCATTACTTGGTGAAGAACTTTAGTTTTTCAGTTCCTTTTGGCAGAAATGAATAGATGAACCAAAATGAGCATCATTAAACTCATCTGATCTCACTTGCTGCAAATGTGATATTGGGAGTAATCTTACATTTACAGTGAAATCAAGAATAATCTGATAGATCAGGACATTTTTTTCTCCCTCCTTGCAAGATGGATGTTTATGAAACACTGGATTTTATATATATATATATATATATATATATATATATATATATAATATACATATGTGTGTGTGTGTGTATATTAAGTTGGAGGCAAAAATAATGACGTAATAATGTCGTTTTTGACGTATTTTTTAACGTCAAAAAACGACATTATTACGTCATTATTTTTGCACCAACCTTATATATATATATATATATATATATATATATATATATATATATATATATATATAATTAAAATATTTAATTATAATAGATTACAATAAAAACATTTTACATTGCTACACAAAAACTTTCTGGTTTTGGAACTATAAATGTCCCTCTTTGGGATGTGTATGTGTGTGTACATGTATATGTATGTGTGTATATATATATATATATATATATATATATATATATATATATATATATATATGTATATGTATATATATATATATATATGTATGTGTGTGTGTAGTATATACATGTATGTATGTGTGTAGATGTTTGTGTATATGTATGTGTGTGTGTATATATGTATATATATGTATATATATGTATGTATGTGTATGTGTACGTGTATATGTATGTATGTGTGTATGTATATGGAGGTGTATGTGTATATGTGTATGTGTATATGTATATATGTAGGTGTAATTATTTGTATATCATATGCGCGGTAATTATTAGAAAGCACTTAGTATCAGAGATATTGAATCAGATGTATGTATATGTGTGTGTGTGTATGTATATGTATGTGTGTATTTGTGTGAATATGTGGATATATGTGTATGTGTACATGGGTATATGTATGTGTGTATGTAGGTACACGACGATGTGTATGTATATACGTGTATAAGTTATTGTGTATGTGTGGATTTGCATGCGTTTTGAACATAAAAATATAGGTCCTCGCTAGATTAGATAATCGTCATATTTATTGTTTATATTTGATTTGTAACCTGCAGTCGATATTATTTTTGTCAAATTTTCTCAATTACACAGCGTCCCTTGCAATTTTAATTTCACCCGCCCCATCTTTCTTCCCCACCACTTCTTTCCTTACCTCTCCCTCCTTCTTTAAGATTTGATCGGCCATGGTGTGTGTATGTCACCTCGATGTGTATCCTTATACTGTTTTAGACATCCGACAACAGTCTTTTTCCCCCTTCCAGTCACACCTAATTTTAAATAAAACTCTCTCTGTTAAACCCCTCTCTTATAAACTAACATTCGTCCCACACTCTCATAATTACACTCTCTCTAAATTCTATTTTTATTTCCGGAGTAGGTTTTTTTCTGTTTTCTTTTTGAATTTGTAGGTCTGATGAATTGGATCGTATTTACGATTCCAATGGAATAAATTATGACCATGGAATATTAGTGTTTAAGCCTTTTTATTATATATATATATATATATATATATATATATATATATATATATATATATATATATATATATATATATATTGTCATCCACAGACAGACTGTTTCACTGCTCTTCAATGTGGCTTGCTTCAAGCTGGGATTGAAACTCGACCAATTTGGCCATCGTTGTACAGCAGAGAGGAAGGGAAATTTTAATGTTTTCTATGCAAACTATGTCAGTGGCTGGAGAGCTCAATTTAATTTGGTTGAAGAGCAATGTGTTAATAGCAGTATGAGCCACTGTTTTGAAACCACCTTTTTCTCAAGAGATTTCCTGTGATCATATATATATATATATATATACTTTTTCCCAGGTAGTGAGGAACAAATTAGATTATAGGTCTTCATACATGAAAAAATGATTTAAATAATAAATGTTTTATGGGAAAATGAAATAAAATAAGTAAATGTAACAATGATAATGAATAATGAGAAAAAGAAATACATTTTACCATGATGTTAGTCATAAAGGAACCAAAAATATGATTATCCACTTGACTTTATTCGGACTATTGTCCTCATCTTTGTTGCCATATTTAGACATGGTATCTAGAACAGTCTACCCCAGTGAGTGAAATAAAGGGTTCAGTTCAACATTCCAACCACCAGAAGAAGGCTGAAGCATACAATGGCCGAAACGTTATATAGAAACAAAGATGAGGACAATAGTCCCAATAATGTAAATAGTGTACATAATACCTCACCTCAGAAATATAGACAGCCACTTGACTTTGTCAAATGTCTGTTAGGTGGTGCTGTTTTAAGTTCAATAAAAAGACAAGCATTTCCTTCTTCTCTTTCTCTTTCTCCCTCTTGTTCTAAGATGTACCAGACTGTAGAAAAAAATACATCTCTCCTGGGACATGTTTGTTTCCCCAGTCCACTGATGACTGAACTCTCTTTCCATTTTCCAACACATAGTGTTCGGATGTGTCTTCCAAAACCTCAACCTATGAAGTAAATCAAACTTTTCTTTAATAGTTTCAACTCAGTGCAAGGGTTGACTTGAGCTCAACCATTATAATGATCTTTACCCTTACTTACCCTAATTTCTGGACCAGAAAATGAAAACAGGCATACCCAAGAGATATTAAGAACTTTGTTTCTCTACAGTTTATATAAAAAAATGAGAATGGTCTGTGGTAGAAATCAAAGTTTTTGTCTGCTTCTTCTTTAATTTTTTATATATGAACACATACGCACACACACATACACTGACAATATACAGGGTACAATGGATAAATTGTCATCTAAATTACACAGAAATAAAAATAAAACTGACATCTCATTTTAACAGATATATTTATCAAAATTACACAAAAATATCTTAAAATACTGAAGAATAAATTTATTCTATAAAATCACCATTGGCTTCAGCCACGGCCCCCAGACAACTTCAGAATAACCTGAAAATCTTCTGGACGGTCTCCTTGTTTAAATTGGTGAATGCTACCATAATCCTCGCTTTCAGTTCATCTTTGGTGTTACAAGGAGTTTTGTTGGTCTCTTGCTCAACTGTGCCCCACACATAATAATCAAGGGGATTGCAGTCTGGGGAGTTAGGTGGCTAGATTTAAGGGGTGATGTGGTTGCAGAGATTGTCTGAGAGCTATGACTGGGTTCTCTTGCTTGTATAGCATGGTTCAGAGTCCTGTTGCTAGACATAGTCTTCCAGTAGCCACCCTCTTGACCAAGGGCAGCACTAACTCCTCAAGGTATTTGGATGCAGGCCTTTGTTTTCTGTGGAAAAATGAATGGAGGCATAATGTTGCCATCACTAGTGATCACTCCAAACATCTTCATGATCACCATTAGACTAGCCTAACTCTTTCCGAATCCTCTAGACAGTCTTTCAGTTGTCACCCAAACATTCTGAAATGTTTGTATTGGAGCTTCTGGTATGAATGCCAAGCAGTACAGCATGCCGTTTCAAAATTTCTGGTGGTATTAATTGTATCATTGTTCTTTTTATCTCACAATACCCAACTGTCCCCTACTATACTCAGCAGCCAACAAAATCAAAAACAAATAATGCACAAAATTAAAAATATAAAATGGCGACAATTTACCCATTGCACCCTGTATACCAACCTTTAAATATGTATTTTTTTTAAAGAATAGAGGATTTTCTTTTTTTAATTTCCATTGGGATTATAAATAAGCTTAAAAAAAAAATAAGAAAATTCTAATCATGCCAAAAGATCAGGAAATAATTTTTCTAACAATGAAACTGGAAAAGATCTTATCAAATCATCACAGTAAGGAGTGTCCAATAGCTTTGTTTAATTAGGTTTCATATTCTCCACTTAGTAGCATTTGCACAGTCTAGTGAATTTGGAGATTGACATGGATGTCAGTTGGATGGAGGTTAATATATACAGATCTACAGTAAACATATAACCTGAAAAAGGTGAGAAAAATATCTATTAAATTTGCAATAGAAAATAAAACAGATTTGTTTACTCAGTGAATTCATAAAATAAACACGACTATATAGAAAAGTATTTAAATATGCACATAAACCTGTAGTTCTTTTTATTACAAATATTTGGGGTGGAGATAAATACACCCATGAACATATGATTAAATAGTTTTTATTGTGAAAGCATATTGATAATGCAGTGACTCCCCTTTACTCACCTACATGTCTAATAGGTAAACTAGCACACATTCACAAGCTTATTATGAACCTTGCGTAAATTTGTGTATCAACCTTTTTATCTACATATACAAACATATGACACCATGCTGATAGCAGTCACAGAAAGAAACTACAAAGCCTCCTACAGAAGGTAGCGAAAGAGAGCAAGAAGAAGGGACTAAGCATAAACTACAAGATGACAGAATGCATGGCCATCAGCTAAAAGATGAGCTCAAAATGCAATTTACAGGTCAGGGACACTAAAATCAAACAGGTACAGAAATTAAAATATCTGGGAAGTTTTCTAATGGAGGATGGAAAATTCAACACAGAAATCTGAAGACATATTGAGATGGACAAAGATGCATTCTGAAAGCTAAGCAGAACATTATGAGACAGGAAAGTTTTATTGGAAACAAAGAAAAGAGTACTGAACTGTTTCATGATATCTGTCCTCCTGAATGGCAACTAATGTGAGGCAATCTCCTCAAACATGAAGAGGCTCGAAGCACATTAAAAATATAAAAACATTTTCATAATAAAACTTTATAAAACATTTTTATATATACATTTCTATTTTTAACATGCTTTTCATTTTTATTTGTTTCACCATTTCATTAGTTTTAAGTTTACAAGTCAAGACTAATTACATACTGTCTTAGTATTGATCAATTGATTTTATAACAGCGATTATAGAGTTTGCAAAAATGTTGGCTGATTAAATCCGTTTACAAGTGAATCCCCATTTAAGAAGCCCTAAATTAAATCATTGAAATATTTTCAAAAGGGGATTTAAATTTATAAATATAACTTAGTGAAAAAAATGTACTGTTTATTAATGAAATAAAATCCTTTGTAGTCCCCTGAAGTCAATTTGGTGGTGGGGATTTATCATTAGCATATCTTTATCTGTTGTTGAACAAAAACTAAGTTTATCCTGTTCATTTGAATATATTTATGATACTGTTACAAAATCTGACCTGCTATATGAGAGTGAATACTGGACAATCTCTTCACAGATGAAGAAGTGACCTGAAGTAACAGAAGTGTAGTTCTGGGTGTTGAAGACAAGATAGACAGGAGAAAGGAGTGGATAACCTACTGAAAGAGTTTGGTTGGCAGAATAGGGGTGAGGACAGATAACAAAAAGACAAAATTTATTAAGAGCTATAAAGGACAGGAAATAGTGGAGAGACATGATCACCAATGTCCTAAAATAACACAAATATAAAAATTCTAAATTTGGTAATAATTGTTTGTTTTTATTTTGCTTTTATTTTAAAACTATATTTACAAAGTTCGAGAAGCACTATACACATTATATCTACATTTATTTATACAGACCTTGTAATTGCATGTGTAGGGTGTGGTGTAAGTTAATTTACAAGCAGTCAACTGACCAAATTGTTATAATGGTTATCATTCTCATATTCGTGGACAGCTTTTTAAATTCTGATAATAACATGAAGGCTACTTTATCATTTGGATTAAAAAGATTGAAAATCTGAGTATAAAGTTACCCCCCCCCCCACCTACTTTATTTTTAATGATGAAATTTATAAAATCTTATGATGTTAAAACTTTTTCTTATTAATGTCCATCCAATACAAGTCCCAAGAGCCACTCAAGGTAGAGGGTTACTGTGTGGAATTGTATTAGCGTAAGAAAGGGCAAGATAACAGGAAAGATAGGCAGCTAATTTTAGACTTGAAGAGGTCAAGATTTAGTTTGTGAATATAATTTCAGAGTTGAAGTGGAGATGTTAGGAGTATAGAGTTGAAGTAGGATTTAGAAGGGACCAGAAATCCTATCCTAAATAGGAAACAAGGTATGAACATCTACTCAAAAGAACAGGAAGGAGTGTGTACTTGACGATATGAAAACCTATATCTGTAGTAGCTGTAATGTTAAAAACCTTCTAGATAATCCTTAGATCCACAAGTATTGTTATCCCTGTGAAAGCAGAAATAAGAATATTGTGCTGTATCAATTGTCTAAGTGGGAGGGGACTTTGTTTTAAGTGTTGTTTATCCTCTGGTCATAGTGATCTTAACTTTCCAAAGCTTGTCACCAACATCTGCAAACTAAATTGCCATGACTGTTCTTGAGAATGATAATAGTGGTTTTCCATTAAATTCAGTTCTACTTCTCCTAGGCTGGTTGCTAACCAAGGCTGAAGAGCTCATTTTGTCTTGCTTTTTATCCCATTTCTAGGAAGTAAAGTAGATGGATTCATGCTTTTTCCAAGGGAAAGAGTTCAAAATGAACACAGTTTCAATCAGAATTTGAACTTTGCTTTCTGGTTTTGTTTTTCACAGTAACCATTAATCCATCTGCACTTTCATAGAATAACTAGTATAATCATAACATATCCAATCAAGGCTTAAGATTCCAGTCTGCCTTGCTATTTTACCTACGGCTTAGGAAAGAGATTCAGACCTTTTCCAAGGGCATTCGTGCAAAATGCACACAAACTCTGTCAGAATTTGTATCCTGCTCACTTCTATTTTTTTTGTTTGTTTTAACTATTAGTCTACCCCCACTTCCATGAGGAGTAACTGCCTTGAAAATCAGCATGTAAAATATTGTCATTTAGGAGAGGGAGGGTGAGTTTTGACTTACTGTGGCAATGACCTTGGGTGAGTTGTCTTTTGGAAATGAGAGGTCACATTCCGACAAGTGTCATGAATCCAGGCTGTTATGCTGTCCAACTGCCCTAGATGTCTCTTTGATGGGCTTTTATGTCCTTTTCTTAGAGCTCAGATTAGCTCCAATTTTTATTTTGTTTCTTTAGGCAGGAGTGGGTGCTATTGGATGGAAATTCTGGATTGTATTTTTCATTGAGTGTGTGAGTAAAAATGGAAGCTATGTGCAGAGCCTATACACAATTGATGGAATTTTAGTTCAGTCTTGGGTTTCAGAGCATTCACATGCAGCACTGGTGGAAATTAGCGTAGCATGAATCAGAAGATCTTGTTTCAGGAAGACTGTAACGTTTCTTTTGCTCACTGCCTACTTTAACATATTTAAAAGGCATTAAAACATTTTTTGCTCCTCTAATATAAAAAAATATTTTTACAGCCTAACATTTTGTACAAAAATAGCCGCTAAAATTAGACATAAACTAAATTTGTAATTGTTTTTATTACCATTGAGTGGTAGCCATGTTCCTGTTGATAGTGTTGTGGGTGTTTTGGTGATGCATTGGCCTTGTCTGAATGTAATCTCTTTTATATATGTATTTTTGGAAGTTAAAAGGGGCATGGTCAGACCACAACAGGATTCTAATATTACAAACAAAATCATATATGAGATACAACGAAATAAGCATAGACAAAAATGATAAAATACTTTTATATGCATATCAGAGAAATAATTGCATATTTTAAAGAACATGTATGTATACAGAAATAAGAAAGCTTTTCTTAACTGTTGGTGGCAACATGTTTTCCTGAGAATGCCCAGAAAGCTTGCCTGCCTTTGGTGATTGAAAAACAAAAAGAGAAAGTTTTGGTTTTTGTTTCTTTTGGTAGCAAAACACTTGTCCTGATGCATCATGAGAGTATTCTATATTTTATTTAACTTTTTTTGATAATCTTTATTTTTCTTTATTGTTAATTACCTTTTATGTCTGTATTTTAAAGTAATTTTTATTTCTTAATTTTTCTTTTATTATTAATTATTTTGGTTCCAGACTACTACATAGTCTACTAATAGGGGTTGTGATTTATTTAGTAATTTATTTATTGCTATGACTACAATACCTTTTGAGAATTCATAATTTTTTTTAGTCTATCCAAAGATATATCAGGTCATCCCATAAGTTCTGTCCGAATTTTGAATAAAGAAAACAAGTGACCAAATGTTACATTTAATTACAGATTCAATCAACAATGTATTTTCCATGATTATCTATGACTTCCTTCCATCTATTAACAAGCTTACTAATTCCATTACTATAAAATTATTTTGGCTTTGATTTGAAGAACTCCCAAATGTCAGCTTTAACCTCTTCCTGTGTTACAAAAGCTGTTTCTTCCAAATGATTCTGTAAGCTATGAAACAAATGGTAGTCTGAAGGAGCAAGATCAAGAGAATAAGGTGGATGAGGAATTTTCTCCCAACCAAGTTCTTCGATCTTTTGTGATGAGATTCTTGCTGTGTGGGGTTGCGCATTGTCCTGATGAAACATCACCCCTTTTCGATTCACTAGAGCAGTTTTTTTTTTCTTCAAAGCTTGGTTCAAATGCTCTAATTGCTGACAGTATATTTGAGCATTAATTGTTGCATTAGGTGGTAAGAATTCAAAGTGGATTATTCCTTGGCGATCCCACCAGATTGAAAGAAGAAACTTTTGCCCATGAAGTTCCCTTCTCGGCTGTGTCTGGGGTCCTTCCCCTTTACCAAGCCACTGTCTACGATGCTTAACATTTTGCTAAAAGATCCATTTTTTGTCGCCAGTCACAAGTCTATCCAAAAAAGGCGAAACAAGTTGGCAACAATGGAGAGAAGAGCAGATGTCAACTTGGGATTTGAGGTTGTTTTCAGACAATTCATAAGGCACCTATTTTCCAAGTTTAGGAACTTTTCCAAGTTGTTGAAGATGACGATGAACAGTTGTATGGTTTGAACTGAGAACCATTGCCAATTCCTCAACTGATAAAGCAGGATTTTCTTCAAGGGCTGCTTCAAGAAGCTTTTCATCAAACTCAACTGGACGTCCGGTTCAATCTTCATCTTCAAGGGTGAAATCTCCACCTCTGAATTTTGCAAACCATCTTCTGCAAGTTCTTTCATTCACACATTCCTCTCCATAAACTGAGTGAATGTTTCTAGCCACTTCAGCTGCTGAGTTTTCTTTCTTGAATTCATAAAGCATTATGTCCCTCAAATGATTCTTGGGTACTTCCATGTTAGCAGGGTTTTAATCAAACAAAATTTAATTTTATTGTTCTCTGAAATAAAATTTGATCAGTTTAAATGCATCTAAATATAAAAATAATGTTCAGCATTGGACATTATAAAATACTCTTTAAATTTCGTTCATTTTAACAAAAAGTTAAAATTCAGACAGAATTTATGCGATGACCTGATAAAACAACATGATGAACTTTATAAGAAAAAATAAATATTTAATAATCACCTTTGAAAAAGGCTGAGATTTTGTCTTTTGTATAACATTTTTTTTTCTTTTTTTTTTCTGATGCTTCTTCTTGCCCTCTTCATGTTTTCTTTTTTTTTTGTAAATATGTTTTTTTTTTTTTTACTAAATGAAAACCTGTTTCAACTAAGCTGTTAATAATGGACCATGGTTGAAGAGAAAAAAAATGTACTGCCCAGTAGAGGGATTGAGCTCACAACCTTCAATCAACCAGCTAGAGACTTTAGCTTTTTAATAAGAGATATCACCCCTGTTGACTGGAATAAGATCACCCAGTGGAGCTCTATAAAAGCCAAGGGTTTTTCTATCAAGTCAGTTCTTTTTAATTGTCTCTTGCCAGGAGAATCTTTGTCACTCACTGGTTTTTTTTGGTTTGTTTTAACTCACCATTCAGGATTTTTGCCAGTTGGTTGATTGCTGAGAAAGTCAAGTGGAAAAGAAAAGTAGACATGTCAAAACGAGCATAGACTATAAGAACTGAGAATATTACTTAGTTTAGACTAAATGGACAGATCTTTTTTTTTTTATTAATCTAGATAAAGGTAGGCGATTTTTTTTTTTTTTTTTTTTTTTTTTTTTTCCCTTTTCTATCAAAATTGGAGGCATCCACATTTTTTTTTCTATTATATTTGAAATAGCTTCTCCTGAACAGGAAAACTTCAATAGAAACAAAGAAAAGAGTGCCAAACTATTATTTTATATCAATCATCTTCTATGGCAGTGAATGCTAGACTATTTCTTCACAGATGAAGAGACTTGAAGCAATGGCTGAGATTCTACAGAAAGAAGCTGAGGATACCATAGAGACAACATGTGAGCATTGAGGAGGTTTTTAATGATGATGAAAAAAGAGGGCTTGGAGAATTTGACATTCACAGGACATATTGAGGGACAGAGAAATATCAAGTAATCTACATAATGAGATTGTGTGAATGTAAGGGAACAAACACTGCTTGGATTTACAATGGATAGGAAGTTGTGGAGAGCCACAACTCCCCTTTTCCTCAAGAGAAGCTTCTACTGGTAAGTAACTGTTACTTCAAATCTATTTACATTAAATGAGATCTCTAAATGCACATTCACTTTTTTGTCCCAGTGGCTTACGGCCACATCACATTGAAACTGATTCTCATATGATGACTGAAGTTAAGCAATGTTAAGCCTAGTCAGTACCAAGATTGATGACCACTTGGGAATACCAGGTGTTGTAAGATTAGATGTGCAGCTGGTGTAATGGATAATGGCTTGGAATTGTTAATCAGAGTTTAATTCCAATTCCTGTTGGGTTCATTATATTGTGCACAAATACTCTTGGGAGAACGTATAGATCTGCTTCTTCTCCTCCCAGCTATGGGTTAATTAGTAAGACTTGTATCACTAAACCATTATTATTTTTAAAAAATTCTTACAATTTAAAAATATTTTCTGGCTTTAAATAACCTGCAAAAAAGCCGTAGAAAATGAATCCATCAATTTGTCCTGGTGGAAACAGACATAGTTTAGTTGAAATGAATCTTCTGCTATCAAATAATTTAGTTCAGAATAGATTAACAAGAATTTATTTAAATTGTTGAGAAAAAATATACATGAGGAAAGTTTTCAATAGATGTCTTTCAAGAGTAATAGAATTTTCTAAAGGTGAATGTTCATGGGATCTTTTTTTTTTTTTTTTTTTTTTTTTCTCCATTTCACAAGAGACTCATTTAACTCACTTAGGTGCTTTGTGGTGGTGAAATACTTTGCTTGCAAGAATATTGGTCAGATGTTATGCCAGAAACTAAAATTGGTGTGATCTCTCTCTGGTGGTCTGTGTAAAATGCAGCAAAGCTTCAAAAAACAACAAAATGTTAAAAACGGATTGCCATGTCAACTTTACATCAAGATGACTTGTTTTTTGCAAAGTTTCTGATTGCAAGATTATCTTTGATCGAATATAAATTGAAAACTGAATTTCTTGATTCATAATATTTTGTCTGAACAGATTCAGTTTTTCAAAATAAATAGAATTTTTATGCTTAATAAGTATAATAGCTTTTTTCTTGAATTTAACTTCATACCACAATAATAACTTGCATGTGTGTATTAGGAGGCACAGTGTAGTAATGGATAGCAGCTCAGATTGAGGAATGGGAGAGCAGAGTTCAAATTCCAGTAAAATCCATTACATTCACTTATGCACTAAGATATGAATCCTCCTCTTCTCCCCCCAGCTATGGGTAAATAGCAGGACAGACTGGGTTCTATAGCCTTGGGTTGCAACTGCTCTAGGAGGACAACTCTGAATTCAAAGCCTGATCCTTCAGGTTGGAGTTTATGCAGTCATCTAACAAGCTACTCGCTTAAAAGAACTGGCTTGTTATAGAAACTTCAATGATATCTTGTGGCCCTATATTCCTCAAAGAATTTAAAGGCATAATATTTATGTGTGTGTATTAAATGGAAAACAATGTATTTTGTACTTTGGATAATATTTGAAAGTAAGAAAACGTATTTCAAAATGTCCAAGAAAAGAAACGGTAATCTTTTTCTTATCAATTGAATAAAACCCTTGATAGACACAAAAGAACAGTCAGCATCAAAGGTTACAACATTATGAAGCTTTGCTTTGCTAGCAAAATATAAATGGTCTGTAACAAAGAAAACTAACTAATTAGTCTGAAGAACCTGTATGAAATATCCTTCAGATATGATATGGAGATTCTTCGTGACTCTCCATAACTTTCGATACTTTGTAGCTTTTAGTAAGGTTGGTCTATTTTTATGGTCATGTGTGTGTGGATGTAAATTTACCTTACATTGCTGTATTGGATGTTGGGTGAGAGCTGTGGAATGATGAATGACAAGGCAGCACTTTACCCTTGATAGCTGACTTTCTGAACTGTTCTTGTGCTGCTGAGTGAAGTGTTGTGAGGAGACTTGTCAAATGGCATTATTTGTTGAAAACAAGTGTTTTGATAGAATAAATACATCAAAACATCAATACATCAAAACCTCTTTCTAATGTTGCAACTGATTGGAAATATTACAGGGTTGCTGAATATTATTTTCTAACCAAATAGATCCACAAGGATTTTCCTATATTGTCTCTTTGAACTGATTATAAAGGATCTGTTTAATTGCATGATAAATACTTTCCTTTTATTTTTATTTTTGATAGCTTGATTTGAAATAGTACTAACAAAACAGCCAAAAAAAAAAACAAAAAGAAAAAACACTGAAACTTTCCCTCTAAAGCATTTTTATCCTCTTTCTTCCAATTACAAAAACAGGGCAAATTTCAGCCTTGACATGCTGAATATCTCCATGTCGTTCTCTCTCTCGCTCACACAAACATGCACACACCTAAACAGGCAAAGAATACCATAAGTATTTTTGATTCTATAAGCTTTTAAACTACAACATTTAACATATCCAATTTAAAATGACATTTCATTAATTTTTTTGTTTTTTTGTTTTAACAGGTCATTGGAAACTCTCAAATTAATGAAGGCTTATGGCCACATCATGTTAAAACAGAATTTCCACACGACCACCAAAGTTCAATAACATCAAGTATAGTACCTAGATAGGTGACTGGTTGGAAATGCCAAGTGCCCTAAGCTTTGAGGTGCAGGTAGTGTAATAGATAATAGCTTAGAATTGTTAATCTGAGAGCTGAGTTCAATTCCTGCTTGGTTTGTTATATTCACTTATATGTAAACACCCTTGAGAAAGGTATGAATGCACCTTTTCTCTCTCTTCCATCCACTTATGGATTAATCAGTTAAATTGTAATGCTAAACCATTATCCTCTCCAAAACATGTACAAAATATTTAAATTTTGACATTAAATAACCCATAGAGGTGTTGATATGCCACTAAACACACGATCAACTTTTCTTTTTGATGATTATTGGACTTTCTCATATGCATTTTTTAAAATACACACAAAATACATTATATCATTAAATTAGATTTTTTTTTTTTTTTTTTTTTTTTTTTATTTATATATCCATTTTTAAATCTGTTTTACATATAAAATTTACATATTTTTTTATACCAATTTTTAAATCAGTTTTGCATATAAAAAAACTGACATAAAATATAATTTAATGATATGTTTGTATTATACAATGCATTTTTTAAAATACACACAAAATACATCGTCTTATACAAACATATCATTAAACTATATTTTTTATGTCATTTTTTTTTTTTTTTAATCTATTTTGCATATATTAAGGAGGACGCATGGTGGAGTAATGAATAGCGGCTCAGATTGAGAAATCGGAAAGCCGAGTTTGAATTTCAATCGAATCCATTACATTCGCTTACATGCTAATACCCTTGGGAAACGTATTAATCCTCTTGTTCACCCCCCTCCCATTATGGGTAAATAGCAGGACAGACCAGGTTCTATAGCCTTGGATGCCAACTGGTCTACCACAGAAAGAAATGGCAGCCAAAAATCTGCTTCGTCAGTCGTGTATCAAAAGATACATGATCGCCTAAATGTGTATCATGCATGGCACACAATTACATATATATTTGCCTTTTTGAATCCTTTACATTGCAACAAAAATCATTTAATCTTAGTAAAATGTTTTAGTTGAATTGTTACCAACATAACAGGACTGAATAATGAGCAAGGTGTTACTCACCTGATATATTCATTGCTCCTTAGATCATAACCATGCTAGTATGAAAATGAAGTAAAATTATTTTTATTTTTAAATTCCCTAAGAAAAGATCTACTAATCTAAAGTTAGTAATTGAGCTTAACTTTATTGTGATGGTCTCTGGTGGTCAATTTGGTAACACTATGCTTCGGCTATATAGGAATGTTTTTTTCTTTTAAAAAGGTAATACACGTTCAATTCCTACCAAGAGACATATTTCCCTAGGATTTCTCAATCTTGGCCAGAATTTCACTGTTTAAAGAAATAAAAGAAAAATGGAGGATATTATTAAGTCAAACACGTACACCCACTTTGACTAAAATAATGTTTGTATATAGTAATAAAAGAAAGTTATCCAGTGAGCTCTCGCTTATTTGCGTTTCGTTTCAGCATTCGCGGCTTCACACATAAGCTGATTTTTCCGAAGAACATATTCGCTGAGAACTCCTTCATTTCACGTATTTTTTGATAGAAGATTTTAAAAATATTCTTGTATTATTTTTTTGTTATTCAAGTGACTTGAAACATAACAGTCCATTTTTATGGTAAAAATTGGCAGAATTGTACATCTTCATTATAAAAAGTAAAACAAACGCAAAAACATGCATAGCATAGTACTTGGGCTTTGTTCTTTTGTTAGGGGCTACATGTCTAGGGTCATAAAGTGGTTTATGCTAAGTCTGGGGGCATCATCACAGTTCTGTTTTTAGAAAATGTTTTAAACTTTTTATTATGTCGTGTTACACATATTTTAATTTTATACAGTATTTTCAATGGTTGTATCGATCTATGCGTAACTAAAAACGGTTATTGCACATATGAAAGAAAATTTAAGTTTATGGTCACAATACTATTTTTCAAAAATGTTTTTAAACGGCTCTTAGTGTTTGGGATGAAAGTTTAAGGCATATGTGGTTTTAACAATCAAAATACGTACTTGTAAGCTGAAGCACTTTTAGGAGTGGGGTTACAATAGTAACAATATAATACACATTGCAAGTATTCGTGGATTCTCTAACTATTCGTATACTCACATCTGTAATGTGTTTGGTAAATCTAATTTTAATTAGAAGCAATTAAACTGAATTTGCAACATTTCCTTTTAAAATTATTTTTCTTCAAAAGAAGCTGTTGCCCACTTAAGAGTGCTTACGTTCCTTGATTTAAACTACCACTTTAATCATGGTTGCTTTTTTAGAAGTTCCAAACAGGAAACTAATCAAGCCTTCTATAATAGTTCTAAATAATCATTCTTTTCTAAAAACTTTGTCTTTAAAATTTCTCTAATTTCTCTAATTTTGCATTTTTCAAAAATGGATTCTTAATCTATATTATATTTAATATCTTTATTTTATATATCTTTAATTTACCCATATTTTTATTTATTTTAATTTTATGAGACGAAGTGGAAAAACTTGTACAGATAAAACGCGTTTTGCCATTTTCTAGCTGGCGTGTTGAGGTTGGAATGAGACAAATGCTGTGTGTAAGGTAAGTGGGGTGGAAATTTTGAGGAAGTGGTCATTAGTAAGAAAGTAACCTTATCAGATGCTAGGGCCAGGAGGGTTTTTTTTTTTTTTTTTTTTTTTTTTCTTCTTCATTTTGCATTGAAGCTGTTAACATTTGCTGGATTTGAAATGTGTATATACATTGTATTTGGATACTATTGGTTCTGCAATGATTGATGATATTCAATGGGCTCCATCTTAGGTTAACTCAAACTGAGACTGTAAAGGATAAATAGACCAACAAATATTGTCCACAAATGCCCAATGTCAGCAGCTGTATCCCAGGGCAACCTGTACTAATTATAGTTTTAGGCTGAGCAAGTTATGAGTACTTGATGTATGTGTAGGTATTAGCGCTCGTACATGTCTGGACAGCTGGAGTGGAGAAAATCATTGAATGTTTTATGAATAGGTTCAGTAGCTATTAGCAATAATTCTGCTATAACTGAATGATTGATTTCGTCTTTGTTTCCTTCATGCAAGGCTTGGCATTGAAATGAACCATGACTCACTGTAGTTGATAATATATTTATCTGGACACTGCTAGTGTTATGTGAGCAGGAGTTTCCTGGTTCTGCAAAGCTGTAGAAAATCCAGGTGGGTTACTGTGGGCAAAAAAAAAAAAAAAATTAAAAGTAGACTTGGACCTGAGACGAATACATTATCTTTTTTCAGCTGCTGAGAAAGATGGTAGATTGCAATGAGGAATAAATAAAAATTAATAAGACTAAATAGCTTTTGTGTAAAAGAATTTCAGTTGATGCAAAAGTTCCCAGCATAATCTTTGTACAATATTAGGGAAATCTTAGAAATGTTTTTGAACATTACTCATCCTCTTTTTACTGATGTGTAGGCAAAATATGAAATACACATTTGTTTATTCATGCTTTGTCTGAAAGTTAATGCAGCAGAAGCTAGACAATGGATACTGATGATAATTATACAGTAGGTGCAAGCATATTTTGAGAATGTTATGATAAAAAAAAAAAAAAAAATGATTTTATTATGAGAATAAAAACCTATATGGCTCTATCAAAAATATTTCATCTTGGACAGAATTTAATAATAAAGCTTCTGTTAGGTTAACTTTCCTTCCTCTTCTTTAATTGTGCTTGGGTGGTTATATAAGCAATTAATGGCTAGTCAATGAAACTCAGTTTGGACAGAGGACAGATTTTGTGCCATAAAGAGAAGATGATCTCTAACCCTTGCAAATACTGGGGATTCACTGTAATTCCATTTTTAACAGGAGTTTAATTCTTGAGTCACATGACAGTGGTCAGCTGTTCTATAGCTTTCTACATTTGAGGATGTATTTTAAAATGAAATCGAAAAGAGACAATAGAGATGTTAAAAGTAAATTTTTTTTTATTTGTACCCTCTATTTAGTACTTGTCACTTTATATGTACTTAAATTTATTTGAATGGGACAATTTTTTGTATGTGTGTGTGCTGCTTCTTTAGTAGGACACATATATATTGAATTACTAAACCCCATCTGCAATATTTTTTTTAATCAATACCCAAGACTTTTCACATCTGCAGTTCTGTATCCAAATGTAAACAGTGATTTTTTTTTTTTTTTTTTTTTTTTTTTTTTTTTTTAAAGAAATATGTGTGTGTGTGTGTGTGTGTCAAGCTTGAAGTCAAAACACAGAGGTGACACTGTTTCATGCTAAATGCAATTATGAGGTTGCATGAATGTGTTGATTTCAATGTTCACTTTTATATTTATATACACCCTATCTCTGATATTGAGCGCTTTCTTATAAATATAGCATACCTTAAAACTATTTCTTCACACACACACATATATATATATATATATATATATATATATATATATATAATTTCACCCTAAGCATGATGAGAATGCCACTAGTACACAGGGGATTATAAAGAGTGAAGGTGAGAGTAAAGATTGGGTATAGGGGGTATTAAGGAAAGGATAAAAGATGAACTAGGTTGAAGATGGCAATTGACTTACGTGGCATTTAAATTTTTTTGATTGTAGTTTTCAGGGAAGCAAGTAAACAGAAAGGACTTCCACCGTCAAGAAGTGTGAGAAAAGGAAACCTTGGAGTACAAGTGGTGGTTACATTTAACTATTTTGAGAGTAAAAGAGTGGGAACTAGATGCCAGTCTAGTAGCTGCACTCTTAAATTCATGTAGTGGGAGCCCCAAGGGGAAAAAAAAAAGGTCATCAGAGCAGTTGCCATGAAAATATTTGTAGAAAAAAACAGAAGGAATCCATGTCAAATTGGTGAGAAAGTGACTGAAATCAAGATGCTAAGGCAGGATCTATTGCATTGCAGATTCTTTAGATTTTGTGAAGAATCCTAAGATGAATAGCAGGTGAGCCACACCAGATATGGCACCAGTACTCTATGCATGGTCAAATGGTAGATTTATAAATGTGCAAAATGGACTCTGACAAGAAAAAGCTTCTGGCATGAAGAACCAACTTTCCTTGTGGAAGATGCAACTATTGAGTCAATGCAGTTGTTTCACGTCGAGTCAGTTGGAAACATGAAGCCAAGAAGGCACAATGAGATGCTCTCCAATAGTCGAGCATCAGCCAGGCTGATGGCAGGCAGGGAAGTTTCTCTATGGTGGTTAAATAAGAGCAGTTTAGTTTTGGAGGCATTACAATTTAGAAGACATTTTCTGTCCCAGTTAATCACTGATTAGAGGTCCTTTTCAAGAGCAGTGGCCAGGTTAACTTTGTCAGCTCTGACGGATTTTCTATTGAGACAGGAATAAATGGTAATGTCATCATCATAAATGCCTACTGATGAGAACTGACGACATCAGGAAGATCATTGATGAAGATTAGAAATAGTGTGGGACCCAGGATAGAGCTTTGGGGGACATCCACGTTCGTGTCAAAGATCTGGAAGTGAGCCCATTCAGAACTAGCTTCATTTCCTGATTTGATAGGGATAATTGGATTGAATCAAACAATTGTCCTGTCACACCATAGCCCTGAAGCTTGTGTGGAAGACCAGCATGCCAAACTCTGTCAAATGCCTTCAAGATATCTAGAGCCACAGCTAAAACTTCACTATTATTATCAAGAGATTTCTTTACATACCTATTTCGGTGATGGCCATAAGTATATTAGCAGTAGACCTGGCAAAATGGAAGCTATAATATTTGTGAGAGAGTAGGTCATAAGAGGTAAGATGATTAATTACTTCAGCATTGTTTAAAATCTCAAATACTTTGCTGAAATGTGGCAGGTGACTAATAGGGTGATAGTTGGAGGGGTCAGAATGCTCTCCAGAGTTCTTAAAAACAGGAACTGAAAAGAAATACTCGTAGAAAATACAAGTATAATAGCTGAATTCACATGGAAAAAAGGCTAAAAATAATGGAAGCATAAAAAAGAAAATGCTAACATTCAATAACATCAACTATGAACATGGTCACAATGTACTGGCTGTGTTTGGAAAATAAAAAACCATTCTCATCACTATAGATACACATAAAGATGTTTAGTTAAAAATAAAAATATCTTTGGAAACATGAAGTCAAGACTGATAATGACTCGTGGAATAGCGGAAAGTGCTTGGATATATAGAACGTTTGAACAGTTTTTACAGATTTTTATGTCCAGAAAAGAATACACTCATTCAAATACAAGAAAAACTGAATAAAAAAACTAAATTACTGTACCTTGTCAGTAACCTTTAATGAAACTTGTATAAAAGAGAGATTGCTGCCCAAATACACAAATATATATTTGTGTTTTGTATATAAAATGTTTTCAGGATTAACTTATTTTGGTAGTTTATCTCTGTGTGTTCTAGTACTTCCATCTTAAGTTGATAGTGTAGTCTCAATGGTAAAAATTTTATTTTTTTGGATGACATAAAAAAACCACCTTAATGAGTTCTTTGCTGAGAAACTACTGAAATTCTGGTAAAATGGAGAAATGTTGTTCAACAAATGGTTGAATAAAACTTTAATTGCATAATTTTGTTTTCTGTTTGAATTTCCTTTAAAAATCAGCAGGAACTTTCTGAATATATATATATATATATATATGTATATATAATAAAAAGGCTTAAACACTATTCCATGGTCATAATTTATTCCATTGGAATCGTAAATACGATCCAATTCATCAGACCTACAAATTCAAAAAGAAAACAGAAAAGAACAACTCCGGAAATAAAAATAGAATTTAGAGAGTGTAAGTATGAAAGTGGGGGACGAATGTTAGTGTTAAAGAGAGGGGTAACATACAAGAGAAGGTGGGAGATTAGAAGGGGGGAAATATGAATGTTATCAGATGTCTAATACATTAAAGATACATTTCGTGGTGACATGCACACACCATAGACGATCTAATGTTAAAGATCAGAATAAGGAGAGAGAGAAAAGGAAAGAAGTGGTGGGGGAGAGAGACTAAAATTGAAGGACATTTACTGAAAGGGCCGCTATGTAATTGAGAAAATTTGACAAAATTAATATCTACTACAGGTTTTATATATATATATATATATATATATATATATACACACACACACACACACACAGGGAGTGCTGCACCATGATGCAATTCACTCTGCCAGAAATTTGGAAATGACATGCTCTACTGCTTGGCATTCACCCCAGAAGCACCAATATACAAACATTTCAGTGTTTGGGTGTCAATCTAAAGACAGTGCAGACGATGGATGAATCTAATGGTGGTTACGAAAATATGGCAACTTGGAAAACTCTATCTGATTGTTCTGATGAGAAAAGAAATCTTGAATTTGTTGGTGAGGGCCTCAGACTCAACACAGAGGCCAACATCAAATGCCTTGAGGAGGTAGTGTTGCCCTGGATCAAGAGGGCAACTGCTGGAAGACCCTATGTCTGGCAACAGGATTCTTCACCATGCCATACAAGCAGGAGACCTAATCATGGCTGTCAGACAATTTCTGCCACCACATCACCCCTTACATCTTGCATCTGGCTGCCTAACTACCCAGACTGTAACCCAACTTGATTATTATGTGTCGGGTGCAATTGACAGGGAGACCAAAAAAACTCCTTGTAACACCAAAGATGAATTGAAGGCAAGGATTATGGCAGCATTCACCTGCTTAAACAAGGAGACCATCCAGAAGAGTTGCAGGTCATTCTGAAATTGTCTTGAAGTGGTGGTTGAAGACAATAGTAATGCTACTGAATAAATTTACTCTTTAGTATTTCAAGATATTTTCATGTAATTTTGGTAAATATATCTGTTAAAATGAGATGTCAGTGTTATTTTCATTTTTTTGCATAATTTAGGTGACAATTTATCCATTGCATTGTGTGTGTGTTTGTGTATAAAATCTCAAAAAAACAAGTTTTGTTAAATTCACCCCACAGCATCTGACTGTTTAATATTAGTTTGTCTGGAAAGTTCATGTCGATTTTTTAAAGGAAATTAAAATACAAAACAAAATTATGCCATTAAATATTTATTCAACTAAATATGAACCATTTTGTTGCACAACCTTTCTCCATTTTTTTCCTTTAACTTAAACATTCCATCACCCCAGAATTTTGGCTGTTTCTTGGCAAAGAACTCATTAAGGTGGTTTTTTTTTTTTTTTTTTTTTTTTTTTTTTTTTAATGTCATCCAAAGAAATAACATTTTTACCATTGAGATTATTTTGTAAGGACCTGAATAAATGAAAATCTGAAGGAGCTATGTCTGGTGAATATTGTGGGTGGGGTAACACATCCCAGACAAGTTGCAACAATTTTTGCTGGGTGCCAAAGAAACATCAGGTCTGTCACTATCCTGATAGAAATCAACAGCTTTCTTGTTTGCAAATTCTGGGTGTTTTTCTTGAATTGTTGCCTTTTAATTAATCCATTTGCGAGCAGTACTTTTCAGAATCAATTGACTGGTTACTTGGCAGAAGTCCAGGATTCCTTTCAAATCCCACCAGATGCACAGCATGACTTTCTTAGGATGATGACTTGCTTTTTAGCTGGCTAAAGTCGGCTCATATCACTTATTTCTGGATATTTTCACTGAACATTGTTGTAAACTCTCCATTTCTCATCACCTGGTCACAATTTACTTAAAAAAGGATGCATTTTCATTGGGTTTATACAGCAAATCACTGAAATGCAATTCAAAAGATTCTTTTCCCTCACATCATGTGGTACCTCAACATTGTAGTCTTGAGTACCCAAGCTTCACTAAGTGCTCATGGATGATGGATTTTGATAAATTTAGTGTTCCTACCAATTCCTGTGTTATGTAATATGGGTTATTCTCGATCAATGTCTTCATTTGGTTGTCATCTGTAGTTTGGGTCTACCTGAGTGTTCTTCATGAATAAAGCTACAATCGCCAACTCTAAAACTTATCAAACCATTTCATACACTTCTGTCAGCTAAAACACCTTCACTGTACACAGTACATATCTTTTTATATTCCTTGCAAGGCATTTTTCCCTTTATGGTTAAAAAAAGAAAAAATCAATGTCTAAAATGCCCCTTATAATCTTCCATTTTCATAGGGATGCAAAATTGACATGAATTAAGTAATTTTAAACTTTCTTTCTCAAAAGATAGTTTGAAAAGTGCTCTACTGGGAAATGTATACATATTATATTTGTTGATAAATCTGACATGTTCTAACATGTTGGAACATGAATGACTAAAAATCAGCATAATTTCTGGACAGCCTAATATTTTTCGAATAAAATGTACATCCCCCATCAAAATTGTGGATAATCTGTCCAAAGTTCTTGTTTTTTTTTTTTTTTTTGTTTTTTTTTCTGTTTTTGTTTAAGTACATTTATTTGTCTCAGTCATTAAGAACTGGGTGTTGTCAGTATAGTTGATTTTGTTGCCCAATGTCTTATTTAAAAAAAAACTGTAAAGAAGCAATAAAAAAAACTCAGAACAGACCTTGTATGTTGAATTTAACAGAACTTGTTTAAAAGAATTGCTGCTAACTAAACATACTCATACTTGTGTGTGTGTGTGTGTGTATATATATATATATATATATATATATATATTACAAATGTTGTTATAGTGGATACTTGTATTTGAAATAGATGCCCTATTTTTATTTTAAACAGTGTGTATTATGTTTATCAGCTGGGTATTTAAGAAATGTTAAAGAAAATGTGCTCTTTGGCAGTGATTAAACCCACATCCTTGTTTGTAAGAGAAACCTCTGTTTGATCCTGTGTGCTTTACCGCTTGGCTACAAAGAGTACTACAGTCAAGCAAAGTTCTATTTTCTATTTTAAGGAAAGCACACTTCCTTATTTGGATATTTTTCTCAAAGCCAATATCTGCACTGTTTTTTATCCACAGCATAAACAAAGCAATTTCTAAAGAATTAATAGGTTTTTATTTTTAATCCGCCATTTTTATTATTTTAAACATTTTTATAATGGATACTCATATTTGATATAGAAGCCCCATTTTTATTTTAAACAGTGTGTATTAGTCTCAGCCTGCACAATGCTCTCCCTTTCTTTGTCATTGACTCTCACTTTTTTCACACTCTCTAATGTTTTGTTTTATTTTTAACATAGTTATTTACTTGTTTTATTTTGATATTAGGCAACAAATGTATGGTAACCTGTGAGGATCAAATTCTCTCTTGTATTAATAGTTTGTGGAAATTTATTCATGTGTTCATTCACACAGAATAAGACATGGGTTAGGGTTTAATGTTGTATTTGGTATCTGTACAAAAATTGCCCAAACCCCATCAGTACTTCCTCTTTTTCTGGATGCCTCAAGCACTGGGTAATGACCCCCAGAGGAGATAATCCCTGGTGGAATGGCAATCTGAATATAGTTTCTAAATAGTTTTGAAGATTTCTTTATAAATCTTAAATCATTATCAATTAAAAAAGGTTTCCTCCAAAACTAATGTTTCCTATAATTTATTTTAACATCAAAGTTGAATTTTGGTGTTATTAGTGATTGAACCTTCCTCTCAGTAATCCATAATGTATTTTGATTTTTCTTTTTACAGATAGCAGCTGAGTGGATGTCTGGTAAAATGTTTGGTATGAAAGTATGTTGAGAGCAGAAGTATGTCCTATTTCTTCATATGGAAAAAAAAAATTGCACTCACTAGGCATCTATCAATACATATTGATGATTTACAGAGACCAAACGATGGATGAGAGCACAGTTAGGCTGTGGCTAATACTTTTCATCATTGAAAATTGTTTGTCATGTTTAGGTTGTATTACAATTCTAATAAATCCCTTTTCAAAACAATAAACATTGCTGAGGAGTGAAAGTAGTTAATATAATAGTGTCAAGGGTAAAACCATTCTTTTGACACTTTTTTGTGTGTAGGATGTTGTGGGCAATCTTGGAGATTCATGTCCAAGATTTCCAAAAATTTATTAAGGAGAGAGAACAATAAAAGAACAGGATTCAAGGAGACAGAAGATAATGATTGACATTGCATTTAAATTTTTGAAGAATAAAGTTGAGGGGAAAGCAATAAGTTGGAAAAGAGTTTTACTACTGAGTAGTGCAAGAAACTATGGGCATAAAACTTGTGGTTACATCTCGCAATTTCAATTGCAAAATGATGAGACCAAGCTGGCAATCCAGTACTGCACTTAAATTCATAAAGTTGAGGTAAAGCTCATTAGAACAATTACCATGAAAATATTTATAGAAAAAGTACATATTACAGCACTTGGAAAATGATTGAAGCTGAGATGCCAAGTCAAGACCAATAACATTGCAGATTCTTTTTTGGATGTTATCAAGAATCTCTAGATACATAGCAAAAGCACCAAACCAGATGTAAAGTTAAAACAACTAATCATCAGTTTCCATGAGAATTTAAACTTTTTTTTTTTTTTTTTTTTTTTTCAACTTTAATTTCAAGCATTTGTGAAATTGGAGGAAAAGTGGTGGAATCAAGTAAAGATGTTAAAAATTACTGAA
Source organism: Acanthosepion lycidas (assembly GCA_963932145.1). NCBI lineage: Eukaryota > Metazoa > Mollusca > Cephalopoda > Sepiida > Sepiidae > Acanthosepion > Acanthosepion lycidas. The sequence continues at coordinate 119,028,785 of OZ010576.1, read as the reverse complement.
TTAGCTACAACTAACAATTATTCTTGTCACAAACTCAATTTGATTTTTCCAATGGCATTTAGCCAAAAAAGAAAAAAAGATATGCTGGTTTTACATGCTTTGAATAACAGAAAATTTACCGATGAAAAGATTGTGACATTTTCTACCACAATGTGACAAAAATAGAATAAATATGTGAAGAATTTTCAAATCCAATCAATATAATCTACAGAAAAAACTCTTATAAATATCAATTGTCTTTATTAAACATAACAATCGTAATATTTGTCAGCAACAAAACTATAGCTTTCAAGAATAATTAAAGGGAGAAAACTCTTTATTAAATTGCCATCAATCTAAGGGAAACTACTCTGTAATTTCAAAAATATCCTTCCTTTTCTTTTGCGTTTCTCCCACTCTTCAGCCATCCTTTTTTTTTTCCCCCTGCTCATATTTTCTCTTTTTTTCCCTATAGCGTTTCCCACTCTCTTCTTTCCTTTAGCCTTTCTTTTTATCAGTTATGAGTTCCTCAAAGCATGTTTTTTTTGCTTACAAAGCAGGGGTTGTGCTTGTAAACTTCAATTAATTTTTTTTGTAATGCTTTTGAAAATATAAAAAAAAATCCTAAAGATTCATTTTACATTAAACAAAAGGGAATACAATACAATAATACATGGACTTCTAAAAATATATTTTAAAATTTGTATATACACACAGAAAAAGAAATCAGTGGCTGTGTCAATAATAATCACATTGTTGACTCGCTCATATAGTGAGTTCATATTTACGAAATGCATGCCATAATTTTTAAATATTCACTGTGATTTCTTTTTAAATACTGTGCGAGTCAGAGGACTGTTACTGTTAATTAATCCTGCAATTTTTCTCTCGTTCCCTGGTGGTAAATCTCATTTCTTGTATCTTCATATCATGGGGAGTAACTCCATTGGAATATTAAGTAACATTATTTTTTTCTTTTTAAACTAGCAATATACAATTTCACATGTGTACGTACAAGCTACTTCGAAAATTAATCTCAAAGCCAAGAGACTTTAATGGCACTAGCTTCCAAAAACATCAGGAATAAGGCTTGTCCCTGGTAACGCTAAAAAAGTGGTATACCCTGGAGAAAAAAGGTCCCCAAATTGATAAAAAATTTTTTAACGTGTAATGTTTGTTAAAAAAATTAAAGAGGGAAGACCAAAGTATTTTTTTCAGATTTTTTTTAATCCTTCCTATAAATTTTAAAAATTTTATTTAAAAATCTCGTTTTTCTTGAATCAAAAAAAAAATTAGTAAATTCGATTTATCGGCCATTTCTGCCCTAGTTTGTAAACAAAAAATCAAAATTAGTTCAAAAATCAATTAAAATTCAGTTACACCTCTCTTTTTTTTTTTTTTTTTTTTTTTTTTTTTTTTCTAGGAAATTTAGAATGATTAAATTTGAAAGAAACATTACTTACTTTTTTTTTTTTTTTTTTTTTTTGCAGAAAATTTTTTAATAGAGATATTTCCAACCGTAGTGCTTGCTTATGTGCGTGATTGAAGGGTGTTACTGTTGTTAGTGTTAATTGATGGGCGTAAATATATTGACAACTTACGTCAAGGGAATTTATCGTACGGTAGCGCAGAAGTGATGTAATTCGTTCTAATTTTAAGTGAACCTGGTTACTAAATTTAAAAAAAAACAAAAAACTTTCAATTTTTTTTTTTTTTTTTTTTTTTTTTTTTTTAACCTTACGTTTTGAAGAAAAATTTCTGCACTGAAAATAACATTTAAATTGTGAAAAAAAAATCAAATTTTACAAGTAAAAATAAAACAGTAATCAATTTTTTTTAAATTGAGTTATATACATATTTTATTTATTAATAAAATTAATAATGAAATGCTATGCAATCGATTTCAAATTTTGCTTTGTTGTTAACTGAATGAATGCAAAGTAATTTCTGAAATAAAAAGAACTTGCTTCTATTTAGGGAAACAACTCTATTTCACGTGACGTTATTTCAAAGCTGTGCATCCATACTTTCGTTGGAGACTATTTTAAATACAATTTTGGAATATTAAAAAATTATTTTAAAAATATCAACGGTTGTCAGATTTTAATAAACTTTCAAATTTAGGATCTATAAGAAGTAGAGAACATAATGTCATTCCCATAAGGTTGCGTAAAGAAACTTAATTTTATTTTTTTTAAAATATATAACATTTTGTCTTTGTCATATTGTGTATTTATTTAAAATAGAAAAAAAAAAAAAATTGTAAAAATTCGTTTTTCATCAAATTTTTTTTTTTTTTTTTTTTTTTTTTTTTTTTTTCAGATAAGAATGACCTTAAGCCTTAGTATATGTTATTCAGAAAAGTCATAAAAAGTTTTTTAAATTAAATATTGTCTTAGTTTTATTGGGTTTTGTATTTTTATAATTGAGGTAAAAGTTTGGACAATTTTGAACATTTTTTTTTTTTTACCAAAACAATCGATGATTTAGAATCTTCAGAGTCTTGTGTGCATTTAATTGAAAAAAAAATTCAGGTCGAAAATAAATTTTTGAATTTTTCATGAAATTAAGTTCGAAGGATGTATTGTAACATATATAAAAAAAATATTCATACCATGACTTTCAAAAAGATAGACATTTCTAAAATAATTTCATTCATTTGTGAATAAGTTCTGAAAGATTCATTAAAATCCAACAAGTACTTGAATTTTGCAAGATTTTCCAAATCAATGTGTTTTTTTTTTTTTTTAACTGAAAACAGTGAAAAATAAGTAAATGTTAACCTAATTTTTGACCTAAAAAAAACAAAACAGATTTTCAACCTAAATTTAAAATATGCTGCAAATGAAAAAATCTTTTTTAAAAATAACTCAAAAATAACTTGGTCTTCCTTCTTTAATTTTAACATAAACATTTACACGTTAAATTTTTTTTATGAATTTGGGGACCTTTTTTCTCCAGGGTATACCACTTTTTTAGCGTTACCTGGGACAAGCCTAGAATAACCTGTAAAAAATTTGTGCTTATTACCAGTTATTTTGATGCTTCTACAATTACAAAGTTTAAAACACACAGACGCACACACACAGACACGAATCAAGATTTAAGTAAAACTTACCTTAGCCGACAAAATTCATCCAGTGATGAAAAGCCCTCCAAAACCTCAAGTCAGGTGACACAATAGATTTTGTAAAGAAAAAAGGAAAACTTTTCTTAGCTGATGCATTTCATCCTCTAATGGACTTTTCACTTTATCAAGGCAAATGTAAGGATTTCATTTTGCAACAAGTACTAAACAGAAGTAAACATGTCAGTTTTTCAGAATTTTTTAATTAAAGAACGCTCATCAGACGAACTGAAAGTCAAGGTAAATGATGGAGGATATGAAGGCATATAATGACTAAGAAATGAAAATAAGTAAATATTGAATTTTTTATTATAATTTAGTAACTAGTTATTATTTATAGGTTGGTGCAAAAATAATGACGTAATAATGTCGTTTTTTGACGTATTTTTTAAGGTCAAAAAACGACATTATTACGTCATTTTTGCACCAACCTAATATATTTTAAATAATAGGTTTTGAATTTAACCGTCTCCTTTTAAGTTTTTAAAATTGTTATAATCATGTATGTTGATTTGGAAAAAGAGTATTTCTTTCAGGAACAGAGATATTTGAAAAAATCCAGGTTGCAGATTTTTATTTTGGTAAGATTTGATAGCAACACTCTCAAGAATTTTTCCATCTAAAAGTTATTTTATTAGTTAATTTAAAACCATAGACATAAAAAAATATTACTAGATATAAAACATACAGAAATTTTCATGTAAAGAAAAGCCTAAATTTACTAAAAATGCTTCTAACAAAAATAAAATTACATCTTCTGACACATAAGATCACAAAAATGTGCCATTTAATCAATAATCAAGGTTTTGTTACTTTTATTCATATTTTTTTTACAGATATATTTTTTTTACAGATATATTTCTAGTTATAGCTGAATTTTTACACACACATACACACACATCTATATTGCAAAGAAAGACTTCAAATTCTTGAAATTTGACAGGGACCATGTTCATATTGTTCAAAACTTATTTAAAAGAATTCTTATTGCCTAAATACACCTTGTATATATTTATAGGTACTGCCAAAGATTCATTCAACAAGCATTTTTGAAAGTGAGATTATAAAGTCAAAGTACATAAAATTGAATGAAATATTTTGTAATGCCAATGAATACTTGTCGCTTTCGTAATGCTTTTTGTAGTAGAGACTTTGTAATCGCAGATACAATTATAGTACGCCATTGAACAATACTGGTGTCAGACACCTTTGAATAATCCTGCACTAATAATACTTGCTCTATAATGCTCTCTCGAATAGTAACCACCAAATAGTGATCTGTATAGAAATAGTATAGTGAATAGTATAGAGAATAGCAACTGTATAGTAATGGAGGATAGAACAGAAATGGTAATTAGTTAGATGCCACACTAATTCCCATATACACATTTCCTTTACTATCATGTGATCTACTTATTTAAAATGAGATCGCCTGTGTTTGCTTACTGGCAATCTGTTCAAACTACAGTGTTGGCAGTGACACTTTATTCCATTATAACAAAATATTAGATTACTTAGAATATTTTAAATTTTTAAGATTATATAAAAAAGGTACTCACATTATATTTGTAATGTAATTTTTGCAGTTATGTCCCACATAGAATTAGGTTTGGGAATATTTTCTATCAAGAGTTGTCAACACCTTTACAAACCATTTTCTGTCCCAGTTAACCCCTGATTGGAGGTCTTTTTCAAGAGCAACAGCCAGGTCAACTGTCAGCTCTGGATTTGCTTTTGAGACAGGAGTAAATGGTAGTGTCATCTGCATAAATGCCTACTTGGGAACTGATGACATCAAGATCATTGATGAATATCAGAAACTGCGTAAGACCCAAGATAGAACCTCGGAAGAAACCCTCATTCATATGAAAGGATCTGGAAGTGAGCCTGTTTAGAACGACCTTCATTTCCCAACTTGATAGGAATGGTTGGATTAAATCAAACAATTGTCCTGTCATATCATAGCCTTGAAGCTTGGGTAGGAGACCAGCATGCCAAACTCTGTCAAATGCCTTCAGATATCCAGAGCCAAAGCTCGAGTTTGGAGAGAACTGGAACCAGCTCAGGAACACATTTCTTTAGGATGATGGCAGGGATCCCATCACTTCCACTTGCCTTATGGGAGTCTAATTTAGGAATGATGTCTGAGACCAGTGACGGAGTTATGTGCATATCACTTGGTAGAATCTCTGTTCTAGTGTGGAAATCAGGTGTGGGTAGTCCCAATAAGTCAAGTGTTGAGTTGGAAGAGAATTTCCAAGCAAAACATCCACCCTTATCTACTGTAGATGTCAGAACTTCAAATTGATTGAATAGCTGTTGTTCAGCACACATGTGCACAGCTGCCAATAATCTCTAGAACTGAATTTGTGTGATGCTTTACGTTGTTTTTATTCTATCAGCTAACAGTAAATTCACTTCTTTGAGGACACACTGATACTCATTACAAGCAGACATGTGTTGCATTCAGACATGTGACTCTGGTACAAATGGAAGAAGTGATTCTTGTGGGCCAAGTATGCAGGTGAGAACCAAGGAGATGAATGCAGTTTAACTTAGTATTTCCTTGCTGGAATGAAAGCCTTGATGCCAACTTTCACCCAGGAGGAGACCTCAGACATGCATTTTTGAACAGGATGATTAAAAACTTAATTCTAAGGGATGTCACAATCTGCTTGTTGATAAAGATATTTTATTGGTAGGAGGTTCTTGGTTGGTTGGGGAACAGAAAGATGTTTACAGATATTATCACATGATCAGAGTTGCCAAGAGGGCAGAGCGGCATAATATGACATGAGTTCAAGATAGAGGTAAAAAAGAGATCTTGAAGAGAAGTGTGTTCATCAGGGTGTGTAGAATTCTATCACTTGTGTGAGAGATTGAGTTTAATGATCTTGAACAAAAACCTGAAGAGGGATATAAGAAATTTTACTGCAGGATAGCAAGGGATTGCACTCTCAATGGCAAGTTCTTCTATGTATGGTGTTCTTTCAGGACTTGGTCTATCATGACTTTCCACAATTTCCTGTCTTATGCTTATTAGCTATGTTTGTCTTTTTATTGTCTTTCCTAATCCCTGTTTTGCCAACCATTTACACAAACTTGTCAAGTAGGTTATTCTCTTCTTTTCCCTGTCACTTTTGCTTTCAATATATCCCGTGAGTATCGAATTTTCAAATCTCTCTTTCCTCATTGTAACCTAGAAATTTAAATTGACTCTTTCTGATTCTAAGTGTCTAACTTGAAAACAACCTTTAGGGCTATTGTTAAATTTGAGGGTCACTTTGAAAAAGTATATTTTGGGTCTTTCAAACAGGTGCTATGTTCATAAAACTTTCTTCAGCTGAGAGAGGTATAGGAACACAAATTGCCATATTGGGTTATGTATGTGAAATCAGAGAAAGAAAATATACACCCACTGATAGAATGAAATATTAAAAATGCTCAGAGCCATAAATTCAGGTGCAGTAGGCTGTGTCAAGAATGAAAAATTGGCCATCACCTTTCTTGACTAGATACTTTCATTAAATAAAAGTAGTTGAACATTGGCAAATACAAAAGAAATTATCTATTAGTGCATTTGGCACCAGATTATTGGTTTGATTTTCTAGTATTTAATAGAATAGACAAATTTGAGCTCTTTCATGATATATACACCAATACATTAATAAAATTGTCTTTTAGCACTATCTGATGAGTTGATTTAGCGAAAATGTAGTATTCAAATATATTACATCTTAGATCAAATTTTACTTGTGTGTGTGTGTATATATATATATATATATATATATATATATAAACAAGTTTTCTATCTGAATTTCTGGGATGTGGAATTATCATTATTTCTCTTATTTATATTCAGATTATTGTCCTCATCATTGTTATCACAGTGATTTGCCTGTTGTGGCTTCTGCCCTTCCTCAGATGTATATCTATGTACAGAGAATTCTGGACAGAACCCTTTATTTAATATATGAACTGTTCTCATTACACTGCCCATGTTCTTATTTTTAGTATTGCTTGTCCAAATACACACTGCCCGACCTAGTTGGTTTGTGAATTTGGTGACATAGTGGTTGTGTGTCCAATTCCTGGATAAGGCAATGTGTACTTAGATCCAATGGAAATGGGTGAGCAGTAGCTGAGCAGTGCTAAAAATTAGGCAATACCCCTGGATATGGCCAGTGGAATGAGAACGGTCCACCATGTTTATTAAATAAAGGATTCAGTTCAGAATTCCCTGTAGATTGATATACACCTGAGAAAGGTTGGTGGGGTCACAATGATCGAAATGGGATAACAACTATGATAACAGTAGTCTGAATATAAATAATGTAAATAAACAATTTTTGTTGCATAATATTGATAAGGTATTGACCATTATAAATGATGTCACCTTGAAATAGGTTCCAGCGGATGAGGAAAGTTTGTATAGAACAACTTAATTCGAAATTTGAAGAACTTAAAAGATTGGATAGACTGACCTTGTTGATATTATTCATCAAAAATTGTTTGAAGAAAGTTTTGCTGCCTAAATATATATAAAGTAAAGGTAATAAATCCAAGGGGATCCTAATAATATAAAATATTAAAAATGATCCACAAAAAGAGCTCATATTATTACAGAGCAAAAATTTACACAATAAAATCCCAAAACACTTCATATGGGAAATAAACTTATTTTGACTGATGAAAATATAATTTGTCAGTCTTATTCAACCTGTGTATAGACTGAATTGCCGGAAATAGATTTAACTGTGAAAGCTATAAAAAAAGTTAAAAAAGCTAATACAGAATTTATCCATTTCATGGTTACGTTGAAATGGATAAATCTCTATTTCTGACATGAACTTAGTCCAAAACTGGGTTGAATAAGACTGACAAATTATATTTTCTTTGGTCAAAGTAAGCTTATTCGACATATGAGATGATTTTGGATATATATATATATATATATATATATATATATATATATATATATATACATACATACAGTGCATTCTGCTTGATTATGCAAAGTAATGTTTTCATCTAACGTGTCAATAAATTCTGTTTTTTTTTTTTTTTTTTTTTTTTTTTCAGACTTTGTGCTTCTTGCAGATTAAATTTATACTTTCAGACAAGAGAATATGATCAATGAAAAAAAGTTGTATAGTAACAGGGTCCTTTTTCTCAAAATATGTAAAAAGGCACAGTTTCAAGTGTTTGGTCTGATTAAGCAATCACCATATAAATCCTCAATATGGGTAAGGAAAAAAGGGTCTTGCTGAAATTACTCGCATACTTGGAAGGGGTCTGTCAATGCTAGAAATTTCAAAAAAGTTACATAGACCACCATACAATCAAAGTTTTCATCTTAGGCAGTAAATCATGCAGAAAGACACCTAAACGATCACATTAGCAAAAGTTTTTCGTAAAATTAAATATGAAGTCTTGAAGAAACCACATGAAACTAGTAAAAAAAAAAATATTTGAAAGCGCTGGAGTGCCCAAAGTTGGTAAAACTACCCGTTATGGGGTCCTCAACACCCTTGCCAAAGTGAAGAGTCCCATCAAGTGGCCCCCATTGAGCAAAGCAAACAAGATGAAAAGAGTTGAATCGGCACAGTTACATGAAGATCAATTTTAGCAATGTGATTTTCACCGATGAGTGCCATGCTACTCTTGATGGGCCTGATGAGTGCTCATCTGGATGGGTGTTAAATGGTCGACCGGCAGGAGTACGCATTCGTCCACAACAGGGTGGCAGAGGAGTGATGTTTTGGGCTGGGATCTGCGAAAATGAACTAATAGGCCCACAGAAAGTAGCCAAAGGGCTTAAGCTAAATTCTAATGCATATTGTAGGCTTTCAGAAGATGCCTTTCTGCCCTGGCTTGATGAACAACCAATTCAGAAAAGAAGATTGTTGATATTTCAGCAGGATAATACTCCAGCGCATAGATCAAGAAGCACCACCAATTGGCTATCAGACCATGGGTTCAAAGGGCATAATTTAATAGTATGGCCTCCAAACAGCCCTGATTTAAATCCAATAGAAAATTTGTGGTCTATAGTCAAGAGGCGGATTAATGCTGAAAACAAGCAATTCATCAGCTTAGAAGTCCTGTGGAAAGCAATTGTAAGTGCTTGCTGATCAATCAAACCTTCTGAAATTGAAACATTGACGTCAGCAGTGGACACACACCTCATAACGGTTTTGAAGGATGGAGGATGTCATGTTTGTTCGTAGCCGCATTAACAGACTTGTTTTGTTTAACATGCTACACATGTATTATGTAATGTAGGACTTGGAACACCCGATGTATTGTCATATGTGCCACAATTCAATTAATAAAATTTAGTATAAAATGTGTTTTTCTTGTTTTATTTTCTATTTGCATAATGAAAGTGAACACTAAATTAGGGCTTAAGTTCATAAATCATTAAAAAGAAGCCCGTTTTGTATATTTCGACAACTTAAATGATTGACAAAATAATAAAATAGTATCAACAACACTTTAGCACCTATTCTTCAGAATATATTGCTTAACTTGGATATTTTTAGGTAAAAATTAACTTTGCATAATCAAGCAGAACGCACAGTATATTTATATAAAAAAATAAATCCAAGAGGATAGAATCCAGGTAGAACTCAATGTCCAGGACAGAGTAAGGATATAATAAAAAAGCTTAAACCCTAATATTCCATGGTCATAATTTCTTCCATTGGAATCGAAAATACAATCCAATTCATCAGACCTACAAATTCAAAAAGAAAACAGAAAATACAACTCCGGAAATAAAAAATAAAATTTAGTGAGTGTATGTATGAGTGTATGGGACGAATGTTAGATTAAATGAAAGCTATAGGGAGGGGGAAACAGATGAGAGAAGAACAGGAAGGTCTAAAGATGGAGGAGGGATTAAAATTTAACTGAAGTTTTAAAGAGGGGAGTCAAAGATGGTTTAAGTGAGAGAAATATGAATATTCTCGGATGTCTAAAATACATTAAAGATATACCGGAAAAGATACATTTTGTGGTGACATACACACACAATAGACAATATAATCTTAAATATCAGAACATGAGAGAGGAAGAGAAAAGAAAAAGGGGTGGGGGAGAGAGATGGGGTGTGGTATTTATAAAAGGGCCCCTGTGTAATCAAAAGAAATTTGACAAAAGTAATATCGACTACGTGTTACAAATCTAATATAAACATACAAAAAAAAAAAACAAATATATATATATATATATATATATATATATATATATATGGCGCAAGTGAAGAGAGGACTGTCTCTTTGTCTCTGGTTCAAAGAGATGAATCAACACACATCATGTCAAGTTTATTTTGCAGAATATTCTCAGCTCTCATGGGATATGCTAATTGCATTGGTTCTTTGATTTATAGGGAATCACCTATCACCATATGGTAAACACAATGTTTTCTTTGATGGCAGATGTAGGACATCTAGACCTTGGGTTGTCTTCAAGACTCTCTCTTCCCTTCCTAAATTCAGCTGCCCACTTCTGCACTGTTGATAAAGCTGGAGCATCATTCCCTAATGTCAGCATGAATGTCCTTGGAGGCTAAACCCTTTTTCTGTAGATACTTGATAACACAAAGATGTCGAGTTTTGTCCATTTTCAAGAGACGTTACTACTTGTTACTTTTGAAGTCTTCCTTGAACAATCACATGTCACTTTACTTGGAAAGAAACAATGCAGTGATTAATAAGAGTTGAAATTAATGCATGCAAGATTTCACAGCTCTAGTGTCACTCACTCATAGTCAGCCTATGAAGGTTTTAGTCTACCCTCATATGCCTGGTGATTGTTACATATGTGAAACTTTAAGTAAGCATTGATTGGTAAGGAAAAACTATATTGCTGACTTGATCTCAGATCCAAGAATTTAATTTCTTTTCTGATTGTTTTCTTTATCATGATGGCATTGATGACTAAGTAGATCAACTATTTCATGGAAGAACAGATGACATTGAGTGAATAGTAATGTTATCGGAGGTCAAGGTCAATTTTGTCAACCTTTTTTCTCTTGTCATTTGACTACTTCCTTTTCTTTTCTGGTGGTTTCGATGTTTTGATTCCAATGCTGATAGAACATTGCCAGCTGGTACAGTTTTGGGCATGTGTTTCAAATGATTTATGCTCAAGTCTAGTGGCTTTCAGTGTTGTTTTCAGTTGGTCTTTGTATCTTCAAAGGGGGCAACCACTGTGATCTTTTTTTTTTCTTTTTTCCTGAAGTAAACTCACTGAATAATTGTTGACATGGAAACCTTGACTCTTCCATTCTTGCTACATATCCTGACCATTGAAGATGGTGTTTAATGATCAACAACTGACTTTGACTGTTGGCTCTTTCCAAGACTTAGGTGTTAGTCACATCATAATTCTTTTTAATATATATCATAGCTCTGTTATTTTACTTTGAGCACTATCTTTTACTCTTGGCATTTACTGTACACTACTTTATATATAATGTGTATGCAGGGTGTGTGTGGTGAATTACAACAAATGCTGGTTATGATTAACACTAAACATACCTGGACACATATATAAGACTGACTTCATTGATAAAATCATTAGTCTGAAGAAATTCATCCAAGGAATGAAATGTCTTACTTAGTTGATATTATTTTTTTTTTTTACCCATTACTCGGATCTGTAGATTTGTATGCCACATTTTCAACAAATTGTACAGTGTGTCCATAAAGTCTCTTTATAATTTAAAAAATATATTACAAAGACAACTGATGTGGTGCCACAACTAGATGACCTTCAAGAAAACATAATTTCTCAGAAAGATGGTGCGTCAGCACATTGAGGACTGTATGTTTTAGGGTTTCTAAATCAAACATTTCCAGACTGGTGAATTGAAAGGGATAGCCCAATTCCTTGACCACCTTGTTTACCAGATATCACTCTCCTACACTCTTTTCTATGGGGACATCACTGATCTAAAGCAAAAAAAAAAAAAAAGCACTGATGCCATTGCCACCATTGATGAGGATATACTAAATCATTTGAAACACAAAAACTTGGCAAGAAATTGAGTACTGGCTTTGATAGGCTTTGTAAAATGAATGGTGTTCATATTGTCATAGAGGAACACACCTATTCTATAGTTAATAGACTCTCCCACCTATAATAAGTAGGAGTAGTAAGAGTAACGAGCGAGTTGCTCAGTGAGTCGGTGAGACAGTTAATGCTGGATGACCGTTAGTCGGATACTAAAGTATCAGCGACCGCAACTAGATTACTCTGCGTTATACCTATTATATCAAGTTCCTAATGTTTTTGTACGTTGAACCAATTTTAGGACCGACTTACTACAAATACAAGCCTCCACTGTGAAACCACACCATAATACATATAGAAGTGTATTAAATTAGTTAAAACAACTTCAATATCTACTCCTCATATTGTAACAATTTCCACATTTGTCTGTTTATTTATTTTTGTAATGATTTTTTTAAATTGTAAAGAAACTTTATGGACACTTGTGTATAATTGGCACATCTGTACACACTTTCAAATGACTAGTTTTCATTAGTGCTAAAATGACTTTTGTATTCATTCATATGAATGGTTGTAGTAGTAGTAGTAGTAGTAGTAAGGTACAACACAACTTGGTGATTGATGACTATCAGACTATTTAGACAAAAATTGAAGAGAGTGATCAAACAAGGTAGAAAGTTGCCTTATTTGAAACCATTTAACCATTGGTCAACCACACAGGAAGGCAGAGATACTGATGAATGCTGGGACAAACGCTTATTGGTTACTTTATGCATTCTTTGGTCAAATTCAAATTCAGCATCTGATGATATATACTTTGTGGGTCACATAATTTTGTAACGTGTCACTAATTTCATAATAAAGTACATGTCATCTATACTTGATTATGACTTGCGGCTGGACATGAATGCAATGTTCTCTGACCTTTGACCAAACAACATTATTGCCAATAACTTAATTTTCAACATTTAACAGTGGAATGAGAACAGAAAGTTGATGAGCCAGCATCTTAATTAAGACAATAAATAAACTTCCAGTAATTGTGGTAAAATTTAAAATGGTATTAGGTTGGTGCAAAAATAATGACGTTTTTTTTTTTTTTTTTTTTTTTTTTTTTTGACATTTTTGTCAAAAAACGTCATTATTTTTGCACCAACCTAATTATTTATGATAAAGTTTCTATTTACATTATTCGGACTATTGTCCTAATCTTTGTCACTGTTTATCACAATGTTTCGGCCGTTGTACGCTCCGGCCTTCTTCAGGTGGTTGGAATGTTGAAATGAACCCTTTATTTCGCTCACTGGGGTAGACTGTTCTACTTCCATGTCATGTCTAATGGATGTCAGTTATCTCCTGTTAATCCCCCTCTGAAAGTTCTTCACTGCTTTAACCAGGTATTGAACTCACACTCTTTGGGTCCTGTCACTGGATCTAACCAACACCTTTATCCACATGTGTCCTTGAGAACATCCGTGTATGAATTTCTGGTTATTATAAACCTAATGTCTTCAGCATCATTTTTTACCAGAGCTCATATTGCAATTTGTTATCACTTTTCTCTGGCACTCCTTATTACTGGTTCCCATAATGTATTCATTTCTATGCTTGGTCAGCTCAGGATAGAATAGTGTACATAATACCTCATCTCAGAAATATAGACAGACAAATTTCTGTATGTAAAGATGGGTATCATTTGGTTTTTGTGGATGTATCTTTCATAGTAAACCATCTTATTTAATGTGTTCATATAAACAGACATATCTCTGATATATAAAATGACATTTACTAATGTTATTACTCAAAGTTTTAAGGAAGAAATGAATTACAAGTGTATATTGACTTAAAGAAACTGGCATATAGTTTACGTTATTGATTCTTTTGATCATTAATGGCTTTGCTTCTCTTTCAATAATGGTGTGAGTCAGTTAGTGTAGAGGAACTGGCATTTTTGATTTGACTGATTGATTTATTGATAATAAATATAAAACTTTGCAACAGGTGTACTGTAGCAAATCATTATATCTTTATTATTTTCATCTGGACTGTTGTCCTCATCTTTGTTGTTGGTATCACAATGTTTTGTCTGTTAGGCCCTTTTTTATTCTGTCTTTTCCTTTTGTCTTTCATTCAGACAATTTTAACTTTTTGAAGTCTTAGCTCCTTGGTACTCGGACATGGTTACCCCTTTTCTCCAGCTACAAACAATAACGACTTCTAAGAGTGTTTTTATTGGTCTTATCCATTGTGGAATTCATAAAAATATTTAGTATAAAATGCATTTAAACTTCATTCTAGAGTACAGACATCTATGTCTAAGGATATCCCCTCTATTCCTTCAAGGAAATGCTATTTATAGTCATTATATTAACTCTTTTATTTTTAATATTTGCTCTCCTTGAGGCTGAAATATCAGCTCAAAATGTTCAAATATTTTAATTAACTTGGTAAAACCTACCAGTATTGATTAGTCAGTAAGCTAAGGTTAATTTTGTTAGTATTTCAATTTTTATTCTTGTCATAGCCAGGGCACTAATATATTTTATTTGTTAATCAAATAATGATTAGCTACAGCTGTTTGCATGGATTTTAGACATTTGAATGTATGTCTTCAACACATGTCTCACGCTGTATAAGCAAAGGGAGCTTACTCTGATATATTTTATAAGCCATTTCAAGGGCAGTGGCTCAAGTGGATGAATCAATTTTATTTGATAAATAAATATTTACGAAATTACATCGTTGGAGAAAGGAAATTATAAATTCTTAGAATATATTTGTTTTATATGAAAAAATAAGAGTTAAAAATAATTTGTAGGACATTTTGTTAGCTCAAATGATGGTATAAAATCTATCTTTTTGGCTTTTAGATTTGGATTACAAATATCAGCGAATGGGGGAGATGCAAATTCACACCATTACATTCTCAGGGTGATGTGCATTAATGGAAGATATTTATAAGAAAAAAAATTAAATCTATATCAAAAGATTATAAAGCTATTAAGTGATGGGAAGATATCTATTTTGTTTTATTTATTTATATTTTTGACTGTCGTACATCAGGAAGAGACAGCTGAAATTACTAGGGTACATAATGAGGAAAGGAGGCTTTGAAAATTTGATACTCACAAGACAGATTGAAGGCAAGAGGGGCAGGAAAGCAACCTACCTTGCAAGCTTGAGTAAATGGATGGTAGTACAAGGTTTAGGAGAGATAACAAAATTAATAGATACAAAGGACAGGAAATTGTGGAGAGCCATGATCACCAACATTCTGAAAGGACATGGCACATAGAAGAATAATAAAGTTTTCCAGACACTTATTTGAATAATTACTACCAGAAAATAATTGAATATTCACTGTTTAGAAATTTAGCAGAAAGCAGCTAAACTTTACCTTTGATATTGTATGTGGAGGTTTGTTTCAATGGTAATTTCTGAGTTCATGCCTTTTTGTTTTATTTCTACAGACACAGCACAAAACATAATTGGTGCCTTGTAACTGGGATCAAAACTGTTTCATTTAGAGAATTGAACTTTTTCAATTATTTAATTAAAATTTGCCAGCACAAAAATAAAACCATATCGTGGTAGTCATAAGTTCTTGAAAATAAAAACCTTCCTTCATTCAGATTATGAACATTAACTTAATACATTTACTGTCACATGATACATAGATGTGTCTTGTGGCGTGTGTCTTGCTTCTGTCACACGTGTGTCTATTCCAGGGTTTTATTTAAGGTAGTGTAGTGTTAAGGTAGTATTTGTTGCTGTGTTTTTATTTATTTTTTTTATCAAGGAAAAAAAAAAGTAAGCATTTCACATGATACACTGTGGAAGAGTTGAACAAAACCCGTGTGATGAGCATCCATTATTATTGTCCTTTATGCCTTTAATAAATTTTATTTTATTTTCCAACCAAAGCATATGTTGTCCTATATAGCAATCTAATGTAATACCTTATAGCAATATCATTTAACACTGGTTCTTGTTTGGTCACTGAAGTTAAGTAACATTGATCCTGGTCAATACCAAGATGGTTGTCTGGGAATACCAGGGGCTGTAAGTTTGGATGGTGTGATAGATAATGGCTATGAATGAGAAATCAGTGCTGTGTTTGAAATCTAGTTAAATTCACTTAAGCACAAATAATCTTAGGAAAGGGATGAATCCATTTCTTTTCCCTCCCGCTATGGGTTAAATAGCAGGACAGACCGAGTTCTATAGTCTTGGTTGGCAACCAGTCTAATACAGAAACTAATGGCAGCTTATTGTGGGAATTCTTCTGCCATATCAGTCATTCATTAATGGATCAATTGATGATCCATTAATAGATAAAAAAAAAAAGATATAATCATTCAGAAAACATTGTAAATACATGTTTTTCTTGTTTTACATACCCATCTGTTTCTCGCTCTCTTTATCCACTTGTCCATCTGTTTCTCGCTCTCTCTCTATCCACTTGTCCATCTGTTTCTCGCTCTCTCTCTATCCACTCGTCCATATGTTTCTCGCTCTCTCTCTATCCGCTCGTCCATATGTTTCTCGCTCTCTCTCTATCCGCTCGTCCATATGTTTCTCGCTCTCTCTCTATCCGCTCGTCCATATGTTTCTCGCTCTCTCTCTATCCGCTTGTCCATATGTTTCTCGCTCTCTCTCTATCCACTCGTCCATATGTTTCTCGCTCTCTCTCTATCCACTCGTCCATATGTTTCTCGCTCTCTCTCTATCCACTCGTCCATATGTTTCTCTCTCTCTCTCTATCCACTCGTCCATATGTTTCTCTCTCTCTCTCTATCCACTCGTCCATCTGTTTCTCTCTCTCTCTCTATCCACTCGTCCATCTGTTTCTCTCTCTCTCTCTATCCAACTGTCCATCTGTTTCTCTCTCTCCCTCTATCCAACTGTCTATCTCTATCCACTTGTTCATCTGTTCCTCTCTCTACCTCTCTGTCCCTCTCTCTCTATATACCTCTGTCTAGTTTTAGCTCTCTCTATCTTGTTCAACTACCTCTCCTTATCAATCTTTCTCACTTGATTATAGGACAACCCACTCTCATTATTTCCTACTCTTGTTTTTCTTTTTATTATATTTGGAACAACAGACCCTCTAATTAATTGCTGTTACATTGCTTGACCATCTACTTTAATAATAGATGCCAGAAATTGGTACAGGAAGTCATTACCAGTATATTTTTGTTAACAACTGCAAAGTGTATTTTGATATTTACTAAGTTTACATTTATCTGGCACAAATTCAGTCGGAGAGCCAAAATGAAGATCTGGTTCATTTTACGAACAATGGTTTGTAAAACTAATCCATTGATAATTGCGTGTGATTAGCACACTTTGTCTGCCAAGGAACTTTTCCTAACTCCCATTAAGTGGCATTGCATAAAATTCTTTTTAATCATTTCACTCCAAGCAAGGCAATATAGCCACTAAGATGCAAAGATTTACTGAGAATGAAAAAGTCTAAGAAAAAAAAAACATTAAAGAAAATAAAAGAAAGGCATGATTCAAGGAAACAGAAGATAACGATTGAAATTACATTTAAATTTTTGAAGATCAAAGTCGACTGGAAAGCAAGAAGGTGGAAGAGTTCCACATGCAAGAAGTGCAAGAGAAGAAACTAGTAGCATGTAACTTAGTTACATTTAACAATTTCAGCTGTAAAATGAGACCTAGCTGCCAATTTAGTACTGTACTTCAACTCATAAAGTCTAGTTACCAAAATGAAAGTTTTTCAGGATAATTACCATAGAAAAGACAGGAGGAAGCTATGTCACATCAGTAGAAAATGACTGAAGTTGAGATGCCAGGTTAAGACCAATTATATTACAGACTCTTCTTTTGGATTTTGTTAAGAATCTTGTATCCTTGAATAATGTTACAAACAAAGGTGGTACTTGAATGAAAGGAACAGCAACACAGGCGTAGATGAAAGAAAGAGGTTTATTGTAAAAGAGAATACACTACTGAAAAACAGGGAATGAGTTAGCAAGCTAGTAATTCCAGAAGCAAGTCTGCCATGTATATCTTGTGCTTACTATATATTAATCTACTGATATAGTCAGTCCACATATGCGATAGAGAGTGTGGGACAACAAATTTAGAGATATATAGTAAAAGCACTAAACAAGATATGGCAGAAATATTCAATGCATGGAAGAATGATAGATTTATAAATATGTAAGAGAGACAATTTTTCTTGCCAGAATCACACGTGTGTGTGAGCCAAATTTTCTAGCAGTAGAACTAGTAATCGATTCAATATAATTGTTCCATTTTGTCAGTAGAAAATATTATCTCAAGAAGGTGCAACGAATTGCTCTCCTGTAGGTTTGCGTCGGCAATGGAAAGCAAAAAAGTTCTCTAAGACATTTAAGAGATCAATTTCACTTTAGAGGCATTAAAATTTACAAACCATTTCTTACCCCAATTAACAAATTGAAGACCAGTTTTGTAAACAACTGCCAATTCAACCTTATCAAACCAACTAGGCTTACCATAAAGACAGGAGTAAATAGTTGTCATCAGCATAGGTATTGTTGGAACTAATGACCTCGAGCTTGTTGATGAAAATTAGAAACCAAGTAGGTTCAAGGATAGAGCCCTGGGGAACACCTGCATTAATATAAAAAGATCTAGAAGTGTGGCCATTCAAGACAACTTTTACTTCATGATTTGATAAGAAAGATTGAATCGAATTAAAAATGTGTCCAGAAATGCCATAACCTTTCAACTTGTGAAGAATACCAGCATACCAAACCCTGTCAAATGCCTTTGAGATATACAAAACAAATTCCTGAGCTTCATTATTCTTATTTAAAGCTTGATAAACTTTTCTGAAATAAACGTTAATAAATCAGCATTTGACTTAGAGAAGTGAAAGCCCTATTGCTTATCTGAAAGTAGACCTGCAAGGTGAGATGCTTAACCAATTAAGAGTCAAAGCTTCTAGTACATTGCCAAAAAGAAGTAGAATAGGCTAATAGAATGATCAGATGGCTTCAAGGTATTTATTGAAGAGTTTAGAGAGAAATATTGTACCATAAGCTATCACAAAGGTACAAATCGTCTCTCTGTCTTACACACTTCAGCTGCAGGATGCTGTAGTAGCAAGATGTTTCCTTTTCTCTTTGTGGGACTTCTTAGTCTCCAAAAAATCATGTGTTGCATTTAACAAAATACTATCATTTTACTATATCCTGTTAAAGAAAGTGTCCCGGGTAAGATGATAAATAACATCCAACATCAAGGCTTTGATCAGGTTTTGAGGAGTGTGGAACCACCTTTTAATTGCCGGTGTTCCCAGGTCTACCCTGACTTGGAGTGGTAGCACCTGTCAGGGTCCCAGCTATGGGTAAATAGTTAACCCTCCCAAAGGGGGTCAAAACACTATGAAAGTATAAAAATAGGTTTAATACCAGCAATACTTTTTTGGAGAAAATTATTACCAGTGGTACATTTTTGAAAAAGAAAAATATTACCAGCAATACATTTTTGGGAAAAGAAATTACTAGCAATAAATATCTTGTCAGCATTAAATAACCCATTGAGTTTGATATGCTGTAAACCAAACCAAACTGTTAAAGAAAAAAAATATGACTACAATAATGGCTCTACTACAACCTACTACAATAATGGCTCTACTACAACCTACTACAATAATGGCTCTACTACAACCTACTACAATAATGGCTCTACTACAACCTACTACAATAATGGCTCTACTACAACCTATCAAAGAACAAAAAATATTCCTCTTCACACAAAGAAGTCAACACCAATACAGCTTTATGGTAGGCAACCAGTATAATATAGCAGGTATACAATAAACAGTTTGACACAAGGTTAAAATAATGAGACACTGTGAAGCTCAAAGTTGCTATATTGTAATTAGCTGTTTCCACATAGGAAACATTTGGCATTCATTGAACAAACAGCTGTCATTGTCAGTTGAAATTTATAAAATCTCTTTGAAAACCACTTTTCAAGAAAAGAACTTAAGTCCACTGTTATTGATGGAAATTTTCTTCCTAACCTTTTGTTTAAAGTAGTGTTGAAAGTCAACATCTTGATTATATCATTATATTCACATCTAGTTAAATGTGCTATCCAATTTTGTTGTTGCTGGTGTTGGAAGTTTTCAAGTGATGTGGTTTTTGTTATTTGGCAAAGCTTTTTGTGATTCTGTAGCACCAGTCTGTAGGAACTGATGAAGGGTTGTTGTCTTTTAAAACTAGAATATCCATTTGTTTGAAGCCATTGTTAATCATTGAGAAAATGGTTGTATACAGCTTGTTGTGTCCATAAGGAAATACATAAGTAAAAAACTAATTTACTATTACAGTATCATGTCCATAAAAAATAAATAAAAATTAATTATAGTGTTGAAAATAATGATAATTATCATTAATTCACTCATTCTAAGCCAATGGGAATCAACCCCACTTTTCAGACAAGCAGTTCACACGGATAGGTCGTTAACATGCATGTCAGTTAAAATTTTGTCTCCTTTTCTGGCCATAAGAGTAACATTTATCTTTTAGTACTCAACAAAAATTGAGGTAAGAAAACCCAAGACACTTATTGTATTTTTCCAGCTAAATTATCTAGACATTCATTATACATATCTATACTTTGCTTATTCTTTATCTTATCCTTGTCAGATTCCAATCAATATTTGATCTACAAACTCACTCAGTATTACTGTCTCTCACGTCTCCAACACCACATAACAACTAGATAATAAATAATATTCATTTTCTTATCTGTCTATATCTCTGAGATGAGATATTATGATTACTTGCATTATTCAAACTATTATCCTTATACAATGGCCAAAACATTGTGAATATGACAATGAATGTCATATTCACAATGTTTTGGCCATTATACACTCCAGTCTTCTTCAGGTGATTGGAATTTCAAACCAAACCCTTTTTGTCAAATGGGGGTAGATTGTTCTAGTTCCATATGCCATGCCTCTTCTGGATGTCTGTTATTTGCTTTTAACTCAACTCTGATATGGCTTGGTATTGAACTATTATCTAGTCACTGGATCTAACCAACGCCTTTATCCACTGGGCCATGTGTCCATAAGTACATCTGTGCATGAATTTTTGGGACTCATAAACCTAATGTTTCAGCAATTATTTTTTACCAGAGCTTATATTGCAATTTTCGTTATTCATTGCTTTTCTCTAGAACTCATTATTACTGGTTCCCATATTGTATTCATTTCTATGCTTGGTTGGCTCAGGAGATTTTTGTGGCCTAGGATATGTACCGAATATGGCAATGAAGAGGAGGATAACAGTCCGAATAATGTAAATAATTCAAGTACTCATTTTGTTGTTTCCATGATATGCTGTTTTTCATTTTTATGTGTATTTTTGTCTATAAAAATGTTGGGGGTGGGGTGTTATAATTATTTACTCAGTTATAACTCCGACAAGCTGATAATTTTGATAGGAGTAAAGTGGTTTGAGAGACACTCTTACTTAGCATTATGCTATCATAAGTGGTCCTCTTTAGACATATTTACTTGATGTTATTTCAAAGTGCTACCTAAGAAGCCAGTTGTAAACAAATGCGAACTCCATAGAAAAATCACCCTAATAAACTACATAACAAACCTTATCCTTCAAATTCTGATGAAGAGAGCACGTAGCATAATTTGGCCAGAAATAGGACAAGAATGGTGTGATTTCATTAAAGATATTGCTACAACAAATGCAATATTTTTCAATCATTTCACCCCGAGCAAGAATGTCACAAGTACTCAAGGGTTTACAGGGAGTGAAAGAGAAGACTGAGAATAGGGAGGATTGAGGAGAGGACTAAAGATGGATGGGATTCTAGAAGATGGGGATTGATGTTGCATTTAAATTTTTGAAGATTGTATTTATCAGGGAAGTAAGTAAAGAGAAGAGTTCCACTGGTGGAAAATGTGAGAAAAGAAACTGTTGGAGTAGAAGTGGTGGTTGCATTTAACTAGTTCAACAGTAACAATCTAGATGCCAATCTAGTAGCATGTTTAAATTTATATATTTGAATACTAGGGTAAAAAAAAAATTCAGAGCAGTTGCCATGAAAATACTTATATAAAAGACAGAGGGAAGCCACATCACATTGGTGAGAAAGTGACTGAAGTTGAGATGCCAGGTCAGGATTGATTATATAACAGACCCTTCTTTGGATTTTGTCAAGAATCCCAAGATGTACAGCAGAAGCACCAGACCAGATATGGCAACAGTATTCAATCCACTGTTGAATGGTAGATTTGTAATTGTGCAAGATGGATTTTGACAAGGAACATTTTATACTTGGAATAATATCAGAAAGAACCATGCAAATATAGAAGGATACATACCTATGTTTTATAGATTATGCAAAAGTGTTTGATAAAATAGATGACAAGTCATTTGAAATATGAGGTAAACTTGATTTATTTGGGAAAGATTTTAGAATAATCGAGAACTTATAATGGGAGAAAACCCATTTGAGTTTTAAGTGTGAGTATGAACTTCCCCTCCTTGAAATGGGGAAAGCATTGCTGTGCCATTCTGTTGGTAATGAAGTCCTCTCTATAGACTGCACAGATGTCTTGAGCAGCTTTATGACCTTGATTAAAAGCAAAGAGAGGAAGATTTCAAACCTGCTCATTCTTGTCTACTTGGCATTCCATCTCAAAGAGGATTTCTAATCTGAAATAAATTTCAATGGCATTAGACAAAGGTTTCACAGGATGACCAGAGTTACTAAGAAGTAAATATATTCTATAAAAGATTATTCTTCAAGATCATTCACAAAACATTCAGAAAGAATGAACAAATGCATTTGACAACTTAATACATTCAACATGAATATTTTGCTTTGAAAATGAAACTAACTTCATTGATTTAGTTTTTAAGCTCTCGTGTTTGATGATTTTTCTCTCATTCCAAACCCAGTGAAAATTTAAAATAAAACTTATAAACTAAAAGAATAATCTTGTAAAGTTCCAAAGAATTTAAGCCATTATTTTGACCTCTATGGCATTTTAAAGTTGGCAGGTAAATCTGTTTACCTTTTACACCTCCAAAATAACCTGCCTGGCTACACTCTTTCATTAGTGGTTAACAAGGCCAGCTTACTATCCACTGTTCAATGAAGTATGTGTGACTGAGTAAAAGGTCACTAGGTGTGATTTCTTGCATAGGAGTACATGTACACAAAAAAATCTTGGTAAATATTAATTTTTGGTGTTGCATTTCACAATATTTACACTCAAACTATCATCCTTGTCTTTGTTGATAATATAAAAACGTTTCAGCCATTGTGCCTATTAATGGGACTAGTGGGTTAATCCTAGTGGATTAAAGTGTTGATATGTGAGTACAATACCTGAGCTGAGTAGTGTGTACATGGGCTCAGTGGCAAAGTATGACCAGTACTACATACAAACTAAACAAGATATTCCCTAGACATGGTCGGTGGAATGAGAACAATCTCTCCCACCCCCAGATTAAATAGTTCAGTTCAAAATTCCCTGTAGGTTACTCTGATGAAGGCCAGAGGGCCCAACAGCTAAAACTTTGTGATAAAAACAACAAAGATGAGGATGACAGTTCACATGTAAATTAAATAAATGCAATGAGAATAGAATAAAATATTAAGCATATTTTGATTGCATGTAATGCATTTTCCTATAAAATACTCTTTGGAAAAAAAAATAACACAAAGGTAATATTTCTTGTAAGTAATTATTTGTTATCAAGCATTTTATTTCTGAATATATGATGATAAAATTTGTGTGTCACTAATGTGCTTATGTCTCATATGCTGTTGCCACCATTATACTGACAAATATAGTTAATCTTCAGTGTCAACCAGAATTATCTTCTCTATTTCCAATTTTAACATTTAACCATGATTTATATTGGATTATCACAAGTTTTTTTTAGCTTTGTTTTTATTCATGAGGATAATGCAGATGTAAAATGCTTTAAAAACTTTTTAGAAAGTATTCAAGTAGATTTTGCTATATATAACTTTTGTTATAATACTGCTAGAGTTAGATTCCAGTTACAGAACATGAAACAGATAAACTATAGAGCATTGTTCAATGTACAGAGTTAGTGAGTTTCATGGCCACAAATTTAACAAGATGAATGATTAATTATTTTAAGAATTAAAGCTTTTGTCTAATGTACAGAAATGTTATTCTATTATTAAAAATATCTTTTTCATTTTTATATTTTTAAATTTATAAAACAATCTAGACAAGATTAAAGAGTAAAACATCAAATTATAAATGATTTCCTTATATAAATAATTATAGGGGGGAGGAGGTGAGGTTAAAGAATTGCTATGATTTGTTTTCATTATTTAGATGCTGATAATTGAATACAAAGGTCATATTGAATGAATAAAATTGTATCATTGTGGGTTTGTTGCTTTTTGTACAAGTGCTTTATCTCTTACAATGAGCAATCTAGCCCTATAAATATAACAAATTTCAAGCAATATAATTGCATATTTTTATTTTTAAAATATTTTTTGTTTTATATACACTGGTGGACAAATCTTTTGGGTTGACTACATAAAAAAAATGTATAATGATTCTATTTCTTCTCTACATAAAGAAGACATAAAATGATTCTATAACTTTTTTATTTTATTAAGATTTAGCAGTCAGCTTTCATCAGTAGTGTGAAGGTTTTATTAGTAGTGTGAGGAAGTTGAGGATTGGAAAATAAGTTTTTGTATTTTTGTAGGTGGCGTATAACAGAAGATAAACCATTTTAAGCAAGTTGAAAAAAGGCCATGCAAACCTATTGGGTCAATAAAAGATCTGAGATGATAAATTCATGATAATATGCAAATTTCTAAAAGAATTGTTCTATCTTATTAACATGTGTGTAACGTGCCTAAGCAAAACATTGAAGCTGAATATTAGTTTGCTTTTTGCACTAAAATCATGACTAAAATTTCTGATGAAACAGGGGTGAAGGTTGTGACTTGGGAGAAGATAACATAATGGGAGATAGCCAGGTTGCTGCGAATGTCCAGAAACAGTGTTAAAACCATTCCAAAGATTTCTGCTACTACTGGAAGTGTTTTAAGCGCAAAGAAAATCTGACAAGACAGATGAAAGAAAGTGTGTGTGTGTAGACAATCCAAAATTAACAGCCAGGCAGAGTGAATACAGTCTTAACAGTGAGATTTCAATTGATACAGTACACAGCATAATATGAAAAAAACCCAACTTTAATAAGTAATATAGTAGCAAAAAAAAAAAAAATTAATTACCCAGAAAACATCTGAATAGAAGATTGAAGTGGTCAAAAGAAACATTTAAAATTGGGGGGGATGCTGGAAAGGGACAAAAAGAAATTATTGGTAATGAATTCAAAATAGTTACATTCTAATACAAGAAAACATGTAAGAAGACCAGTGGGAGAAAGAAACAATGCAAGATGCACCCCAAAGATGGTAAAATTTAGTGGTGGATACATAATGGAGCTGTATCAAAAGTGATGGTAGAAGAAAATTGGTAATATTTAATGGAAATGTAAACGGTGAAAACTATATTAGTTTACTATGGTCTAATTTTTTGCCAGACTATGAAGTTGGGGAAAAATTTTCAGCATGAATGTGCTCCTTGTCACGCATAATGTGCAACAAAAAGGTTTCATGTGGATGAAGAAGTTCAACTTTTGAAAGACTGGCCTATACAAAGTCCTGATCTTGATATAATTGTAACAATTGTGTTGGGAACTGAAGAAACAAGTGCTCCAATGAAAGCTACACAATCTTAAAGAGCTTTGGGATTACTGCCAAGAAAAATGTTGAAAAATTTTACAATAACAAAATCTGAACTTTGTTCTATTCAATGCCACACTGAATTGAGCCAATTATTCAAGCCAAAGGCAGCAATGCTAATTAATAACGCCATACTTTGACATTTTGTATGTTCTGTAATAATAAAATAATTTTAACAAAAAAATAATTGTTTTAACTTAAGAGAGTTGAAAGGTGAAATTTTATCAGTATTCTTTCATAACATTTTTTCAGCATCACTAATGCTGAAGGAGAGACTTGAGGTAATGGTGGTAGGATTCTACGGAAAGATGCTAAGGATATCATGGACCGAGCGTTTTGAAGAGGATGCAAACCAGGAGGAAGCATATATTTAACATCAGAAAGAGGCAGCTGAAACTTCTGGGACACATAATGAGGAAGGAAGGCTTGGAGAATCCGATACTCACAGGTCAAATAAAGGGAACAGAGTCAAGGGAAAGCAATGCATGGCATACCTAGTGGGCTTAAGCAAGTGGATGACAAAACATGGCCTGGGGGAAGTAGCAAAGGGACAAAATGTATTGAGAGCTACAAGGGATAGGAGGAAGTGGATGGCCATGATTGGGGATATGGCACCTAAAAAGAAAAAATGCTAAATATTCTCTATCATCCACCAGATAGCATTAATGAAAATCCAGTAAATGCTTTTCAGGCCTTCAAACATCATAAAATATACTGAGAAAAAGCATACTGCTAATTAATTTTGATTTGAGGATGAAGTTAGCAAAAGTAAGTAATTTACTAAGGTGACCCAGAAGTTTTGCACACCAGTGTATAATTTAAAGAAATAATTTTTAGTAAGTCAAGAGTTGGTATGGTCCAATGTCATATTTGTGATACCTACTGAGGGTCAAACTCACTACAATCAGAACCATCTTTGAGACTAGCTTGTTAACCATTACTCTATAATGAGGCACTTAAATTCACGTGATTTATTCATAGTTTTTTTTTTATTTGCATGTTTTTTTTTTTCTATCCTGCTTTCTTCTATAAGAAGCAGTGCAAAAATTGTAAATGGTGCTTTAAAGAAGTTTTCATGATGACTTCATAATTTCTGCTTCTTGCTGGTTTACTTTTAGTAACATACCAAACATAGTGTCAGATTAGTGTTAGTTATGTGCTTGACTGTATTAAACTTGGTAAATTTTCCCAAGTTGGTTGATTTTGATCTTGAATTTGTTAAACTTGTTTTTTTTTATTTTCTGACTTGAAAACAAAAATCTGGTAGAGTAATATGTAATCAGTGTCAGGGTGTTTCCAGTTTTGCGTGATATCAATATTGGTGTAACATTGTTTACCCTTATGGCTAGGGTGGTAAATATGGTGTGGGGAGGGAGGACTTTCTACTCTATCAAACAATACGACATGCTGGAGACAAGATATTTCTATTAAAATATATGATAATAGCAGTGGGAAAGATTTATTTATTTATTTTTTTTTTTTATTACAATAAGGTTCACCTTGGCCAGGGTGCATGGGGCCACTTGAGGTAGAGGGTTATGTTAAGTGGTAATTTATATGGATAGGAGGGGGAAGATAATGATTGACTCTAGACTTGAACAGGTTAAAATTGTAGTGATTGGGGAAACATCTTGTTGGGAGTTGGTTCCA
>OZ010576.1:118958693-118986193 GCA_963932145.1 Acanthosepion lycidas | reverse complement strand
GAAACTACTCCACTATCTTTCTAAAGATGTCATGACAAATCACAGATAATAAAGAAAAGGAATCTGTGATCACCAATATCCAATCCATAGCATTTGAAAAGAGAATACTGATAGGATAGCATATTGAATCAAATAATATATATATATATATATATATATATATATATATATATGTATGTATGTATGTGTGTGTGTGTGTGTGTTTTCCAGAATTATTCAATTTCAATATATCAATGAAATCTCAGGATTTTTGTCTGAAGTCAGAAAGAATTATTATTTTTAAAATCTAATGTGATTGATCTTTATCTTGGTTGTCATGACAATATTTTTTATCATGCCCTCAGAAAAAAAAACTGTTTGGTTACATTCAATGCCTCTAAAACCAGTGGAGGAACAAAAAGGAAAGGTCTTACATATAATTTAGAGATACTCTTGACCTGGAGAAATCATTTTTATCACTCCAGATTTAAATCAGCTGGATTTATCTATATCCCAAAGGGAAATGGCACCATGTGCTTGTAAGCTGCTGGAAAAAGCAGATTTAGCCTCAGCCTGGGCTCATTGGCCCAGATTAAAAGAAAGCAACCTTCTTGTTCAGTTCTTGTCCAACTGAAAAATGAATGCCGTTTTGTTTACTGTATGGAGTGACATTATGAAGTAGCCATCATGTGACCCACATGACTTATCTCCACCAAAGGGAAATAAGTGCCTCCTGTATCCTTACATGTCCATAAAAGTTTGGTTGAAAAGTCAATGCTTGTCAATATTGTTCTCTTTGATGCAAATCCAGGGCCACATACAGGAAAGAAAAAAGTTGGAACTGTTCTACTCCATTTTCCATATTCACCTGACTTTCCTGCAATTAATAATTACCTTTTTTTTCCCATTGTTGCAAAATGATTTGAACAGGCATACTTTCTATAATGAAAACCAGATTGAAGAGTTTGTTGAAATTTTTTTTCACATTAAAACCTGTGAAATTTCACTGAAAAGTTATCAAAAAATTGCCTGATAATTGGTAGTCTGACATTGCAAATAATGAAGAGTGTATTGAATTGAATAAAATATAATTGCATTTTATTTTTAGAAGAATAAAGTTGATAAACAAAAAAGGAAATTATTTATGGCTTAAATATTATCTTGACTCGTTTTACATACATATAGTTTGTAGTTATTCATCACAACTCAAACATTCTGTTATTAAGAAGCAGCATGGATTTGAAATAAAGAAACCTCCAATAAGATTCAAACACCCATCTCTTTTTTTTTTTTTTATTTTTTTTTTTTTTTTTTTTCCTCTTTAGGAAGCCTCTTTGTGAAAAGTAACAAGATCACCAGTTATAGAAGAGATTTCATTCGTTATTTTTCCTGAATACCAGACGAGAAATAAAAAATAAGTCTGAGCTGCTACGTGATGTCTGTCCTCCTATACAGCAGTGAATGTTGGATGGTTTCCTCAAAGATGAACAAGCAATGGAGATATGGTTCTACAGAAGGATGCTAAGGATATCATGGACAGTGTGAGAAGCGATGAAGTTTTAGAGAGGATGCAAACAAGGGAGAAGCTTATACTCAACATCAGGAAAAGGCAGCTGAAATTTCTGGGAAACGTTATGAGAAAGGAGGGCTTGGAGAATCTGATATTCACAGGTTGAATAGAGGGAAAGAGAGACAAGGGAAAACAATGCATGACATACCTGGTGGGCTTAAGCAAGTGAATGACAGAATGTGGTTTGGGGGAGGTGGCAGAAGGACAAAACTTGACAGCTACAATGGATAGGGTGAAGTGGAGAGCCATGATCACCTACGTCCTGAAACGACACAGCACATAAAAAGGTAGAACCATATTGTTTATTTCCAATCAATGCAGCTTACTAGTGATCATAGGATAATGATCTGAAAATTGATAGAAATTAAGATACTGGTCTTAAATTATAAATTGACAATGCTCCATTTTAACAGGCTTTATTATTATTAAAATTATAAAAAATAGAAGAAAATAATTCAAATTCATAATATTCTTTTTTTTTTTTTTTATATTTTTATTTGTATAGCATTGATTTTTTTTTTTTTTTTTTTTTTTTTTGTATAGATTTGTTTTTTTGTTTTAGTATTTTTTTTTCTTTTTTTTTCATAAAAGACCTATATAAAGGTCTGGTAATAAAATAAGCACATCTTGTCTCCCCTCTCACTTGTAAGCATCCATTATAATAAAATAAACGTTTTCAGCACTAAAACTGAATTGGTCAAATAAAGTTTCATAAGCTTCTACTTAGTTATATTACAAAATTTTTTTTTAATTTTATTTTGTATAGCTTTGTTTTTGTGTATTTTTTTTTTAAATACAAAACAAACCTACACAAAAAATTTCTTCTTTTTTTGTGGGGGCGGGGATAGCTTTGTTTATAGTGATTTTTGTTTTGTTTTTGTAATATAGCATTTTTTTTTGTGGTTTTTGTTTTTGCAATATAATATAGTTTTATTTTTTTGTAATAGAACAAAATTCAAAGGGAAAATAGAAGAAAAAAAATTTTCCTTTTTGAATTTGTTTTGAATTTTGTTTGCTTTATTATTTGTTCTCTTTTCATACATTTTTTTCTAAAATTCTTCTCTTCATTCACATCGTGTTTTAAGATTTTATCCTATTTTACAAAAAACTACTTTTATTGGTGAATTTGTGCCTAATGAAATAATATCTCTCTTTTGATTATTTGTCTTTGACCCTGAAAGTCTAGAGGTCAGCATTACATTTTGCGAAAATCTATTTTTCTTTGGGCTATGCAGACTTTTTCTGGTATTGTTTTACTTTTTCTATTTTTTTTTTTTTTTTTTTTTTTTTTTTTTTTAAACATACACTTACCATAGTAACCATGATGCCATGCCTTGGCATTAACCAGACACAATGGAAGTAGGTGAGAGAAGAGTGTGTAGGGTGGTGCCATCATTCTCACAGAAGATCTAGATTTAGTTTCTTTATAAACCAGATGCATAGCCAGACAAAGCTTAACAAAACTTTTTACTATTGGAAATATTTCAGGAAATTTTCAAATTGTATTACAATGATTTTTAAAAAAAATTCAATAAATAAAGGTATATATTGAAAAGAATATTCAATAAATGTA
Source organism: Acanthosepion lycidas (assembly GCA_963932145.1). Lineage (NCBI taxonomy): Eukaryota > Metazoa > Mollusca > Cephalopoda > Sepiida > Sepiidae > Acanthosepion > Acanthosepion lycidas. The sequence goes on along the minus strand of OZ010576.1, from coordinate 118,983,071 downwards.
TTTTCATTATGCAGAGGGATAAAGAAAGAGAATGAGTGTTTTGTTGTACAGAAAAATAAAACTTGATGCACCAATAATCCCAAAATACAAACTTTGTTTCTTAATAAGATATTTTTTAGAAATAAATAAGATATTTTTTAGAAATAAATAAGATATTTTTTAGAAATAAATAAGATATTTTTTAGAAATAAATAAGATATTTTTTTAGAAATAAGATATTTTTTTAGAAGTAAGATTTTTTTAGAAATAAGCTATTTTTTAGAAATAAGCTATTTTTTTTTTTTTTCTGAGTTTGATAAACATCACAAAGTAGTATAATGACCTTATACCAAAATAGCAGGCGATTGGTTGTAGAGGATATATGTAGTAGCAATAGTTGGGCTTTAAAAAAGTTTTGTTTCTAAAAAGTAACCCTCTCCTCTTTTTCTTTATCTTTGTGTAGGGGTCACAGGTCGCAATGGGAAAGTGCTCCTCTCAGGCCAGTCAGTAAGTAGTAGTTCTTTTTGTTCAGAAATGTAGACTTTTGTATTTGGACTCTGTTATTAACAAAAGGTTCTCACAGCCAGACTTTTTATTTCTATTTTATGGATTACATATTTAATGAAATTTCAAAATGTCATATTTGCATTTGATTTGTATTGTTTTGTTGAAAATGTAGGGATGTGAAGGGTGATAATCTCCCTCTGGTTAAGATTAAGTCACAAGGGCCCAGTTATGGCCAGTAGGGGATGTGAATTTGTGTGGCGGTGATACCTGAGTTGCTATTTATCATGTGTAGAGTCAAGACATGTCTGCACATGTCAGTTGCTGATGATAGACAGCTAAGGTGCTAGGCATCATCTGAAGCCCAAAGCAATAAGAACAGAATAGCCCACAAGATACCTTGAAGTTTGTAGAACCTACTTCCAACCTGGGTATTTTTCTTCAGTAAATGTTTACAAGTCACTTTTTACTTTTCCACTTTGTTTTATTCATGTTACAATTTTTCTGTGTGGGATAAATTAATGACAAGTATAATATAATAATTGTGCTTGTTACTCCCTCTGTTTAGTTACTCCCTGCCATTACCTAATAAATAATGGACTACTCGATTTTGACCATGTGGTTTCAGGGGAAAAAAGAAAGAAATATAGAAGTGTTTAATGTCTCCTGCTACTTAGTTTCGATCAGAAAATGAAAGAAAGGGTGTTTAACATTTGTTTAGGTAAAACGAAAAATGTTTTCAATTTCAAATCTTTTCATTTGTATCCCCTTACTTTTTAAAATAATGGTCAGCATTCCTATTTATGATTGGTATTGCAATATTTTGTTAAAACTATTAAGCTCAAATATTTAACCTTAGAACACTAACCATCAAAGTTACACCACTACTAACCATGGGTATAACATACCCGATTTTGAAAATATAAAAGAAAAATATTAAATATAAATCTTACTTGAAATATTTTACATGCAGGCACTTCAAACTTTGTACTTTGAGTTAAAATTAATAGGAACTGAAAAACATTATTTAGGTAAGAAAATCAGGTACTGAAAATTGTAATTAAAAATAGGAAAATTTGCGCTGGGTACTATATACCCATGGTTAGTGTTCCAGGGTTAATGATGTGATAGGGGAATTTCTACAGATTTTATTCTTCTAGAACTTGCTTTATTCAGTCATTAACTGAAGAATTAAGATTCATCAGAAATTTAAAATAGGAAAACCATGAAATTTTTATAGGTTAAAACCAGTTTATATACGGCTTCTTGAATGTCACAGCCATATACAAGATCTTTTTGAGAATAATGTACATTTGTCATTCATTTCCTTCAGCTATTCTGTTTGTGTGGAAATATTCTTTCTTGTCAAAATAAGAACATATCGCATTGAAATAACAGGCTAGGAATTGGAAATCAGAGAGTAGAGTTTCCAATTTATGTTGGGTTCCTGTGAGGGCAGGTAAGTGTAGTGAGTTTGTGGGGTGACAAAAAATGGCCATTATTTGGCATGTGTAGAGACAAAATATGTCTGCCCAAACCAGTGGCTGTTAATAGACCTCAAAGGCACTAGATGTCATGTCAAGACCATGACAGTAGGGAGAACAGAAGAGCCCACATGGTACCTTGAAGTTTGTAGAACATACCACTCATCTGGCCGTTTTTTCCCTTTGGGAAATAATACCTTCGTGCTTCTTGCCTTTCCACTCTGCTTGTTTTAGTCATGTGTTATGATTTTTCTGTGAGACAGATTACTGAAAAGTATTTATAAATGGTTTCTTATATGGCCTAGCTGTATATAAAATCTTTTTGAGAATAATGTACATTTGTCATCCATTTTCATCAGCTATTCTCTTTCGTCTGTGGATTAAGGTGTTACAATATAATGAATATAATAATACCTGGAATAGAGAGAATACAAACTAGAAATATTCTTTTTTGCCCAGCACATCCACTAAAACTATTTTTATGATGGGGTATCTCATTGGTAGATATATATACCCACTTCAGCTGAGTATTATGTTAAGAGACAAAAGCTGTTTTCATGGAAAGCTTTTGAACTATAAAAGTGACATAACTTAAAACATGGGGTCTGGTGTTCAATTATGCAGTTTTAGTTTCCTGAATTAATTCTTTACATGTAGCATTTTTTTTAAAGTAAGTATACAGGTCTCAATAGCAAAAGCATATAAGAGATGCTAGCCTCCTGATATTTTGAAATACTCTTAACTTTTCTTTTCAAAAAATTTCCAGATTATATGTTTATTGGAATATATCTACAGAAAAATAATCAATTACCTGTCAAAATCATTTTCCTTTTCTTGGTTTTTCTTTGGCAGCCAAATTTTAGAAATGCCCTCAATGCTCAAAAATATATTCAGAGCCATGTGTTATGCTGACCAAATTTTTATGTTTATTGGAATCTTGTCTTTGACAGGTTTTGCAAAATATTTAGCTTCTTTCTCTTCAAATATTACTTTCAAATGACAAAAAAATGCTTTTCTTTTAATCTGAAAAATAAAACCAATATCTTTCATCTTTTCTTTCTAGGTAGTTTAACTTATAAAATCAAAATTACTACTTTTACCCTTCCATGTAGTCAATTGTTGGTTTTAGATTTTATGCATTTGTAAAATCCATACATATTTTATGAATTTCAAATTTTGTTGCGACAACTGAAGTCTTTTTTTGCTGTTACTATAATGCTTTGGTCAATTCATTTTTTTCAGTTTCTGTATAACCGCTAAGAAAATACGAGAATTTTTTTTTTTTTTTTTTTTTTTTAATATCCTGAATGGATGAGTACAGTTACAGCAACGCTAGATACTAAGACAAAACTGTGCCATCATCCAAGTAATGGTGGTAGTTCTAATTGCTACACAAGATAATTTTCCAGCATTCTCTTTGGTTAACCCCCCCAAAAAAAAACCCCTGAATTTTGAAATCTGATATACTGATTGGCATATCTTAGTTCTTTCTGTTTCTGTTTTCTGAAGAGATAATATTTTTGCCCATACTTTTTTTCTCTTTCCTTATAGATTATACACTTGATGAAGGCTAAAGAATGAATTGGTTATTATTCAACTTTTCTTTTAATAACCTTTTTATATCTTTGTAATTTTGAGAATTGTTTTTCTAATCTGATTGCCCAAGCTGGTTTGTTCAAGTTAATTGTGGTTTTCTCCTATTTTATAAATTTTTTCTATTACTATTCTTGCATGAATATAGGCCAGGCCATTCAATTCTGTCATGTTGTCAGTTTTGATATATTGTACAAATATGATGTTCATGATTTGGGATTTTTTATTTTTTTTCAGTTCTTTTTTCTAATTGATGGTAATAGTATCTTAATTTCTTGCATCACTTATATAAATTTATATATCTTATCCTTTTACTTATCTTTAGATGACTCCTTTTCATTTACTTTTCTTTTGTATATTCTTTTGCTAATAGTTCTTGATTCCCACTTTTTATTTTCTTTAATTTATCTTCAGTTCTACATCTCACACCCATTCTTTTTTTTTTTTTTTTTTCAAATTTCTTTAGCTTGGTCAATAGGTGTTGAACTCAGTGTATTCTTTTTTTTAATAAACTAGCTGAATATCCATTCTACAAGCAAAGAAATGTTGTCATAAAAAGTTCTCTTACCTCCCTAAATTTTCTGTATAAACAAAACTTTGAGCAAGACCTAGTTTTTAAGAAAAATTCTTTGACACTTTACTAAGTCCACTTGAATTTCCTACTCAGGACATAAATCTGACCATGACAGAAACATTTTAAATAATTTCTAAATGTTAATTAATTCAGCAACCTTACTATTTTTTTCATTTGTTTTTTTAAATAATTTGGTAAAGTTTTAAGAAAATTTAATTAAACAGTTTATTTTGACTTACTTAGATAGGTTTGTCTATCATCCAGTTCATACTCTTCCCTGGTCTTTTGAACGGGAATAGAGGTTGTTCCCTGTTTAGGATTGGGTTTCCAGTTCCTTCTAAAGATTTTTCTCATTCTTTTTTCACTCTCAGTCTCCCCTTGCATCTTAATGGCATTATTGTCTTGTTTGGGATCAATTGATTTAAAAAAAAAAAAATTGCATAAAAAATCATTAAATTTTGTTGTAAACACAATTTGTTAGTCAGTCAAATGCCATATACTTGGGTGATCAGGGGTCTCTCTTTTGATCAGTGACTGGCTAGGCAGAAGATTTTCTCACAGTAGTTTGTCATTTCTTTCTCTGGTAGACTGGTAACCAACCAAGGTTATAGAACCCAGTCTGTCCTGCTATTCAATCCATAGCTAGAGGGAGAAAAGGTGTATTTATACCTTTCCCACGTGTATTTTCACACAAGTGATTGTAACAAACTTCTCATTCTGAACGAATATCCATTACACCACAACGTATAATGCAATTTGTTAGTAGTATATATAAAAAGACTGAAAATAAGCTCTTTATATGTTAGTGATGTTGGCTAAGCTGTTTTCTTCTACTGATGTAAGGTGGGGACACACAGACAAAATTTAGCCTTATGTAAATTTATAAAAGATAAATGGATTTCAAATTCAACCTCTACAGTGATGTTATCCTAAGGGTACTAGAGACCTAACCAGGACTTATCAGTAGGCATAATTTTAACATAAGATATACAGATACAACGTCTATATCTCTGAAATGAAGTATTATGATTACTTGCATTATTTACATACTATTATCCTCATCTTCACTGCTATATTCAAAACGTTTCGGCCATTGTATGCTCCAGCCTTCTTCAGCTGATTGGAATTTTGAATTGAACCTTTTTTGTTGATGAGGGTAGATTGTTCTAGCTCCTCGTGCCATGCCTCTTCTGGATGTTTTAGTTATTTCTCTTTAACTCAACACTCCAAGTTTTGTTTCACCACTGCTGTGGCCTAGTATTGAAGTCATGACTCTTTGGGTCTAGTCATTGGATCTTACCAATGTCTTTATTCACTGGGCCATCACCTGAAGAAGGCCAGAGTGTACAACAGCTGAAACGTGAACATGGCAATGAAGCTGACAGTCCGAATAATGTAAATAATGAAGGCAGATGACGCTGTGTTGATGGCTGACATGAAAAGAAAATTACAGGACTTCCTAGATAGAGTAGTAAAAGAAATCAAGAAAATAGGACTCTCAGTTGCAATATGAAAGTATGGAAAAAAAAAAAGCCCAAGATATGAGTTACAAATAGAAGGTTCAAAATTTTAAATATCTGGGAAGTGGACTAGCAAAAGAAGCATCCCAAAAGCTAAGCAAGGTACTGAGAAACACAAAAAATTGTTAGAAACAAAGAAAAGAGTGCCAGATTGCTATGTGATATCCATCCTCATGGCAGTGAATGCTTGACAATTGTCCCAAAGATGAGGAGAAAACTAGATGTAGGAGAAATGTGGTTATACTGAGAATTCCATATTGACAGCAAGAAAGCTAGGGGGAAAATAGTGAGCTATTTACCTGACAAACTTGTGTGAATATATGGCAGGAGCCTTAGCAAAGGGAGAAAAACTGTTAAGGGCCACAAGAGACAGGAAGTTATGGAGAACCATGATCGCCTATGTTCTGAAGGGACACAGCTCGGAGAAGAAGAATGAAGTCGTTGCTATTTTGAGAAATAAAAAAGAATTCTCAAGATTCTTCTGTGAATTAGTAAATGTTTAGAAAAAAGGAAAAGAATTAAAATATGGTTTTCTTGCTGAGCATCACATCATCCTGAGAAAATTGATACGATTGACTACAATTGACCAATTCTGAGATTAATGTTACCGACCATCTTCTTTTTTTTTTTTTTTTTTTTTTTTTTTTCAGAAATCTGTCTGCAAGGGTTTTAGTGTAATTAAGTCTGCAAGAATTTCTGCCTTTCCCAAAATCAGTGTGACAATCCTATAATACTGATTCCTTCAGAAGATGATATGACATTTTCCAACAACCTCAGTTGAATTTAAATAAAGCCTCCAATTCATTACCATTTGGTCTGCACCTTTGTTTCTCTCTCTATCTAATAATAGCTTTTGTATGAAAGAAGTTATTCATCATTTTCTGTACGCTATCACTAACAGTTTCTTGTTTCTGATGCCAAGGAGTCACCTGACAATTCCTGTCACTGAAACTACTTTAAGACTAGCAGTCAAATCTCTGTCACTTGCAATACTTTTAGCTTGTCATGACTTAGCCTAAATCAATGTTTAGGTATAATCTCATTTGTACAGTGTTTTGTTAACTTCCAAGCAAGTTCAAGAGTTATCTTTTTTTTTTTTTTAAATGGAGATATATGCTCTGTAAATTTACATTGAGCACTGTTTTGTAAAACTAAAAATATCAATAAGAACTCCGGATTATATATCTTACTGCTCTTTCTTTTTTTACTATAATATATGTATATAACTATATATAAACTTTTATGCCATGTAACACATGGCATAAAAGGGCACATGGCACAGTGGATAAAGGCGTTAGATCCAGGTGACAGGACCCAAAGAGTGTAAGTTCAATACCTGGTTAAGGCAGTGGAGAACTTTCAGAGGGGAATTAACAGGAGATCCATTAGACATGGCACATGGAACTAGAACAGTCTACCGCAGTGAACGAAATAAAGGGTTCAGTTTGACATTCCAACCACCTGAAGAAGGCAGGAGCGTACAACGGCCGAAATGTTGTGATAAACATGGCGACAAAGATGAGGACAATAGTCTGAATAATGTAAATAGTGTACATACCTCATCTCAGAAGTATAGACAGGAAGTGATGGAAATACAAATAAAAAGAATCTATTAATAGATGAATTTAGTTAGATTGCAAGAAAAGAAAATTCTTTCTTAATTTTGAAACTCCTAGGATCTGTCATGTGTAGTCACAGCAATGTAAACAAACCCAGTCTGATGAAGTCCTAATGGGTGAAATGCATCATAAAATCTTTTTCAAATTTGTCATACATCTTTTCTTTCAATATATATATATATATATATATATATATATATATACATTATTAATCTGTTTTATTATTATATGGATTTGTAGTAGTAACATTACTTATGTAAAATTTTACCTCTAAATATTAAATAAAATAAATTAATTAATTTATTTAAAAATATTTAGCTACAAAAAACATTATCTTTAGAAATAAATTATCAGAAAATTACTCTTCAAATGATTCTAATGTAAAAAAAAAAAATGTTTGCTTTCTTACAATTTATGGAAGAAGCAAAGAAAAAAGGTAAAAAGGAATAAATAAATGCCAATCACCTCCTCCTCTACTGCTTATGTAGATCCAAAAGAGGAAATTTTTTTTTTTTTTGATTTGATGTAGGCTTTACTTCCTTTCAGGATTATGAATACATATATATTCAATGTGTGTGAAACTTAAATTTGTTTTTCCCTTTTATTCTCTTGGAGTAAAGTCCCTAATGCTGAAATATAACAAGAATTTTTTGGACATGTTTGTTTTTTTTTTTTTGTTTTTTTTTTTCCCCTCTAAGCCAGCCATATTCATGAAGATGAAAATATAAAGCAGCTGTATCCCTTAGTCCGTAAAGAAGATAGTGGAAAAAAACAAACAAATATGCCAAGAGAAATCTTCTTCCTGGGTTTGTAAAGGCAGATGAGATTCAGCCAGATTTCAAATTTTCCCTCCAATAGAAAAGATAAAATTTTCAACAAGAGACAAGCTGTATGTTCAAAAGAAAATATATTCAGTTCATTAAAAGCCTAATTTATGGCCTAGAATTTAGATTACATTTTTGGGTGTATTGGCTCTTTTCAGAGCCAAGTTCTGCAATGATTCTAGTATATGTATTTGAAAGAGAAACTTTAAGATATGAAAAAAAACTTTTTTTAAAGTTACACAATTGAACTATGAGTGTCTAAGGCAATGTTTTTCAACCTTTTTTATTTCATGGCATACTTGAACCTAGAGTTAAATTTCAGCAGTACACTTAAATTGATTATCAAAAAAGAGTAAAAAAAAAAAAAAAATATACTTTTATGATTTATTAACAAAAATAAAACACTTTTATAATTTGTAATAAAAAATAATTAAAATTCTTAAAGAAAAAATTACATTTATTTAGTTTTCTGTTTATTAAAATTTAGCCTTTAACAAGATATCTTAGCTTGACAGTTTTTAGAATATCTTTATATATTATGTATACGTTTATTTATTATAACAATGATATACTTGTATAAAAGGGGTTTTAATTTTGATATGTACATTTACCGTGCTTTGAACTTTTTAAAAATAATTTAATTAATGACCTTTTTAAATATTTTTGTGGCACACTTATGATCTTCTTATGGCCCACCAGGGTGCTATGCCACCTCATTTGAAAATGACTGGTTTATGTAATAATGATTTGTATAGATGCTGAGATTTTTGTGGATGTGGGACTTTCAAATTATTTTCATTTAGTTTGAAAGAATTGTTTACACTGTTGTCTATTGTCCTCATCACAACGTTTCAGCCATTGTGCCCACCCAGGCCTTCATCAGGTGTATACTGAGATCTGAGTAATCTACAGGGAATTTTGAACTGAAATAAACCTGACGAAGGCTGGAGGGCACAATGACTGAAATGGTGTATAGCAACAACAAAGATGAGGACAATAGTCTGCATGTAAATAATGGTAACTCCTCATTCCAAAAATTTAGTTAGAAATTTCAAAGAATGATCCAAAATGAGTATAACTAAAGAAATGCTGTTCAAAGTAAGAAATTATTTAGTATAACAGTGTTAATGGTGTTAAATGATTCTAACATTAATAAATTAGTGCAATTAATTTGATTTTAATTTAATTAGATTTGATTTTAAATCATTAATTTATTAATCATAGAAAAAAATCTGTATTGACTTTTTGTAATTATTTTTTTACATGAGATTTTATTGTGAATTGTAAAAATAGTTTTTTTTTCTTCAAATTATAACAAACATCAAACCATTTCTCTTTTTATTCATTTATTTTTAATTGTCGTATTTTCTTCATTGTTACCAACATGTCAAGAAAGGAAGTAAACCTATATATTACTTCTTTCCCTGGGCTTACTTCTTGGACCAATCCCCCCCCCCCACAACGCTCACTACTTGGACCAGCCCACTTTCTGATTTACATAAATGATCTGCCTAAACATATACTCTGATCAATTGCAAACGTCTGTTGATGGTGCGATAATATATGAGCACACCTTTAAAAGTCTTGATCAAAGACTGGCAGCTGAACTCTCTTGCAATCTAACTTACTAGTGGAGGGGGGAGAAACTGGCTGTTTAAAACCCACATTCTCTCCCTATTCCATCAGCAAGAAGCAAGTTATACTCAAGCAGCTTCTTCCTGCGAACCACTGCTTTATGGAACACTCTCAAGAGGATGTTTCCCGATCACTACAATCTTAATCTGTTCAAGTATAGTCAATCATTATCTTCCCCCTCCTATCCACATAAACTACCCCTTATCATAACATTCTACCTTGAGTGGGCCTTGTACAGAGCAAACCTTACTGTAAAAAAAATTATGAAGATATTGTTTTGTGTTTCTTTTTTTTTTTTTTTCTTTGTAATTTGTTATGTGCCAGAAGTGTTACAGTTAGTCATTTGGAATGGGATATTGGGTTCACAGGTTTCACTTGTGCTTGTTACATTCAAATAATTTTGGGAAAGGTATGAATTTAACTCTTCTGCTACCCACTATGGGTTAAATAGTTTGACAGACTGGGCTCTTCAGCCTTGGTTGGCAATCAGTCTAGGAGAGGGATAACTGTTGGGAAAGGGGATAGTAACTCCATTCTGTAAAAACCTACTTGCTATAGAAACCACAGCAGCAAGCCATGCATGTTGATAACTGTGGTCCCATACTCCTCAATGGAATCAAGACATCTGTGTTATATTGTTGGCCACTCCTATTTGAGGATACCTGTCTACTAGGGTGGCTAGACAATCCCTATTGCAGATGCTTCCTCAGGCACAATTGTTTGTTCAACACACACAGAGCCCACCTGTGGTTTTATACTGCAGCTATGCTGAGCGGACCATAGTTACAGTTTCTGGGAAAGAGCATGTTATCTAGTGTGATCAACAATCTGATCAATGCCAGCATTCTCAAACCTTCGGTCATGATTACTTGTGACTTCATGCTAGCACAGCTATTGATGTCCCCTATGAGTACAGTCTACCCAATTTCACTCACAAGGCTTAGGTCAACCTGTAGTATGGTTTTCAGGCACTTTCCAAAGGTGCTGCATGCTGGGATTGCCCTCTCCAGACTGATAGGATCAGGAAGTCTCTTTCTTGACAAATCAACTCTGGTGAGATTCGAACACAGTCAGAAAGTGAACATTCTAACCACTCGGCTATATATATATAATTATCAACAAAGAATAATTTTAAAATTAGATGGAGGCAACACAAGAGCTCCTTCAACAATATTCAAAATAGAAATCAGACATCTCTATCCCAATATTTCTGGCATCTAAAGGAAACGAATAAAACACCAAAAGTAAAATGGAAAATAGTAAATAAAACAAGAACCTGTAGAACCTGGGATGACCCATGTCTTTTATGCTTACAGGAAAAACTACACATCATTCAATTCCTAAATAATGAAAAATTATTAAACCATAGGCAGGAGTTAACGGTTTTTTGCCGACATCAACAGACTTTCGCATTAGATAATTAGCATAAAAAAAAAAAACAAAAAAAAAAACAAAAAAAAACATAGCTAAGTAAAATTCTAAAAAGCTTAGCCAAACCTTTAAATAGGAAAACCCCTTTTTGTCGTCGTCAAAAAACTAAAAAAACAAATTGAAATTCAATGCAAAGTGATCTGTATATAAAACACCCACTTAAATAAACAAATAAATAAATAGATAATCAGATAGACAATAATAAAAGACAATTCTCCAGACACATAACGATTGTAGGCGCGCCATAAAAATATCCTTCACTGGGAACCAACTAAAGGATGACCGTAAACATTAGCCTTGAAATAGATACCCTACCCAACCTTAGCAAAACCTCTCAGAGGATGATGAATCTATTGATAAGAATTAACTCCCTGACCACTTAACGAAGGAAAATAGTCTAGCCACGCCCACAATAACAAATTCTGTAACGGACTGTGCCTAAAAATACACGTAAACCGAGAGATAGCTTATTCCTAAAATTTCGCTTGAAGATGAAACAGGACTAAACACCACAATCCAACTTAATTTTATTAATTATTTGGATGATTTCGGCTCTCGTTTTTGAAACATGAGAACTCTTATGTAGCGAAGGAATCATATTTTTAAACAAAAAATATTATTATAATATAAGCTCTACTTCTGTATGGAGCACTGTCTTCTTAAAAATAAAAACAAAAATACTAAGGAACCCCGGATTATGCACCCAACGTGTTCTTTTCTATTTTCTGCATACCTGCACAAGGATATATATATATATATATATATATATATATATATATATAAAAAATTGGTGCAATGAAACTAGAATGAATAGTGTAATTGTTAGATGCTAAATAAAATTCAAATCTGATGATTCATGACCCTTTTCATCACTGTCAAAAATAGAACAGTTCTTTGGCCTGTAATCTGGAGTAATTGTTTGACTACTGCAGTGAACCGGTTGTGATTAAGAATTAAACCTTTTTGAGCTAACCAGAAGGCATTGCAGAGTGACATTCAGCACTCCTGTGAACCCTTCAGAAACACAGAAATACTCTGAACTTATCATTGTCAGTTCTTGAGATGCAAAATTAACTAAGTCCAGTCCCAGGGAGCTGTCTCTCATTTGGGTTCATTACCTGGCACCTGAAATATCTCCCCCCACCCCACCCCCCAAAAAGGAAGTGAGAACTGGACTATTTTTGACCCCTGATTCCATTTACATGTGGGACTCTCATTTATTCTGCCTTGTGTCCTATTCGATTTGAGTAGAATCTTTTCTTGCAATCCCTACCCGATGTTATACCCGAGTTGTACCTGCTACTTGCCCTACCACTGTTTTTTTTCAAGACAGTCTTTCTGCTTTCTCTCATGTTTCTTTTCTTTTTTTGCTTTTGCAAATGGTAATAGTAATATCAGCCATTTCCTTATAAGGAAATATTCAGCATTCATAAATTGAACAGTGTTAGCTACTTTTAGTTAAAATTTATAAAATCTTTCTATTAAAACAATTTTTCAGGTTCACGAGTTCAGATTGTCCTTTCCAGGAGTGATAGGGGTTTCTTTCCTAGCCTTTTGTTTGAAGTAGTATGGAATATCAACATCTAGATTGTCATTATTTTATCTTTCAGTTACATGTTCTAGCCATTTTAATTGTTACTGCTGTTGATGGTCTGTAAGCAATGTGGTTTGTTATTTGGTACAGTTCTTTGGATTCTGTAGTGAGGACCATTCTTCATTTAGGATTCTCAGCGAGGTTCAAAGAAGGATGATCCTCACTAAGATTTATAGGTTTCATTCATTCAAAACCATTTTAACCATTGTTCTTAAAAAGTGATTCTGACATTGTGTGGTCAGTCTACCCAGACTTTAGGAGGAAAAATAAAGTGTCTTGCCCACAAATACAACACAAAATAACAAACAATGCAAGGAAATGATATTCATAAAAAAGGAAGAATACCAAACTAAATATGACAATAATATTTATACAGGCAGGTACATGTTGAAGATCAATGTTCTTTATTATGGCCATGAAGAGACCAATAGTTTGGTTATTCAAAGTGATTTATATTAGGTTGGTGCAAAAATAATGACGTAATAATCTCGTTTTTTGACATTAAAAATATGTCAAAAAACGACATTATTACATCATTATTTTTGCACCAACCTAATATATACGTGTGTGTGTGTGTTAAGCACATGCTAATGAAAGTATGAAACTGCTGGCTGTTGTGTGCGATTGCAGTAATTTTAAAACACAATGAACAAGGAGAGCTAAGACGAGACTTACTTTTGTCGTGGTGTTGTACTTAGAAAAATCATCACTGACATACATGCTGTCATGGTAACATATCAATAAACTGTTTATTGAGCCATGTGTGTTTGGCTGACTGTCTTTTGCTGAATGTCCTCCACTGCCTGTATCATTGCAGATCTGGTCCTCACTGTTTCATTTCAGATCTGGTCCTGACTACGGCTGACGAGCTGTTTTATGGCTTATGGTGAGTTGGTGACTGGCACCTGAATCCTATCTGAGATTTGTGCGGGAATGTACTGTGCAACCCAAGCTCTTACTTATTTTCAGGTCATTTGGGGTTCAACTGTGCAGACATCGTCACATGATTTTGTCATATCCATTCAGGTTCCAGAAACCAATTATTTAATTTTGAAGCCGTCTTTGTACAGAATAGTAAAGTTTTTTGTATCTACTGAATTTAGTAAGATTTGTTTGTGCTTAACTTATTGGCCATAAAATATAGGAGTTTATATCCTATAACATCTATATGAAAGTCTTGATCTGACATGGCTATTTAAGAATATAACTTTTTATTTTTTTTATTTTTTTTTTTTAAATTTTGTATCAATTTGCAGTGTTGGGTGAAACTACCTCTAGTACAACTTATTCTATGTTCAATTTCCTGATCTCCTCAAGTGGAATAGTACTTTTTTTTTTTTTTTTAAATTTTTAATTGATGTTTACTAAGATTAGTTTAGTACAACACAGTCAAATAAGTATACAATGATTGTATTATATTGGTCTTCTAAGTGGGGAGGGTTTATTTGTCTAAAACATCAGCATTCACAATCCTGTTTTTTTTTTTTTTTTTTTTTTTTTTTTTTATTTACCTGGGATTTGAACCTCTGACACAAATGGGAAATACATAAGTACTTCAGCCACAAGACAGGCAATAAAATATCTCTTCACTTTTGCAGGATAATAATGCATGTGGTTAAATATGTAACAAGTTCAAGAATGAGTTTTTCGTATTTTCTATATAATAAAAAATATTTCTTTTTCTAAATCCATTAATGTTGTCTAAAGCTTGAAAAAGGTGATTTACAACAATATGAGCCTTGCTAAAATATCTCATTCTCTGTCCATTTTTGAAAGGCAAAATTGGAATCTGGAGTGACAGGCATGCAGTATATTTTCCTGCTGAGTGCAACAGGAAAACTGTCTGAATGTTTAATTATATTTTGGACCATTCACTCTGTCAGTTTTTATGGGTTGCATTCATTGAGACCTGAATTGGAATTTTGCAGCAGAATTTTCAAAAGTATATGATGTTTCTTCTACTCTAAATAATAAGATAATTGTTTTTAAAAATCTTATGTCTGCTGGAAAACATTTAAATTAAAACATTTGTAATTTGAAAAGAAATCAGTATAAAGATTGACATCAAAAGGAGACAGACCACTTAAAAAATTTTCACTTTGTTTCTTTGAAAGATAAGTTCAAAGTAAACATGAACTGTCACTTTATGAGAATGGCTCACAAGAGGATGATTCCCTGACCACTTCAAGGTTAGGGTTAAGCATTACCTAGCCTACATAATGTCAGAATACTCACTTTTTACCCCCTTCATTCAGTAACCCTCTAGTTTGACTGTCTCTTGGGCCTTGTATTGGGTGAACAATTTTTTTTATTTTTTTTAAAACAAAACTATTTACAATAGACAGAGCACAGGGAGACCAGTGGTCATGCCTATTTCCAAGACCTTAGTATGTATATAATATAATTCTGGTGAATTTATTGCAAAGCTGATTAATTTGTGCAAGTATGTATTTATATTGATTCTATAAAGTTGGTGGCGAGACAGGGGTTTGATTATATAAAAAAAAAAAAAAAAAATCAAAAGTTAACAAGGGTTATGAGGGAATGTTTATTTGGTATCTGTGTAGACACAGGTACTGCACTCTGATCCTAGGTGCATTATACATAAATGATATTGTTATTTTAGAGAGGTACAATGTTAGCATTAAAATAAAGACAGTTTTACTTTAGTTGATATCCACAAGCAGATCCAGTGCAAGGATCTTGTACCTCCCTCTTCTTTTATTGTCCTTGCACTTCATTTTTCTTTTTCTTATTCTTTCACACCCAGTAACCCCTTGTGTCTTGGTGGCTTTATTACCTTGTTTGGGGTGAAATGATTAAAAAAAAAAAATTTGTAAATATAGTAAAAAAACAACTCAGGATTGCTTATAGCCACATCATGTTGAAACACCTGTTCTTGTATGATCATCAAAGTTGAACCTGTTCAGTACCTAGATGAGTGACCCTTTGAAATACCAAGTGCTGTAAACTTGGATGTGTGAGTTATGTAATTGATAATGGCTTGGAATTGTTAATCAGGGAGGTCCAAGTTCCAATTCCGGTTGGGTTCATTATATTCACTTAAGTACAAACACCCTTGGGAAGGGGATAAATTCACCTCGTCTTTTAATTAGTTTTTTGTGATACAAATCTTACTATCTCCAAAATAAATTGCATACAAAATATTTAGAAAACTAACCAAATTAGATTTTATAAAAAGAAAATTTTGATTCAGTCACTGTTGGTTTGAGTAAATTCAGAAATCTTCAAGTTTGTATCTCTTTAAAATGGATTTAACATAACTTTGCAACAGGTTGTAGTTTGTCAACACAAATTCCACCTCATCTACACAAGGCTACGACTACCAAAAAGTAAATGAAGTTGCTAGAGATCAAAAGGCTTCCCAACTGTTTCTTTTCTCCTATAAAATGAATGACATTTACTAAATGTAAGAATTTTCTCTATCAGATATGGGCAAATTTCTATGAACATTTTAAAGAAACTCTTTAATCATGATACATTGGTAGAAACTCAACTTATCCTTATATGCAAAAAAGTTGGTTTCAAAAATGAAAATAAATTGTTTTAAAATTTATCACAATTATTCAAAGTTTATTTACTATATTCATTGGGATTACTGACTAGCAAGACTGCTAGTTTTAAAAAATTCTAATGGTTTCTTATTTTGTGGGATCTTGGGAAGTATACAAACCAAGAACTTTTCAGCACCCCCTTACATAAGTGGCATTTTGATATTTTATATGAAATACTTTTATTATATAATCAATTATAAAAAGAATTGTCTATTATGTTTGTATTAATAATATTAATACTGCTATTAGTATTTGAGTAACATCCCCCCCACATATATATATATATAGATACACATACTAAGTATTCTATATTCATGGGTAAAAGTGTTCAATATTAGGGTATGTAAATATAAATAGTCAAAACACACATGGCCTGAAGATTGAGTTCACAAATGAAACATTGTCACTGTTGATTTCAGTGTCCGCATACACAGAAACACATGTATACATATGTGTGTTTGTGAAAATTCAGATATTAATAAAATATATTTGTAAAAAGACTCTATAAATAAAGATAAAAGGAAAATTAAGATAAGTTAGCCATATGAACATTTTTGAACATTCTTAAATTTAAAAATTTTGGAAACCTAACAATAATTTCACTTCTGTTTATAAATATATATTGCAGAATAAAATTCTTAAATTTGCCTTGATCCTTACATTTGTACATCAGACATATTGGTAAAGAAAAATATATATAATGGGTATATATATATATATATATATATATATATATATAATGGGTATATATATATATATATATATATATATATATATATATATAATAAATGATTCATTGTAGTCATAATGGAAAAATCACAATTTGTAATGGGATTAGGCAGTATGATGAGTGGGGGCAGTTAATATGAAAAATAGTGAAGTAAAATAAAATCATTAAATTATTTTTAAGATGTAATAAAATCAACTTGGGTTAAGAAAAAAAAAAGAAATGATGATGGAAAATCATCTGAGAATCCAGCTAGAGTGATGAGTTGTCAAAAGAAAAAAAAAAGATGGCTGAACCAGACAACATTGACATGGTTACTGAAGCCATATGCAAGTACACCTTTAGTTCAAAGAGATAAAATGTGAAAGCAGAATTTGATTTATTGACCATTGAAAAACTAATGTAAATTGTTTTACTTTAAAATAAAAGTACTTATTTTTTTAAAATCAATCAACTTTTGTATTTTATTTGCATTAACAATCACAAGGAGACAGTTTGTCTAATTCATTCGAATGTGTTAAGAAATGTTCCTATATGTGTATGTATCTGTGTGTATTATATATATATATATATATATATATATATATAGCTTCTTACTTTGAGCCCTGTCCCTTCAGGACGTGGGCGATTATGGAACTCCTGTCCTTTGTAGCTCTTAGGTTTATTTTTTGCTATCTCTTCTAAACTTTGCTTTGCCAACGATTCACACAAACTTATTAGGCAGGTTATGTGCCATTTTCTTCTGTCCCTCTTACCTTCAATATGTCCTGTGAGTATCAAATTTTTCAAGCCCTCTTTCCTCATTATGTACCCGAGAAATTTCATCTTTCTTTTTGATGCTAAGTGTCCTTTTTGTTTCCATCTTCTCAAAAACTGTCGTGTTTCTGTTGTTTCAAGTTTTTTCACCTGTGAGGAGATTGTTCTCACATTCACTGTCATACAGGAGGACCAATATTTCAGTAACTCTTTTGTCTCTTACTGCTTTTAAAAAGAAGAAAGCTAGCAACTATTTCCATTTTTAAACAAATTTGGATGTTACAGTTCTCTACAAGAATGCATTAAGATCCATACACATGAAATATTTCTAGGTGCAAAGATTCACTCTTTTTATATTGTTAATGTGTCTCTGTTCTCTAACAACTTCATCAAGTCTATAAACCTCTTCTTTCCAAAGTGAATCCATAATTGAACAGTGGCCAATATACTGAGCAAATTCCATCAGTTCTGGCAAGGAGAAACTCCCCTAAGCTAGATTTCTTATCTGCACTCTTAATATCAAATTTTGTTGAATAACATTCTTCGTTCATTATTTAGAATTTCAGGCAATAATGCATTATGGCTCATTTGAACATCTTTACTTTTATTAAAAATGTACACATTGATGAAAGCCAATGCTTTGGACACTGCCAAAGTTAGTAATTGGTGTAATATTTCAGCTGCTATTACCTTTTCATGTAAGAGTTATGAGAGTGATTTCCCTAACTATTAACTCACCATCACTCTACTGCAACTGTGTCATGTCAGTGCCAAAATACCTGGGGATAGAAAAGAGCACAGGGAGAAGTGGAACCATGCCTTTCCCAAATGAACACCGACAACCTCAGCTTAAACTCAAAAATTTTTTTTTTAGTTTTATGTGCGATGTTCCTTCAGGACATGGGCGATCATGGCTCGCCACAATTTCCTATCCTTTGTAGCTCTTAGCAATGCTTGATCTCATGCTCTCCCTGTCCTGCTATGGGTTAAGGTTAAGTAGATTACTTGCTGTTTGCCTTTGCCTGCACTTGCCTTCAGTATTCCTGGTGAATTTCAAATTCTCCAAGCCCTCTTTCCTCATTATGTCCCAAAAATTTTAACTTTTTTTTTTTTTTATTTATTCTTAATGTAAGTGTCCTTTTTATTTTCATTTTCCTTAAATCTTCTTCATTCTTAATATTCTCAGCATCCTTCTGTGGAATGACTTCTCTGTTGCCTCAAGTCTTCTCTTTATCCAGCAGGAATTGTTCAACATGCCCTGCCAATCTTGGAAGATTGGCAGGAATCATTTTTCTATGCACATTAACATTATTTTGCTTGCAGCTACTTGATCCTATAATCTATATAGATGAATGGTAGACTCATAAATATGTAAGATAGATTCTGGAGAGAAAAATTGTCTTGCATGACACAGTGAACTAACTTTTTTAGCAACTGATCAAGCAATGGATTCAATATAGTCTTTCTACTTCATAGCATTTGAGAATGTTAGCCTGAGAAGGTGTAACAAGTTACTCTCATGGAGATATATATGTGCACTGAAAAATTCTTGACTTGACCAAATCTGGTTAAATTTTACAAAGATTTTGGTGGGGAACCTTTCAGCACCCCCTTGTCTTATCAGGTGAGAGGTGGTATAATAGGAGCTTAGAAAATAGAATTATGAAATCAACTTTGAATTTTGGCTGAGGCTGTTCGTGTGCTAATGCTCTTTGCATGAATCTGTATTGATGCACTGGCAGATTTTTTGACATAATTCCTTACATGCCATGATGGCTCTTGCATAAGAATGAATGAATGAGTGCATATTTGAGCAAACCATACTTACAACTTGGGCAATAATAAATAAAAAAACAAACTGCTGCACTCCTTTTCAAACTTAACAAGTAACTTTTGATGGGAATTTTGTCCATGTCCACACACACACACACACACACTTCTGCTTTCTAACAGGAATCAAACCTGTATCCATCAGGGCAGAGAGAGCTACCATTCATCCAACTAAGCCATACCGACTTGGCTATAAGGAGCAGTTGGTCAGGCAAGGCCAAATTTTTTACTTTCAAGTGAAATTCCTCCTGTTATAGATCTCTTGAAGTTTTTCATATCTGCACAATTTCATATCCAAATGTATGCAAAGAATTTTAGAATGGATTTTTATTAATCCAGCAGATTTTTAGCATTTTAAACATTATTGTTAGTGTTTACTTGTATTTGATATGACACGCCATTTATTCATTAAACAGTATATTTATTTTGTCTACTGGCCTGAATGCTAGAGAAATCCTATTAAAGAAAAATTTGCACTGTCTGGCAGGAATCAAACCTGCATGCTTCAGGGCAGAGGGATATATATACCATTCAATTTCATATTGCATGAAATGAAATTCAGTAGGGCACTGTGACAATGTTTAATCCATTAAATTGCTGATATTTGTATAAAAGAGTGCTTTTCACATGTACTCAAGTGACCTGTCTGTGTGTGTAATATTGTAATGATAGAGAAATAAATAACCATACCAAAATTTCATCATCTTTAAAAATAGATGAATAATAAAATTTCCAGGCAAACAAAGCCATATTTTGACCAACCAATCAGGAAATTTTAACAAGGATCTGAGAAAAGAAATAATATCAAGTAGACCAAAATTTAGTTCCACTAACTACTCTGAAAGCTTTCACAACAAGGATATAAGGCTGTGAACCATTGAGAAGCTGAGTGCCCTTTTTGAAGTAGATTTATAAATGTTTATAACCAAGAGAAAATGAACCAAAGCCAGAATTGATAAAAATAAATTGTGTCCCTTCTACAGTGTTTTGGTCATTGTCATATAAGCAGAGCCAAATGCAACTTCAGATGACTAACACATCTTGCTACATCTTTCTTTTTCCACCCTTGAAATCAGCCCACTGCAACAATTAAAAACAAACATACCTATCTTCACCAAAATTGTCAAGTGGGAGATACTACATTTGGATACATACATGCATAAACATGCATGAACACACACACACACACACACACACACACACACACACACTCACACATATATATATATATATATATATATATATATTTCCACCCAGACTTTTTCACTTTCTATCTCTTTTATGCATCAGGACTTTTACCTTTGAACTCTTGAAACTTCAATTTGAATCTTATTCTGTATTATTGTTATTGAGGTAACATTGTCATACATTAAACAACTCATCCATAACTGTTAACCTCCTAACCTCAGTCATAAGTCCTCATGACTTGAGGGTGTGAGTGTACTGGCCTTGTTCAAACTGCTATTCATGTCAGGTTATATGGTCTCTCCCCAAAACTCTAACTATGGTTCACTCAGAATAAATCACAGGTGGTCTTTGTGATTGTTGAACAAACACAAATATGCCTGAACAGGTATCTGCAAAAAGAGCAAGAACCCCAAAAAGTGCAAAATTGGTGACTCTGGAAGAGATTGCAATGTTGGAATTGCACTAAAGTTTCATAAATCATAAAAGTTCCTCCCACTGAATAATATTATTTTAAATGTATAATTTACTGATATAATTAAACTAAAAAAAATTCTCTGTTCAGTTCTATGTATTTCGCTGTTTATAAAGATGCTTTGATGCATGAATTTTGAAGAAATCAGAAAAGTTTTTTCCTTGTATTTCGTAGCCCTCCTCACCATCCCCAATTTTATCAACTGAATAGCATATTTCAGCATGAAAATCTGACTAATCAAGATGAATTCGTCACAGATTGAGAAGTACCAAATTTATGGTAACTTTTTAGAATTCAATAATTAGAAGAAAAGTTAGAATGCATAATATCACTGAAACCTAAACTTATTGAAACCTTATTAAAATCATCGCTAATCTTGACAAATTAATTACAAACCAGGATGGAACAGTAATTTTAAATTAGATACATGTAATGTAAGTATGATTACTTAATCAAGTGTAAATACCCAGCATTTGCTAACAAAAGTGTAGTATACAGTAGTATTATTCTTCAAGTATCAACCATAAATGATGCTGCTTTGTAAGAAATAAGGAAGGTGTTACTTAGACAGGTGCTACTGTAGCAGGAATTTTGTTTTCTGTCACTATCCCAGTATCCCAACTGCATAAATAGTTTCTCTCAAAATGTTATTAATTTAATTTTGAAACCCCGGACTTGTTTTACTTTCAAGAGCTCACAAAAAGATGTAACTAAGGAACTGACCCACACCCTAAACTTATAACTCCTGTCACCGAATTTCAATTTATAGGACACAGGGTGGTTTGGGAGATATTTTATCATAAAAAATTGCATCTTATAAGCAGCAAACTATAGGAGATTGTGATATAGCTGAGGTCTGGCAAACCTGGTTGCATCGGCTGTTGGATACATGGTCTGTCAAGGTCCACCTTGGTTATACCAGCCCAACTGGTGCTGCCCTCTTCCACCAGTTGGACCATTGAGTGTATGGTTAGTAAAAGAAATAATCCAAAATGTAAATTATGAAATTGAAAACCCCAAAATCAAGTATAAAAATGTAAATATCTAGAAAGTGTTTAAACAGAGTATGGAAAATGCAACACCAAAATTGAAATAGAAAAAGATGCCTTCCAAAAGTCAAGCAAAGTATTAAGTGGAAGAAATTCATTAGAAATAAAGAAAAGTGCTGGACTGTTACATAATATCAATCATCCTTTGTGCTGATAATACTATTAAATGAATGTAAAAGTTTTAAGGAAAAATGGAAAACAAAAAAGGACGCTTGTACTTAGAATCAGAAAGGACACATAATAAGGAAAGAGGGCCTGGCAAATTTGACACTAACACGACAAGAGGGATAGAGGACTGTATAAAATAACCTACCTATCGAGTTTATGTAAATAGTTGACAGAACAGTAAATAAGAGAGATAGCAAAAAGACCAAACTTCCAAAGAGCTACAAAGGACAGGAAGTTTTGGAGAGCCATGATTGCCCACATCCTGAAGAGACCTTGCAAATAGAAGATGCCAAAATCCCATCATTACACAAAAATATTACACTTTGATAATGACTTATGAAAACTGAAAATCATGCTCAACTTCAACTTAAACTAGAAAAAATGGTCTAAACTATGGAAAAAGAAAAACATTTTCAAGAACTTGGTCTTCAACCAGACCTTCATAATGAAATATTGCTGCCCAAATATAACTAGTAAGTGCTAATTATAGGCATCTTGAAAGTTTTCAACCCACTTGGTAAGTGAGATTTGTCTTCCGCTTGCTTGTCGAAGAAAATCTTCAAAGTAGGCCTACAAGAAAGTATTTAATCTTGCAAGTGTAAAAACCTGACATACTTGAGTATAATAAACTTAGCCATATTTGCCTGTTTACAAAGATAAGGTTTCTTGCAGTTTTTATTGGCTAATGTATTGGCCTGGTACAGGAAAGAGAAGTCTAATTGGTGAAAAGATAACTCAATGTGGTTATTGGAAGGAATCCAACAGAAAATGTGACCAGAGGTTGCGAAGAAAAGCTGATAATTTTAAAAATGGGTTCCTTCTGAAAGGGAATTGAGAATATAAAGAAGGAAAGTAAGAAAGATAATGTTCTTTTGTAAACAAGAGATTTTCAACAAAAGTTTGTAAATTTATAAAACTTTGATAAAATTAGCATTGATCAAGCATTTGTCTAAGAGTTCATGAGTCTGGGGAAGAAGGTGGAATTGTATGACTATATCTGTCAGAAAAGTCTTGTCAAGTGAACTAAAGTAAGTTCAATTCTAATTATTGTACAATGAATTACTTCAGTTAATCTTCAAGTGATATGTATATTCACCGAGGAGGTATCTATTCAACCAAAAATGTTTTCAATAAAAGGATACAGAACAAAATCAAATACAGAACTAGTTGATGTTTTATGTAACATTTATTCTATAAAATAGGAATAAAATAATAAAAATCTGGCTGTTGAAAAAGGTAGACTTTTCATTAATAACAGAATTTGATTTGAAATGTCTACATTTCTGAACAAAGAAAAGCACTACTTGCTGGAGGGAAATACTTTCCGTCATGGCCTGTGGCCCTATGTATGACCAAAGTTTCTTTGGTAAATATGGACTTCAGATGGAAAAGTAGTGCCCAACTGCTGCTATTACTATGTATTTCCTCTACAGCCAATTATCTGAGTTATGGCTTAAGCTCACTGCAATCTTGTTTTTCTCATAAAACTAAAGAGTGTTTCATTAAAATGGATTATATATAAGGGTGTTTTAATAAGACGGATCAAAGTCAGCAGTAAATAAATCAGTGAAAATATCCTTCTTACTTTGTCATATTTTAATGGGGTCAAGGCACATCAGTACTAGTGACAGTTTCCCTAGGGGACACAGGTTTGAATTCTACTGGAGGGTGCATATTTTTTAACAAGATTTCTCAAATATTCAAGCCAGTAGATTGAAATAAATAAATAAATATACTCTTTAATAAATAAATAAAAATGGAGCATCTACTGAAATATTGGGTATCCATTAAAAATAATGTTTAAGCAATAAATTAAAATCTATCAGATTAATAAATGAAAAATCCATTCCTAAAAA